>CM077027.1:111910114-113115471 GCA_039090855.1 Macrothele yani
TGATTTGACTTCTCCTCCCTTGATACACTGTTAACAAAATGAGAAATTTTGGCTCAAAGATCCTAATTACAATGAATGGTAATTAGTCTGTGTTACAGATTCACCTCTGAAGATGACTAAATTTTTATCCATGCATGCATACAAGCACATACACACACACGTGCAACCTGCATTTAAGTAGCTCATCGCAGAGAACCACATATAGCAGGATTCAGATTTTCTGCTGTAATCTGTAAGCGCAACTAGAGCTTCGTGCACAAACATACCTTACTGATAGAAATTAATACTGTGTACATGGGCATCCAAAACAGGGGATAGAGGGGGCATTTTCCCTCTCCTGGAAATCAAGCAAGCCATACCCTTTCTGTTCTTTGAAGGTACTACAGAGATTTCCACAATGATGCAAATTCACTAAAACATAGGAAGAATGATGGGAATTTCCAGTAGAAAAAGTGGAAATTTATAGCAGAAAGTAGTAGCGAAATTTCTCATCGCATGTTGGAAAATAGTACAATCATGCAGTATGGAAAAGTATGAAAGGTGAAGAAATGGCAAATATATCATCATCTGCACCAGCTATTCACTGTTGGACAAAGATCTCTTGAAATTTTTTTCAGAAATTTATCTTGAAGGTATTTTTCATTCTTGATGACCAGTTGAGTGATCTCTGCAATTTTGTGGTGCATGCAACACAGGTGGCCAAAAGTATCAAAAGAACGACAAAGAAGTTTTCTTATTGTCCTAACATTCTGTCTAATTTCATTTATCCATCTCTTTCATGTAGTTTTTGGGTCTTCAGGTTCCCAATTAAATCTGTGTTGAGAATATGGTAAAATCAATTAGATACGAGGGTGAATCAAAAAGTTAGTTACACTGTTGAATAAAAAAACAAAAAAAGACATAATACTCAGGGGATGTATGTTGGTTTAAAGGTACAGCATTTATTAATTTTTTGACATAGTCGTCTAAGGACTGTAAACATTTATTGGAACGTATGATTAACTTTCCCATACTTGTACAGAAAAAGTCTCGTCCAGTTTGGTGCAACCAGTTAAGGACCTCAGTTTTCACAGCCTCATCAGTTTGCAATCGTTGTCCGTAAAGGTCCCGTTTCATTTTACTGAACAAATGGTAGTCGCATGGGTATAAGTCGGGGCTGTATGGTGGATGTTGCCACACCTCCCACTTGAATGACGGCAGCAATTCCTTTGTTTTCCATGCTGTGTGGGATGTGGCCTTGTCGTGCAGCAGAATGACACTTTCGCTCAACTTACCCCAGCGTCTGTCCCTAATTGCCTTTCACAAATTTCATAGCGTTTGGCAATATGAGTCAGCATAGCTAGTCGTCCCTTTTGGCAGAAATTCTGTGTAAACAACACCTTCGCAGTCAAAGAAAACAGTCGCCATGACCTTTCCTGCAGACGGTTCAACTTTGCACTTCTTCCTTGTTGGAGAGGTGACATGCTCCCATACCATGGACGATCATTTTAGTTTCAGGGGTAAAATGGTGAAACAACCATGTTTCATCCCCTGTGATGATTTGACGCAAAAAATTGTGACCCTCAGCAGAATACCATTGAAGAAGAGCCAAAGACGACAGGAGATGTTCGTTTCTGTGCTGGTCGGTGAGTAAACATGGCACCCATCTCACACACAATTTCAGAAATCCCAGCTGCTCATGAATGATGGAACGCACAGTCCCATACGAAATGTTTAATGTACTGGCAATTTCCTTGATTTCGATATGCCTATTATCCCATATCATGTCATCAATGGCGGCAACGTGCTTCAGAGTGCTGGATATTTGCGATATTTGTCCGTCAAATTTGTGTGACCCTTTTCAAATTGTCGGCACCACTTTACAATGGCAGGGCGAGACATGGCATTTCCCTTATATACAACAGATGTGTTCCATTTCAACTCAGGCAGGGTCGTACCATCATGGTCTCAGATTCCTCTAAAAAAAATTTAAGAGGTGTTCCTTGACTAAAATAAGGAAACCCATAATTTTTCTTTTGGCAGGAAACTATTTTCTCATGATAGAGGGTTTCAAATCTTGCACAGTCACACAAGCTCTCTAGAAAATGGTTATTTTATTGAACTTCAGCAAGTCATTGCAGCGGAATTAAAAGATGTATAACATATAATAATATATGATCAGAGTTCGCCGAAAAAATAATTTGAAGGAGTACTTTTACTCCTTTGGAAAAATTTAGGGGGTAATTTTTAAAAGTGAGGAGTATTTTAGAAAAATTAATGAGTGAAATAATGAAAAAAAAAGTTGCGAAAACACCAGGAAATTAAAAAAAAAAACTGAGTTTTTTCATATTAAAAAATATTTCACTACTACTGAATGTATTTGGATGTTTTGCTTCTTTTTTTAGTTAAAAAATATATATATAATACATAATGTAAACACAACAAGTGCATGGAAAGTAATCCCTGGAAATTCTTTGTACCATTTTGGAATGAATTTCCAACAAGAATGAATTTCCAACTTTGACGTCGATGTAACACAACGCATTCATTTTCTAATGAAGTGTCCATGTTCGTTGGCTGCATTCGTATTTCCACCGCTAGTTTTTTTCAGATTTCATTGTTTCCTTCCTCTGCATTTTGTTTCTCTTCTACACCATTGGACTGAGTCTAGCCGAAAAAAAAAGACGTTAAAGTACGCTGTTTCGACACATCATTTGATACTACAGTGTCTGATAAAGCTGTTTCAATCTCTACAAATCACGACCATACACCACCGTCATGACGAAGTACAAATCACGACCACAAGGCGCTCCGGAATTGTGATTGCGAAAGCGTACTTCACTCAACTGATCAAGCACGAGCTGTAGCAGCAATGACAGGAGTTTTGCGGTGCGATTGTGCTCCCGATGACGTCAAGGTAAGGAACGATGTCTCCTTGACGTCACGCCCTGACTGGCTGGCGGGTCACGCCGCCATAGCTCTGGTCGCCAAGCAAACCACGGCCAGGTATGGTTCGTCCACAACGTGAGATCTGACCTGAGGTAACAAAGGATATTGCTGATCATACGTTTGAAATACAAAATTCGAATAAAAAGTTGAAAATAAAAAATTTTCAGCTTAAAGTTCTCGATTCGTATTTAACGCGTTGGCAAAATTTCAATGCATATTTTTATGCGTTGGCAAAATTTCAATGCGTAAACACACTTTTCGATGCGTCCTAGATGCGTAATTACGCATTTTGGCGAACTCTGTATATGATGATAATATTTTTCACACATCGTATGATAATTTTTTTTTTAAATCGCAAATTTCGTGATTTTTTGAAAAAATTGTACTTAAGATTTTTTAAAAGGTTCAGATAGAGTATTTTCTATACTCGTTTTTTTTTTTTTTTTAAGACAAGAATAGGGCAACTGTCTAATCTACTAAATAAATAACAATTAGCACACACATGTGCTATTATTCATAAAATGTAAGTTTAGTAAATTTGCTGTTCAATCAGCTGATTTTATAAGTAGAATACATATACAACTAGCACGCTTGTAGGTGTAAAGATTTTTATCTATTTAAAACGTATTCAAAGATCAAATTTTTTTTAAAGGGGTGGGGGAGTTGTGTTCTTAGTGGTTTGCTACCTGGGCCACTATAAAACAAATACTGACCATGTCCTCTGTTCCCTTAGAAGATAATGCTGGGTTGAATGCTGTTTGACCCCCCCCCCCTCATGTGGCGGTGAGGAGTCTCATAGCTAAAGGTAGCAGTGATCTCCCTAGAGCCTTTTTACTGGGCGGCCCGCCCTGTTAATTTTGTCTGCCGCCTGGCTATATTTACTTTAATGAATGTTTTCACAATGCACATAAAAGTAAGAATGAAAAACTTTTCCCCCCATTCCCCATTAATGTTTATGAAAACTGGCTGAAATCTGCATCACTGCCTAGGTGGCGCAGTGGTCTAAGCACTGGCTTTTGACCATTCATCCGAGAAGGGTACAGGTTTGAATCCTAGTGAGTCATGAATTTTCTGCTTATCTTACAGCATTGGTCCTCTCCCGTCTCTGGAACCAGTGGCCCTAAATTAGGGATGAGTGACCGCTTATAATGATCATTCATCTGAGAAGGGTCTAGGTTTGAATCCCAGTGAGTCATGGATGTTCTGCTTATCTTACGGCATTGGTTCTTTCCCATCCCTGGAACCAGTGGCCCTAAATTAGAGCGAGTGACTGCTTATAATGACCATTCATCCGAGAAGAGTCCAGCCCAGTGAGTCATGGATGCTCTGCTTATCTTACAGCACTGGTTCTCTCCCATCCCTGGAACCAGTGGCCCTAAATTAAGATTGAGCAACTGCTTATAAGCTATTGAGTTACTCATGGTTGCCATTAAACCTTCAATCTATATATATATTTTTAAATGTGTCGAATATAATTTTTTAGTAAATACTTATTTCTTTTATTATTTTTGTACAATTTTCTAACTTTGTCTATCATGTTATGTTTCATTAATGCCTACCACACCGCTAAAGATGTTTAATATGTGTAAAAATGTTAAGAAAAACAAAATAATTTTTTTCGATTGGAGAAGGGGTCGTTAAAAGTACCACCCAGCTAAAATTTCTTGCCACCCGGCTACAAAAAAACCTAGGGAGAACACTAGGAAGCTTTCAAAAAGATTTCAACTTAGTTTGCTGGTAACAGGAGTCAAATCAGTTGCCACCCACTACACTAGCCCGTAAGATGCCTGTGGCCACAGACGCACACTAAACATGGAATAAATTTTACCACGCATGTATCTGGCATATTTTTATATTTAATTTCATTTTGTATTACCAATCCCAACTGAAAATTATGCAAAACATTGAAGTTTTCGACCACCCTGCACATATGAATACAGAGATAATTCCCTTCGAGAGAAGTCAGGTCAGATCTAAAAACCCCTCTCCCACTGTGAGTTTCAGCCCTGCTTTCAACAGAAACAAACTTGAGGTGTTTCCTGTTTGTTAAAGTAGGTAATGCAAGTGCAAATAAACAAAGTGCCACACGCATGAAAAAAAAAAAAAAAAAAAAAAAAAGAATCTCCTTATGAAATCTCTCCAATGCAGCTATCTTCCTTTACGGAAAAAAAATCTGAAGCTTTATATCATCATCATCATCATTGTCAACCATTATCAATCCACTGCTGGACGAAGGTCTCCCCAAGCCTCTTCCACAACGGTCTGTCTTGTGCCAATCTCCTCCATGTTACTCCCTCATACTTTCGAATTTCATCCACCCATCTTCCATGTGGTTTTCTTCTGGGTCTTTTCCTGTCACTTGGAATCCAATCTAAATTTCGACTGTCCATCGATGGTCTGTCCCTGGCAGTATGTCCAGCCCATTGCCATTTTAGAGATTTTACTCTGATCATGATGTCTTCCACTCGTGTCATTTTTCTGATCCACGAGTTCCTCTTCTTATCTCTCCTGGTTACACCAAGCATGCAACTCTCCATGCTTCTTTGAGTTGTTTGCAGCCTTTGTATGTCTCTTTTAGTTAAGGTCCACGCCTCTGCACCATATGTAAGTACTGGAAGGATACATTGATCAAACACTTTTCTTTTAAGACATAATGGCATATTGCTCTTGAAAATTATGCTGTTTCTTCCAAAAGCTCTCCAGGCAAGTTTTGTATGCCAATTAATTTCTTCATCAATGTGACTCTAACGTAATATATGCTGTCCAAGATACACGTACGTGTCTGTTATCTCCAGCTTTTCTCCATCAATCGATAAATCTTCATTTCGTGTAAAAGCATTGTACATCACTTTTGTCTTCTGAAAGTTCATTTTTAATCCCACTTCTTTACACTCTTGTCAGCAAGTTCCTGGATCATACTCTGCAGCTCTGATGGGGTCGTTGCAAAAATGATTATGTGATCAACAAAATGAAGGTGAGTTAGATAATCTCCATTAATCTTTATCCCTTTGTTTTCCCAGTTCAGTGATTGAAAGACATTTTCCAATGTGGCATTAAAGAGCTTCGGAGATATGGTGTCACCTTGTCTCACTCCCTTTCCAATTTTTATGTGAGCTGTATTCTCAAAAAGGCTATAAAAATAAAAAATTGGAAAGATTGGTGAGATGTAAGATGCACCTCAACACTAAACTCAAACATGGCAAGCTCATAAGACAAACAAAATGTACTGACATAACCAACCTTAAAAAACACCATAATACCTTCAAGTTGGAAATGAAGAACAGATTCTCTGCTTTAGAAGGCCTAACATCGGAAGAAGTGGATATTTCGGAAGTTAAAAGAAAAGTAACCAAAGCTCTCATGGAAACAGCAACAAAATTAGCTGAGTCTAAGAACAAGTTGCATGTGAACAATTTATCAGGAAAAACCAAAATGTTGATGCAAAAAAGAAGAGAGATGAGGATAACTAAAGAAGATGCGACTTCCAAAGTGGAATATATAGAGCTATGCAAGACAGTACGAAAAAGTATCACTGAAGACGTAAGGAAATTCAACTGTGAACTAGTGAGGAAAGCAATTGAAAACAACCAAAGCCTAAAAATAGCAAAGGGACATCTCAGTAAGGGAAGAAAACAGATTATGGCACTGAGAAAAGAAGATGGTTCTGTAACAAGAAATAGAGGCGAAATTTTGACAAGAGTGAAAGATTTCTACTCCGAATTATATGAAAGGGATGATATATGCACTCCAGACATCATGAAAGATACCAGTACCAGAGTTCCTCCAGTCCTCCCAGCAGAAGTTGCACATGCAATCAAGAACATGAAGCGGGGAAAAGCTCCAGGAGAAGATGGAATTACTATAGACATCATACAAGAAGCAAGTGGAGAAATTGAAACAGTACTCGCCCAAATTTTCACTCGATGCCTTAATGAAGGGAAGATTCCTGAGGACTGGAACAATGCTACAATGATCCTGCTACATAAAAAAGGTGACATTGAGGATCTCAGGAACTACAGACCTAGCAGCCTCCTATCAGTGGTTTATAAAATCTTCACTAAAGTTCTTTCACACCGCTTGAAGGTGACACTGAACATGGCTCAACCGAGAGAACAAGCTGGATTCAGGAGTGGCTACAGAACTACAGATCATATCCACGTACCGAGAGAACTAATTGAAAGAGTGACATCAATTCAATAAGATGCCAAAAGCAGTTGGGAGGTATGGACAACCAAGCTGCTTGTAATGCGGCCAGATGCTGGAAGCAGTTGGAAGTTATGGACAACCAAGCTGCTTGTAATGCGGCCTTCATAAGATGCTGGAAGCAGTTGGGAGGTATGGACAACCAAGCTGCTTGTAATGCGGCCTTCATAAGATGCTGGAAGCAGTTGGGAGGTATGGACAACCAAGCTGCTTGTAATGCGGCCTTCATAAGATGCTGAAAGCAGTTGGGAGGTATGGACAACCAAGCTGCTTGTAATGCGGCCTTCATAAGATGCTGGAAGCAGTTGGGAGGTATGGCCAACCAAGCTGCATGTAATGTGGCCTTCGTTGCAGGTATGGAGGTGACTGGTATACCCAGACACTTGATGTGCCATTCCCTAGTTTCCCCACAAGTGCTCTATGGGATTGATATTGAGGGAGTTCCGAGGCCAATAGATATGCTGGAAGTCTGAACTGTGTTCCTCAAACCATTCCTGCACAACATTGGACCTGTGGCTCAGTGCATTGTCATCTTGTTGCTATTTGGAAAAAAAGTGAAACATTGTTGGGTGTGCAGTTAGCAAGCAATTCATGATAGGGGGCACCAGTCATACGTTGTTTCACATGCACCAGGGGTCAAAGTTCCTGCCAGGTAAACATGATCCACACCATACAACTGCCTCCACTGGCTTGCACTGTGGTGACCCTGCAGGATGGATCAAGTGCCTCATGTCGTTTGTGCCAAATACATACACAACCATCCATAGAGTGGAGTAAAAAATGTGACCCATCAGACCTGCACACTTTTCTCCAGTCATCCAACGTCCAACTTGCATCATCTTTGAACTAGGCAAGTCTTTTGTGCTGATGAACTGTGGTTATGAGAGGTTGCAGTCAGGGTCATCTGATGTTATAGCCCATATGTGCAAGCATGCAACACATGGTCATGGCAGATACAGTTCTGGTTTGATTTCTGTTGTATTGAGTAGTCAACGGTTGAACAGTGAGGCATCCTGTTGGCTTGTACAAGTCATCAGACTGGCACTCATCTCTCACATCAACCTTTCGCTGTCCTGTGCAGTTTTGCATCCGGGTCATTGTTTGACCATTTTCATGCCAGTCCTGATACACTTTAATTACGGCAGCTCGCGAACAACCCACCAGTTCAGTTGTTTGAAAAATTGAGGTACCAACTCTCCACACAATTTCCTTTTTCAAAATCCGACAAATACTTCTAACAGGGTTCGTACACTTTTGGGGAGAAAAAAATTCAAGGACTTTTCCAGGACATATACGAAAAAATTGTAAATGGATAAGTGTGCACGAAAAAATATGTAAATGGATAAGTGTGCTCTTTCACTCATTACATTTCTTCCTGATGTTTCTAATTGGAGAATTATCCAATGATGCAAAACTGAATCATGGTGGTGCAATTGCCACAAGGCCTATCTCAGAAAATCTTTTCCCTCAAATCGGAGTTTTAGAAGCAGATACCGTAAAAAACGTAATTTACTTTTATGCCCTCTAGCGGAAAATCTATGCGCAACTTGAAAAAGGGACTATACCTAAAATAGTCTTCCACATAAATGATATTGAAAGGTAAAAGAATTTTTTCAATCAGATGTTTACAAGCAAATACAGGGTAATTCAAAATGATTGCCTCAATTACAAATGCCAATACCTGGTTTATGAACATAGACACAAAGGTCACATTGTTGCACAATAAAGAAGGAAGTTTAGAAATTTGTTTTCATACCTTACAAATGTTCTATGTGACTACCCTGGGTCAAGCGGACAGCATCTAAATGGTAATCCATTTTACGCCATACATTATGAAGCATGTCTTTAGTCACTGATACCAGTGCAAGCTGAATGCGCATCTTTAGTTCTTGCAGTATTCTCGGCAAAGGTGGAACATACACATGGTCTTTGACATACCCCCACAGAAAGAAGTCACAAGTCACAAGGAATAAGGTCCAGAAACCTGGGAGGCACTTGCAGAAAATACTGCCGTCCTGTCGATAACGACCAATCCTATTTTCGGAAGGCACTGACTTTGCAGCACAGGCAACTCACTTTTCTAGGTCACCAAAGCAACACAGCAGTAGGTTTCAATAAAATTGTAAACTTCCTTCTCTCTTGTGCAGAGATATCAGCTGTCTATCTTCATAAACATGTTATTGTCATTGTAATAAAGGAAATCATTTTAAATTACCCTGTATATGGAATAAAATATATTCTGAATTCAATATCTTCTGCACTTATGTGCTCTAGCGGTGAAAATGTGCATTAAAAAAAATGAAATAAAGGAACATCATTCGCACATTTCAAGTTTCCCAATGCAAAAAGAATTTTTGAATCGAACTAATAGTTGCAGAGATATGGTGTCTACAGATGGAGGGGCAGACGGGCGGACAAACCGGTAATATAAGCACAATCTTTTTTATAAAAGACGTGCTAAAAAGAGGTAACATTGATTTCCTAAAATAAATTCAAATGTATTTTTAAGCTTTCAAATTTCAAGGGTTTTCAAGACAGCTTTAAAAAAAAACATCATTTTTCCAGGATATTCCAGGCCTTGAAAACGTAATCATGATTTTCAAGGACTTTCCAGGTTTTCAAGCACCCATGCACACCTTATTCTATTTACTAATCATGCTCTGAATTTTATTACCCACTGCTCCACTTACACTTTATATACACTTGCTATGTAAGTTGACTAATCACGCACTCTCTAAAACTCACGTGGTCAATGGGGCACATCCACTTTTTATACGGGAGGTCATAATTCAGTGATCACTCGGTGTATAACACAGGAAATGACCTGCAGCATAAAATGCTAATCTGCTAAGCACATGTTAAGAAACCTGCATAAGCAGCTTAAATCAAGCCCTACATGTTAATAATTATGTTTGTAATACCGCAGTAGGAAGTAACAACAGCTAGTAGAATTTAATTATTAGCATTTTTTTTATCAATGGGACTAAAAGTTAAATAATTACACAACAGAATCCACACTGCTTAAAAAGTCTTATCAGGAGTATTGAGTTATTTTCACTACAAAAGAGATTGCTAAAGAACAAAGCTTGTTAAACACAATGCAGGATTTATTGGGTTGTTGGAAAAGTCATGACGTATTTTGGCACCCGATAGCGGCTGGGCGGTTTTGGAAGTACTAGAGGCATGCACAGCTCTGTTATCGCTATGGCATTCGACAGGTGCCATTTCTAGCTGCAGTCTAAAAGGAATAGTGAGCGATTTGGTTGATTTGCGGAGATTTGACATCAAGTTGAAGATGGAAGACCAAACTGTGCATTTTCGCCGTATTTTACTGTTTTACTTCCGTAAAGGGAAGAACGCATGTCAAGCTTGTGAAAAGTTGCATAAAGTGTACGGTGATAATGCTCTACAAGAACGTCAGTGCCAGCGGTGGTTCGCAAAATTCCTTGCTGGCGATTTTGACCTCAACGATGCTCCTCGGTCTGGGAGGCCAACCGCGGTTGACGACGACCAAATCAAGGCATTGATAGAGTCAAACCCACATTACATGACGCGAGATATTGCAGACACATTGCACATCCATCATTCAAGCGTTCACGACCACCTGAAGAAGCTGGGATACGTAAGAAAGCTCGATGTGTGGGTTCCTCATGAACTCAAAGAAGCTCAAAAGGCGCGTAGAAACATCTGCGATATGCTCATTAAATGTGACGAAAATGATCCTTTTTTGAAGCGACCAATAACTGGTGACGAAAAGTGGATTGTGTACAACAATGGGCTGCGTAAACGGTCTTGGTCCCGACGTGCTGCTTTGCCTCTAACGACATCCAAAGCAGACATTCATCAGTGGAAGGTTCTGGTCTCAGTGTGGTGGGATTTTAAAGGTGTCTTGTTTCTCGAGCTCCTACCACGGAACCAAACAATCAATTCGAATGTGTACTGTCGGCAATTGGACAATTTGAACAAATCCATCATCCAGAAACGTTCAGAGCTCGTTCATCGTAAAGGTGTTGTGTTCCACCACGACAACGTGAGACCACACACAAGTTTGATCACCTGCCAAAAATTATTGGAGCTTGGGTGGGATGTGTTGCCACACCCAGCATACTCTCGCCTGACCTTGGGCCGTCAGACTTCCATTTGTTTCGCTCTCTTCAACAGTCCTTGTGTGGTATAACGTTCAATTAAGACGAAGCTGTAAATCAGCACCTTGTACAGTTTTTCGCCACGAAAGACAGGTCCTTCTATGAACGAGGCATTCTGCAGCTCACTGACAGATGGCAAAAGGTAATCGAACAAAATGGGCATTATATCATTGATTGATCTTTGTTCTTTCTATCAATAAATGACCTTTGCAAAACATGGCTAAAATACGTCATGACTTTTCCGACAACCCAATATTTAGGCTAACCTTCTTTCTTCTTTTGAGGTACTGGGGCAAATACTAATACTGATACACAAAAATAAATTTACTCTTCTAGTAATGAACCATCCATAATACTGATAAAGCTAAGACATTGTGTGAAATTAAAATTAATTATTACAGCCAGAGCAGGAGAAAAAATAATTTAAATGGGCAAAATAAGCTATAAACTACAGATCTTACCCATGTGAACATATTTTGCATGAGGACATCGAAACTGCCTTCAAACTTTGCAAAGTGATAAATTAATCAATCAACAATACAATACTAATTGACACATGCAACTCCTTAAGATCTTTAAGTACAACATTCACATGCAAAATAGGCCCCAACAAAAATAAGTTACAACAGTAATGGCCTATCAAGAAAAATCAATTAGTGAATTCATCATAAGAACGACCATCGTCACTTTTTTTTTAATTTAAAATAATAGACAGTGTGTTAGTTATGGTAAGCCAGGAAGTTGGATGTTTCTCACTCCTCCCCGACAGAAAGTTGCCTGAACTCCCACAACCATTAACAAATCATGGTGCCCAATTTTATCATTATATCTACAAGTTTTGATAGCCAGTGTATATATACATGCATATGCATGACATAACACCTCACCTCACCCAGGTGTCACCTAGCATTCACAACATTCATGGAAACAAATGATCCGAACTCAGTCACATGACCAAAAACTACCTTGCAAATAACGTTTCTGGAAATACTTAATTTCAAGTCGACCCAGCAGAGATAAACTTCCAGGAGCAATCTTCACAACTTATTAAATAAAGCAAACACTCCCGCCTGGAGGGATGGGATTGAGTACAGCCTTTTAAATTAATATGATCCACTTCAGTTAAAGTAATTACTATCATACAGTTTATAACTACTATATAATACAGCAAAAATTTTATTTTAGAATACCTTAAGTTAAAATAAAACACCATTACATTAAAATATATTAATGTGCCATATATACAAAATGTGTACAAATATAATATTATAAATGAACTGTACACATAACATATACATAATACCAGGTCATTTGGAAAATAACGGCAGATTCATGGCACACAATCTTGTTTGATTCAAAATAGGTGCCTTCATCAGCTACACCTCTGCCAGTGAGTGACAATTGCTTCAATGCCAGTCCGGAAGCAATCTGGCTCCCTGGATGCAAGAAATTCCCAGATTGCAATTTCGTCCTATTCTCGGTTTCTGAAGGTCCTGTCCTTGAGGTAATTACTAAAATGCATGAACAGGTGGAAATCGGCAAGTGCCAAGTCAGGCGAGTCGGCTGGATATATAGCACCCACTTTCATCACAGGTTATAAGGAGATCGAGTAAAGGCTCCTCTTCATTGCAAAGGAAGAGGTAACTGAATATTTAAAACAGTTGTTGTTTCTGATTCTCTGTCAGTTCGTGTGGGACCCACATATCAAGCTCCTTGACCTTACCAATTTGATGATGTTCGGAAATGGTTGACACTGACACATTGTACTGTTAGGCAAATTCTGTGACTGTGACAAGAGGATTTGCCTCCACATTTGCCTTCAGAGTGTCATTATCAATGACCGAATGTCATCCTCGGCTCTCCTGATCTTGTAGGCTCATGTCACCAGAACAAAACTTTTCAAACCACCAATGAACAGTACGTTCAGATGTTGCCTCCTCGCCCCATGCCTTAACCACATTACGGTAGGTTCATGCCGCATTACGATCCAATTTGAACTCATGAAGCAGAATCACTCGGAACTCACTCCTTTCCTAACATGTTGTACAGACCACTCTCACACAAGTACCAACAACTACAGCTGAACTGATTATGGGGTGTTCACCTTTCAAATCATACGAATGGTGCTGTGAGTGGGTGAGTTAAATGTGGCACCTCAGAAAATCAGCCATTATTTTCTGAATGACCCACAAATTTTTCTGAACAAATAAAATATACTTAATATATATGAAGAGCATTCAAAAAGTTCATGTTCTTACCTACTTCTAGAGAATATGAATATGCAATATTTTTTCAGCAAGTAGTGCATATTCTTTCTTGTATGTCTAAGACTTCCATTGAAGCAGGAAATTTTACGATGAAGCAGATAGTTCTGGATGACCTTTCACATCCACTTCTAAGGAAAACATCAACAGCAAGGATGACCTTGTGATGCACGATGGACAAATGGCTGTTCAGAGTATGAGTCTACAGGTATTTCAGTCGGCCGATTCAATCCTGATAAATTCCTTGCAGGCGAAAAAGTTCAGTGCACAATGCATCCCATGAATGTGGATAGATGAGCAAAAGGCATGCAGCAAATCAATGTACTTTACTAACTTGAAAATGCTTTGTGAGAATCCAATAAATTTATGGTCACAGATTGCTGCAATGGATGAAACGTGGGTTTCTTAACCCTGAGACTCGAAAAACCGCAGAAGGCTATGTGTGTCAGATGGTTCATCAAAACCAAATCCACAATACAAATACAGCATAATTTTATTTAAAAGTACATCGAGACATGACACATGAAACTCGTAGGATCACTTTATGGCAATGGACAGTGAGTGTTTGGAAGTCCTCCTCAGGAAGGCCACGTTTCACTGATGCAAAGATGGAATCCATTAGACAAACATTTCAACACAGCCCAGGCAAATCAACAAGACAGGTGTCCCGGGAACTTCAAATACTACATTTAACAATCTAGAAAGTGTTCCATAAGAAACTAAAATTGTCTGCTCACAAAGTGCAAATTTTATAGGATCTCCACACAGAGAACAAAACTAAATGTATGGAATTTGTGGTAGAGCTCTTTAATAAAAATGATAATGATAACATGTTTCTGCATCATGTAATGCTTTGCAACAAAACATTGTAATATGGGGGGGGGGGTTTGAACCCCCAACATCATGCTGTATGTGAGCATGAGAGAAGCAGTGCAAAAGTCAATGTCTGGTGGAACATCATGCATCACCAAATAATAGGGTCTTTCTTTTTCATCAAAAAGACAGTGAGTAGGATCGTATATGTTGATATGCTGGAACAATTTGTTTATCACAGCTTCAGAAACTGCAAGCTCACATCTTGCTCAAACAAGATGGGGTGCCCCCTCACTGGTCTTTCAACATGAGAGCTTCATGGTAAGAGTTTCCAGGTAGACAGATTGGCCAAGGTGGGCTGACTACTTGGCTACCTCATCTTTCAGATTTAACCCCACTAGACTTTTTTCTAGTAGGACCATATGAAAGACATCAATTACTCCACCCCACTGAAGGATTGTCTGGAACTCTTCGAGTCAGAATTACTGATGCCAAAACCATGATCACACCTGATTTTCTTGAATGTACTTGGAATGAATAGGATATCGTTTTGATGTTATTCACTCAACTAAACATGCTCACATGAAGATCTATTAAAATAGTATAACTATAGTAGTAATCCAAATTTCTTGGAGTGGAATAGAAATCAAAGTTTCCAAGCTTTCACACATCAATCAGATGGCTTTTTCAAGGAAGGCAAACAGCTAACTGCATAATATTAACAACGCTTTTGGGATTCCGTTACAATCAGAAGCAGAACTTTGGCCCCAAGTTCCAAAACTTTAGTTTCTTTTGTGGAGAGAGTCCAGTCAGAAATATGACAAAGGGAATGGTAACTCTTTAGGTTTAGGGAAGACTTTAAGTGATCGAGTTTCTTGCTGTATATAGAGGAAAGAGAAGACTGGAGTCTGTGACTAACATATCCACTCGGAGGGTTAGGTTGTTGAAGGTAATCGGGCCAAAAAATCCATGCAACTTCATACATAAAGTGCTATGCACTTGATTTCCAAAGACATGATGTCCTTTCTTCTTAGGTTCACTATCCTTGACAAGGTCTGGCAAAGAAATTTGTCCTTTTTCTTCTTGAACCATGATTCTTTTACTGAAGTTTTAAAATTAAGTAACTTTGGAATCAAGGCGAATATCTTGAAAGCTGTAAATAAAAGTTGAGGTGGGACCATACTTTCTCCAGTTTGAGTCTTAGCTGTTGAAATAATTTAAATGTGTTCCACATTGCTCGGAGAGTGCAAAAAGTAATTACTAGTAAGGAACTATATACCAACTCTACTTAAAATAGTATAACTATACTAGTAATCTGAACTTCTTGGTGTAGAATATTCCTTGAAAAAGCCATCTGGTTGATGTAAGAAAGTTTGGAAACTCTGATTTCTATTCTACGCCAAGAAATTCGGATTACTAGTATAGTTATACTATTTTAAGTAGAGTTAGTGTATTATAGTTCCTTATTTTAAAATCAATTAAGTTGAAAAAAAAAACTTATCTGTCATCTGTACATAGCGTACAGTAAAATTAAAAGTATGTGCATTAATTCATGAATCATTGAATTTTCCTTTTGTGGCATTTCTTTTAAATACAATCAGTATAATATAATACGATAAAATACAGTATTATGAGTATATGTAATATAATTCACTCTCCAAATTCAGAAATAAAACCACAACATATCTTGTACATTTAAACAGGAATAAAGAAACCACTCTATATTACAAATCTCTGGTACTTGCTGATCAAATATCACAAAATTCCTATCTCTAAATTAATCTAAATGAAATACATATACACATCACTTATCAACTCTATCCACACACTTGCAAAAGGGACACATCTGACATAGTCACTAACAGCTCTTTCATAGGACAGCAAGAACAAAGGTCAATCCAACACAAAAGCCTCACACTTATACATACACAGACATTCTGTAAATCACAAGCAGTGTTACAAATCATCCTACATCACCTATACAGTAATCAGCATCACCCTCTCTTCATACTTTGCACATGCTTGATGCATAGCACTCTTGAACAATTTCTACTTTATATGCAATATAATTGCAATAACATCACAGTCCAACATAACCTACCACATTTATATATAACTGAGTTACATTCTAATCAGTGGATCTATTCTAAATAATTGAACTAAACAGTTTTTTACATTGACCAAATACATCACCATACAATCACACACACACACACTGTGATTTACAACTCTTACAGTAATCCTCCATTGTTCCAGAGGTTCCACATCTTCAGATCACATCACAGGAGTCAGTGGTACCATTTGTTGTGAATGTAAAGTAGTTTCTGTGTGATGCTCTCCGAGAATACTTTATATGCAAACTACACATCCAGCATTTTTTTCATTCTTCACAGAAAGAGCAAAACTAAACTACATGGGTGGTGACACACACCCCTCCTCCCACACACACGAGACACTAGTGATGATGTCTTCAACTTATTTTACTCCTTGCCCATTCCATTATTCTCAATCAACATTCTGATTTTCAATTTCTTATATCTCCATGTGTCTGCAGGTAAAAAAAAAAAGTTACATAACCAAGGGCGCCCATAAGGGGGAGGGGTGCCCCCAGCAATTGGTATAGCCAAATTTTTGATAAATTTAAAACACTAAAATAGACGGAACCTTTTTTTAAAGCATTTTTTAGCATTTTTAAAAATAATAAGATATTAATGATTGATTGTATCAATTATTTTTGTTGTATTTTAGTATCTTGTACATTTACTAAAATGTTTGACAACCTTGAAGATAGTAAGAATTTTTCTACCCCCCCCCCTATAAGTACTCATATGAGTGCCACTGTACACAACATCACTGCCATAATCTGTTCGGACAGCCTGGTCATTCATTTAAACATTGCTAATCTCATCTAAAACACCTGAACTATTACTCTCTCCCATTACATCAGTAACTGCATTATTGTGGTCATTATCATAGCCATCTCAAATCGCATGATTTTGTTCTTCATAAGCATTTTATTCTTTTCTTAGGCATATAAAAAGGATCAAATAAGCAACAAAAATATTACAAAATGAAACTGATGACAACACACAATTTTTAATTCAGTTGCTAAAAATACACATAATAGTATATATTATATCTCTAATGCATGGATACATGGGTGACATATCAGATGTGTGTGAAACAATGCAACCTACTGAAAAATTAAATTGCACAGAATTTTTCAAAATTTCTAGAATATGAATTATATTTTTAGAACTTAGTTTTCTGCAAAGGTATTTTACTTCAGCTTTCTGAAAACAAAGAAAATTCACTAATGGATGTCTATGAATAGATTCACAAAATTAGCAAAAGTGCATGTTAAATACACAAACTTTTGGAAATGTGTTTAAAATGAACATTGAATGTTCAAACTAACCTTGACAAACCCACATGATGTGCTCACATCAAACAAGTATGCTAAAATACATCTCTCTGAAGATGTACAATCTGTCAAGCTAGGAACATGCTTCACAATCTTGCATAAACTTTAAAAGAAAATGGAAAAAAAGGGAACATCAGAACTTATAATAAAACTACATTAAAAAATATTTTTCAATATATACAGCACACCTTTAAAGAAAGACAAGTACTGAAACACATGAAATAGTTTTCTATACAACAATAAACTATAGATAGGTACAAATAAAATTTCAACATCTTTTATGGGTTTTTTTTTTACCTGTGCCACACAAACTTAAGCCTGAAATTTTGAGATAAGAAGCTGTTCAACTAAAGATGGGTGATTTATGATAAATCTGCTGGTCCCTCCCTGCCTTCCTCAAAATTGAGCCATATCCTAAATGCCAAAATTTAAGGCCCAAAATTTTGTGAGAAACTCTTATCATAATTGGAAACACCTTATGCAATTTAATGATTTATTATACTTTGAAACACCTTATAAAATTTCATGTATGTTTTTACAAACAAAACTTTTAAAACTTAAAATTTTAACACCACACATTGGAAAATGAATCCATATTTTCTAAAGTTGTTTAACAAATTAAATGATTTCCATTGCCTTTTTCATTACATATTTTCCAAAAATTCATGGTGTCAAGCTACCAAATATATATAAATGAAAAAATAAAAATTAACTCAGAATTTTGAGGAATGCATCCCAAAAATATCCCATGTATTCAACTTATTGAATGGAAATACTCTTGCTTTGCTTCAAGAAGTTTTAAATCACCATACCTTACTTTATAAAATGTACCCACAGTTTCTACAATTTTTCCACTGATGCTATTCATGACCATCTATATGAATAATTTTCTGTAGGTGTTATAATTGTGTAAATGATTTTCTGTCAGGGGAAATACTTTGTGCTAAAAGATCTCCCCATACATAGAATATAACGAACACTGACTTTCTTCCTCTACATGCCATATAAATACTGATTTTGCAGGAAGAGTAGTGCTTCCCTGCATATCCCATAATTTAACCTGAGCTTGGTGACCCTATAAAATGAGCTTCTGATTATATACTGCTCCTGAAGGCAAAGAAATGCAATGTCTCCTTATTCTTTTTACTTTTTTCACACATTGCTCCATAAAATTCACATTCTTGAACTTTTTCTTGCTGATATACCCAACTACGAACTTCCTGCTATTTCTCCTTTGATTCACTAGATCATTCCTTTATCATTGCTGCTTCACCACGTATGATGTCTAATTTACATTCTGTTGTTCAATGTCAAGTATGAAATTACAATCTGCCCACTGAATTGGACGGCCTCAGAATTTTTTATGCAAGTTTTTCCATGATCTGACTGCTTTTCTTGCACTGATCTATCTACCTGTGTCTTGAAAATTAAATGATGTAATGCTTGATGAAATAGAAGATTTTGTGTTCCTATTTCTGAGATTAACAATAAAGTTTCAGTATAAAGACCCTTGGTTCAATAAACTTTGCCATATGGCTGTGAGCTCTCAAAAACAATGCATCTTAATAATTGGAAAATCACTCTAATGGAATAACAATCAGCCTTTGCTACAGTACAGTATGTAACTAGCTGGCCAAAGAAAAGAAGACTATCTCCAACAAAAGGAAATATGACACTGAACAACTCATATCTTGTCCGAATAACAGTCATTCATTCTGAGTAAACCTACAAATCCTAATCAACCCAGATGGTTTTGACATTCTTATCCTAAGGGGAACCACTGTGTTTGCCAATATTTCTATGTGATGACACACACACACACACACACACACACACACACACACACACACACACACACACACACACACACACACACACACGTTTTTGCAGCAGCAAAAACTACATGGCTTTAGCTGAGATTCACTATCTTATGGTTCAGTTACACATACACTTCCCTAGCTACTGATATCATTATGCCTTAAATTTCATTTCACTACCTTGTATTTCTCCAAACACTTTCCTGTGTATTGCTGACACAATGATTTCAGCAGCATTTTATTCTGATGTCATATGACTCAGTGTATGCATACTTTCCTGGGAACCACTGACACCATGCCTTAAACTGTGATTTATTATCTTATGGTTCATACATATGTATCACTAAGTTGTTCAGTGAGATTTACAGGTTAGCTCCTCAAAACAACATCATCTGCCAAATCAAAGATACTGATAGTGTTAGATTTTATTTCTGTTTATGTATCAAACATCTCCATTTACAGTTATCATAGCATACAACTTGAGTTTCACTGACATTTATCACATGAATCAGACAAGATGCTTTGTACTACATACTAATTATCTTTTTCTCATGCAAACATTCCTGAATCTGGTCCTCCCATGATACCTTGGCCTTCCTCTACCTTTCTGTCCTGCTGTTTGGGCTGAATAAATTCCCTTAGTTATCACCTCATCATTCATTCTTTTAACGTGGCCAAACCACCATGAAATACTTCATTCCCACCCCAGTAACAACATCTTTCTTCACATTACACATCTGCAAAATATCTTCATTACACACATGATCACGATGAATCTTGTCACAAACCCCACATACGTAATGCATCTCCCCAGCACACAAATGACTGCTGTGTTTCTTCTACAGTACCTATGTTTGATTATCATACACTAACTTATAGCCCGTCCTAAGATGGTTATTTTTAAGCTTTAAATAAATATTAATATACAGGGGATGTTTCCCGTCCTAAGACGGTGAAATTTTTAATTGAAGCAGATTGAAAACAAATCAAATAGACACCGGCTTTTTTGTAAGGAAATATAGTAAAAACTTATATAGTAAGAACTCATTCATGTTAGAACTGAAAAGTATATGCAATTTATTTCCATATTTCAAAAGATCTCGCAATAAACACTGATGCATGTCCGAGCGGTTTTGTTTCAATATGTGTGACATGGCGTTCGTACCATCCGGGAGCTGGTTTCGTTAGGCGAGAATGATTGTCAGTCAGCCGTCTGACAGGAATTTTGATATCAGAGCCTACAGAAAACAGAGAGCAAAAGTTACACATTCAACCATTTTTTATTATTGGCAGAACTTTTCAGCCGGGGCGTTACCTCCTGCTTTACAGAGTGCAGAACGTCTCTGCTTCTTCTTAATGAATTAGAGCCTGCCCCTAGAGTCGGTGAAATAGTTCTTCACCGCTAGGCGTATCTAAGTTCACAAAAGTTTGGGATCTGCAGATACTTAGTCAGCAAAATTATGCAAAATAATAACAAAAAAAAAATGGTACTCACATATATTTCACCAATACCGGATAATCCTTTTTGCATTAGAGAATGGCTAATCTTACCTGCACGACGCGCGGCCGTTCCACAGAATTACTTAAATCGTTGTTAACTTAAAGTTTTCACACCACACACACAAGAACGCGGGTGACGCGGAGAAGCACTTTTTAAGGTTTCCAGTAGCCTTTTACCTGTATGACATCGGGAGGGTGGGCACTCCCTTCCTTTCACTTTCCTCGAGGCACAAACCACTTTCTTTCCTCCCGCCAAGACCTGGCAGAGGTGGATGGGGGTAGACAGGGGTTGGCACTCTTTGACCCTGCAGAGGAATCCATTCTCAGCTTGGCGCATGCAGCTGCCGGCGATGTCATGAGGATCAATGACCTCCACACCTCTCCGGCTGAGGAAAACTTTCTCGTCTCCGGACTTCTAGGCAGAATGAAGAAGACCTTTACTTGGCGCTCCCGACTTCCATTCCCAATTTCTCGCTAGCACCTTGCTATGGATTCACTTCATGACCGGGGAGTTGTCTGGAGCTGCACCTAAGATGAGGGAAACTTCCAAAGAGCTAAGCATTTTGACAGCAGCATATGACCCCTGCACATAAATCGCTATTCCGGGCAGACTCCCGCTGATTCTGCGAACGCTTTCAATTAAACATTTCCGTGATCTTACAGCGGCACATAGTTACAGCTAAGCTTTTCCTAATTAACCGTACCCAAATCGTCTGACCACTGTGAAGAGGGTACCATCAGCTACATCTTTTCTCTGGGAAGTCAGCTCCTTTCGCGTATTACCACCACGGACTACAAAAACCATGAACTATTTCTCGTCTGCCCCTACTCGGCGGCAAACAAAAATTGCTCCTTTCTGTTGTCAAGTGTCTGCCTTGTTCTTTTTCTGTCAACATCTTAGCATTGCTCTCCCCTTTTCGTACAGAGAGCTTATCGCCGGCCCTAGACTGTGATCGTTATTGACCTCCGACCCACGATATCCATAAATTGGGCGTCGGCTTAGAGCTTTTTGACACTAATCGCCTAATAGAGGGCATATTTATGAGGGCCTGGGTGCAACTTTCTCGCCAAGCTGGGTGGTCCCCTTTGTTTCTGGGTGGAATTTCACAAGCAACCTTACAATTTCTTTGTTTCCACCCAGCTAAAGTGCATTACCAGACTTCCTCAATTAGGCGTAATAATTTTTCTAGTTAATTTTGCAATTGGCCGAATACTTAATTAAAACATTATCATAATTTAGTCTTGCTTACTGAGTGAGCCCTTACCCCTTTCATAATTAATTAATTTAGACCCCAAATTTTTGTATCAGTATTCTGCGTGAAATATTTGTTGTTGTTCAACAATTTTCCTCGTAGTCCAGTTGACCAACAGAATGCCATAACAATCCCAAAATACCATCGCCATGACTTTTCAGACACTGGAAACAGTTTTAAATATTTTTATGTACGGAAGATTATGAATATGGTTCCAAGACATGGAGTCTTGTTTGCTCTCTTGGGTAACGCAACAAACCCACATTTCATCTCTTGTCATAATCCGGTTGATAAAATCCTCTCTTTCTCTGTAACACATCTGAGCCTCTATACACAACACCATGTGGGAACACACCTTTCAAAACCCAAGGACATCACTGTCAACTTTTTAAACTGAGGTCTTCGACAAGTTGACCTGTTCTGCAATTTCACAGAGCTTCAACTCATCTGATTTCAAGAATTATTTCCTGAATGCATGAAATGCTTTCTTCTGTCTTGCTTTTATAGCCTGCCCACCAGATGTTCAGCTTCCATGCCAACATGGCCCTCATTAAATTCATTGCACCAAAGAAACATCTGCTTCTTTGATATCAACTTCTCTCCATACACAAAAAAAAATTCACAATGAATATCACTTGGTGAAGTATCTTTTGCTTCTGAAAACTGAATAACTTCACAGATACCCATTTTAGACCACACTCTCAAAGAAGCCAACCATCCCGCAATTAGAATCTGTTGTGGAGAGACAGTAGCATTATACTATTATTAGTTCTTTCCATCTGTGACATTTCATTTCATTACCCATTGTCAAGATAAAGTTATTTTAATTATCAGAATCACTACATACTTCTTTCTCCTTGGGATAAATATTTCTTTACACTTATCTTGGCATGGGGGTGAAAAGGAAAAGAACTAATATAACCAGCTCTCTATATATTTGCAAAAAAAGAAAAGAAAAAAAAAAGGCAAAGAAAAGTATTCAGTGAAAATAATAGAGAATCAAGAACTTCATGCACATCCATCTGTAGCAGATGAAGACAGGGTCTCCTTCCCTTCCTCCCTTATCTACTAACAGGTCAAATGACTGAAACATTTTCCAGGATGAAAAAGAGAAACAGAAAGAGACCTGCATTAGTATGATTAGGGTTCCCACTTTCTTTCTCCCACAAAAAGAAGCATTTTCTAGGACTTTTAAGCACCCCTTGAAAATGTTTTAAGGACCTCACCAACTGCCTTATGCAAGTGGACCATAAGCAATGATGATGTAGCCCAAATATATTAAACTTTTACACATGACTTAACTATGCAAACTGAAACATGCTGATGAAGTTTGCAATATTTTTGCATATAATTAAAATTTGTGGATGTAATAAATTAGAATCTAAGCAGTTTAAAAGATAGTTCTGCTGGTCGAATCAGTTTTCCTATCAGAAAGAACAATCGAATATACAAAAAGTATATGTAAATTGTATCTCATACTTAAAACTGCAAAATTTGCAAAACCAAAGACAAAATTACGTGTTCAAGATTTCAACTTTGCATTTAATTTTATCATAGTATATCTGAATAACTGTTATTTGCATATACAAAAAAAAAGTAAATACAAAAGTGAAATATCAGCACCAAGAGATCGTGGATGGGGTTTATTGTGTGGAATCTGCTGGATGTGTTTAATTTAGCTCACGATCCTTCACTTTTTTTCAGCAAATTATGCTGTACCGTGCTCTCTTACAAGCTTTCAACTGACGTCACATGATATCATCATCCGGATAGTGAACCAGCAGCAGAAGTTCTACATACTTTATTGTAATTTTTGGATTTTGCACACCCGGTTAGTTAAAATAAGCAATTTTTAAGTACATTTTTTCCATTTTTGGCCAAACATAAGGACTTTTAAGCACAAAAAAAAAAATCATTTTTTTAAGGATTTATAAGCACTGTGGGAACTCTGATGATGTCTAAAGCTAATTTTGCTTCAATTAAATAATTCTCCAGTGCAAGCAAAATGTAAAAATCTTAAGCATATGATTGTTTTCTCATGTACATAAAATATGACTTCAAATTCTGCTCATAATGACTGGATTTTAAAAACATTCTGAGCAACTAAATTGTAATAAAAAAAAAAAAACCTTTGCCATGGCTATTCAGTAACTTTATTTTTTTTTTTTCATTGCCATGGCTTTCTTCAGTAACCCATTATTTTTTTCATGACACAATAAGAAAACAAGAAAAATTAAACTTAATTCTCAGATGTGATGAGCACATCTTTTGAATTGTTTCCAACATTAACTAAATACAGATTTTTAGAAAAAGTAAAACACTGGAAAGGGGAATGCACTTATGCTCCCTAGTGAAAACGTGCACATTATTTAAAATACACAGTGTGCATAGTATTTTCCATTGTGAATGGAACCACTTATGGGGAGGGACATTTTTTTTACCGGATTTCTAGAAGCAGTAAAACATTCACATGTAGAAACAGCTACTTACGTCCACTAGCAGCAGAACTGCATGTTTTAAAAAACTCACAAATTCTACACAAAATGTTTCTCATAACAAAAGACATACAAGGTGAGAAATACTTTTCAAATAGCACAATTAGGAGAAGAGATTATAACTTTTACTCAAGGCTTTACTCAAACAAAAATTCTTAGTTCCACTTGAACTTGAAGATCTTTCAATTTACCTTCATATCTTCTGAGTTCTTTTGTTTTTTAAGGTGTGCTTTCTACATTGACAACAGGCCTTGATAAACATCTGGAGGCCAGAAACATCTTTAAAAAACAAAAGAACTCGGAAGATATGAAGGTTAGAGAAAAAAAAACCCATGTAGAAATGTGATATAATATTACACCCCTAGAGGAACAGCTGTGTGCCATTTGAAGAACAAAATTAAGTGCAAAATATTCTATTGAGCACCCTACCAAGAAAGGATTTTTTAGAATCAGAGGATACTTCTTCAAACAGAAACATGTGCTGAAATCTCCAGGCAGCACTACTGTGAATTATAAAAGGTAGAAGATATGTGGAAAATATTCTTTATAGCACAAACTATGCAATAAAAAAAGAATTTTTGAAATACGACTTTGACTACTAGAAGTAAAGACAGCAAGAAAAAAAGATTAAAAGATTTTACATACATGCCCTGGAGCAAAAACTGCATAATTTAAAAAATTTTCACGTTTGCAATCTTTATCATAGTGAATGGCAGGAGGGGGGGGGGTATAGTACCACAAAAAAAATTAATATGATTTTTACAAGCAGAGATACAGCTGCAAACAGAAATACACAATACACACCAATACATCCTAGAGCCAGAACTGTGCATTGTGAAAAGAGTATACGCAAAATGACCCCTGAAGTGAATGGTATCCAATGCTAAAAGAATTTTTTCAAATCAGACTTTTAGAAGCAGAGATATAAAGGAAAACAGAATATACATATCAGTGTCAGAATTAGAAATAAATCTTTTACTGGCCCAGTGGACCACTAGAATTTGTGAACCACTGGTCCACTAAAATGCCCACTGGTCCATAAAAAACAAAACAAAACAAAAAAACTTAAGACTTTTACAGTATATGCAGAAAATAAAGTATCATTTCAATGGAATTACCTCTAGTACTTGTTTTGAAAACATTTAATTTGAAAGTGCTACTCACAGAACAAAGAATGTTTCCAGAATAAGGTTCCGATACATCGGTGATATAGCTGAGTAACAGTGCATTCCCAATCTGTTTTTAAGTAAGAAGGGAATGAGGAGATTTCAAGGGTTCAAAAATTCCCATACATTAGTAACCTTTTTTTATTTGTTTTATTGTTCAGAGTTTAGCTTCGTTTTCTTATTTCAGTTTTACTGCTCATCCCTCCTACTTTCCTATAAAGTTAGTTTCATTCCCTCATTGAACACTGTTTCATGTGAAGTGCTCTTTGACAAAAATTATCTTCACACATCCAATTGACGTCCTCCATTAGTGTTTTATTGGGACAGAAACAAAGTCTGGTGTCAGTAACTGCTGCATTCACTAGGGTGGGCAAATCCAAGGAAGAGCAAGGTATTTATTGTACTTATTTCTGCTCATTATGAATGGTGGGAATGGAGGTAAAAAAAAAAAAAGCGGCTGTTACCGTTACAAGACAAGGACTACGAAACTGCCTTTCTGTATTTGTTGTTTTTTCCACACTTTACAAATTCATGAGGGATAAAAAGAATAGCTGTTATCCAATAGTATTTTAACACTGCGCCACTGCCGCCCCAGTGGCGCAGTGGTCTAAGTGATGGCTTCTGATAATCCATCCATGAGGATCGGGGTTCGAATCCTGGTAAGGCATGGATGTTCTGTTTGTCTTACGGCACTGGTTCTCTCGCCTCCCTGGAGTCAGTGGCCCTAAATTAGGGACGGGCAAGTGCTTATAGCCCACTGAGTTGCTCACGGTGGTAGTTAAACCCCCAATCAAAAAAAAAATAAAAATAAAAAAATAAAAAAAATAAAAAAACTATCACTAGTTTGCAGCCTAAAAAGAAAACCATTCAGCAAGATAATAGAAATTCATTTTTTAACTTGTGACAACTTAGGAAAAAAAAAAAAAACTTACCCACTCGCCATCTGGGTCAGTAAAATCAGTAGTTCATGGGTCTGGCGGATGTTTTACTTGCCAATGGCCAGCAGACCACTGGGTAATTCGAACGCTGTATATGCACTTCCTAGCAAGTAAATTGTGGATTGTTTTGGGCAGAAAATATGCATCATCAAATGTTTTCATAGTAAGCTGTATCTGACTGATAAGGAATTTTTTTAGAGGGCAAATACAGACAGCTGCTAAAAAGTTGTAAACTGAAATACATACTAATGCATTCTAGTGGCAAAATTGTGTTTTACAAAAAAACTAATTATATGCAAAAAATTATTCACCATAAATTTGAATGGCATCCAACACAAAAACATTTTCAAATCGGACTGTTAAAAAAAGAGATATCAAGAGAGAGAGAAAATACCACCCCAGTGGGGAAAACACTGATTTATTTTGAGGAGGAAATGTGTGCAAAATGTTTTCTTGACAACTTGACCAAAAAAGAACATTTTCAATCGAGTTTTTAGGATTGCAGATACATCATACACAGAAATATATACTTACTCCCCATTGTGGTCAATTTGTGTATTACCAAAAATTAGTAATTATATGTAAAACATTTCTTACCACGAACTTTGTCCAACACAAGTTTTTCAAATTGGACTTTTAAAAGCACAAACATAGTAAGAAACGCAATACACGTTTACCCCCCACCCCCCACCCTTTCCAAGTGAAAAAATTGAGAAAGAAAACTATAAATAAAATGGTCTATGTCATAAAAAAATATATCAAAGGAAAGAAAGAACTGTTTCACTCAGATTTCCAGAAGTAATTATATAGAATAAAACATATTTTGAATTTGATAGCATAAGCATAGCATTTACGCCCCATAGTGAGAGTTTTGCATAGAAATAAAAAAACAAAAAAAAGGTAAGGATCATCATTTTTACAGTTCAGGATTTTCAATGCAGTCAGACTAATATGTGCAGAGATACAGTGTGCAAATAAAAAAAAACCATGTTAATAGGTATTGTGATGTGATAACATAAGAAAAGATAGAACTCTTAACGAAAAAACTATTGCAATGGCTTAATTCAGTAACATTTGTTTTTCCTGGGCATTTTTTTTTTATAAGTGTGTACCATTCAAAGTATCAGCAACACATAAATAAGAAATCCAAAATTAAACACTAAAAATGTCTTACATACCCCTCAAATATGGCAACTGTTTGCTCCTGTGAGACAAGCAAACAGCAGTGGTAAGTGTACAGCACTCCTACTATACTAAGTCCAACAGAAGTGGCATAATTTGAAGCTAAACTGGATCCTTTCTGAGCAAGTTGGGTTTCTACATCAACTAACTCTTTCAAAAGCTAGAAAAACAGAACCACAAAATTAATATAATACATTCTAAAATCATATAATATGAAAGGTTATAATGCCATAAATAACCAGTAAAGAGTATTTTCAGCACTATTTCATGCAAATGAAACACACACACACAATAATAGACATGAAACACCAACTTTTCATTTTATACAGAGTGTCATGTATGTAGCACTACAATTTTCAAGCACAATGGATGTTAATTTGCATGCTATTATTTCACACAATGTATTTGTAACTATAATATTTTTTCCTCATTTGTTTTTAGACCATTGTTGCATGACAGTCTCTAAGCATTTTCAATGTGGTCAGTAGAAAGTGTGCAACCTGGATAAACTGATATTGGACCAACAAAGTTTTATTCTGGAAAAATAATGGAAAAGTGAAAAGGTAGTTGATGCTATGCATGGAAAAAAATTATGAGGAACCCCCACCAACTAGATCAACAATTTATGATATGATTAAGAAATTTGATGGAACAGGGTCTGTATAGCAAGCAAGCATTGGAAAATCTGGATGACAGCAATATGTGAAAACAGTACATAATGATGAAATCGTTACAATGGCAGTCATTCAAAGCCCACAGAAATTCCAGTACGGTCAAAGTTTGGCATTAGGAATATCCAAAAGGTCCTTGTCTAGGATTTATGGTGATTTCAAGTTAAAAGTGCAGTGCCCACAGGTTATTCAAGCACTACATGACATGGACTGTGACCAACAAGAAGTTTTGCTCCATCACATTTTCAGAGTTCAGACAAAATCTCGATTTTGTGAAACACATTCTGTGGGCTAACAAAGCCACATTTAAACTTAATGGACACAAAGGAATTGAATTTCTAAGGCATGTGCATTTGGGGCAGGGATCTGTCACTACAGCATCAACAGTCTTTACTTTGTTGGTGAAACATTTTGTCAGATGCATCTGATGTTCATATCGGGTTTTGGCAACAAGATGGTGAACCATTCTACTACTATGCCCCATTAGCAATGTGGCTGGATCAGAAGTTAAGCTATGATCGCTATTTTCACAAAATGCGATGAATAAATCTAAAACACGCGGGAAAATTAGTGTCCAGTCGCAAAATGGCGCCAGACATTTAAATAACACAGAGGTGATTGTGTTACGAAATTTCCGAAAATTTGAACTCCCATAGTCCACAGGAAAAATTTCAATTCCGACGCTAATTCGTGGGTAAAAGTATTCCGTCATACGACGGAAACTCCGTCATCCATTGTTCGGTCTGGCGGTGTCTCGCCAATTCGTCGCGCGTCGGGTTTGTCGACAATAGAGGCTAAATTTCTTTAGCATTTTGCAACAACTTTTTCCTTCATTTTAGCATTTTTGCTACAGCATTTTTTTGGGCCAGCTTAAACTCTGGGCTGGATGATAATTTCCACCAAATCTGGGCAGGCTGGGGAAAATCTACTGAATGGGCAATGAAATTGTCTGATTTAATGGTTATGGACTTTCCTGTTTGAGAGCTTCATTAAGGAAAATGTATACACCACCATGCCAAAGACACGAGGAGAATAAGGCTAGAATTATCTTTGAATTTGAAAATGTACCTAAATAAATGGTTACTAAGGCATATAATCAGTAGTAGACATATGTGTCATGTATTAATCATGAAGTTCATCAAATTGAACACTTGCTGTATATAATGTAAACTGAATAAAATAAACACTGAAAACATGTATGTAGAGCGAGTTAAAAGTGTAGCATAAAACCTGAAATGTAGCATGTATTAAGTGTAGTGCTGGACGAGCACAACCACCCTGTATAATTTTTTCCTACCAGTAAAATTCTTAAATATTAATTAATGAAAAGTATTATTCCATTACATAAGTATAATTTTCCACAAGGTTCTTCTATTAATTCATAAATTTTTATGTTATTTATATCATTTATAATAACAAATCAAACAATAAATTACAAAGAAGAATAAAATGGGCAAGAAAAAATTCAAAGAACTCTTTTCAAAACAAAACTGGTAAGTTTGTTGGTTGCAGCCATTATACTATATGTCGCAGTTAGGACTTTAGCATTCTGTATACTGTACTTTTTTTATACAGTATGTTTGTAGTAATTTAAGCATTCTGTTATTTCAAGGAAGTAGATTTTTTATTTTTAACACCTACAGTGCTTCTGTTTAAAAAGATTCCAAACTTTCCCATTGTGCGACAGTAATTTGCTTCTTTACTTGATCTCAGCATTAACTATTAAGTTTTATAAAGTATACAATCTAAATTATACTTATATCTTATTTATTGACTGCTATGTACATTTTTTCATTACTGGTTGGAAACTTCCACACTTAATTTCCTTTTTAGTTAGTTTATTCTTTTTTTTTCTTTTTTTTTTTTTTTTGATTGGAGGTTTAACGACCACCGTGAACAACTCAATAAGCTATAGGCAGTCGCCCGTCCCTAATTTAGGGTCACTGGTTCCAGGGAAGGGAGAGAGCCAGTGCTGTAAGACAAACACAACATCCATGCCTGAACCGGGATTCGAACCCAGACCCCTTACGGACGAATGATCAGAGGCCAGCGCCTTAGACCACTGCGCCACCGGGGCGGCCATTTATTCATTCTGTCAGAGTTCATCTACTGATTGTTTCCAATGTGACATTATATATTTCACAACTCCTTATACAACTGAGCCACGGGTCATGATGCTCACATTCTTCGCAATTTGCGAAAAAAAAAATCATTTTGATGATGGAAAAAAGTTTTGATGAAAATATTAGCGATTACCTTTTTGTATTGTTAACATAACACTTTGTCAAAAAAAATTTAATTTGGCGAATGGGTTGGTAAAAACTTGAAAAAAGGCAGAGCAACTGCAGTGATCTAGGATTTAATAAAAAAGACAAAGCAAACAAGAAATTCTACCCCCCACCCCACCCCTACAACAATGGAGAAGGAAGACAACACTTTTAGTAAGCCAAAAATGAGAAACTTGGTAATAGCAGTTGCAGTTAATTTCACAACCCCAAAAAAATAAATTAAAATAAAAAAGTTCAGATGCTGACGAAAAAAAAAAAATCAAAATAAAGGGAATTTCCTAGTTTCCTTGATATTGGTTTGTCTTTCTAGTTTCCTGAAAAATTGCAAAATTCTCTAAATCAAAGAAATCTTTCCTATGATTGGGAGCACATGTAGAGAGTGAGGTCTTTGTTTTTCCTATGTCAGAAAGAATTACTCCCAACCTTCCCATACCCCTTCCCTAGTAGCACAAGTGTGAATGTGTATGCAACCATTTCACTTCAATTGGCCCTGAAAGCGAAGAGTGGTGCCAGACCTCATTAAGCATTCCTATCAACTGCACATAACATAAATGCTGGAACAAAAATCTGTTATCTTTTCATTGGCATAAAACAAACTGATATTGCCAAGCTTTCACACACTAATGGATGGCTTTATCAGGGCAGATTGACACTAACCTGTGTGGGAAGAACTTATAGTAAATGTTAACATTTGAAAATAGATACTTGCATTTGAATTAATTTCAAATTACGTAAATTCGCAAATTTTGCACACTAACCAAACACAAAAAAGCAAATTAGAAGCCTTAAAAGTCTCTTGACATTTTATGACATCTATCCGTAGGGGATGCAAGTCAGGCGAGACTGCATCGTTGCATGCATATGGGCAGGATGCAAATGTTTAGTGCCATACACTACCCAAATTGGGACTGCCATTAGAGAGACAATCAAAATACTCACAACACAATACGCATGCAACAATGCTGTCTCATGTGAACTTGTACCACTTATGGATAGCTAGCCTAAAGTGTTCAAGACTTTTAAGTTGCTTGTTTGTGTTTCGTTCATGTGCAAAATTTGCAAATTTACATAATTTGAAGTTAACTCAATGCAGGTATCTATTTTCAAATGTTAACATTTACTATAGGTTCTCTCTGCATAGGTTAGTATCAGTCTGCTGTGATAAAGCCACCCACTGGTGGCCGAAAGCTTGGAAATATCAGTTACGACAATACAAAGATAATGGATTTTTGTACCAGCTTTTATCAAATTTAGTGTACTTGGCTCCATGTTTATTAGTTATCCGCACATAACATGCCCAAAAAATCTGACAAAAGAAGGGCGAATTCTCTGCCCCAAAAGCAGCAATAATGCCTAATGAGTTATCATTGAGGCTATGAGTTACTAATGCCAAATTTGATCTTTTATGACAGGGGTCATATGATTCCAAACAAATACACCAGGGAAAATGCAGAATCAATATACATATTTTGGAGATGCATCTAGCATGCTTGTGTTATTTATAAGAGATAAACCACTGGACTAGATTAAGTTTTTCAGTCTATTTTCTTAACTTTTTTTCTTTTTTACAAAATAAAACAATTAGAAATTTGCAAATTCTACTTTTCACAGACTTTTACCCAACTTTTAACAGAAAACAAAAGTTCTTGAATGTTGAAGGCCTTGACAAAAGAATTTTTGATTTAAGGCTTTTCAAGGCCACATGCAGGGCTCAATTTTGATCGGTAGTTAGTAGCAAATTGCTAGCAAGCAAATGCATTCTGCTAGTGATAAAATGTGGTTCTAGCCAAAGTTGCTAAAGTAAAAATTTTGAATGCTTTAGTGTGAACTGTAAAGCGCCACTGCATTGTGTATGTGGAATATTTTAGACATGTACAAAAACGGACAACTGCTTTCTGAAAACGAATGGTTCATGAAAAGTACAAACATTATATAAACATTTTGGCACTAGTAGAAATATCCACTGTATTTCCCTTATCTACTTCTGCATGTGAGGTTGCGTTCAGTTTCATAAAGGAATCCAGGATGATTGGAGTGGCAGTTTAAACTTACAAACATTGAATGCTCTTATGAGTATTGAGGTTGAAGGTCTGTCCGAAGACAAGTTTGACCCCAGGCCTGCTATTTTAAAGTGGTACGATGAAAAGACCAGAAACCCAGATTGTAAACCATACAGAAAATAACATAAGATTTTGAATAGTGTTCTTGAATTTTGTGAATAACGTTAAATAAAAAAATGTATTTTTAAATATTTGCATCAAATTAAATTGTTTGAATTAATCTGTCAGGTCATGAAAAGGTGAGTTATATCTAAATATTTGTAATCTTTTCAGCATTACAATGTGACAGTTACAGAGGTGGAATCAAAATTTGTTGTAATTGACTAATGAAGGGGGACATGTTAAAGTTCCTTTTGTATAATGTTAATAAACTTTTGCTAGTAGATAATGCAATTTGCTAGTAAAAAATAAGGCCACTAGCCAGTGTTGCTACTGCTAAAAATAATGAAATCAAGGTCCAGCCACATGTACATAAATCCTGCACAATAAATGCATGCAGCAATTAGGCATAATACTAATGCTTAAAAATCAAAATAATTCATAAACTCAATTATGTTTGTGCACTTGTTTAATCTAACAAAGTGTAGCAATATTTGGTTTGACAGAAGACAGATGTCTCTCCAACAGGCATTTAGTTACATATTTGATGTCACGGAGCAGTCTTTCTCTTCCTGACTGCCAGACAACAGAGAGCATAATTTTCATTCACAGGAAAAATTTTTACTTTTTTAATGCAATTCCAACACCAATCACTCCACCTACTAACTGCCACACATGCTGGCTACAAACAAAAATGTGACCTGACCCACAACTAAAACTTAGGCAAACAGTATTAATACATTTTCATTTCAGCTGTTGTTTAAAAAATAACTTTATGTAATTTGATGCAGATACTATTACAGAATTATTACTGTAAACCCCATGGAACACCTTCCACATGGGGGTTTGTGAACCATCAGATGGGAGATGCTGCTGTAGAATTATTATACAGTGAAACCTCCACTAATGGATGCTCCTGAACAATGGTAACCTCCAAGCAATGGCAAGTTTTGGTTGGAACAGAACAGCTCCCATAGGATTAACATTAACAATAACCTCCGAACAACAGAACTTCTTAACACTGTTAACGGACACCCCAGTCAGCTCCAAATGAGATCTAACAGACACCATCTCCTTTAGATTTTACATAGTTCCTTTGGTACTTCGTCAAGAAGGGTAAGTAAGATAGGGACAGACAACATTTTTTTCTAAAGGCATAGTAGGTTAGATTATGGTTGGTACAGAGTAATAATGCTTCTGTGAAACAAAAAAGTTTACTTCTACATGACACGAGTTGCACCTTCTATGTATCTTTCAATCACCCCCAGGGACTGTAGTGGTGGTTGATAGAGCCTGGAGTTTTGCCCGTTGGGAGCAATGTTTCTTGGTTTGGTCCCTGTGGCTTTTGCTTCTGTTTACAGCATGCAGCCATCTAACTGTGCAGTTACGCTTTACTACCTAACATTTTTATTTTTTTATTTCCTATAGCATACCCTAACCCCCTACCTTTCTATTTCTAAGGGATGTTTAACACCAGATGTCTAGTTTTCTTAAAAACCCTTTATACCATGAATTATCTAATTAATAATTATATTAAGTTTCATTCAGCAGTCAGCATTTGGAAAAAGCACTGCAACATTTTCTTTATTGTGCATAAGCTTCATACATTTATTCTGCTTTTGCAGAAACACAACGGCCTAGCAATATTAACTTATGCCTAATCTCTGAACAACAGCCACTTCTTCCCGGTCCGAGCAGTGACCGTTATTCAGAAGGTTTCACTGTATATTCATCCATTCAGACCCTTTAAATAACTCTCGTACATCTGAAGGGGCAGGTAAGTAGTGTAGTAAATAATGAGCTGCTGTTTATTCACCAAAGTGTATAATCAGGGGTCATCCTAGGTCACTTCAACTAAGAAATGGAAACATTCAGTTTGAAAAATTTCCCAAAATAGAAGCTTATCACTTACAAAGAACTGAAATCCAATCCAGTACAGAACAAAAATTAACATTATTTTATTATTATTGTTGTTGTTGCATGCAAAGCTTGTTTTAAATTCCCATGATTTATGATGAAATGTACATAAGTTTGTCGCCAGAAGTACATAATTCACTAAAATGATTAACACACCTCAGTTTTTACAATAATCTCATGAATATATCCTCAAAAAAATAAGATGCAAATTTATATTTTGAACTATACAGGGAGGGGAGGGGGGTGGAGACATGCTTAGAAATACAGTAGCTTCCAGTTAACTGGAACATTGTTTAATCGGAGCAGCCGTTTATTTGGGACAATACTCGAACATCTCAAGCCCCAATTAACAAGTGTTTAAGCCCCAATTAACCAGAACCTACTGTATTAAAAAATAACACGCACAAATCCCAAATACATACGTTACAGTAAAATTCTAAATGAACAAATATGCTGGTGTATCACAAAATACTTACCTGAATAGTGAATTCCAGTAAGCCATGAATGTTTAAGGCCATTTCCATGAGTTCAAATAGAAACGATATATACTGTACTAGAGGCAGATAATTGGAGTTACCAGATGAAAAAGCACTCAACATCTCAATCACAGACGAAGCACAGGAAGACGTTACTACATGCTGATCAAAGTATGACAGACTCTGAAAACGAGTTATGACAGCGTCAAAGTTGAACACCTCTTTGGCGTGTTTCTTCACTTTAGCACTATCAGCAATGTCCATACACGTTTTTTTGCTGAATAGTTTCATGATCTCTTTTATCATTTTCTTGACTGTGTGACGGGCTTCATCTCGAACTTTCCCAACACCAAACAACAGTATATGTCTTTGATTGCAGTCGTGCGATGCTGCTTCATCTTGAGGTAGAGGAAAATGGGTGGTATATAACAGGTGCCTGGCTGTGTTACTCAACACTGTGCGAGGAGATGTATTGTTCGTATTGGTGCCACTCACTGGTACTTCTGGTCCAGGAGTACAACAAGGAACTAGTGGTGGATGGGCTAGAGGTGTTGATGCATTTAGTGGTGTTGACTCATCTTTATCAGAACCAACAGAATCTACCAAAAACACAAAGTACGATTTAGAATATAATCAAAATAAAAATTCACATGGAAATTTTATGTGAGGAACTATTTGTATTCAAATAATAAACACATACATGAAATCAAAAATTTTGTAACTTTAGAAATTCATCAACAAGTCCACTCCTTGTTACCGCCTGATGTGTCCTGCTTCACCAACTTCTTCACCAGAGAAAAACTGACTGCATATTAACCATTTTTAAAATTGAGTGCATGTTAATCATAGAACATTCAAATGAAAACTCATTTTTCAGTGCAAAAATAATTGAATTTAGGAGTTTTACAGAGATAATTTTTATGTATTTGGTGGTCAAATTTCCGAACTACAACCTAGTTGATTGTCACGATTACATCATTCAAGTAGTTGCCATTTGATCAAGAGTGTCCAAAATGCAACTATTATTATTAAGCATGGTACTTCTTCTCTCTATTTCCATCCCCTTTTTCAAGTGCCCTCTTTACAAATTGTGACTGACAAGTGATTATTTTTATTGAGTCCCGTTTTATAGTGTCCACTTTGTATATGTCTGTCTAAATCTGTTTTGTTTACAATGTTTCTATATATAGCTGCCTTATGTTCTTCCATACAGACTTACACCCACCCCCCCCCCCCCCCATTTCACCTATATAGCTTAGTCTGCAGTAAAATAGACTGTACCTGCAACTAAGCTACATACGTGAAATGGGAAGAAACGTAAAAGTCGGTAGGGAAGAACATAAGGCGACTATTAGAAACATAAACAAAACAGGTGAAGACAGACAAATACAAAGTGGACACTCCATAAAATGGGACTCAATAAAAATAATTACCCGCCAATCACAATTCGTAAAAAGAAAACTTGAAGGGATGGAAATATTGAGAAGAAATACCATGCTTAACAATAATTGCAGTTGGACACCCCCGACTGAATGGCAACAACAACTCGAATGACGTAGTTTTAACAATGAACTAAGTTCCAGTTCAAAAATTTGAACACCAAATATAAAAAAATTACCTCCATAAAACCCATAAACTTCAATTTTTTCACTATAAGGTTAATAATTACGGGTGCCATAATGCCATTAATTACTAAGATTATATTTCAGGCAATTGCACAGCACCAATGTTGTCATGCTGTCATACCTGCCAACTTTCAGAAACCGAAATCTGTAAAAAAATTAATCGATATATTTGATGAAAATTTTAATCGATATATTCAATGAAATTACTTGTCGCGCATATTGATTAAATGCACCGAACATATCGATTAAAAAACGACATGTTACCTAAATCAAGTATCAACTTTTAATTTATATGACTGCATATGTTTGAATTTATCGGCACGTTTATTTTGATTAAAATAAAATCTACATATAATTTCTCATTACTATGATCTAAAAGAGATAAAAATTTATTTTTATGGAAGTTTACATCTAAAGGGAAGGATGTTCCACCCTTTGTCCCCCAAATCCAATAGGATCATAACCCATGCCGTCACAGAACACACTAAAATGTTTTCAAAAACAAACCATTTGCATTATCTTACGGAGAGACTAACGATGAGACAATCAAATAAAAAAAAAAGAAATAAAAAAAATGAAATAAATGAGTGACTGAGGGACACTACTTGGTAAATTATGCTCAACTAGAAACGAAGTAACCAAACATGTTGCCCGAATCGCATCCAGTTCATTATAACTCTTAACAAAAGAAGTTAATTTCGTATTTTTTTTTTTTTCCACGCAGTCAACATTAGATTTATGCTTGGCACTAGAAATATAATTAATAATATGATTCCTTCGACCACGCGAAACACTGAAATTACATCGACGCGTAGTACACTGGAATTCCACAGAATACGCATCACGAAATATTTTATAGTAACACCCCCTCCCCCTTCATATTGTTGCTCATAGCAAATCACTAATACTAAATTTATTGACACTTGAAAAAAATGCAAGTAAAACTGCTATAGTAAAACAGTAACAGCTTAAAGTGATGCAATTTGCAGAGGGAAAAATTGTGCCCCGACATATTAAGATGGACGTCAAGTAATGTTGCTTCCTATGCTTCCAATGGAAAAACTTTTGTACACATTTCCTTCACAATTAGTGTGCTCCCAAGGATGAAAATTTGAACACTGATTAAAATAACTTCATATTATAACTTCAAATACTTAATATTTTCTAAAGCATAACCATAATTATGTTAAAAATTAATAACTTTTCCTTTGGTGGTGTTGAAACCAGAAAAAAGATGGCACGACCTGTACTTTGATGACGTCAGTAGACAAACAAATGTTGGATTGCATAATTATGATTATGTTTTAGAAAATATTAAGTATTCCAAGTTATAAAATGAATATTTTAATGGATGTTCAAATTTTCATCCTTGGGAACGCATTAATTGTGAAGAAAATGAGTACAGGAGTTTTTCCATTGGAAGTATAGGAAGCAAAATTACTTGACGACCACCTTAATTTCGTTGAATCAAGCCAAGACATTTTTATGCATGGCAACGAGCAAAAAAGCACAGTTGGAAAGCGTTGAAAACTTACTGACTAATGGACGGGCAAGCTTTCATCTTTTATGCTCACTAGCAAATTTTGCTAGTGACCAAATAGTTTGCTAGCAAAACATTTCCATGACTAGCAAGTAAAACTGAATCGCCAAGTAACCTATATTTTAACAAAGTTACACAGAAATTTTAAAGTACAATATTTTGACTTTTCTTTAAATAAATAGAATCTTAGACAAGTTTAGTGACTGTTTCTAACAAGAATTTCTTATAAATCCTCATACTATATGAATACATTTCACTGACATTCCAATTCAGATTTATATACAACTCCAGCAAATCAACTTTCTTTCTTTTTGTGATTCGAGATTAAAAAGTCTACAAGTTATTTGAAAATTTTGAAATTATATGAAAAACATTTCGCACTGGAAATGCGATCCAACAAAGAAGGAATTTTTCAAATCAAACTCTTAGAAGTAGAGATATTGACAAAAATATGATATACATCTATGCCCCTGGCAGAGAAACCATGCATTATTTTAAGTAGAAAATATTCTGAAAAGATTTATCAACGTGAGTAGTATCGCTCCACAAATATTTTTTTTTTTTTTTTTTTTTTTTTTGTTATTCAAGGTTTAACAACCACTGTGAGCTACTCAGTGGGCTTATATAAGCAGTCTCCCGCCCCTAATTTAGGGCCATAGTTCCAGGGAAAGCAGAGAGCCAGTGCCGTAAGACAAACACAACATCCACGCTTCACTGAGATTCGAACCCGGACCCCTTTCGAACAAATGATCAGAAGTTATCGCTAAGACCAATGCGCCACTGGGGCGGCACAATTTTTTTCAATCGAGATTTTAGAAGCTCAGATTTTACTGCAAATACACCAGAAGTGGAAGTTAAGGCTTATGCCCCCTGGAGTGGGCTTATATAAGCAGTCTCCCGCCCCTAATTTAGGGCCATAGTTCCAGGGAAAGCAGAGAGCCAGTGCCGTAAGACAAACACAACATCCACGCTTCACTGAGATTCGAACCCGGACCCCTTTCGAACAAATGATCAGAAGTTATCGCTAAGACCAATGCGCCACTGGGGCGGCACAATTTTTTTCAATCGAGATTTTAGAAGCTCAGATTTTACTGCAAATACACCAGAAGTGGAAGTTAAGGCTTATGCCCCCTGGTGACCAAACCAATTTTTTTTTTACCAAAAATTAGAAATATATTCAAAAGATTTCCTATCAGGAGTTGTTTCTGGTGCAGAAAGAATTTTTCAAATTGGAGTTTTAGAAGTAGATATCGGGGGAAAACGCAATTTACTTTTACGCCCCCTAGTGGAAAATCTATGCGTAACTTGAAAAAATAACTATACCTAAAATAATATTCTACATAAATGGAATCGAAAGGTAAAATAATTTTTTCAATCGGTTGTTCAGAAGCAAATATATGGAATAAAATGTATTTATAATTTGATATCATCTGCATTTATGCGCTCTAGTAGCGAAACTGCACATCGTAAAAAAAATTAATAAAGGATCATCATTCTCAAATTTCAAGCTTCCCAATGCAATTTTTTTTTTCAAATTGGACTAATAGTTGCAGAGATATGGTGTCCACAGACGAACAGACAAACTGATAACATAAGTATGATCTTTTTTTACAAAGGATGTGCTAAAAACACAAGACCGTGACCTTCATTTCAGCGGAGCCTTGGATGACATTGCGGCAGTACTGGAGCAGGCTCACTGTAAGGTTCGTTAACATCCCCGTGCTGGCAGGTGAATTTTACAGTAAAAATCTTTAAAATGCATTGTAGAGCTGATTTTTTTACTACTTTCTATCAAATTACATACTTTGAAATATGTATACAATTTTTTCTTGAAATTTTTAGTTAAATAATTTAGGATGTTAAACTATGCCTTTACCAAAAAACACCTTATTAGCAATACTCATTTTTTTTCACTAGCAAATTTGTTTTTACACTAACAATTTGCTAGTTGATATTCAGCAAAATCGCACCCTGCAAACGGACCAGCAAAATAAATTCATTGCTGAAGAAGTACTGGGTCGAATGAATATTTGACTGGTTTTTTTTTGTTGTTGTTGTTTTTAACTTCCTCTTATAGTAGCATTCTTTCGTTAGGTCAAATTTATTGCCAGAGAAGAAGTTACGATGCCATGCCCCAATGCTTTTTTAATTTCACAAAACTGGCAGCTCTTGCTTAATTTCGTTGTGTTGGTTATCGATCTGGGCTTAAAAATTCTACAGATTTGAAATCCATTTGAATTTTTTTCTACGATAACTACGTTCTTAGATAGCATTTCAAACTGGGAGTAATAAAGGCACATGCTCCAATGCAAGACACGTTCAACGCTGGCCTACTGAGAAGTTGTAGCCCGGGGGACGGAAAAGAAAGTAAGAAAGAGAGAGAGAGAGAGAGCTCAAGGTTAAACAAACCCTAGCTGGTTGGTACAGCAAACTTTATGCAAGGTGCAAGTTCTAGTGTTGAAACAACGCAAAACAATAAACCTAAAACGTGGGAAAACTGTGGCAAATGCTCCCATATAAACACATGTAACTGAAAAGTTATTCATAACTTACATCAGTGCTTTACTTTGAATGGATTAAGTTAAATAAAAAAAGTTTTAATAGTGGGTGCTAAATCATCAGAAACAGAAAAAATAATTTTGGAGGATCACAAAATCCGTAAAATTAACATAAATCAAACAAGTCACATTTCTGTAAATTTTAAAGGTAAATTGTAAAACCTGGCAGGTATGTTCTGTGCAATTACCTTAAATGTCAAAAAAATAACTACCTGGTTTTACTAAAAGTCAATTAAATTACTTAGCAAGTGAACTTACTAGTTGAAAGAGAAATAAATACCTTCTCTCTACAAATGTCATTATTACCACAAAGGTGCCGTATTCTCACTGTTTCCCATTTCCCATGTTTTTCCCAATTTTCAAGTTTTCTCTTAAGGAAAATTGCATCACCTTGAAGTAGAAATTGAATCCACATCCTGATTTCTGTTCTAGCATGCCACCATTACACCACCCATGACAATGAAATTCCAAGCAATTGAAGCTAAGCAGTTACAGCTCAAGAATCTGAACAAATCTAAGCCAAAGGAGTTGCTTTGACTATCACAAATCTGAATGGCATTAATATTCCTAAGCTGCACCTGCTTAACTTCACGAGATATTGAGCAATTACACAGGCAAAATGAATCGGATATCAGACTTTCTGCATATAAAACACTTCCCTTCCATTTTCACATAACTCATTGACAGCACATCAGTTAATTCATATCATGATAGCACATCTGAATAACTCATTGATAGCATTTCAGTACTTGTGATGCCAAAAGAAAATCAATGATAATTCTCTTTGCCAGTTTAATACACTGCATTTGTAGTAGAATAATAAACAGCAAAATGAATAGCACAATTGAACGTAAGCTGAAGCCATCACAAATTTGTTGATGGAACATGTTCGTCACAGTTTAAATAGCAAAAAATATTCAGTACAGTTGTCATCATGAGTTACGTAAAACAGATTAAGAAAGTGTTGGGCTTACACTTAAGAAAATTACCACCAGGTTCACTGCCAAAATCTGAAGATTTTGACTCTCTCCTGACAGTCAGTACTTTGGCACATTCATCAAACTATGAAATTTTCTTGTGAATTTCCATAATAGATGGTATTTCCACAAAGGTGAAGCAAATGAATTGGCTGTGACTAAGTAGTGCACATGTATGAAAGTTTCAGCACTTCAAAAAGAGGAGACCCCCCCCCCCCCCGGCCGTTCTCTTTCCTTTCGTTGACACTGTTTGATGTACCATTCAGTTGAACTGCATTGACTTTAACGTCTGCCCTATAATATTTACAGCTTGTGAAGCCCAGAGCACAACAACATTTAAAGTTATTTCATACTTGGCTTAGTTTCAGCCAGAGCTCTGAAAATATTACTTTGTTAGTAAATAAAGCATTATGCAAGTATAAACAGTGTGTTCGAGAGTATAGAAGTTAGATGAAAAGGGAAGAAAATGTGATGAACAAGAGGAATTAACACAGAATTTCTTTTGTTTCTGAACAGTTCTGCTGATAAAACAATGGAATAAGCACTCTACATCTTGGCATAAAAAGAAAATTACTGTATTAACAAGAATCAACAGAGCCTATGTTTTCAAGAAAGAAAAAGAATGACTCCTTTGAAAGAATGTTAGTTAATTTAATAAATGAGTTACTATTGGTATTCAGAGAAAAAAACAAACCAGGAGGCAATTTTATTACCTCAATTTTCGAATGAGATCCTCATTCGTCATCCGCAGAGATTACAAAGAACTGGCAACCATGTGGGATGTATTATTTGCTAGCCTGCATGATCGTTGATATTACCAGTTTTAGAGTGCAGACTTTTGGGTGATTCTTCAAGCTTTTGAATAATTGGGCTGGCTTGATTAATTATTTTAAGAGAGCTTCGGTCTATTTTGTGACCTGTTGGTTGAACATGTCAATCCAGACACGTTTCATTGGAAACATACTAAACAACATCAATGATCATGCAAGTTGGCAAATCTATCCCACACAGTTACCATTTCTTTGGAATCTCCCCTGATGATGAATGAAGGTCTCATTCGAAAATCTGAGGTAATAAAATTATCTCCATTTATTTTTCCCTCCAAATACCCATGTATACTCATTAACTATATTAGCTTAATTAGAGGAAGCCATGACATCTCTAATCAGTAGAAGAATGTTAGTTGTAAAGAAGCATTAAAAAGGTGAATTACCAGGTTGATCACTCATATTTTGCTGCCCAGCTTTAATGTGTTGCAGGAGCTTGTCCAGATCTGCATCAATACGAGCATCATCAATGTCCATTTGTGCATCCCATGAACCCTAAAAAAACAAAAGAGGTAAAAAAACAACTTTAGAGTGAGATAAATGCTAAGGAAAATGTGATAAAAGAAGGAACATGATTATTGGGTAAGCATTCAAGATATGACTCCAATCATGCTCAGGATTAATGAAGTCTGCAGCATATATTAACAGTACAGTGTGCTTTATCATCATCATGTTACACCTGTAACATTGTATGATGTTCAGGAATGTTCTTAGCATAGATCACTTCAAAAACAAATAAATAAATGTATAAATTAAAATTTCTCTGTACCAACCCTTCTGCATCTCTTTCTGTGCATTTTAATATCTTCTACCTCTTACCAAACTGTTCCATCAATCACTAATGCCTGATTTCACACTTTTAATCCACTTTGTTCTAGAATGGTCTGCAGTCTGATATCATAAATGGGACATCTGTCCCAATAATCTTGCATATCCCACATGTCTGACACACATCTAAACTACATCATACAATCTCATTAAATTTTTGTTCTGCACTGCCAGAAAGTGAAAAAAGAACACCATTAAAAATTGCTATGAGATTTATGTCGTAGCAACAGCTTGTTAAGCAAGAAAGCTGATCACATGTGTGAAGTGATTCAATGTTTATTTTAACTTTTAATGCATATTACAGTGTACAGAAGGCACATTTTAATAAGGTGTTGAGCCTCCTCCTGCAGCAATACAAGCTTCCAATCTGGCATGCAATCAATCATACAAATGCTGGATATCATGCTGGGGGATAACATTCCATGCACTTTTAACTTGGACACGTAATTCAGAGATGGTTGTTGCCTGCCAGGGTCCGCAGAAGAGTCTTTGTCCGATCCAGTCCCAGACATGCTCAATTGGAGACAAGTCAGAACAGCGTGCTGGCCAAGAAAGTTGATGCACAGCCTGAAGAGTATGTTGAGTTGCCTGGACGGAGTGTGGGTGCGGGTTATCCTGCTGGAATATTGCATCAGAAATCACACTCAAAAATGGCAAGACGACCAGCTGCACGATTTTGCTGATGTGCGTATTGCTATTGAGTGTACCCCGTACAAACACCAGACTCGTACAAGAGTGATAACTAATCGCTCCCCACACCAAGATGCCCGGCATGGGACCTGTGTGCCACTGGTGGATGCACGATGGAAGAAGTCGCTCACCGTGTCGCCTTCGGATGCGTACATGACTGTCAGATGCTCCCAAGCACAATCAGCTTTCATCATTGAAGACCACTGACCGCCGTTCTTCCCTCCAATGAACTCGTTCTTGACACCACTGCAAACGCGCTCGACGGTAACCAGGGGTCAGTGGTAATCGTGCCAGCGGCATGCGTGCCCATAGTACTGCTTCCAACATATGATTCCGTATCATTCTGGTAGACAACCTTGGTATGACAGAGGATCCAATTTGTGACGCCATAGCCGTCTGCACTGCCAACGTCACCCTCCAGATAAGCCGATCCTCTCGTGCGACCATAACTTTGTGTTGCCCGGAACCACATCTGTGAGTGTGTGAATGCTCCTCTGACCACTGATGCCACCATCTTACCGTGGCCAAAACCTCTCGTCCCACTCGGTCCGCAATTTGATGGTAGGACCGACCTTCTTCCCACAGATCTACTATACAGCCTTGCTCGAACCCGTCTGCGAGTTGCGAATGCTCCTCCTCTGACCACTGAGGCTTACCATGGCCAATACTTCTCATGACGCTCGGTCAGCAATTTGATGGTAGGACCAACCTCCTTCCTGCAGATCCATTATACAGCCTTACTCGAACTCCAATAACTGAACAAATGTTGCGTGCCTGGGTCGTCCAGGCATGGTAGCTTCTTCCACAAGCACTGAGCAACACGACACCAGACAAATGACTTCGTTCTGCACGTCCTAGTCCTTAAATACGTGCTGCGTAGATTTGTTTTTTGTCGTCTGCAGTGACATCATTATTTCATCCAATGACATTCCAACTTGGATCACACATTCTGCTGCCCTTAACAATTAACATATTATATTATGACGTTCCTATCGGCATTCCTTCTGGGTATTCTTTTTTCACTTTTTGGCAGTGTAACAGAGAAATGCCCAACTCACTTCTTATGTCTGCATAAATAACACTACCCTACAAAATTTAACTTTTTGACTGGGGTTTACATTACTTCAAGTGATTTAGATTAATTTTGCTATGCTGATTTCAAAAATAACATTTATTTTTCTCTGTCACGTAAGAATTTTTCACAATCATGAAAACAAAATCATGAATTCGCTGTATATATAAGGGTGTCTACTGATTTCCAAAGAACCAAATTCATGACTTTTTCATGGCCTCTTCAGTTAAATTCGCGATCTCAACAATGCGGCACAATGACAACCATTTTCTTTGCACTTTGCTTATCTGGAGGAGTTTTTAACTATTATTTTGCACATTACTGTTTTCTGATTGTAGCTGTTTTAGCAACAGATTTAGGAGAAACAAAGAAAAACACTGTCATCATTGCACCAACATTACCAAACCAAAAGAAATTTCTGAGAATGTCTTTTACAAGTCCTTCAAGTAAGCAAGTGAAAAGGAATGTTTCACACTTTTACACACTTCTAATCAATGACTTTATTGAAATACTCAGTCTAATATGTATGTATGTATGTAAGTGTGTGTGTGTGTGTATGTATACTGTTTATCAGTAATTTATAAAATTTGTTTCATTTTCTTAAGAGAATATACAATCCACGACCCATTAATATTGATACAATCTAAATAAAATATCACTTGTGTGAAGATAAAAATAGTTAATGAAAAAAAATGTAAAAAACAAAATTAATCAAAACTAATATGTTCTTACAAAATCATTTTCCTTTTCTGTAAAACGAACATTTACGGCTTTTCTTATATGGTGAAATTTCAGAAGCAGAATCTATCTTTAAACCCCAGCAGTAATCCGCCATCATATTTATATTCCATCGTCCCTGATATTGTTTTTCCATACATTTTATATCTTGGTGAAATCTTTCACCTTGCTCTTCACTCACAGCACCAATATTTTTGAGGAAATAGTCAAGGTGAGAATGCAGAAAACGAATTTTGAAGCTCATGTTGCAACCCAGGTTATTTTTCTAGCATAGTTGCTACGATGGCTCTGTAATTAGGATCCTTGTACTTGCCTAGAAAATTTTGAATGACATTTCCGAAACTAACCCGTGCTTCTTTTTCTGCTATAGTCATTTTTTCCTCAAAAGTTTTATCTTTAGTTAACCAACTGCCTTACATCTCAAACACTTCTTCTTTGATTTTTGCTTCTGATAAATGCGGAAAAACTTTAATCAAATATTAAAAAAATTTACCATTTTTGTCCAGAGCCTTGACAAATTGTTTCATCAATCCTAATTTAATGTGCAAGGGTGGTAAAACAGCTTTTTCCGGATCCACTAGGTTCGGGTGGAGAACGTTCTTTGATCCTGGAATCAAGTTTTCTCTTTTAGGTCTTTTTTTTTTTTTTTTTTGAGATCCAATGTTGCTCATAAGCTCTATTGTCCCATTCACAGATGAAACATGGCATTTTTGTGTAACCACTTTGCTGCCCTAATATCATGCTCAGAATTTTAAAATCTCCACAAATTTGCCAGTTGTATTCCTGATATCTTATTTTATTAAGGAATTGAATGTCAAGATTTTCATAAGATTCCTTCAAATGTACTGAATGAGCAGCTGGTATTGAGGGGGAAATGTTGCCATTATGCAAAAGAACTCCTTTTAAGCTTCTCTTACTAGAATCAATTAACAATCTCCACTGTGATGGGTCATAAACAGTGGAAGACAAATGCATTATAAGTCCAGAAATGTCTCTGCAAAATACAAGCGATTCTTCTTGGGTGAAATATTCAACAAATTCCTTTTCTCGGTTTCTGTACCATGAAAATGTTGTTCCTGGAGCAAGTAGATTTTTGTTTTTTAGTCTTGATCCTAAAAGTTGTGCACATTCCTTTGGCAGATTTAAATCCAGTACCAAGTCATTTAATCCACTTTGTGTAAATTTCTGTGGTTCACTACTAGTTTCAGGATTGCTGTACAAGTCCTCAATGATTTCCCTGCAATTTAACTCAACTTCTGAAGCTGATGAAAAATCTAATGATGTAGGAGGTGATGGAACAGGTAAATCAGGACCATGAGGTACAGGTCTGATAGCACAGGGAGTCACTGGGTAGACAATATTATTTATGGTTTTGCAATTGTAGCCCTTTACTGGTGTGGTTAAGCAAAAATAACATTCCTTGTAACTCACTGGCTCCCGCCATACCATTGGAATAGCAAATAAAAGAGAGTTTTTCTTGCTTGGAATCCATTTTCTCAGTTGCTCAACACTCGTGTGACAAATTTGATGTGGCACCAATTTCTCGTCCTGGTCTCCATGCTTTATACAGAAATAAGCCTGATACGCCTTTTTGACAAAATCTGTTATTTTGTGTTGCCTTTTTTTCACCATAAAACTACCACATATATAACAAAATGAATCAGAACTATTAACACAGCCTCTTGACGCCATAACAAAATAATGAACAACACAACAGTGAAAATGAGCGAAATACACTTCGGTCTTATCGCTTGAAACACAGTGCACAAAATGGCAAACACACACAATGTTTCATTCATTGATATAAAGGCACCATCTATTGTATCACTTTCCAATTAAAATTTATCCATCTATTGTACCATTTTCCAATTGCCGCAATCTGCTTTAGCTAGTAAATTTAAATTTTTAGAATAAAAAAATAACAGATTACTTCATAATATTTTTCATTTTTGTCATATATAAACAAAAATAACATGGGGAATTGTGAAAAATCTGTGGGCGACAGAGAAAAACAGATGTGACATTCGTAATCAACATACCTGAATTATTATAAAACACTTGAAATTTTGCAAACCCCAGAATCATGTTGGGTTCTAATATAATTGTTTTTCCACTTAATTTACCTAATTTTTCCTGATATTCTTCTTACTTACACCGATGAGCCATTACATTATGACCACCCCCAGCCTAGAGAAATGAGCGTGCCTGTAGACCGAACGGTGGCACAGGTGAAGTTCACAGAGCAGTATATATACAACCCGAGGTCCAGCTTTCAGTTAGTAGAGCGTTTAGAGTCAGAATGGGAAAAGCTACCGCTTTATTGGAGTTTGATACTGGACAAATTGTGATGGCATGGTGCCTCGGAACTATGATCTCATGAACAGCGCGACTTGTGGGTTGTTCACGTGCTGCTGTAGTGAGTGCGTATCTAGAGTGGTGTACAGATGGTCAAATGACGATTAATCTGTCATCCTACCGTGTGTTGTCCGCAGCTCACCGATGCCAGAAGGGAGCGGAGACTGTCGCGCATTGTTCACAGCGACTGCAGGTCCACAGTGCAACAAATCACCCACAGCTACAACAATGGTGATCAGGGCAATCTATCACAGCATGCAGTTCATCGCAGCCTTCTGCACATGGGCCTGCGTAGCCGAAGACCCAGCTGGGCCCCCATGCTCACTGCACATCATCGCCAACAACGCATGAAATCGGCCCAAGATCATCAAGATTGGGCCGTAGACGATTGGAATAAAGTAGCCTGGTCTGACGAATCAAGATTCCTGGTGCATCACATAGATGGCTGAGCATGGATACGCCAATTACCAATGAAGGCTATGGAACCTGGATGCACTATTGGGTGGAAACAGGCTGGTGGGGGCATTATGCTGTGGGTGATGTTTTCTTGGAACACTTTAGGCCTCATTATCCCAATAGCACAATCCCTGACAGCTGTCAGGTATCTGAACATCATTGCGGACCAAATTCGCCCGTTTATGGCAACCGTGTTCCCTGCTAGTGATGGCCATTACCAACAGGATAATGCGGCATGCCACACTCCCGGAATCATCAAGGAGTAGTTCGAGGAACATGCTGGTGACTTTTTGTTAATGCCCTGGCCTCCAAATTCACTTGACATTAACCCAATTGGACATTTGTGAATAAACAAAGACATCGCTCTTTCCACGTTTATTCAACACATAGCAACCAAAAAAATCATTATCCAGTCACCACTGGGGATCCGAACCCCAGATCACTCAATATCTAGCCAAGCGCATTAGCCTTACGCTACGGTGTGTTCGGATCCCCAGTGGTGACCAGATAACAATTTTTCGGTTGCTATGTGTTGATAAAACATGGAAAGAGCGAAGTTTTTGTTTATTCACTGACGCCATGTGTTTGGAGGATTTTCACTTTGGATCTCGCGCTTTAGATTTAACTGCTATAATGAATATATAGCCAGTGCCATTAATGCCTACCAGATGGAGACATCTCAGTAGCTGAGCCCATCTTACAGATCTATGATGTCAGAAGCTGACAGAAAAACACGCATAACGCAGTTGACTGTTGGCCACTGTAGTGTAAGGCTAAATCGCTCGGCTAGATATCGAGAGATCTAGGGTTTGGATCCCCAGAGGTGACCGGATAATGATTTTTTGGTGTCTTTGTGTAGATAAAACATGGAAAGAGTGACGTCTTTGTTTATTCACTGATGCCACGTATCTGGAGGATTTTCACTTTGAACATTTGTGGTTTGACTTGGAAAAGCGGATTTGCACTAAATCACCACAACCCTGAAATGTACAGGAACTGGAAGACCTGCTGTTGACATTACGGTACCAGATACTCCAGGATACCTACCACCATTTCATCCAATCGATGCCTCACCGAGTGGCTGCTCTTTTGCAGATTAAAGGGTGTCCTACAGCTTATTAGGTAGGTGGTCATAATGTAATGACTCATCGGTGTACACTTTCATGTCTGTATCTTCCGCTGTCCCAGCGAGTACTTTACTCTGCACCCAACTTTTCCTTCCATAAAAGAGGAAACACATAAATACTGTAGCATTGTGTACAGCCAGTTTGTTTCTCTAGCCAACCTCTTTCTTGGTAGAAAATTTTTGTACAGTGTACTCTCAATTATCCAAATGCAGATTATTCAGTTGGTGGATTATCTGATTTCATTTTACTTATTGATTAACAAAATCATGCACTATAAATATACAAGTGGATACATCCTTATGTAACACACATGGATAGTCAAACATTCTCTTAGGGTTATCAAAATTCTTTAGGTATCTGGGACACCCCACCCCTCATAACAGGTCTGGTACTATTCATCCAAAAATGATTAGGCCAATGCTAATTCATCCGAAGGGGCAATTGGTCCAAAGATTCAATTCATCCAATGGTACGAATAGTCCCATCTCAATTGATCCATCTCAATTGATCCATTCTCAACTGGTCTAGTGGTCCTGTTAGTCCAATTCCAATTGTATTATTAGTCCAATCCATCTCGGCACACATCTCGAGTTTAACTGACATCCATCACACATCGCACAAGACCTTGTGTACTTCATACTCATAATCGTTTTTCGTGCAGACATTCCTGAATCTGGTCCTCCCACGATTTCCTTGGCATCCCTCTACCTTTCTTTCCTGCCAATTGGACTGAAAAAATTATGTTAGCACTTCATCACTCATTCTTTCAATACGGCCAAACCACATAAGAATATTAGCATCCACCTAACTAACAATATTTTGTCTCACATTACACATCAGCAACACATCTTCATTCCTCACAGTGTGTCTTGCCACATACACCGAGTAACACATAGTAGCAATATTCCAAAGATGATTAAAAAAAAATGTTTTCATGTGTATCATTGCAAATATAGATAAATTTTTTTTCTTTTTTTGTAAAACTTCATTAGTATGACCTTAATGACCTGATTAATACTGCAAATTGTTTATGTTCTTACAAAATCATCAAGAAGTTCCATTAGTATAAATATCAGGTTTTGCATTTTTTTTAATTATTTATTAGGATAGATTGCTACAAAAAGGTCCCAAATAGTAAAAGTGCAATTGCTCGTACTTTTACGTACAGCAGTGAAACCTGGCTTACACGGAGGGGGGGGGGCAAGACACATTCTGATCATGTGAGAAACAAAGATGTGTAATGTGAAGCAAAATGTTGTTAGTAAGGTGGAGACATATGTTTTTAGGTGGTTTGGCAATGTTGGAAGAATGAATGGTGAGATGCTTACTAAGACTATTTATTCAGCCCAAGTGGCAGAAAAGAGTAGAAAGTAGATAACAGCCACAGCTATCAAGGAAAGATCAGATTCAGGAATGTCTGCATAAGAAGATAATAAGCATGAAGTACAAAAAGTATTGTGTGACATGTAATGGAAATAAAGCTGAGTTGTGTGTAGAGATCACTGCAAATGGATGGATGCGTGCGTGTGTGCGTGCGTGCGTGTGTGTGTGTGGCCCCTACAAGTTGGCCAGCTGGTTTGGTATCCTTCCCTTCCCCTTCAGTCTCTTTGAAGTTCATAGAGATTTTCTTCTTTACACCATAAGTGTACAAGAAACATAAATTATCAGTAGCAAGAGTTTAATGCTTCATGCTTTGCAAATAACTGTACCACCAAAAAAAAAAAAAAAAAAAATGTCATAATTTATGTCGTAAGAAGGGTTTTAATTTTAAGCACAGATGTCATATTCTGAATGATAAAATCAATTGCATAGTGCATTACTATAGAAAAGAAAATCACACTGCACATGCTTTACAAGTGACCTTATTTAATCTCCAGTACCTGAGAATGAAAACCAGGAGAATAATATATATACATATATTTTTTTGTGTCTATTCAGTACCCAACAGATTTCAATTGAAATACGCAATGAAACACTATCTGAAAGTTATAACTCAGTGAAAGTCATAACTTCTTGATGTATCTTTTGTAAAAACTAACTCCAAATGCAATTCAACAAAATGTACAAAAAAGTTTACTACACTAATATTTCTTAACTGCATATGGTTTGTTATTTAGGTAGATAGTAATATGCTAAAAGTACTGCTCAGAGTTTTAAATGAAAGCTAGAGCAGAGTAGAAAATTAAAATGACTTAAACAAATGGAGAAATTTTTAAGGATTTTTCACCTATGTTTTAAAAAGAAGAAAGCAGACTTTTGGTTTCAGTTTTGTATTGATATAACAGTAATGATGACTACAAGGAAAAAACAAAAAAGGATTTCATACTACGTAAAGAAACAAGATCACAAACCTCATGTTTTACAGAGCCCGGACGATTATCAGGTGGTTCAAACATGGGAAGCGACTCCTGCTGCCTTCCAGCATCACCAATAGAAGGTATTCCAAGGCCAGCCATGCTTCCTATCCCTATACAACCAGCACTACCTGGACCAGGAGAAAGACTGCGAGAAGGGTCCGGCATGAAACCAGTTAACGATGGCTCTGGAGTTGAGATGGATTTATTTGACGCTGGTATACCCACAGGCACAGATCCTGCTTGGGCCCCAACAACACTAGGAAAGCTCCCTCGTGATATAAGTGTACACATATAAGCATCGTGGGAAAACACATCATAGCGTATTAACTCAGCAAAAAGCAGCACTAGATTTGCAAAGGCACTCTTACTTTCTGGTGATGGCTTATCATCTAAAAAGAAAACATTACAAAGCATAATGAGCTGACATTGGTCAAATAATCACTTTTGTCTCATGTATTAAATCACACACTTCATTGGTTTGTTTAAATTTACCCATTCTTGCTATTCAATATAATCATTTATGATCACTTCAAATTACATTTGTATAATGAAATGTAGTATAAAGAAGAAATATAATGAAACATTCCTAAAAAATGCACATTTTACAGAGAATGACTCAAATAACAGCATACCTTATTGCAACTAATAAGAAATTTTTAACTAAAAATTCTATGTAGTCAAATAAAAAACTGGTTTCTATGCAGTCTATTTTGCATCAGAAAAGTTCACATTTTAACAAGCACACACACTATTTGGGAGAACACCCATGTAAACCATTAATAATTTTCCATCGCTGGTGGGCAATGACTCAGGCTGCACTTTGTCATTCTCTGCCATTCATAATCATAAACCAATCTCAATACACTGCTGAATAAAGGTCTCTATAAGTTTCTTCCAGAACTCTGTCTAGAGCAATTCTCTTCCATGTCACTCTGGCATGCTTTCACATTCATACACCCATCTCCCACATGGTCATCTTCTGAATCTTTTTCTGTTCTTTGGAATTTGGTTAAGTATTTAACTTGTCCGATGGTTATCAGTTCTTCTAGCAATATGTGTAGCGCATCATCACATGACAGTTTTTACTTTGATCATGATGTTATCAATTCTTGTCATTTTTATGTTACATAGATTCCTTTGCTTATCTTCCTTGGTTACACCCAGAACACATCTCTCCATGCTTCTTTTGAGTTGTGTGCAACTTCTGCATGCCTTTTTTGGTTAAGATCCATGTCTGTGATGCACTGATTAAATACTTTTCTTTTAAAACATAATTGTAAATTGCTCTTGAAAATTGTACTGTTTCTTCCAAATGCCCTCCAGGTAAAATTTATGTCCTATTAATTTTTTCTTAGATGTGACCTTCACTGGATATCTGCTTTTCAACACTGACACAAGCAACATCTTATCTTCCTTCAAGGCTTAATAGTGTACTGATCCTTTCATCTGATAACTACAATCAGGGGCGTAACTAGGGCAGGGTGGACAGGGTGGCTGCCCTGGGAGCAGCTCAAGAGAATGTCCAAAAGCCTCTGCTTGCAGTCCGATTAAACCTGAAATTGTAAATTTTACACCAGTCTTTGGTACACTTAAAATTCGAATTTCTTCCCCAAAATGTTCAGAGGATTCCTGTTGCTCACATTCTGGAATGAAGGAGCAGTTATATGGTCCATCCAACTAAAGAAGAACTACTACCTTCATCAACAACAATGAGGCATGCAGTTTTTCTTTAGTTGGATGCACTACTTGTACGTTGCAAGATAAGAATGCTGTTCATATTGTTGAAGATTCTCTGGGGGCAATTCAATTATTTCTGTGGCAGTAAGCCACTAATACCAGCTAAATTTGGTCCATTTGATGTGGTACCAAACTCCCAAGCAGCTGCAAAAAGCTACACAAGCAATCATAGTTTGATTGTACCTCCCACATAGAGATAACATTGGGGTATGACATTAATTTTGTTTTTTCACAGTGTATTACACACACACACACGCACATTCAGGGAGCATTGTCAGTCAACAGTGAGTTTCATCCTGTCATGCACTGACACCAGAGAAGCCACTCCCCCCCCCCAGGTTGATGTTCATCTCATGCAGGCAACCTGGTATCTATTTCATTATATCTCATATGATTCTATCATAAAGTTCACATACCATTACATGACCACAAGGTTCTTCAGGAAGACGCTTTGACGTCTGTTAGTTCTGTTTTACACAATCTCTAAAGGCTGTGGTGGTGCATTAACTTATTCAATTAAAATATAAATCAGTTAAAAGTCCTAAAAATGTTGCTCACAGAATTGCGTGTTCAGTCCGACTTCAGTAGTTATTGAGAGTTTCTTTGTCCAAAGTTGTATCTTGCTTCAATATGGTCAGTTGTTAGGGTTAGCTCGAGAGCCATTTCGTCATAAGTTGTACTCTACTTCGGTTATGTCCAGATGTTAGGGTTAACTCCGTTCTGGCTGTGTTGACATCATATTGAACGAGTAAAGGTTTCCAGATAATAATTAAAGATTCTTGAGTTACTATTTACATACCACTTGAAGTTACACATCATACTTGGCCATTAGGGCTATGTCGTCGATGCTGCACTCTCGTAGAATTGCCGAGGAAGTCTTCAAGTTAGGTCAGGTTCATAAAAAATTTAAAAGCTTTAAAAGATTCCAGTTAAAATCGTTATATACACCACCCATACCGTCCATAGTCTCAATCACCGGACGCGCGTTTCACCTAGGCTCTACCCTGGCGTTTTCAACGGAGACTTCACACCTTCTGTCGAAGTCTGCTATCTGAAAGTCTCATGTCCACAGTGCGCATGTTCTTCATGTAATCCATTGCCAATGCCATTTAGTGTCAGGTCACATCAACTTTATCTTCATCTATGCCATTCTCACCCTTCCCTTTTCTCTTCCTCTCTCTCCTCTCCCTATTCAATTTCTTCTCAGTTTCGATCAGGTTCCTCCAAGCGTATGAAAGGTCGTATGGACTGTTATTATTGCAGTTAAATGGTTTGGTCTTATTTATTAATACTGCTTCTGCTACTTGTATTGTTCTCATATTATTCTGCTGGTTTAATATTGCAATTCCTTCCCAATAGGGTATACATTGATTATCCAAACAGAAATCAATAAGTGCTGTTTCATTCTCTCTTCTACTCCAGTTCTTCATGTGTTCAGTCAATCTGATTTTAATATTTCTTTTTGTACTGCCTATATATATTGGTTGATAATTTTATTTTGATTATTTATTATTGGTATAGAGTAGACACCCGCTTTTTGTAAGATTGGGGTCTTTCTGTGATAGTTACTAAGAGATTTCGTTATATCTCTCGTTCGTACACCAAAATCTAGGTCAAATTTTTTATATGTTTTGAAAATTTCGGATTTACAGCTTTTAATGATTTTTATATTTTCCTAAATTCGAAAATATAAAAATCATTAACAGCTGTAAATCCGAAAAACACCTCAGAATAGCAGAGTCGGTAATGATTGAAAAAAATAGGGCAAAAGTTTGCAACCATAATGACCCTAATACTCTGAGAAAAAGCTAGAGAAATTTAATTAAAATTGAGCAAAAAAATGAAAAAGTTTGAAAAATGAGATCAGTGACCAACAAGAGATGGCACCACAAATGCCCAAGAAGAAGCGATAGCCGATAACAGAAGCAGCCCGCGAGAACCACCGAAATGCCCAGCTGACACGGTCCGTGCTAGTCGGAGCAAAACGTCCCCTAGATGACGGTAATGGGTTATTACCGAAAGTACTCGGGTTATGAAAAATTATTGAAGTAAATGAGGAGGCAGCAAAGGAAAAAAACTCATTTAGTGACGAGGCCAGATAAATACCAACGGGGAAAAAAAAAAATGAAGTGGACCCGCAACTAAATGAAAAAACCCCATGCCGCATCCACATAACGGAAATAAGAATTGAAAGCCAAGCCCCACGTGCGGTAAGTGTTAATCGAACTTTACCAATGAAAAGGGAAGTTCAAAAATGCAAATTACTAAATGGAGGTATTTTAGGACACATTTTAACTCAAGCTTTAAGGTTACCTCGTAAAATTTGCTAAACAGAAGTTCACTAAATAGAGATCCTACTGTAATTTTGTTAGTTTGAATTCACAAACATTTTTTTGTAAGTCAATAGTTGCACATCTACAGTCGAACTTCCGTATAATGAACTTCTATATAGTGAATTTCTCCATTTAGAGATTTTTATCGGGAATTTCAAATTTTTGTGGAATTTTGCATGCAAAATAACTTCCATTTAATGAAGCCAATTTCTATTTAACAAAGTTTTTTTGTTTTGTTTTTTCTGAAGTGGTTTATTCTGGGATTCACAAACAACTGCCTGCCTCCTTGGTTTCTCCTCTTTACAAACTTTCACCGTTTATTCCCAGTAGAATTCACACTAGGTGTGGTGTCTGAGAGCAGGAAAAAGGGTTTGCAGCCGCCACCCCCATTCATCCCCACATATACAGTAGCATCGTCAAATGGCGAGACATGATGAGACACCTGCTGACGGAGGATTACAAAAATCCTTAGCAGAGGAAAGGGCAGCAAGGAGAGTTGTTAAAGTAGGTGAAATTAGTAGTGCCCTCCAACTGGGTCTGCCCCCTTCTTCAAAGTCTTCTGATTCCACAGAAGCAAGGTGACTTCACAGTGGACACTCCCTTAGTTCACTTATTTGGGGGTTGTAGCCAAAATGTCAGTAGCTTAACCTTCTGAATTACTGGATTAATTTTCTATCGAACTTCCAAGAGTAACCTCAGGCTCAACACGAGTGTACCACCCAACCGTGTCAAACTGATGCACTAAAAGGCAAATTTGATTCTGTGTTGTAGTCGACCAGTTCAGGAAAAAAGTCTAAGAGAAAATGTTTGAGTGTCAGCGAGAAAGTAAGAGTGTTAGAAGAAGTTGACAAAAGTTTTTAAACAAAAATGTTGCTTCAAAATTTGGTATCCCTGCGAACAGTTTGTCGACAATTTTGAAAAACTGTGAGGTAATTTTGAAACAAAGTGAAGATACTGTTAGCACCAGCAGAAAACAGACAAAAGTGTGTGTGTGCATGATAAAGTTGATGAAGCTGTGTATAAATGGGTTCAACTGGTTCGTGGAAAGAGCATGCCCATCTCCAGACCATCAATTCAACAAAAAGCGCTTGAGTATGTGAAATCCCTCAGGTATAAAGAATTTCAGGCAAGTACCGGATGGCTTGATAAATTCGAGAACAGGCATGGAATCGTCAATAAGATTATATCGGGGGAAAGCGCAGCCATCGGTGACAAAGATTGTGCACAGTGGAAAGAAACAATTCTCATACAGCTACTGGAGGACTATGATCCTAAGGACATTTTTAATGCAGATGAAACTGCTTTATTTTTTAAGTGCCTTCCGAGCAAAATCTTAACATTCAAAAAGGATAAATGTTTTGGAGGAAAGCATAGTAAAGAAAGAATAACAGTGATGATCGTGGCAAACATGACGGGAGAAGAAAAACTGAAGCTATTAGTAATAGGCAAAAGCAAAAATCCAAGATGTTTCAAAGGAATGCAATCTTTAGAAGTTAAGTATGATCACAATAAAAAATCATGGATGACTGGAAAAAAAATTCAAGATTGGATTCTAAAATTTGACAAGCACATGGCTAAGCAACATCGTAAAATAGCTCTGGTTATCGACAACTGTCTTGTCCACCCACAGGCAGTAATTTCAAAGCTGAAAAATATAAAACCTCTCTTCTTTCAAACAAATATGGACTCAAAATTACAGCAAATGGATCAGGGTGTCATCAAAAACCTAAAATTTTATTACCAGAAGAGAATATTGAATAAAATTATTGTGGCCATTGAAAATAATCAACCAGCTGATAAAGTTGTGGATCTGCGATTATGCATTTCTGAATTGGCTAAAGCACGGCAGCATGACATAACAGAGACTACCATCAGTAACTGCTTTTCCAAAGAGGATTTCATAACACTGCTTTTGTGTCAGATCAGGATGCTGATCCGGAAGAAGATGATTTGCCATTGGAGGAATTAAAGAAATACGGGCAACAACTAAGACAACATAGAAATATTGGAGATTTTTTTTTTTTTTGGTTGGAGGTTTAACGACCACCGTGAGCAACTCAATGGGCTATAAGCAGTCGCCCGTCCCTAATTTAGGGTCACTGATTCCAGGGAAGGGAGAGAGCCAGTGCCGTAAGGCAAACACAACATCCATGCCTGACCGGGATTCGAACCCGGACCCCTTACGGACGAATGATCAGAGGCCAGCGCCTTAGACCACTGCGCCACCGGGGCGGCAAATATTGGAGATGAACATGCTCTTGATGATTTTCTTTCAGTTGATGAAGAAACACCTATAGCTGGCCGAACAAGTGAGGAAGATGTTCTCGAAAGCATGCAACAAAGTCATGGAATCATAGAAGATGAAGAGGATGAGGAAAATGAAAGTGAGTGTCCTGTACAAAAGATGAAATGATGAAGGCTTTTGAAACCATTCAAGGTGGGTTCCAGTTTCAAGCTGATGTACCAGACGTGTTCCGCTCATTGCAAAAGACTAAAACTTTTTATGAACGTGCTGTTTTGTTTAACCCAAATAATATTCAGCAGAAAATTACAGACTACTTCTCGGTCTAAACAAACTAAAACCTTTTTGTTTTATATCTATGCTGGCCCGGCAGGCACGTAAGTGAAAACTGATTTTTATTTTTTTTAATTAACATACGATAGAATTTCAGCTTTCTTCCTGAGTATCAAAATAAAAGATAAGTGCAGTTTCTATATAGTAAATATTTTTGGCTGATCTTGCGACTTCGTTATATGGAAGTTCAACTGTATCACCATTACTGTTTCACACGTTATAAAGTATCTTCAAGCCGAGTGAGCTATGCTTCATTACTTCTGCTGTTACATAAATTTGCAAGGAGTTAAAATATAAACATTTCAACAGTTATTAATTGTCCTGAGAATGTTGAACTTACCCAATATTGCAGCACAATTTGGAAGGTTGTTGTTGGCTGATTTATTCTTCAGGCACAAATCGCTGACGTCCTGGTTGACAAGTCCTTGAAGAGTTGGTTCGTTAAACTAAAGACATTCACCGGTTTATTTGAAATTACACAACCAGAGTTCAGATTATGAACATTGAAGGTGAAGTTTAAAAGGATTACAGAGATAAAAAAAGACTATTTACAGTATATATAAAATCCTTAGCCTTTAGCAACGTTGTCATTGGTTGAAAACATAAACAAAAACACAGAAAAACTTCATCAATATCCTTAGCGACAACCCAAGTATGTGGGCTTCGCCTATATGATATTCTAAGTTTCCAATAACATGCTCAAATGTCATTTTGGACGAAAAACCTCAATCCCTCACAAGAAAGTTATCTCTGCTTGTGATAAACTTTCTGCGTGTTGTCTCCAGGTCTTTGTGTATGACATAAGGAGGAAACTCGTCGATAATTTAAAAATCGCAATGTATAAAAAAACTTTACTTAAGAACAGTTTGTGTTTTTAAGGATTCTAGAGTAGAACATTTCCATCTCAATCCAGGCAGAAATGACCAACATGTGTCAGTTGACCACCTCCAATTTTTTTGAAAAAATTATGGTAGCTACTCCTAATAGAGATATAAAGTACTGCAAAAGGATTTTTCATAAAAAAAAATTTGGTTGAGCTATAGCATTTTGAAAATAGGCAAAAAAAATACACTCGTGGCGAAAATCATGTGAAACGCCAAATTTTTAAGAGCACACTGCTCCTGAACATGTAGAGACTCAATTTTTTTTTAATTTTAAAGTTATTGCATTGGCTGTTCTTCAAATTCACAGAAATTGGTCAAACGAATGTTACCAGATGGCAAAAAAAAAAAAAAAAAAAATTATATTTATTACAAAAATTTTTAATTTTCCACAAATTTAGGATTTTTTTTTTTTTTTTTTTTAAGAAAAAGACTTATCAGGTGGTAAGTGTGCCAACCTGATACTAGGGTTGTCTTAGCAGTAATTTTATTTTTATCCTGTGATGCTTGTAACTCATAAAATAAATTTTTAAAATATACAAAATTTCAAAAAATCAACATTTTTGAATTGCAATATCTCAAAAACCCCATTTTTTTTAATTCTGAAATTTTGTCCAAACAATGTCCTAATGGTAGGTAGTTTACAGGGGAGTCAGGTTACTTGATTTTTGCCTTGAAAATGTCTTACATATTTTTGAAAATGACACTTTTTTTTTCCAATTTTTGAAAAACGGCCCTTTTTTTTTCAAATTTTTGAATTAAGTGAAAAAATGAGAACTGTAAACATTATTTAATAAATTTTTAATAATAGGAGAACACAATTCCTGGCAGGGCTCGCACTTTGCATTCACCAAGTAGCCAAATGTGACTAAATCCGAAAGCAAGAAAAAATTAGTAACAGTGAAAATGGTGGTGAATGATTTTATGAAACTTGGGCAATTTTTGACTCATGGGTAAACTGCAATTTGCAGTAATTTTTGGGCTAAACTGCAGCTGATATGATTTCAAAGTTTGATTTTCCAAAGCTGTGGCACTGATAATGGTACTGCCCAGTGCAATTTTTATGGAGTACTGTGAAACACCCATTAATGCTGCTTGAGAGTCATTAGGGGAGTCAATGAAAATAAGAGCTACTGAAGGTGGGGGATATCGAGAAAAAGAAACTCTTCCGTAATTTATAATGAGCGGATCCAGAGAAATGAGATAGCAGAGGTTAAACAGTCTGCAGCACATAGTTCAGTGTTGGTGTTGCACTTTGACTTTGCTCAGAACTGATCTGTAATTCTACCTGATGAAGTGCAAAGTTACTACTGGCAAACAATGTCCAGATCTCACTCTTTACATGCATTGTATACTTTCCAAATGAGACTAAGCCTTTTGTGGTAGCATGTAATGATATAAGCCATGACACAGCACATGCTCTGTGTGCCATTCTGCTCATAAAAAGTGAAATTGCTAAGACTTGTCCTTTGGAAGAATTTAAAACAATTGTTTACGTCTCAGATGGAGCAGCCTGGCACTTCACTTCAAAAACAAATATCAGTTCTATGAATTTATGAAGGGGGACCCAAATGTAACAAGGAAGTGGATCTTCTCAGCCGCAGGCCAATGCAAGAGTGCGTGTGATGGTGTGGGTGGCCTGTGCAATCATTTTGCTACTAAATTCAACTTACAGAAAGAAGCTTGACAAGCTATAAGAGATGCACCTTCATTTGTTGAAACTGTCTCCCCTTGATCCAAAAGACTAAACTTCTACTCCTCACAACTTGTGAAGTTCAATCATATCGAACCAGCAACGTAGAAGAGTGGGATACAGTAAAATCTGTTTTTGAAATACAGTCACAGCATTCCTGGTTAGTACAAGGAAATAAACCATCAATGGCCAGAACAGTCTGGCACCCACATAAAGCAGTGCAGTTTTCAAGCCGACAAAAAAAGAACCCATTCTTTGTTAATGATTTTCAAATAGGAGAATTTATAGGATGCATTTATGACGATAACTGGTGGAGGGATGGGACAGATTACAAACATATCTAAAGAATTCGAGGACATAACAGTATCTTTCATGGACCAGCCAGAGGTTTTTGGTGGCCAGAAGAATGTGGCAAGAAAACAGACAAGTGTCCAGTGCCCTTAAAAAATGTACTTCTAAAGAATAATGCCCCAACTCCTGTTGGATGTTCTGCACGACTTCATACCTTTGATGAGAAGAAAATCTATAAAATCCAGCAGCTTTTCTCAGTTTGAATAATTTGTAGTTATGATGGTAAGCTCATAATTTTTTTTTTGAGGTTTTTTTTCTTATGTAAATAGAAATTGAATCTTAACTGCAACTGAGATAAAGTATTGTATGTGTAAAGACTATGGATTTAAAAAAAAATTAAACATGTACATAGGTGACAATTATTGAAAATCATAAAAATGACTTTAAAATATAGATTGACCCTGCAATTTGGAATATATACTCAGGTAAACTTTTCAGAAATATCTTTCGAAGTTTGTTTTTTTTTAATAATAACCCAACCGTGAGGTTTGAGCAGGAGAGAAGTGCATTTTCAGAAATTTGTAGGAAAATTTCAAGGCAAAAATCCAGTAATCTGATTCCCCAGTTAACTACCTACCATTAGGACATTGTCTGGACAAAATTTCAGAATTTAAAAAAATGGGGTTTTTGAGATATTGCAATTCAAAAATGTTGATTTTTTGAAATTTTGTATATTTTAAAAATTTATTTTATGAGTTACAAGCATCACACGATAAAAATAAAATTACTGCCAAGACAGCCCTAGTAGGGGTGCAGGTTGGCACACTTACCCACCTGATAAGTCTTTTTCTTAAAAGAAAAAAAAATCCTAAATTTGTGGAAAATTAAAAATGTTTGTAATATATATATTAGTTAATTATTGTCTTTAAATTATTCTCGTTTTCGTGCTGTCATAAAGTGTAGAGTAGGGGTTTTAGACTCAAGTTTTCTTTCAAAAATCTGTTTTTTAAAAATTAATATTTCCTTTTTTAATTGCAATGTAAATATTCGGATTTCTTTTGCATTGTTTTTCAGGTTTAAATTCTCTCTCAAACGAACTTGGCATTTCGTTATAGCTGAAAATTATTTCTAATTATTATGTCACTCTCACAGCTTGAGTTCTCTTTAATCCTCTTCTCTCTGTTTAATAGTAACAGATGAAGAGCATGGGTCGGGCCAGGAAGGTCAATGGATGCAAGCGAAATTGTTAACTAGTGCTAGGCCATACAACTCTGCGGAGGACATGACATATATATATTTTTTAAAACAATTTTAGGTGGGAATGTTACTTGCATCCATGGCCTTGCAGAAACCCATTTCCAACTAGGTCTTTGTGGAAGTGAGAAAATGCAGAGTTTTGCTGGTCCTTGATAAAGCCAAGGCTCAGTATTCTCGACACCTTCTACATTCAGTTGTTTTATTTTATTATTTTTTTATCTTTTCTCTTTTCTCCTTTTACTCACACCGGTAGATACTTAACCTTTTCTATGTCGTACTTGGTGTGAGTCAAAATTATTTATGTATTTTTTTGATTAGGTATCTTCTTAATAGAATATATATATATATATATATATATATTCTATTAAGAAGATACCTAAGCAAAAAAATACATATATAATTTTGACTCACACCAAGTACAACATAGAGAAGGTAATGTATCTACCGGTGTGAGTAAAAGGAGAAAAGATAAAAAAATAAAATAAAACAACTGAATGTAGAAGGTGTCGAGAATACTGAGCCTTGGCTTTATCAAGGACCAGCAAAAACTCTGCATTTTCTCACTTCCACAAAGACCTAGTTGGAAATGGGTTTCTGCAAGGCCATAGATGCAAGTAACATTCCCACCTAAAATTGTTTTAAAAATATATATATGTCATGTCCTCCGCAGAGTTGTATGACCTGGCACTAGTTAACAATTTCGCTTGCATCCATTAACCTTCCTGGCCCGACCCATGCTCTTCATCTGTTACTATTAAACAGAGAGAAGAAGATTAAAGAGAACTCAAGCTGTGAGAGTGACATAATAATTAGAAATAATTTTCAGCTATAACGAAATGCCAAGTTCGTTTGAGAGAATTTAAACCTGAAAAACAATGCAAAAGAAATCCAAATTTTTACATTGCAATTAAAAAAGGAAATATTAATTTTTAAAAAACAGATTTTTGAAAGAAAACTTGAGTCTAAAACCCCCTACTCTACAACTTATGACAGCACGAAAACGAGAATAAGTTAAAGACAATAATTAACTAAAGAAAACTTTGTGAAAGTTATATGACTTAAACAGTTAGTTGCAATATGTACAAAGTATTTCAGCAGTGCTTTAAGTGCATAATTAATTAGTTATTAAGAACTTAACTACTTTGAAAATACAGCGCAAAGAAAAGGAACAAGCTTAGCCATCTGCTGTTCCTAGGTACCCCAAAAGACGCGCAAAGTTACCAAGAAAAGAAAGAGTTAAAACCCGCAAAAATGTTAACAGACAAGCCAGTGCCTAAAAGCTGAAAAGCAAAAAAATCAACAGAGAAAAAGTACATGAAGTACAAACATTGAACTTATAAAACCTAAAACCCAAATACAAGGAAGAGAGCTTACCTCTTGTGCGACTAAACTTTCTCCTCACAAGAGTAAAACATGGCTGACCTCTTCCCTAACACTTCTGCCACTCCCTAGTCGCTGGGGGGCAGTGTGGGTGGGGCTGATGGCCTCCTCATACAGAAAGAAACCAACTCGCGGAGATTTTAACCAGAGAAAAAAATATATAAACTTAAGACTGTGGATCTGTATGATCAGAAAGAGCAGAATTAACTCTCCAGAATACATGAGAAATATTATAAAATACACGAGTAGTGTATTTAATAATCTTTGCATGTATTAAATCACCTTAGTGAGCTTCTATAGATTAATCAGAATCTTATTAATTTTAATGTTGGTTTCACTATTTTTAGTATAGCTATCCTAGTGATGAATAACTAGTTTTCTTTTTTATTTATTTGTTTTTATTTTCTTTTATAAACAGATTTTTAAGCTTTTTTTGTGATTTTGTTTATATTATTTAATTTTTTGTTTTAATAGGACCTTCATATCCATAGCACTAAGGTTCCTTTTAGTAGTTAATAGGCATCCTCTAGCCAACTTCCTTACGGCTTTGATTGGTCAGAATCATATTATTAACTGTGTAGAAAATTAAAGCAGATCTGCCAACCTTACTCTATTATTCAGAATATTTTTTCTTAAAGTTCTTTTGATGAAAGAAGAAGGAATTTCGTTCTCTAGAAAACTATCTAATAGTATATTAATTTGGTAATTGAAGTCCAAATTGTTGCTGCAAATTCTTGAAATTCTTAGGACCTGAGAAATTAATACATTCTCAATTACTTTGGTTGATATGCAGAGTTTTTGCTGGTCCTTGATAAAGCCAAGGCTCAGTATTCTCGACACCTTCTACATTCAGTTGTTTTATTTTATTTTTTTATCTTTTCTCCTTTTACTCACACCGGTAGATACATTACCTTCTCTATGTTGTACTTGGTGTGAGTCAAAATTATATATGTATTTTTTTGCTTAGGTATCTTCTTAATAAAATGTGAATTCTGAGTTTTCAGGACTGCTGCGTTGCGCGTTTTGATCTTCAGGTTATTTTGCAACTTTCGTTTTAAATTCTAAAGTTTTTCCTTAGTCTTCAGTTTTGCTCTTCAGTATATATATATATATATATAACTAGTGGTGTTGGATTTATAATAAACAAGAAACTGAAGGATAAAGTTGTAGAAGTTGAAAGTTCCTCTGACAGAGCTGCACGACTCGTTATCCAACTCTCGAGAAGATACCAGGCTCAGATTATTCAAACTTATGCACCCACCACAAGTCATGCTGAAGAAGAAATTGAAGAATTTTATGAGGAAATTTGTCATCTAAATAATAAAGGTAAGCAGCACTTGAAGATAATTATGGGAGATTTCAATGCAAAAATAGGGCAACGGCAACAGAATGAAATTTCAGTAGGTAAATTTGGTCACGGCAACAGAAACCAGCATGGAAATACTCTCGTAGAGTTTGCAGAGGCAGAAGGGTTTTTCATCTTGAACTCCTTCTTCAAGAAAAAGCCAGACAGGAAATGGACATGGAGACATCCAAATGGGACGACAAGTGAAATTGATTTTATTATGTGTAACAAAAAATTCGTCGTAGAAGACTGCAGTGTGCTAAACAAGTTCAACACAGGCAGTGACCATAGATTGGTGAGATGTAAGATGCACCTCAACACTAAACTCGAACGTAGCAAGCTCATAAGACAAACAAAATGTATTGACATAACCAACCTTAAAAAACACCATAATACCTTCAAATTGGAACTGAAGAACAGATTCTCTGCTTTAGAAGGCCTAACATCGGAAGAAGTGGATATTTCTTAAGTTAACAGAAAAGTAACCAAAGCTCTTATGGAAACAGCAACAAAATTAGCTGGGTCTAAGAACAAATTGCATGTGAACAAATTATCAGGAAAAACCAAAATGTTGATGCAAAAAGAAGAGTGATGAGGACAACTAAAGAAGATGTGACTTCCAAAGTGGAATATATAGAGCTATGCAAGACAGTACGAAAAAGTATCACTGAAGACGTAAGGAAATTCAACTGTGAACTAGTAAGGAAAGCAATTGAAAACAACCAAAGCCTAAAGAGAGCAAAGGGACATCTCAGTAAGGGGAAAAAACAGATTATGGCACTGAGAAAAGAAGATGGTTCCATAACAAGAAATAGAGGCGAAATTTTGACAAGAGTGAAAGATTTCTACTCCAAATTATATGAAAGGGATGATACATGTACTCCAGACATCATGAAAGGTACCAGTACCAGAGTTCTTCCAGTCCTTCCAGAAGAAGTTGCACATGCAATCAAGAACATGAAGTGGGGAAAAGCTCCAGGAGAAGATGGAATTACTGTAGACATCATACAAGAAGCAAGTGGAGAAATTGAAACAGTACTCGCCCAAATTTTCACTCAATGCCTTAATGAAGGGAAAATTCCTGAGGATTGGAACAACGCTACAATGATCTTGCTACATAAAAGAGGTGACATTGAGGATCTCAGGAACTACAGACCTATCAGCCTCCTATCAGTGGTTTATAAAACCTTCACTAAAGTTCTTTCACACCGCTTGAAGGTGACACTGGACATGGCTCAACCGAGAGAACAAGCTGGATTCAGGAGTGGCTACAGCACAATAGATCATATCCACGTACTGAGAGAACTAATTGAAAGAGCGAGGGAATATGAGCTTCCATTGTGCATGGCTTTTATCGATTATGAAAAAGCCTTTGATTCGGTGAAACCATCAGCAGCTGCAATGGCTCTGAAATCATGCGGTATTGAAGATGCATACATTAATATTATTAATAACATCTATGAAAATGCAAGTGCAAAGATTCGGCTGTTTGAAAATACAACACACATAAAAATTGGAAAAGGAGTGAGACAAGGTGACACCATATCTCCGAAGCTCTTTAATGCCACATTGGAAAATGTCTTTCAATCACTGAACTGGGAAAACAAAGGGATAAAGATTAATGGAGATTATCTAACCCACCTTCGTTTTGCTGATGACATAGTCATTTTTGCAACTACCCCATCAGAGCTACAGAGTATGATCCAGGAACTTGCTGACAAGAGTAAAGAAGTGGGATTAAAAATGAACTTTCAGAAGACAAAAGTGATGTACAATGCTTTTACAAGAAATGAAGATTTATCGATTGATGGAGAAAAGCTGGAGATAACAGACACGTACGTTTATCTTGGACAGCAGATATCAATGAGGGTCACATTGGTGAAGAAATTAATCGGCGTACAAAACTTGCCTGGAGAGCTTTTGGAAGAAACAGCATAATTTTCAAGAGCAATATGCCATTATGTCTTAAAAGAAAAGTGTTTGATCAATGCATCCTTCCAGTGCTTACGTATGGTGCAGAGACGTGGACCTTAGCTAAAAGAGACATACAAAGGCTGTAGACAACTCAAAGTAGCATGGAGAGGTGCATGCTTGGTGTAACCAGGAGAGATAAGAAGAGGAACACGTGGATCCGAAAAATGACAAGAGTGGAAGACATCATGATCAGAGTTAAATCCCTGAAATGGCAATGGGCTGGACATACTGCCAGAAGAACAGACCATCGATGGACAGCCGAAATTTTAGATTGGATTCCAAGGGACAGGAAAAGACCCAGAAAAAGACCACATGGAAGATGGGTGGATGAAATTCGAAAGTATGCGGGAGTGACATGGAGGAGACTGGCACAAGACAGACCGTTGTGGAGGAAACTTGGGGAGACCTTCGTCCAGCAGTGGATTGATAATGGTTGACAATGATGATGATATATATATATATATATATATAGGGATGTAAGGTCAGGTGATGCGTAACATCACAGCCTCTCCTTGACAAATGTCAACCCCGCCTTCTCGTGGTGCATCCTGTTCTCACTAAAGGGGCTCTGACGACCGCCAATAGCGGTATAACTATACCATTGGGATTAGAGGAAATTCTATCCCACACTCACCAACCCGCTTGGCCAGCATGGTGAGTTATGGCCAAACCCCTCCAAAATGACTCCACAACTTAAATCTTGGCCCTCAGTCTCCGGCAGCTGGAATGTACCTGGCCAAGGCAGCGGCCAGTGCGACATGAAGGCAGAGGGTGCTAAGAATCTCCGGAGGACCGGACTAGGCTGCCATCTGATGCTGACTTTGGCAACGTACAATGGACGCTCCCTATCTTCTGATTCAAGGCTTCTTGAATTGGAAGAGGAACTACAAAGGATCAAGTGGGACATCGTGGGGCTAAGTGAGGTAAGGAGAAAAGGAGAAGATCTCATCGAACTGAAAAGTGGACATCTCTTCTACTATCGTGGGACAGATACTGGCAGAACTAGTGGTGTTGGATTTATAATAAACAAGAAACTGAAGGATAAAGTTGTAGAAGTTGAAAGTTCCTCTGACAGAGCTGCACGGCTTGTTATCCAACTCTCGAAAAGATACCAGGCTCAGATTATTCAAACTTATGCACCCACCACAAGTCATCCTGAAGAAGAAATTGAAGAATTTTATGAGGAAATTTGTCATCTAAATAATAAAGGTAAGCAGCACTTGAAAATAATTATGGGAGATTTCAATGCAAAAATAGGGCAACGGCAACAGAATGAAACTTCAGTAGGTAAATTCGGTCACGGCAACAGAAACCAGCGTGGAAATACTCTCGTTGAGTTTGCAGAGGCAGAAGGGTTTTTCATCTTGAACTCCTTCTTCAAGAAAAAGCAACACAGGAAATGGACATGGAGACATCCAAATGGGATGACAAGTGAAATTGATTTTATTATGTGTAACAAAAAATTTGTCATAGAAGACTGCAGTGTGCTAAACAAGTTCAACACAGGTAGTGACCATAGATTGGTGAGATGTAAGATGCACCTCAACACTAAACTTGAACGTGGCAAGCTCATAAGACAAACAAAATCTATTGACATAACCAACCTTAAAAAACACCATAATACCTTCAAGTTGGAACTTAAGAACAGGTTCTCTGCTTTAGAAGGCCTAACATCGGAAGAAGTGGACATCTCTGAAGTTAACAGAAAAGTAACCAAAGCTCTTATGGAAACAGCAACAAAATTAGCTGGGTCTAAGAACAAGTTGCATGTAAATAAATTATCAGGAAAAACGAAAATGTTGATGCAAAAAAGAAGAGAGATGAGGACAACTAAAGAAGATGTGACTTCCAAAGTGGAATATATAGAGCTATGCAAGACAGTACGAAAAAGTATCACTGAAGACGTAAGAAAATTCAACTGTGAACTAGTGAGGAAAGCAATTGAAAACAACCAAAGCCTAAAGATAGCAAAGGGACATCTCAGTAAGGGAAGAAAACAGATTATGGCACTGAGAAAAGAAGATGGTTCTGTAACAAGAAATAGAGGCGAAATTTTGACAAGAGTGAAAGATTTCTACTCCAAATTATATGAAAGGGGTGATACATGCACTCCAGACATCATGAAAGATACCAGTACCAGAGTTCCTCCAGTCCTTCCAGCAGAAGTTGCACATGCAATCAAGAACATGAAGCGGGGAAAAGCTCCAGGAGAAGATGGAATTACTGTAGACATCATACAAGAAGCAAGTGGAGAAATTGAAACAGTACTCGCCCAAATTTTCACTCAATGCCTTAATGAAGGAAAGATTCCTGAGGATTGGAACACCGCTACAATGATCCTGCTACATAAGAAAGGTGACATTGAGGATCTCGGAAACTACAGACCTATCAGCCTCCTATCAGTAGTTTATAAAATCTTCACTAAAGTTCTTTCACACCGCTTGAAGGTAACACTGGACATGGCTCAACCGAGAGAACAAGCTGGATTCAGGAGTGGCTACAGCACAATAGATCATATCCATGTGCTGAGAGAACTAATTGAAAGAGCGAGGGAATATGAACTTCCATTGTGCATGGCTTTTATCGATTATGAAAAAGCCTTTGATTCGGTGAAACCATCAGCAGTTACAATGGCTCTGAAAACCTGCGGTATTGAAGATGCATACATTAATATTATTAATAACATCTATGAAAATGCAAGTGCAAAGATTAGGCTGTTTGAAAATACAACACACATAAAAATTGGAAAGGGAGTGAGACAAGGTGACACCATATCTCCGAAGCTCTTTAATGCCACATTGGAGGGTGTTTTTCAGTCACTGAGCTGGGAAAACAAGGGGATAAAGATTAATGGAGATTATCTAACCCACCTTCGTTTTGCTGATGACGTAGTCATTTTTGCAACTACCCCATCAGAGCTGCAGAGTATGATCCAGGAACTTGCTGACAAGAGTAAAGAAGTGGGATTAAAAATGAACTTTCAGAAGACAAAAGTGATGTTCAATGCTTTTACAAGAAATGAAGATTTATCGATTGATGGAGAAAAGCTGGAGATAACAGACACGTACGTTTATCTTGGACAGCAGATATCAAGTGAGGGTCACATTGGTGAAGAAATTAATCGGCGTACAAAACTTGCCTGGAGAGCTTTTGGAAGAAACAGCATAATTTTCAAGAGCAATATGCCATTATGTCTTAAAAGAAAAGTGTTTGATCAATGCATTCTTCCAGTGCTTACGTATAGTGCAGAGACGTGGACCTTAACTAAAAGAGACATACAAAGGCTGCAGACAACTCAAAGAAGCATGGAGAGGTGCATACTTGGTGTAACCAGGAGAGATAAGAAGAGGAACACGTGGATCCGAAAAATGACAAGAGTGGAAGACATCATGATCAGAGTTAAATCCCTGAAATGGCAATGGGCTGGACATACTGCCAGAAGGACAGATCATCGATGGACAGCCGAAATTTTAGATTGGATTCCAAGGGACAGGAAAAGACCCAGAAGAAGACCACATGGGAGATGGGTGGATGAAATTCGAAAGTATGCAGGGGTGACATGGAGGAGACTGGCACAAGACAGACCGTTGTGGAGGAAACTTGGGGAGACCTTCGTCCAGCAGTGGATTGATAATGGTTGACAATGATGATGATGATGATGATATATATATATATATATATATATTTTTTTTTTGCCATCTGGTGACATTCGTTTGACCAATTTCTGTGAATCTGAATAACAGCCAATTCAATAGCTTCAAAATAAAAAAAAATGTTATAGTTCAGGAGCAGTGTGCACTTAAAAATTTAGCGTTTCACATGATTTTCGTCACGAGTGTATTTTTTGCCTATTTTCAAAATGCTGTAGCTCGACCAAAAAATGTTTTTATGAAAAATCCTTTTCCTGTATTTTATATCTCTATTAGGAGTAGCTACTATAATTTTTTCAAAAAAATTGGAGGTGGTCACCTGACACCCCCTGCCTGAATTGAGATGGAAAGGGTTAGAACAGTTTTTTTATATATTGAGATTTTAAAGTTATCGATGAGTTTCCTCCTTTTGCCATACACAGAGATCTGGAGACAACATGCAGAAAGTTTATCACAAACAGAGAGAACTTTTATGTGAAGGACTCATGTTTTTTGTCAAAAATAAACAAAAACTAGTACCTGAAGTTGCATAAAGAGATTACAAGGTTGGCATAGTACATCAGTGTGGGCGATTACCCCACAGCTGAGGGTTCCAGTTGGTCATTCAACCTAAGGATTCTCGAACAAAACCCAGTGAGTTGGGGTCTTTTTGCCAATGTCACACAGAACTAGCTGACACCTCTCTAAGATTCACAGAGGACCTAGTTGCTGTTGTGTGTGCCATTGTTACCACAAAGCACCCTGAGGAGGCAAACCCATCGCTCACTACGAAAACAAAAGATAGGAAGGAGAAGGTGGAAAAGCATGAACTCGCTTTTTGGAAAGATAGAAAGTCTTTCTGAAAGTATATGAGACTCAGACAAAATAGGGGAAACAAAGTTGTAAGTTGTGTGAAGAATGAGATCGGGGAAATGATATGGGAGCCCAATGACTTTGAATACTTCTGTGAGTTATTAGATCAGGAGAGCAAAGGTGATTCAGAGGCAGAAGCAGATGATGTCACAAGGAAGGATGGAAGCACAGGAGGGATCTCAAGAGAAGAGGTTTTACTGTAAAGCTCTAAAATCTCTTCAGAATGGTAAGGCTCCGGGAGTTGATGGCATAACTGCTGAGATGTTGAAATATGGTGGTGACTCTGTAATTGACTGGTTAACTGAAATTTGCCAGTTGTGCTGGCAGTTAGGAATGGTCCCTTGGGATTGGAAGGATGCTATTATTGTTCCCTTGTATAAGAGAAAAGGTGATCAGACTGAATGCAAGAACTATCGTGGTATTAGCCTACTAAGTGTGCCAGGGAAAGTGTTTGGTAAGATTGTTATTAAAAAAGTATGCGGTCTTACATCACAGAAAGTATGGGATGTTCGGAGTGGTTTTATGCCTGTTAATGGCTGCACTAACCAGATTTTTGCATTACGCATAATGATTGAAAAGTATCCGGCTGTTGGTAAGAAAGTTTTTGCTCCCTTCATAGATTTAGAGAAAGCTTACGACCGAGTCAATAGGACACTTTTGTGGAAGGTATTGAATGAATATGGTGTTACTGGGAATCTACTTAATAGTGTAAAAGCCATTTATGCTGGTAGTAGAGCTTGTGTACGAGTGAATGGTGTTTTATCAAAATGGTTTTCTATTGGTGCAGGAGTTAGACAAGGTTGTGTAATGTCACCATGGCTGTTTAATATGTTTATGGACGTGTGCATGCGTGATGCCAAAATAGATAATAATGGTTTATGTCTTGGTGATATCTGTGTGTGCAGATTGCTGTATGCTGATGACACTGTCCTGTTGGCAGACAGCAAAAGTGAGTTGCAGAGTATGTTGACTCGGATGCACGAAGTTTGCATGAAATTCAAACTAAGTATAAATAAGGGAAAAACCAAAGTTATGGTGTTTGAGAGAGGATTGGGTAGCACTGAATGTAATGTAAGTATAAATGGCACTGTGATTGACCAGGTGAATGGGTTTTTGTATTTAGGAAGCATGTTAGACAGAGAGAACAAATTGGATGGTGAAATTAGTAGGCAAGTGAATTCTTCATTGAAAGTCATAGCTGCTTTGGGAGGTTTTCACAGGAATGATGGGTTCTCTAGAGTCCCGCATGGCTGTGTATGAAACTGTAATTGTTCCTACTCTGATGTATGGCAGTGAAACCTGGGTACTGCAGAAGAAACATAGGAGCCGTTTGTGTGCTGGAGAAATGCGTTACTTACGTGGGGTTTGTGGCAAGACACAATCTGATTGTGTGAGGAATGAAGATGTATTACAGTTGTGTGATATGAAGCAAAATGTTGTTAGCAAGGTGGAGACTAATATGCTTCGGTGGTTTGGCCATGTTAAAAGAATGAGTGATGAAATGCTTACTAAGAAAATATTTTCAGCCCAAGTGGCAGGAAGGAAAGGCAGAGGAAGGCCAAGGAAGACATGGGTGGATCAGATTCAGGAGTGTCTGCATGAGAAAAAGATTATTAGTATGAAGTATAAAAGATCTTGTGTACGGCGTGTAATGGACAACAGTGAAGCCCGAGTTGTATGTCAAGATCGCTGTAAATGGAGAAGTTTGATATGACAACAGTAAGTAAAAATATCTGGTAGTTTGTATTTCGTTTTGGAGCTAACCTCTGAATCTCAGAGAACAGCTTAGTGATATGTATTTATGTATGTATAAAATTTTATCATTGAATAGAAGGCAGATAAGTTTTGCATAGGCACTTAATACTCAAACAAAACCATATGAGTTTCAATCCATTTATATCAAGGTCATCCTCAGTGGTACTATCATCGAAAGTCAATGCTGTGCAAGGTTGGTGTGCAATAAGTGCGGACTTCCACATGTCATTCTTGAACAGGTTGTTACATGTCAACACATCTCGTCTGCATTCTTATCAGCGTGTACCTACATGACTATGTTGCGATGTGCCATCTATTGGGTTGGTGTATAGTTCTTGCATTATTCTTCTAATTATTCTGGTTTATATTTGTCTGTGATTTATTTTTGCTATTTATTTTCTTCTTTTCTCGTTTAATCAGATATTTCCAAGGATATGGGATTTCCATTGGTGTTGATGTATTACAATTCTCTTTGTGGGACTTTTCGATTGTAATAGCCACTGATCATAGAATTAAATTATGTTTTTTGTGTGTAGTTAGTATTTTTATGTTTTCCCAAGCTGGGATTAGTTTATTATCTATGCAGTGCTGTATTAGTGATATCTTTACTTCTTTTCTTGTCCAATTCGTATAATGTTCGTTCAGTCGAGTTGCAAGTCTTCTTTGAGGGCTACCTATATAATGTTTTTTTTCATGTTTACCATCATCAAGATGAATTGTCGGTATCTTATAAACGCCGGCTTTTTGCAAAGAATTCTTGTTATTGTCATCTGTTGTTAGTAGTCGTGAATTATCAATACCTTTTTCTGCAATATCAAAGCTGCTGTTCTTGCATTCTTTTTTCAGAATACTACTTATGTGTGGTAGATATGGGATGCTGCCATAGAATTGCATTTTATTTTCAACATGATAGTTTTCATTTTCAGCACTGTTGTTTTTTGATGTTATGATAAATTGAATAAATTAATCCCTTTGAGTATCCAAAGCTAGTCACAGTGTCTTTAACCCATTGCATCTCATCTTTCAGTGCTTTATTAGTCAATGAGCGTGTAATGGCACGGTTGACGAAGGATCGAAAAGCCGATGTTTTGTATCTTCAGAGGTGGCAGGATTCTTTAGAAATTATGGTTGGTACATATGTAAGTTTATGGTATACGTTGATATCGATCTTGTTCAGACTTTTGAATAAAGAGCATATTATTTTGCATTTGATTGATGCCTCTTACGGTTTTAAAACACGTAGCATCTTGCTTCAGTTTAGGTAGCTTTTTTATAATTTCTTCAACCTGTGGTATAATGTTTTCCAACTTGGGCATAGTAGCTGCATACGCATATTTTATTATACCCTTATTCAGGGTTATTTCTTGCCACAGAGAAAGTTGTATGCTAGAATTGTTGACATATATTTTATACGCCAAATCCAAGGCTTAAATATGAATGAAAAACATTATTAGAACTAAGAGATAATCCGAACATCAAGTGTCTTTTAGGTTATAAATCCAAACAAATGATAATAATTGATAGAAATAATTATAATCAGCAAATGACTGATGCTATTAAGGATTTGAGAGCTGTATCGATCAATAAAGACCCTCCCGACAACATTATAAAAAAATTGCTCACCTAAGAAATCATCAATAACTACCCAACAAAGTTAGAAGAAATGCCTAGCCACCAGTTACCACATCAATACTTCATATTTTTGGCAAAGTGAAAACTCTTAAAGAAAATAACCCTATCCGCCCTATCGTTAACAAGAATAAAGCTCCAACTATAAAGCTCGCAAAAAGTCTATACCACTACTTAAAAGTATTTTACAGCAATCACAAATATACAGTAAATAATTCAACCAAAGTGATTACCAAAATCAAATCCATTAACAGCACAGAATTTACCATGTACAGTTTGGACGTCGTGTCATTATACCTGAACACCCAAACAAAACCAATCCTCCTCATTGAAGATAAACTACGAAGACATATGATCGAACCAAATACTGTCGATAGTATCATTAATGCTCTTAACCTGATTGCTGATAACAATTTCTTCATCTATGATATAATTTATAAACAAATATTTGGAGAACCAATGGAATATCCCATATCAGGATTATTAGCAGAAATCATCATGCAAGATATTGAAGAAAGAATATTTACTAAGACTACAAATAACAACTTACCATTATTATACTTTCGATATGTCGATGATATCTTAAATTTCTGGCCATTCTCCGAAACCGAGATGGGACAATTTATGATTAACTTAATAACATATCCGACAATTCAAGTCACTAGTGAAAAAGAAGTTAACAACAGACTCAACTTTTTAGAAATCTCTTTATTCAAAAGTCAGAACAAGATTGATTTCTGTTCAAGATTGAACAAGATTGAATTATGGTTGGTGCATATGTAGGTTTATACCTACATATGCACCAACCATAATTCCTAAAGAATCCTGTCACCTCTGGAGACACAAAACAACAGCTTTCCGATCCTTCGTCAACCGTGCCATTACACACTCATCGACTAATAAAGCACTGAAAGATGAGATGCAAGGGATTAAAGACACTGTGACTAGCTCTGGATACTCAAAGGGATTAATTTATTCAATTTATCATAACATCAAAAAACAACAAAGTGATAAAAATAAAAACAGGGTTCCCACTCAAAAGTAATAAAAAAAAATCCCTTACTTTTCCAGGTTCTCCAGGTGGTTTTTAAAGTTTTCCAGAGTGGCATGTTGCAAAGAATTGTTACATTCCATTTCATTCCATTCATGTTCTCGCCAAAGCACACACTTGTAAATTCTTTACGTAATTTGTCTTTATAAAATTAGCTGCTTTTCATTAATAACAACTAACTGTGCACATTATTTTCTGTACCAAAGTTCCGTGAACTTTTGAGAATACTACCCACACGGAATTTGTAAATAAATTCCCATAGAAACAGAAGGAACGGAAGAAGAAAAAAATCTGTCAGTTGAATAGTTTCAGTTTTGCTATAATAACACAATGCAGCTAAGCTTAATGATGGAATGGCTCTGTTCAAAGAAGCATGTTTCAAGAGAACCAACAGACAAAGGACTTTTTGATCCATCATTTGGTTGATTCTCTTGTGAAGTGTTTCTTCAAGCAGGAGCCATCGTGCTTAATTGTTCTATGTTATAACAATTGCCTGCAGAAATTGAAAAAAAGCTTAATAACTGGCAATTTTAAAAATTCAATGTTGCATCTTTTTTAGAGAATAAAGGAAATACTTAAAATAACTGAAAGTAAGATCTACCAAATTATAGGCAGGCAGTAATTGCAAGCAAAAGTTTTAAATCTTGAAAAAATAAGTTTTTTTGGCAAAATAAAGTATCCATTGATTTTTACAAAAAAAAATGGGGTAATTTTCCCTGAGTTTTCCCTGACTTTTACAAAAAAAAAAGGGCAATTTTCCCTGAGTTTTCCCTGATTTTTGGAACCATTTTCAAATTCCCTGAGAATTCCAGGTTGAGTGGGAACCCTGTGAAAACTAACATGTTGAAAACAAAATGCAATTCTATGGCAGCATCCCATATCTGCCACCCATAAGTAGTATTCTGAAAAAATAATGCAAGAACAATAGCTTTTTTTATTGCAGAAAAAGGTATCGATAATTCACGAATACTAACAACAGATGACAATAACAAGAATTCTTTACAAAAAGCCGGCATTTATAAGATACCAACAATTAATCCTGATGATGGTAAACATGATAAATATTATATAGATAGCACTCAAAGAAGATTTGCAACTCGACTGAATGAACATTATATGAATTGGACCAGAAAAGAAGTAAAGACATCACTAATACAGCACTGCATAGATAATGAACTAATCCCCGCTTGGGAAAACATAAAAATACTAACTACATACAAAAAACAATCAAATTCTATGATCAGCGGCTATTACAATTGAAAAGTCCCACACAAAAAATTGTAATACATCAACACCAATGGAAATCCCATATCCTTGAAAATATCTGATTGAGCAAGAAAAGAAGAAAATAAATAGCAAAAATAAATCACAGACAAATATAAACCAGAATAATTAGAAGAATAATGCAAGAACTATACAACCAACCCGACAGATGGCGCATCGCAACATAGTCATGTAGGTACACGCTGATAAGAATACATACGAGATCTGATGACGTGTAACATGTTCAAGAATGGCAAGTGGAAGTCCGCACTTAGTGCACACCAACCTTGCACAGCATTGACTTTCGATGATAGTACTACTGAGGATGACCATGCTATAAACGGATTGAAACTAATATGGTTTTGTTTGAGTATTAAGTGCCTATTCAAAAATTATCTGCCTTCTATTCAATGATAAAATTTTATGCAAACCTTGTAATCTCTTTATGCAACTTCAGATACTCATTTTTGTTTATGTTTGCAACCAATGACGATGTTGCTAAAGGCTAAGGATTTTATACATACTGTAAATAGTCATTTTATCTCTTTAATCCTTTTAAACTTCACCTTCATGTTTCATAATCTGAAATCTGGTTGTATAATTTCAAATAAACTAGTGAATGTAGTTTAACGAACCAACTCTTCAAGGACTTGTCAACCAGGAGGTCAGTGATTTGTACCTGAAGAATAAATCAGCCAACAATAACCGTCCAAATTGTGCTGCAATATTGGGTAAGTTTAACATTTTCATGACAATTAATAACAGTTGAAATATTTATATTTTAACTCTTTGCAAATTTATATAACAGCAGAGTTAATGAAACATAGCACACTCCACTTGAAGAAACTTTATAACGTGTGAAACAGTAATGGTAATAGTTGTGCAATTATTGGCATATAATATAGCCACGTAAACCAAAGGTTAATTTTCACTAACCAAATCATATATTATTTTTTTTTAATTGAGAACTGATTATGTAATCGAAGCCTACACTGAACATCAGCAGCATGATAATTTTTTCTTCTCAATTTTAAAATGTGAAACTTTTCAGTTCTTTCATTTTATTTTAGGCACAGGAGTGTTTTCATTTCACTGTTTTCCATGTAGCATTCCCCTCAGAAAACCTGAAAAATGCACTGCCCTAAAGTGTGAATCAAACCTTCATTTCTTGATTTGTTACCAAGAAGATGCATTTTCAATTTCCTGAGATGACTACATGGACAGCAGTGAAATGATGGCCCTTTTGTGACAAAAGTAATATGGTTATATGCTTGTCAAGTACTTTGAGATTAATTAATTAATTAATTTCTGTGATAATATCTGAAGAACTGAGGATCCTGTAAATATTTCTTCTTTATTAATTTATGTGATAAATTCTCAGTAATTCATTTCTGACTTTCAGCTATTTTAATTCACATTGAAGAATATTATTTTTGGCACAGAGGCGCTGTATTTTTACTGTTTCCCATGTAGCGGGAGTCAAACCAGCATCTCCTAATTTCAATTTGAGTGTGACACAATTGCACCACCCAGGACAACAAAGTTCTAAGTAATAGAAACTAAGGAGAGACAGCCTACAAATCTGGATTGATTCAGATTTTTAGATCTCTGCACTAGTCGAGGCAATTCATTTCTTCCTCATTGCATACATACATATCAGTCAGCTGTTCTCTAAAATTCAGAAGTTAGCTTTTCAAAGAAAGCTCATGTGTCAGATTCAAGTTTAAAACTAATGGTACTGGATTTTACATTCTGTTGATGTATCAAACATCTCCATAATCATCACCATGAAATATGGGATTACACCAGTATACAATGCAAATTTAAAGTTGTGATTGGTGGAAATTATGACAAGAGTGGTAAGTCAAATGATATACGTAAACTTGAAAATTTCATCGTCCTGGAGCGGGAATCGAGTTCATGTGTCCCACTTTGCGCTCGAGCATGCTAACCACTACACCACCCAGAACGAAGTCTCAAGTTTTCAAGTAATTTGAATTTAACATATCACAGGAATCGTCAGTCGAAGCAACGACATCCATATTTAGCAAATCTGGATGAACAGAATTCATTATCTCCCGTGACTGCCCAGATAAGCAGATAAACCATGAAATACAGTATTACACCAGTATGCAATACAAATTTGAAGTTGTGATTCTGTCTATTGGTGCAAATTATGACAATAGTGGTAAGTCAAATAACATCCGAAAAATTAAAATTTCATCATCCTGGAGCGGGAATCAAGCCCGCGCCTCCTGGTTCGCACCAAGTATGCTAACCAGTACACCACCCAGAACGACCAAGTCTCAAGTTTCCGAGTAATTTGAATTTAACACATCACAGGAATTGCCAGTCGAAGCAACGGCATGAAATGAAATGAATGCCGTTGCTTCGACTGGCAAAGAAAGACTGGAATGTTTCATTTCATGAAATGAATGCCGTTGCTTCGACTGGCGAAGAAAAACTGGAATGTTTCATTTCATGAAACAAATGCCGTTGCTTTGACTGGCGATTCCTGTGATGTGTTAAATTCAAATTACTCGGAAACTTGAGACTTGGTCGTTCTGGGTGATGTAGTGGTTAGCATACTCGAGTGCGAACCAGGAGGTGCGGGTTTGATGCCCACTCCAGGATGATGAAATTTTCAATTTTTCAGATGTTATTTGACTTACCACTCTTGTCATAATTTGCACCAATAGACAGAATCACAACTTCAAATTTGTATCTCCATATATAGGGATCTCGACACACAACTTAAGCCTCACAAAAATCCATTGCACGCATCACAAAACAAATTTTGTGCTTCATACTCCTTATCTTTTTCTCATGCAGACATTCCTGAATATGGTTCTCCCATGATTTCCATGGCTTTCTTCTACCTTTCTTTCCTAACACTTGGGCTGGATAAATTCTCTTAGTAAGCATCTCACCACTCGTTCTTTCAACATGGCCAATCTTCATAGCATCAACACCTATTTCTCATCTACATACAGAAACAGGCCACAAATTCCAGCACATCTACAAACTTTGTGCCTCACAGTTTGCTGATGCAATGGGGGTGTATTAATATCTCAAATGGAAACTGAGGATTAGAGTTCAATTCCCACTATGATTTTTAAGTTTTCTGAAGTGAGGCTACATGGGAAACAGTGAAAATATGGCACCTCTGGGCTAATAATTAATAATATTTGTTTGTGCCATCCACATAATTGTGAAGCATTATTTCTCTTCTGGAGGATTTATTTCCCATCAGTTTCACTCTGAAGGTAGTAATTTTCTGGGAAGATATAATCAGGTAAGGGATTCTATGGTTTTTACGTAATGAGTGAACTGGAAGAGAAATCAGTACAATGCATTTTTAACTCTTTGCGAAATGAGGATTCCTGTATAGTTTAATAAGGATTATTCGTGCGCTAAACAATATTTTAATTAGAAAAGCCATTCAGCACGATAAGATATATTTATTAATACAGTCTGTACTAAAAAATAGACATTTTTAAAGCACAACAACTTACAAGATCTTTCAAAGCACCAAGTGCTCCATCGTCAGGTATTTCAATATACATAAACAAAACAACAGATAAAAGCAAGAAGCATTTTCAAATTACGCAAGCACGTGATAACAATAACGAGGTTTACATTAAATATAGTAGAAGTTTTCTCATGCGCTCAATGGTTTCAACAAATAATACTATGAATTGCTATTACATATGCAGAAGAAAATCTATACACAGAGGATAATTAATAAGTTGACATTAATCGTCAAACTGTAAGTGAATTATTAGGAGTTAAGTGTTGCTGGATAGGAGTATGCTGTTCTGGCCGCATTAACATGGCCCAAGGCACTGGAACAAAACGTGGAGTTTCTTCATTACAGCAGTCGTCAGAGCTGCGCGATAATATACAGAAACTTTCAGCGAATCCAAGAGATCGCTTTGTACGATTTGAGCTCAGCACACTGGCATTGGTCCAGTCTGGTCGGTAGATACCTCTATTAACTAATCGTGCAAGAGAGGTAGCATCAGAGTTATTAGTAATTGAGTACTTGTGCTCATATATTCTTGTTCGCAATGGGCGTGCAGTGGATCCAATATATGCAATTGCTGGAACAAAACGTGGTTTCTTCATTACAGCAGTCAGAGCTGTGCGATAATATACAGAAACTTTCAGCGAATCCAAGAGATCGCTTTGTACGATTTGAGCTCAGCACACTGGCATTGGTCCAGTCTGGTCGGTAGATACCTCTATTAACTAATCTTGCAAGAGAGGTAGCATCAGAGTTATTAGTAATTGAGTACTTGTGCTCTCTTGCACGATTTCTCATGCATGTTTTCTCATGCGCTAAATGGTTTCAACAAATAATACTATGAATTGCTATTACATATGCGAAGAAAATCTATACACAGAGGATAATTAATAAGTTGACATTAATCGTCAAACTGTAAGTGAATTATTAGGAGTTAAGTGTTGCTGGATAGGAGTATGCTGTTCTGGCCGCATTAACATGGCCCAAGGCATTGGAACAAAACGTGGAGTTTCTTCATTACAGCAGTCGTCAGAGCTGTGCGATAATATACAGAAACTTTCAGCGAATCCAAGAGATCGCTTTGTACGATTTGAGCTCAGCACACTGGCATTGGTCCAGTCTGGTCGGTAGATACCTCTATTAACTAATCGTGCAAGAGAGGTAGCATCAGAGTTATTAGTAATTGAGTACTTGTGCTCATATATTCTTGTTCGCAATGGGCGTGCAGTGGATCCAATATATGCAATTGCTGGAACTAAATGTGGAGTTTATTCATTACAGCAGTCGTCAGAGCTGTGCGATAATATACAGAAACTTTCAGCGAATCCAAGAGATCGCTTTGCACGATTTGAGCTCAGCACACTGGCATTGGTCCAGTCTGGTCGGTAGATACCTCTATTAACTAATCGTGCAAGAGAGCACAAGTACTCAATTACTAATAACTCTGATGCTACCTCTCTTGCACGATTAGTTAATAGAGGTATCTACCGACCAGACTGGACCAATGCCAGTGTGCTGAGCTCAAATCGTACAAAGCGATCTCTTGGATTCGCTGAAAGTTTCTGTATATTATCGCACAGCTCTGACTGCTGTAATGAAGAAACCACGTTTTGTTCCAGCAATTGCATATATTGGATCCACTGCATGCCCGTTGCGAACAAGAATATATATGAGCACAAGTACTCAATTACTAATAACTCTCTTGCACGATTAGTTAATAGAGGTATCTACCGACCAGACTGGACCAAAGCCAGTGTGCTGAGCTCAAATCGTACAAAGCGATCTCTTGGATTCGCTGAAAGTTTCTGTATATTATCGCACAGCTCTGACTGCTGTAATGAAGAAACTCCACGTTTTGTTCCAGAAATTGCATATATTGGATCCACTGCACGCCCATTGCGAACAAGAATATATGAGCACAAGTACTCAATTACTAATAACTCTGATGCTACCTCTCTGGCACGATTAGTTAATAGAGGTATCTACCGACCAGACTGGACCAAAGCCAGTGTGCTGAGCTCAAATCGTACAAAGCGATCTCTTGGATGCGCTGAAAGTTTCTTTCTTGCACGATTAGTTAATAGAGGTATCTACCGACCAGACTGGACCAAAGCCAGTGTGCTGAGCTCAAATCGTACAAAGTGATCTCTTGGATTCGCTGAAAGTTTCTGTATATTATCGCACAGCTCTGACTTCTGTAATGAAGAAACTCCACGTTTTGTTCCAGTGCCTTGGGCCATGTTAATGCTGCCAGAACAGCATACTCCTATCCAGCAACACTTAACTCCTAATAATTCACTTACAGTTTGACGATTAATGTCAACTTATTAATTATCCTCTGTGTATAGATTTTCTTCGCATATGTAATAACAATTCATAGTATTATTTGTTGAAACCATTTAGCGCATGAGAAAACTTCTACTATATTTAATGTAAACCTCATTATTGTTATCATGTGCTCGCGTAATTTGAAAATGCTTCTTGCTTTTATCCGTTGTTTTGTTTATGTATATTGAAATACCTGACGATTGAGCACTTGGTGCTTTGAAAGATCTTGTAAGTTGTTGTGCCTTATAAATGTCTATTGTTTGGTACAGACTGTATTAATAAATATATCTTATCATGCTGAAAGGCTTTTCTAATTAAAATATTCCTGTATAGTAACAGAATACTGCAGAAGTGAGGCAAATTAAATCTTGGAAGCAGCATCTGAGATAGTATCAGAGAAAAATATGGATTCCAACTATCCTGTGGAAGACTGAAAAGAGTTGGCGAGTGTCATGTTATTAATCATGCAGCAATCAAGGAGTCTGAGGGTTGAAGTGCCTCAAATGAGAAACAAAACTCTACAACCAGATGAACCTATGATTTAGACATCCCAGTGGCACAGTGGCCTAAGCGTTGGCTTCTAATTATTCGTCTAAGATGGATCTAGGTTCGAATCCGAGTTGGGCATGGATGTCGTGTTTGTCTTAGAGCACTAGTTCTCTCCCTTCCCTGGAACCAGTGACCCTAAATTAGAAACAGGTGACTGCTTATAGCCCATTGAGTTACTCACAGTAGTCGTCAAATCTGCAAACAAACAAAAAGAGCCCATGATTTGTCGTACAGTAGATTCGAGTTAATTGTGACATACTGGGGCTAGAAAATTTTGGCCCAACTGCCTCAATTATGTGAAGCTTTAACCCAAAGAGTTAATTTGGGATGTACTTTGAGAATTTTCCCAAACAAGCAGCTGCCCTGATTAACCGATGGTGTAATTAACTGGAATCTACTATATATCAAAAGTTGTTTTGAAGGAAAAGTGTTATCTAGCTCAAAAAATCCTTGCTTTTTTTTTCTTTTTAGAAGCAAATATAGCTATAAAGGAAATGTAGTAATGCCAAGACATGTTGCAATGTTCATTCTGCAGCTGCTTGATTCAAATGTCTGCATGCGTCGATCATCACTTTAATGTGTTTTTCCCATAGGAAAATGCTTTCACAAGTTAGTCATTTTGTTCTCCTGGGTTTATTTATACTCCGCAGGAAAACTTTATTTTAATAATTTCAGCCATTTATTTTTTCCACCATTGGTAGAACTTGATTTGATTTACAATGATTTAATTAACAAATAACTGCCACTCATGGCATACATTCACATTTTCACCTTTAAACTACATAAAATTAATTTGTTTGCATTTGGCAAAATGAACATGAAGTCCTAAATACTCAGAGTGCACCAGTCCACATGTCACAAAAATAGTTTTTTTTTTTTTTTAATTTTTTGAAAGTTTGGTTCTCAGTCATTCTAACCCTTCAGTGATGTTCTTAAAATGAATTAAACCCTTTACCTTCTTCAGCAGACACTCATTACATGAGCAAAACTTTTTAAGCTGCCTTTGTCATGAACACTTCATCAAATTTATGTTTACAATCATTGAGAATTACAATTGAATCACCCTGAGGCAGTAGTTAAATATATCACATTGTAAGGCAGAAAACAAAACATGTGTTCCCCAATGCAACCAATATTTCATCCATTTTTACCAACCTCATATGAAAGTAATAAACCACAGCTTAATTTTCATGTGCATGTTTCTGACTTATGTCCAAGGTACCCTCTTACAACATTACAAGCAAACAAATTTATTTTATATTATAAAATAATAAAGGATACAAGACAGAAGCATATGGAATTTTTCATTTTAAAAAGTTGAGTTCTGAGAAATAGATATAAAATTTCATTACCAATAACAGGTGCTTGCACATCTAGAAAATTAACTAAAAGGTTTTGGTACACAGGAATTCCTAAAAGCAGCATCCCAGTCGAATCCTGAGAATCCTTTTCATCAGGGGTATCAGCATCAGCATATTTCTATGAAAATTGAAAGAGGACAAAAAGGGGGGTTAAGCTGCTTAAACAGATTTAAAATGCTCTACATAAACTATTCAAACGATTTTATACCTGACACTGTAAACTGCCAAAATGCAGTGTCTAAAGTAATCAAAACAAAATTTATTTTTAGTTGTTGTTTTATACTTATTTAACTGTTTGAACAGCATCTTTAAATAGATATCTACCCACACACATGTGCAAAATATATATATATATATATATATCATTAAAAACTTCTATTAAGCAGTTTGACAAACTATAAGACTATTTTGGAGACATATTTCATTGAGGTCTAAATTTGCCACCTTCTACATGTATACAGCAAGAATACCTACTAAACTTCAGGAACTGAAATCCACAAAAAAAAAAAAAAATTGATATATTCAACGAAAATGTTAATTGATAATTTCGATTAAATTACCGTATATACTCGCGTATAAGTCGACCCCCCACTTTCAGAGGAAAAAATCGTAAGAAATCGGAAACTCGCGTGTAAGTCGATCCCCCCACTTTCAGAGGAAAAAATCGTAAGAAATCGGAAACGCGCGTATAAGTTGATCCCGGAATGAGAAAAAAAAATTCAATGAATTTATTCAAAAACATTTGAAAACGAAAAAAATTATATATATAATACTAAATTTAATTTGCATACCCAAAAACTTCATCGGAACCCTTCAAAATCCAATTCCGAGTCAGACTCGCAAAACAGTTCAAAAAAGTCTTTCTCCGTCATCGGCGCGTCATCATAAACATCAGTATTCCCATCTATGCCTGCGTCATCAGAATCACTGTCATCATCACTCATAAAAATCTCATCATCCTCTGTGCCATCAAGTTTGTTACTAATGCAACATTTCTTGAATGATTTCACGACCATTTCCGCAGGTATCGCATCCCAAGCATCCTTAACCCATCGCGCAATCAAGACGATATCCGGCTTCTTTAGATTTCCGCCCTTGGTTTCCGTCGGCAAATCGGAACTTATCCAATCTGCCCAATTACCTCCGCACATTGTCCTTGAAGGGCTTATTAAGGCAGACATCTAGTGGTTGAAGAACAGATGTCAACCCACCTGGGATGACAGCAAGAGTTGTTTTTGAATTTTCTGCGGTTTTTTTCACTTCTGCACAACGGTGTGCAACAAACATATCCCACACCAAAAGAGAAGGTTTCCTCAAAAGTGCACCTGGCCTTTTGTTCCACACATTCTGTAACCAGTCAATTGTTCCTGATTCGTTCATCCATCCTTTTTCATGGGCACGAACAAGCACACCAGACGGAAAGACAACACTTTTCGGCAGAGTTTTGCGTTTGAAAATAATTACCGGAGGTAGCTTACTGCCGTCAGCCAAACATGAAAGAACAACCGTGAAACTGGATTTTTCGTGGCCAGTCGTTTTGATCAAGATATTTTTTTCACCCTTTTGGTTCACCGTCTTATTTCCAGGAAGGTCCAAACACATGGCGGTTTCATCCATGTTCCCTATTTGGGAAAGTTCAAAAGCAGTCTCTTTTCTCTTTTGAATTACGTACTTTTGAAATTCCATTATCTTTGCTTCGAGGTCACGAGGTAACTTTTGTGCACTTTTGGTGCGCTGGCGTAGACACAACCCATAGCGGTTCATGAACCTTGTGCACCAACCTGGTGAGGCACGAAAAGTGTTATTTGCGGCTGCAAACTTTTCATCTTTTGCAAGCTTCATTGCTCGCAAACGTATACCAGTTCGCGTTACAATGTAATCATTTTGTCTGCAGCCCACAATCCAATCATTCAAGACACTTTCCAGCTCTGGGAAAGATGTCGTTCCACGGAGCAGCGCCTTTTGCGATTTTGGGATTTTCACCAAGTCCGTTTTTTTTTACGCCAATCTCGAACCAGTTTTTCGTTAATGCCAAATTGACGTGAAGCAGCACAGTTGTTAGTATTTTCTACAAAAGAAACCACTTTCAACTTGAATCCTGCGTTATAGGACATCCGTTTCTTTACACAATCCGTGTCACCCATAATAGGAGAAGCGAGACACGTGCGATTAAGAACAAGCAACACCTAACACTGGCTGTCACATGGCTTCGTTACCAAAGAAAAACGCTTCGCGTGATATTCTTTGCCGTTACGTCGAAGATCAGTGCAATCAACTGGTAGTCGGAAGGGCGGAGCTTTCTATGCGCTGCTGTGACTGCGCTGTGGATACGCAAAGCCAGGAAAGAGACTTCTCAAAGCGCGGAGAAATTCTTAGGTTTGCGATTTAGTAATTCTACCACATCTACGTTTTTTCTTTCTTTCTTTCTTTCTTTACTTCTTTTTTTTTTTTCTTTCGGAGGGTTGCGATTTCGTAATTAATACCGCATCGGCATTTGGGGGGGGGGGGATGGATTGCCTTTTGCCTCACGGGAAGAACTTTTGGACTTACGATTTTTTTAGACCCCACGTATAAGTCGACCCCATTACTTTGAAGCTCTCATTTTGTCCAAAATTTCTCAACTTATACGCGAGTATATAGGTACTTATCTAGCATATTGATTAAATGTAACGAACATATCGATTAAAAGTTGATATGTTACATAAATCAAGTATGAACTTTTTATCGTTGCTTTATTATAGAACATTATTATTTTTGCACCTGTTAATTTCTAAACTAAAAAAGCTACATGTGTTGTTTTATAATTCAGAATTCCATCCAAATCGGTGAATTTCCACAGAAGTTATTGTGAGAAAATTCTGACAAACAAATCTCGCACATGTACAACCCCAAAAATGCTGATAATAACCATTTTCAATACGATTGGTCCACTATGCGTCCTAAACAGTTAGTATCGAAATTTCATCGCAATCATGCTTTGATTTTACACAAGTCATCACGGAAAAGGGCGGAAAAATGAATCCCACTTCTGTGTCCTGATCTTTGACCTCATTTTAACGATTTTCAATCCACTATCATTCTGGAATGATATACTAAAATTTCATCGCAACTGACGCTTTTTTACGCACAGAAAGTAATTATGCAGAAGGGCAGTAGAATGAATCCTGCATGTATGTCCTGACCTTTGATCATTTTCAATAGGGTTTGGCTCCATGCTATGCCCATCATGCTACGAATCAAGCCGAGCCATTTTAATGCAAGCTATTGCGTGGACGGTCAAAGCTGGAGCATATACACTTCCTCAACCTATGGCTGGAAAGCGTAAGAAACTTACTAACGGACCAGCAAAATAAAGCATCCCTGAAGAAGAACTGAGTCAAATAAGCATTGGACTTAGCCAAGCCCAAAGCTGGAGTAGTTCAGTTTATGTATGGCGCAGGCTTCACTGTTAAAAATAATGCAAAACGATAATCTAAAACATGTTGGAAAACTACAGACAAATTTTTCCCGCATAAACACATGTAGCTAGAAAAAGTTTATTCTTAACTTACATCTGCACTTCATTTTAAATGGATTAAGTTAAATAAAAAATATATAGTTCTAGTGGTGGGTACAAAATCACCGGGAAAAATAAGTCTGGAAGAAATGCTAATTCTGTAATATTGAAATTCTGCCTGCAAAACAAGTCACATTTCAGTAAATTTTACGAGTAAATCGTAAAGCCTGGCAGGCATGTATACAGTGATCAGAAAGCTACTTTTTAAAAGAAGCTATCTATTGCTTCAACTACATTCTTGAAAAAGTAGCTTCCTACAGCTACAACTTTTCCTGAAAAGTTAAGTTGCAAACTACACTACTTTTTCTGAAAGGTAACTAATTTTGCTATTTTTCCTACATTTACTCTTAGGTTAAAAATGCAAGTTCTGAAGATGATATTTATATATACATTCTTACATATGGCATTTTTTATTTTATTGAAGGTTTAATGACCACCGTGAGCAACTCAATGGGCTATAAGCAGTCGCCCGTCCCTAATTTAGGGTCACTGGTTCCAGGGAAGGGAGAGAGCCAGTGCCGTAAGACAAACACAACATCCATGCCTCCCCGGGATTCGAACCCGGACCCCTTTCGGAGGAATGATCAGAGGCCATCACTTAGACCACTGCACCACCGGGGCGGCACATATGGCATTCAGAGCTAAATACCAAAGTAAATTACACAAGTAATTTATCTTTGTATTTATCTCAGCTCTGATCATCATATGTAACACATATATAATCACATTCAGTGGCTTGTATTCCAGGCTAGATGGTATGTCCATGGAATTCAAATAAAAATGCTACCAACAAGTATCTGCAAATTCATTTTCTTTACTAAGAGAATCAAATCTCGCTATGAAATGTCATCACCAAAATTGCTAGTTCAATCGTCTCACACATAGTACCAACTCCGGCTGACTAATAAGACCTTCCTGTAAACACTGTAATGTAAGGAAGGTAATACAAGGTTCCCACTCAAAAGTAATAAAAAGATTTCCTAACTTTTCTAGGTTCTCCAGGTGGTTTTGAAATTTTTCCAGTGGCAATCCCTATCAGGTTGCGATGAATTGTTACATTTCATTCCATTCATAAATTTTTTCACCGAAGCACATATTTGTAAATTCTTTAAGTAATTTGTCTTCATAAAATTACCCACTTTTCATTAATAACAACTAAATGCACATATTATTTTCGTACCATAATTCCATGAACTTTTGTGAACATTACCCACATAAAATTTGTTAATACATTCCCATAGAAATGGGCCATATGTAAGAAAAAATCTGTCAGTTGATTAGTTTGTTTTCCTATAAAACCATGCAACTAAGCTCAATAATGGCTCCTGTTCAGAGAAACATGTCGCAAAAGAACACACAGACAAAGGACTTTGATCCATTGTTTGGCTGGTTCTCTTGTGATGTGTTTCTCCAAGCTGGAGTGTCAAGCCATTGTACCTAACTGTTTATGTTACAACAACCATCTGCAGAAATTAAAAGTAAAACTTAATAACAGACAATTTTTAAAATTAAATTTGCATCTTTTTTAAAAAAAATGTAATGTAACTTAAAGTAAGATCTACCAAATTCTAAGCATTCAGTAATTGCAAACAAAAGTTTGAAATCTGAAAAAAGAAAAGTTTTTTGGTAAAATAAAGTATCCCTTGATTTTTACAAAAAAAAAAAATTGGCAATTTTTCCTGAGTTTTCCCTAATTTTTGGAACCATTTTCAAATTCCCTGAGAATTCCAGATTTTTAATGTTTTCCAGGTTGTGTGGCAACCCTGTAATACTTTATGGTTAACAGTTTGGCTAACTTTCACACAGCAAGTCAAATCTAAGTTAGGCACGCTTAACCTAAATTGTTCCAGCCAATAATGTTCAAGGAAATCCAAAAATGTGACTTGATTTGAAGAATTTTTCTTTTTTTTTTATTTACTTTTTTAAAGTAGCAAGATTTGTAGCATAATTTTCCACTACAACTGCAATTTTCTATTTCTATCAATGATACATGCCATGCTACAGTGGCAACACTACTTCCAATCACTGCATTTATACCAGCCCGTAATGTGACATTGCATCACAATTCTTGCTGCAATATATCTTGCAAAACTATTATTTAGCAGTTCAAAATGGAAAATCATATATTGCTTTCATTTACTCAGTTTATATAAAGATTGAAAGCAAAACAAGTTCCATTTAGGAGAGAGCTTCACTTTACACACATATAATTATGTACTACTATATAATAACAGCTGACTGAGAAGAGAGTGAAACATACACTAAATCTATATTATGAGCAACCAAGAAAGAGCTCAGGCCAAAATGGCATAGTTACATTACAGTTACACCACGAAAAAAATTTTGATACAAAATAAAACATAAAAACTGCTTAAATAAGTCAGTACAGCAACATGGAAGGACACTGAAAAAATACTAAAATACACACTGCAAATTTAGTAATGATATCCTTTATTACAGGCATATAGACAGGACTGGCCAAAGCTGGTAAGCAAGGCATTGAGGTGCCTTTGACAATACAACTTGAATAAAATTTCACATGTTGAATAGCATGTGTGAGAAAAATGCAATATTTCTGGAGCTTCTACAGCCTTATTTCATTTTATGATCAAAAACAAGGAGTGGTTTTTACCCAAAAGCTGTAGTGACTAATTTAACCTGCCTCCAACTTTTGCCACAATCTGTCTTGCTTTGTCATATATATGTCAAAGCATCTTCTTTCCCTTTCACTTTCTTTTTTCTGCAGAAATGAAACACAGAGCCATATTTTCCATCAAACAAAGGAAGCAGCTGCTTGAAGTGACAGGTAATGGTGGGGTGGGGTTTTTATCTCTGTATTTTGAGTACAGAGAAGTACCAGGGGTGTCAATCCAGCTAGGTGAATTTTGGACACCCAATAATTTTATGAATGGGCTGTTTGTATCTAGTATTTTTTAATGTGAATCAAATCCTCATTTATCCTGTGACAATTTGCATTACTAAGTACCTGTAAGATATTAAAAAACCTTATCTCTAAAATTCATGAAGTGGAATGGAGCAAAACAGCCAAATGCAAGTGAATATGTTAAATTCGAAAATATTATGTAAGTTTTCTCCAGTGAAAAGTTAACAAAGGAGCGCTGCAGTGGCGGCACTTTGCATCAGGACAAAAACATGACTTGAGCTGGTGCTGCATATAGAAACATTAAATATATCAAATGAACAATTTCCTTCAATACATCCAACATAAATGATCATAACCCTGCATGAAAAAAGATATAAACCAAACATTTCCATACCTCAGCAGTTAGATCTGTCTGTCTTTTCTCAAGAAGTTTAGCAACAACTAAAGCCCTGTGTTTTCCACAACGATTAGTAGTAACAGCCCACTCACAGAGTAAACGTACAATGGATTCATCCTGGGCAAGAATTTCATTTATATTACTTGATGACACAGACTTCTCCTTGTTTGAAGCAGGTGGAAAAACCTTGCCATACAATACATCAAGTGAATTACTAGAATCTACTTTATCAAAACAGTGCCGATCTAAAGCCTCTAAGGCATTCAATACTTGTTGTGTTGTGGAACCTGGAAAAAATACATTCCATGACAATAATCAAATATTAAAGTAGAAGAACAAAAATTACATGAAGGTTCTATCAAACATAAAACTTGTTGCCCCCCCCCCATAAATAAAAGAAAACAACACACATCACAACAGATTACAGTTTCTACCCAACTGCAAAGAACTAATTCACTAAATTATAAAATTGGAGTACAATACAACAATGTTGTGCACTTCTTTTATATGTAATACTACAAAAAATCTATGTTGATATGAAATTTTTAGATGTAAGAGTGCAAAAATTATTTTCTCCTGAAACATTTTTTTTTTTTAAATTGAAGATAAATTTTAATATGTACATGCATTAAGTAAGATTTCTGCAAATTTTTCATTGTGCAAAAAATGTTCACATAAGAAAGGAAAATATGTTGATTACAAATATACAGTATGCTGGTACAACACATAATAAAATTATGTAGCTCATAAAATTACTTAATATATTTTGATTCAAAATAGCTGATATGGTGGTGATAATATGCATTTAACGTCATTAATATATGGACAGATATGAGCAATCAGCTGTTTATTGTAAAAAGTTTTTATAATAAGCATCTGATGTTTGTCTTTGGCTCAGGGAAAAAAATAAGCGGTATCGCAGTTTCTGATGCAAAAATAGAAGTTTCCGACGCAAACTCATATTTGAATCGCAAAACCACGATTCAAAGTTTAAAAATGAAATTTCCATCAAAATGTTCGATCCGTAGAGCAACTCATTGTATATTGAAAATATGATTTTGCTTAAGAGTGAAAAAATAAAATAAAATATCATGTATTCATAACTTTACGAATACAGTATCAAACCAATTATCCGGACAGGTTCGGGCCAGCAGCAGTCCGGTTTTCAGAACCATTAAAAAAATCCCTACCCCCTCCAAGTTGCAAGTTGCTGCCGTTACTTCTCGGATAAAAAGCTGTATCGTTCACGTAAATATGCGGCAGACTCCGCCCCGCTTCCGATCACGCATTGTACAACAAGGATGAACTCACACGTCCTGATCTCCTGGCCTTTTTGACATTGCACGTTGAGATTTTTGCCGCACCGCGGAATAAACATGAACCACAAAGCACCAACCAATGAAACAAAGTGACTGACGGTGACCTAATTTTCCGAAAGACAGTGGGTCTCCATACTCTTTCTTCCTCTCTTTACAGGGAAGTCGCAAGTATCCCCGACCAGCCTATGATGTTACACTAATGATCAACTAATAGTGTGGTGAAGATTTTTTAGCTTTCTTCCAACAGCAGTCACCAGCCGCACTAGCGCAAGGAAGAATAGCGACATCATCAGCTGAAAAGAGAAACGCTTCTCTTTTCTCTTGAGGACACCAGCTTTCGACTTTGACGTGCGCTCTGATGGACAATAATGCCTCCATTATTCTGGAAAGAGGCTTTGGGTTTCTGCTGACTGTTCCTTTGGAGGAAAGATAGGGAGGGAGGAGGGTGAAGTTGGATGTCTGCCTCAAACGGTGGGGAAGGGAAATGTATCTTGAATTATTCTAGAATGCTGTTTTGAATATGTATATGTACATACGATGGGGAGATTAAAGGGTATGGAGGGTCAGCTGGGGATGACTGAAATACCAGGCTGAGCTTCGGCATGAAGCACCTGGACCTCAAGATCAAGAAATATCGCAAAACTTCAAATTACACAAAAAGGTCCGGATAATCAGTTTGATACTGTACTTCATGTTTGCTTTCAGCTGGAAAAAGCTTCCTTGTGTAGCTCCAGCTGTGCCGTGATAAGGTGGTCATCGTCCAGACACAGAGCATCTGTGATTGGCTCCACACTCCTGCCTATCTGCACCACGAGTCATTTAAGGACAGATGCTCTTATCGCTGTTTTGGTTTTGGTTTAGCCGCCACTTAATTTTAGGGAGATGAAAGTTTTGTTGTTTTACTCTTTGTTATTTGAAATCATGGCTACAGAAGTGAAAAAATATCAACCATGAAAAGGTGGATAGATGAATTAGATCAAAAAGGTAGTTGGTTACGCTATGCTGTTGACGCCGATAAAATCTGCCTATTGCGAACTTTTTCAGAAGAATGTTGACAGCCCATTTTTTTTTTTTTTTTTTTTTTGAAATTTCAATTCTTCTTTTATTGATGGAGTTTCTGGATTCATTATTAAAAAGGACAATGTTAGGTAAAGCACACCAGATCAGAAATTCACTCTGCCAGTGTCTCCAAGGCAGAACATAAAAAAAAAAAAAAAAAATTGCTCGCCGATTTTTATCGAAGAACATCTATTGGTAGGTAAATGATTGTTGCTCCCAATGCATCTAAAGCTCGAATTGGAAAATTAATTGGTATAGCATATATGATTGCCAAAGAGGAAATTCCATTTCCAAAATTTCCTAAAATTAGAGAGTTAAAGAAACGTCATGGTCTTGATGTAGGGCAAACTTACTACTCGTCCGTAATGTGCGCTCAGTTGACAGGGTGCATTGCTAATGTTTTCGAAACTGATTTGCGCAATGACTTAAGAAAGACAGACTATTTTACTTTATTTATTGAGCAGTACATGTGTTAGTGTATCTGAAAATAACATTATTGTTATCATGTATGTCAATGAAGTAGGAGATACTAAATTCCCATTCCTGGCATTACAAGAACTGAAAAAACGCTGATGCTAATGGTATCAAAAATGTAATTGTAAAGTCCGTTGCAGAATTTGGAATAGTTAATTTTCAAAATAAATTAATTGGATTTTTAACTGACAGAGCAAATGTTAACATGGGACAGAAAATGGGTGTTGCAGGTTTTTTGAAGGAAAATGCCCTTGTTCAGTGTCAGTGCACTTTTTAAGTCATCGCTTAGAGCTAGCTCTAAGATTTTATTCTGTCAACATATTTTCAAGAGGTACATAAGTTGATGGAAGACATTCATAATTTTTATGAAAAAAAGTGCCAAACGAATTAGAGACTTTCGTGAGCTCTCAACAATACTCGATGAAGATGTATCAGACACATCAGCTTTGCGAGTCCATGGCACCTGATGGGTTTTACATTTGCACAGAACCACTGACACACTGATTAAAAATTATTTTGTTATTGTACAACAACTAGAAAATATGGTTGCAGATCCATCAAGCAAAGGAGAAAAAGCCAGAATTACAGGCATTTGAGAAAAATTATGTCCATCAAATTTGTAACTTGGCTGCTGTTGCTTTGCAACATTTTATATTCTTTGTCAAAATTATCTCTGTCTCTCCAATTGGATGTACCTTGTATTTTGAACGAATTAGAATTCTATCGAAATTATGAAGAAAAGCAAGTTTTTGGCTGACCTGTCCAAAATTTTACAAGACTTGGCAAACGTATCAGCTTGTGATTTCAGTGAAAACTGTAGAATTCCGTAGCATTGAACTGAGCTGTAATTTGACAGTAGATATATTCTATGAAAATTGTGAATATCTTTTAAAAATCATATTCATTAGTGTGTGCATACCCGGCTTGGTGACTTGCACGAAAATCAGGATTTTAAAGCTGCCAAGCTGTTAGAACCTAAGCTTTGGCCAACAGACAAATCTACTTTTTCAAATTTTGGTGATGATCAAAATTACTGTATTAACTGAACATTTCAGCGAGTTGTTAACTGCCAACAACATTGGCAACTATAAAATTCAAGAGGACCGAGATTATTTCAAAGCCTTTTGGTTAAGAAACCTGCAACACCTGTCAAAGTAACAGTTGTAGAAATGTTTGAAAGAAAAGTATGCAAATGAATTCCCAAATCTAAACCACATGATAAACATCATGAGATTATTGCTTGTATCCAATGCCAAGGACGAAAAAGCCTTTTCTGCGATGAAAAGAATCAAGACAGATTTCCCTAATCGAATGAATTCTGATGCTCTGAACCATCTATTGTGGATGATGCTGGAAGTACCATAACTATGCGAGTTTCACCCTGAACAAGCAGTGGAGGTATTCTTTGAAAAGCTGCCGAGAAGCGCAAGTGTGAAGTTTTATGGAAAAAGAAAGAAAACAGACACAGAACCTGAAGCTACCACAAGTTCAGGAGTACTCTCACTGTCAAGTGACAGTAAGTGGCTGCTGCAATGTGTGGCCAGGTAACATTTCACCATATATCCATAGAAGGAAAATTTGTACTTCTTACTTATCTATTAAAATATTTTTAATTTTTACTTTTCATTATTGATTAGAGTATTTTTGAAATATATTGAAAGGTGCTAGTAATATAGTTTTATTTGATAATTAATTATTAGTCACTTAAATCAAAAGAAAAATAAGTCTCAAAAGTGCTCCACATAATTACTCAGTTGCTCCGCAATGCTAAATTTCAGGAGCAAAATTGCTCCCCCAAAAATATAGGTTATTTTTCACCCTGCTCTAGCTACAAATATTTATAGTACTTTTTCCTCAGGAGCATCACAGTCATTTCAGGCTACTACAGTTTTGTGAAAGAAACATAAGATTCCACATTAAGAAATGATAAGATTACTTTTAAAGAAACAAGTATTGTTTCTAGTTGACTTTTGAGAGATGAGCAGTCAGCCTACAACTGTGCAGAACTACATTTTATGATATTGCTACACCAGTTGTGCAAGAAACACCTACAGTTCATTGATGCTGGACACCAAATGAAGTCACATAGTCCAAGACCAGAGAATGGACATTCCAGAGGCACCAATGAAAGGTATGACAGACACCAATGCTGAGTTTGGGCTTGATATTAAGAGCCCATGCCAAAAGTATGGCAGTCTGGACCCAAACTAGCCTGAAAACTATGACTAGCCTGTTTATGCATTAATAATAATTTAAAAAAAAATTTCTTTCAAACTACCACTCTCCCCTCCCCCTGCAATTAACTTATATCATTCTCAATTGGGGAGTGGGGAAGGAACCACTCTTTATCTGTTTCTTCAGTATAGCCTTAACGATTTTCTTTGACCACTAGTTTCCTCCTGAAACAAACATCACAACTTACATGGCCAAATTTCGCGATTCAAAATGCGTTATTTGCAACAAGTTTTTAGCACGTCTTTTGTAAAAAAAGATCGTGCTTATGTTATCGGTTTGTCGGTCCGTCTGTACCCACAATATCTCGGCAACTATTAGTCCGATATGAAAAATTCTTTTTGCATTGGGAAGCTTGAAATATGCAAATGATGATCCTTTATTTCGTTGTTGTTGTTTTTTAAGATATACAATTTCGCCGCTAGAGGGCGTAAATGCAGATGATGTCGAATTCAAAAATATGTTTTATTCCGCATATTTGCTTCTAAACATCCGATTGAAAAAATTATTTTATCTTTCAATTCCATTTTTGTCGAAGAGTATTTTAGATATAGTTACTTTTTCAAATTGCGCATAGATTTTAGGGGGCGTAAAAGTAAATTACATTTTTCCCGATAACTCTTCTTCTAAAACTCCGATTTGAATTTTTTTTTTTTTTTCAGCGGATACATCTGCTGATGGAAAATCTTTTGCATATAATTTCAAATTTTTGGAAAAGAATGCTTTGGCCACCAGGGGGTGTAAGTGTTAATTTTTGCTTCTGGTGTATTTGCCATAAAATCCGAGCTTCTAAAATATCAGTTGGCTCCTGATGGGAAATCGTTTGCACAAAACTTCTAATTTTTGTAAAAAAAAATGGTTTGGCCACCAGGGGGCATAAATCTTAATTTCCGCTTCTGATGTATTTGCAGCAAAATATGAGCTTCTAAGTTCTCGATTGAAAAAAACGTCGTTTGTTGACCGATACTACTCATGTCAACAAACCTTTTAGAAACATTTTCTTCTTAAAATAGTGCATGGTTTCTACGCCAGGGGCGTAGATGTATATCTTATTTTTGTCAATATCTCTATTTCTAGGAGTCCGATTTGAAAAATTCCTTCTTTGTTGGATAGCGTTTTCAGTGTGACATGTTTTTCATATAATTTCAAAATTTTCAAGTAATTCACAGACTTTCCGCTAGGGGGCGTAAAGGTTAATTGTGTTTTTCCCTATATCTCTGCTTTTAAATCCCTGATTTGAAAAATTCTGTCTGCACCGGATACAGCTCCTGATGGGAAATCCTTTGCATATAATTTCTAATTTTTGTAAAAAATGGTTTGGCCACCAGGTGGCATAAGTCTTAATTTCTGCTTCTGATGTATTTGCAGCAAAATATGAGCTTCTAAAATCTTGATTGAAAAAAAGTTGTTTGTTGACTGATACTACCCATGTCAACAAACCTTTTAAGAAAATTTTCTTCTTGAAATAATGCATGGTTTCTACGCTAGGGGCACAAAGGTAAATTGTGTTTTCTGCGTTATTTCTGCTCCTAAAACTTTGATTTGAAAAATTCTTCCTGTATCGCATACAAGACCTGATGGAAAATATTTTTCACATAATTTCCAATGTTTGGTAAAGAATGGTTTGGCCACCAGGGTCATAAGTGTTAATTTCTGCTTCTGTTGTATTTGTAGCAAAATCTGGGCTCCTGAAAACTCGACTAATTTTTTTTTTCTTGGACCGATACCACTTATATGGATAAACCTTTTCAGAATACTTTCTTCCTAAAATAATGCATGGTTTTCCCACCTGGGGACGTAAAGTCACATCTTATTTTTGTTGATATTTCTGTTTCTAAGAGTTCGTTCCGGTGTTTTTTTTTTTTGTTTTTTTTTTTTTATTGGAGGTTTAACGACCACCGTGAGCAACTCAATGGGCTATAAGCAGTCGCCCGTCCCTAATTTAGGGTCACTGGTTCCAGGGAAGGGAGAGAGCCAGTGCCGAAAGACAAACACAACACCCATGCCTCACCGGGATTCGAACCGGGACCCCTTCGGACGAATAATCAGAAGCCATCGCTTAGACCACTGCGCCACTGGGGCGGCTCGTTCCGGTGTGAAATGTTTCTCATATAAAATTCATGTTTTTCTTAACACACAAGTCTGCAACCATAAAGCGTAAGCTCGCGATTCCATTTACAGCAATATCTGAGGGATTAAAAACCCGATTGAAAAACTTTCTTTCGTCAGATCTATTGTTTTCCATACCGGTTCCATTGACATTGAATAGCTTTGATAAATTTAATTTGCGTCAGAACGGATTCAAAAGACGTGCTTATTACACTCAAAAATTTGGTGTCATCTTTCTTGTTATAATTGCAATTGCTACACAGCTTTCTAAAACTCAATTGGTTGTTTGTGGGGGTTTTTTTTCATTTGTTTGTTTTTATTGTAATTGTTATTTTCTTGAACGACAATTTTTGAAAAAGTGAATCTCCTTCACTGGGCCATGTAAGAGGTTCACATCTGGCAAAAATAAAATAACAAAGCAATGATTTAATGAGTACTGGTAAGTTTATTTCATCTGGTAAAGTAGTGTATCTAACAACTGCTCAAAATGAGGTGGAGGAATTCCCACTAGCATGGGGTTGCACTGTCTTCATTAAAAACTTGAAAACTGTTTATACAAACCTAATGCTGTCTGTTGCCACTTATCACATGACCACCTCACTTCGGCTGCTCTGCCTCTCTGGCGAATTTGTTCCTCCGATTGCCTCAACTCAGCTTTAATCTACATACAAAACAATATACAAACTTAAGATATATAAAAGTGATACAACATGAAAAAACGAACTTAATAATTTGCATAAAACATAGCACTTTTAATAACAAAGTAATGCAGCATGTTAAAGAAAGAACAGAAAATAAAAAGCAAGGATAGAAATACAGAATACTAGGGGGTGTCCCAAAAGTTCCAGGCACAACCATGAACAGTTGTGGGAAAATATGATAGGCTTATTTTTTTTTTACATAATCCCCTTGAAGACCCACACACTTTTTCCAGTGGTGCTCCAAGGTAGAGGTCTGCCCAGGCCTAACTCAGACCATAAAGCCCAACCTAGTCCTCAAGCCATGCTTTCTTTTTTCATTAGTTAAATGAAAAAATTCTAGTGAAGGTTCAGCATTTTGCTCTTTTATTCAAGAAAAATGTTTTGGCTCATAAAGCAAAAATTGAACTGTTAAATAATCTGATGGCGAAAATCACTAAGTAAAACAAAAGGCATTGAACTATCAGGTTACAAAGAAAGTATCCAGAAAATAGAGAAGCTTGTATTTCAAGCTTAAAAAATCAGACAAAACACTTAACCTAATCATCCAGGTAGTCCCCAATGGAACCGACGACCATGTTCGACCGATCTACGAGTTGAAATATCCCATTGCAATAGAACTCTGGTGAGCGGGAGTTGCAGAAATCATCCATGCAACATTTCACATCATCGTCATTTGTTAACTTTTCCTCTGTAAGAAAATTCAACAAAGACCAGAAGACATGAAAGTCGGATGGGGAGAGGTCCAGGGAATAAGGGGGGTACGACAATATTTCCCACTCCAGCTCGTGCAATTTCTGTTGCGTCTGTGAAGTATCATGTGGACAAGTGTTATCGTGGGGAAAAACAACTCCATGGCGATTAATCAATGTTGGGCACTTTTCTTGCAGTGTAGCATGCATATGGTTGAACTGTTGGATGTAAGCATCCACTGTGATGGTATTGTTCTGCTGTAAGAGTTCATAGTGAATTACACCGCAACAATCCCATCAGCAACTCAGCATCACCTTCCGTCCATGAAGGGGAGACTTATTAACCTTCTGCGGGGATTGTCCCTGCTTGGTCCATACTCTTCGGCATGTAACATTCATGTATGTGACCCATTTTTTGTCACCCATGACCAACTGATGCAAAAAAAGCCCTCTTGATTTTTCTTTCATGTGCAGCAACAGCAATGGAGTAAGTAGCATTGATTCTGATTCTGGTAAGACAAAACATGGGGTACCCATTTGCACAGTTTACACAAATATCCAACTTTCAAAGTCGAGTGTTGTCATATGGGAGGTCTTCAGTTCCTCTTCCAGTTCCTGGAGTGTTTCATCAGGCTTTGTCGATAGCACGTGTTGCAGTGTATCTTCAACCTTACTTGGCCTGCCACTTCCGAGTGCATCAGACAGATCTTGTACAACAGTGCTGAATTTCCTGTAACAGTCACAACAAGTAGTCTGTCTAATAATATAGTCACCAAATGCGTTTCATAAATTTCGAAGTGTGTCCGTAACTTTCATGCCATCAAAATATTCATAGATAAATATTGCATGCACACCTTCCTTCGATATTGCCATCACATCATCTCCATGTGCAACTAATCTTCACCACACCACCATACCTTCTGTCCTTAGAATCTATTATTTTGCACACAGCACTCTGGAATATTTAAGTCATCACAGGCCCACACACACACAATTTTTTTTTTCAGAAACTTTCGTCACAACCTAAACTATCTACCACTTGATGCATTGATTAAAACAGCTGAAACAAGGTCTGTAAGATGAGTCTGAAAAATGTGCCAGTTTATTTCTTTAAAGGTTAAAATTAAATTCTGTTTTCACTTCATTGGCTTTTTCTTTTCCAAAAATGTTTACATAAATATGCTTTTCAGCTTCACAAAACCAGATGACCAATCTTATGGCATAATTCATTGCTACAACAGAGATGAGGAAGTTCGAAGTATTCATCTACGCCAGTGGTTCTCGAACTTTTTACCTGTGGACACCCCTGATGACAAGAGAAAATGCTGCCCCCCCCCGCCTGTTTTCTTTACCAAAATAGAAGTCATGGTAAGTTTGACGTTTTATTCAGCTTATTTTGTGTTATTAACTATATGTCAACAAAATAGTTTCCATATCATCTACTGTTTCGCACGTTGCTAGAAATTCGAGCACGGGAAAAACGTCCATATAATAAAAAAATTTTATTTCAACTTGTCACTAATATTCCTTTTTTTCTTTTTGATGTTCCTTATAATAGTTTAGAATTTTATTATGAAGATTACAAATTTATATGAAAAAATGTTTTTATATGTGCAGTCAAATGCATCATAAGTTGTCAAAGTCCTCCAATACGTAGAGACAATATGTATTAAATGATTAATATTATTCCAGTTTTTTAACTCATGATTCACGAAATTAATACAATAGAAAAGAACTTTCGAACCTTTTGATTATGATGCGTTGAATCAGTAATAAGCCATCTTGTTATCGAAGAAGGCACGATTTTTCTTTCCTGTGGTATCAGCTTCCAAGTTGAACTTCGATCTTATAATTTCTTATTATAGATGATGGTTGCATGTTTCATTTTCCGTGGCTCGATATCCCAAACTAGTTTCAATTCCTTCTTTTTGGAATCATCTTCAGTGGGTATTATGATCTACTTCTCATACACGTTGTGTTTCGGCCACTTACATCGATTCTACTGGCAGCGTCCGACTTTTCACGGCAGTTGTACTCTTGCGCATGCTATTTTTGGTATTAATGCACGTTCTTAGTCGTGTTTTGATATAATTGGATGATATGAATTCCGATTCTAAATTAATTGGTGTTGCCATTCGTTTGTTGAAAATAATTAATAAGGTCTTTTATTATATTTTTTATCGTTAATTTCTTTTTCAATAAAATATTTCCAAGCGTACGGTAGACTCATTGGATCATTATTATTACAATTTATTTCTTTAGTTTTTTCAATCATTACCGCTTCTGAGGTTAATATTTGATTTTTAGTTTTATGTGAGGTTATTAATTTTGCATCATACCAATCAGGATAAGCTTCATTTTCAATACAATGATTTATTAATGATGTTTTGTTTTCTTTTTTATTCCAGTTCGATATATGTTCTTTTAATCTGGTCTTAAATCTTCTTTTTGTACTTCCTATGTATACTTTATTTCTTTCATTTCTTTCTATTTCTGTATAATATTTTGTTGGTATAGAATATACTCCGGCTTTATCAAGCATTGATCTTCTTTCATTTCCATTAGTTAATATAGTTTTGTTATCTATGACGGTTTCTGCCAATATCATTTTTTTCTTTAATGCATTCCTTCTTTAGGATATCTGTTATTGGAGGAATGTAGGGAATTTTACCAGCAAATTTTATTTCATTTTTTTGTTTATTTTTATTTTCATTTAAAGATTTCTTTATATTTTCAAGTATATCATCTATGATCTTTTTTCTTGTATCCAAATTTCATAGCAGTTCTTTTTATCCAGTTAATCTCAATCTTTTCTTTGTGTTTATTACAGGAATGGGTTAATGCTCTTCTTATGTAAAATTGAAGTGCTGCTCTTTTATATTTCCAAGGATGATTTGAATCAATCGGAATTATCGTTGGAGTATAAGTTGGTTTTCGATATACTTCGTATTCAATCATATTATTTCGCCTGAATAAAGAAATGTCTAAATAGTGTAGTTGTCTCTTAACTTCTTTTTCCATAGTAACTTGTATTGTAGGATAAAAACTATTGTATTTGTTTACAAATGTTTCAAGTTCTTTTTCAGATTGCTTCCAGAAGATAAGGATATCGTCAACGTATCTTACGTATAGTATTAGTTGTTTTTGATTGAATGAATCCAAAAGTTTATTTTCTATGTCTTGTAATATTATTTCAGCAAGAAGTCCCGAAATTGGTGATCCCATTGGTGCACCTTGTTTTTGTCGGTATATTTTTTTATTATATGTGAAGTAGTTATTATCAGCTACTAGTTTCAATGCCTGGATAATACTAATTCTTTGTGCTTCAGGTATTTTTTCATCTTTTAACTTCTGATCTAACAATTGAATTGCTTCATAAACAGGTGTATTTGGATATAGGGAAACAATATCTAGACTGATCATCAGAAAATCGGTTGTTTTTAGTTCTTTAACTTTTTTAATCACTTCAATGGAGTTGTTAATTGTATAAATATGTTGAAAGTAATACTGTTTTAAATGTTTAAATAGTTCTTTTTCAAGGAGAATTGTTGGAGCCGTTGTTTTATTTACTATTGGTCTTAATGGTTCTTCTTTTTTATGCGTTTTGATTTTGCTGAATATGCTTGGAATAGACGGCTCCAACGGGCGGAATGGCTTTGTTTTTAATATTATCAGGTAAATGTCCATGGTTTTTTATATAAGCCATTTTTCTTAGAATTGTATCTGTTGGGTCAAGTGTAGTTTCTTCGATATCCAATTTTTCTATAGCCGTTTTCATTTTTATATCATAATCATCTTTGTCTAATATAATAATTTGTTTGGCTTTATCAGCGCTTACGCATTTAATTGCTGGGTTGTTCTTGAGGTTCATTAGCTCTTGTCTCTCATATTTTATAGCTGGTATTTGTTCTTCTTTTTCTTTGTTATTGATTGCTCTTAATATTTTAAATCTTGTAGGGTTTTGTCTTTTATTTGGTAGTTTCTTGATGACGTCTTCTATATATGGGATTATTATCTCGGCTTTCGGAATTTTTTGTTTATATGCATATCTCGTTCCTCTATTGAGTGCTTTAACTTGTAGATATGTCAATTCATTATTAGATTTGTTAATGAACAGTGGGTAGTTTTTCTTTTTCTTCTTTGTTATTATATTTTTCTCTTATGAGGTTTTCAATTTTATGAAAGTGTCTCCTTCTGTCTTTAAATTGTTGTCTTTCTATAATAGCAAATATTTTAATTAATGCTATTTTTGTTTCTTCTTTATCTTTCTCTTGCATGCATTGATTATATAATCTGTAGTTTTTCTTACTCAATCTATCAATGTCTTTTCTTTTTTCTCTAATAGAGGTTCTTAATCTTTTAATTTCACAGGTTTGTAAAATGGTTTTATCTTTATAATTCATTGGTTTATTTCTAATTTGTAAAAATTTAGGTGTAATTCCATTGTTTTTACAAGTTGTCAAAAAGTTTAAATGTTCGACTTCTTTGCTCAACTGGATTCTATTCTTTTTAAAGTTTGTGATATTCATTTTGTTTAGTTTGTATATATTATGATTTCAGCAGCGAATTTCAGATTCTCTCCAATAAAATCAACATTATGAGCCTTTTTAAATCTCCAGTTTCCATAAATTATATTAATTCAACATTTGTCGAAAACATTACGTGGTTTCAGAAATTATTAACTATATGTCAACAAAATAGTTTCCATATCATCTACTGTTTCGCACGTTACTAGAAATTCGAGCACGGGAAAAACGTCCATATAATAAATTTTTATTTCAACTTGTCACTAATATTCCTTTTTTTCTTTTTGATGTTCCTTATAATAGTTTAGAATTTTATTATGAAGATTACAAATTTATATGAAAAAAATGTTTTTATATGTGTAGTCAAATGCATCATAAGTTGTCAAAGTCCTCCAATACGTAGAGACAATATGTATTAAATGATTAATATTATTCCAGTTTTTTAACTCATGATTCACGAAATTAATACAATAGAAAAGAACTTTCGAACCTTTTGATTATGATGCGTTGAATCAGTAATAAGCCATCTTGTTATCGAAGAAGGCACGATTTTTCTTTCCTGTGGTATCAGCTTCCAAGTTGAACTTCGATCTTATAATTTCTTATTATAGATGATGGTTGCATGTTTCATTTTCCGTGGCTCGATATCCCAAACTAGTTTCAATTCCTTCTTTTTGGAATCATCTTCAGTGGGTATTATGATCTACTTCTCATACAAGTTGTGTTTCGGCCACTTACATCGATTCTACTGGCAGCGTCCGACTTTTCACGGCAGTTGTACTCTTGCGCATGCTATTTATAGTTAATAATTTCTGAAACCACGTAATGTTTTCGACAAATGTTGAATTAATATAATTTATGGAAACTGGAGATTTAAAAAGGCTCATAATGTTGATTTTATTGGAGAGAATCTGAAATTCGCGGCTGAAATCATAATATATACAAACTAAACAAAATGAATATCACAAACTTTAAAAAGAATAGAATCCAGTTGAGCAAAGAAGTCGAACATTTAAACTTTTTGACAACTTGTAAAAACAATGGAATTACACCTAAATTTTTACAAATTAGAAATAAACCAATGAATTATAAAGATAAAACCATTTTACAAACCTGTGAAATTAAAAGATTAAGAACCTCTATTAGAGAAAAGAAAAGACATTGATAGATTGAGTAAGAAAAACTACAGATTTTATAATCAATGCATGCAAGAGAAAGATAAAGAAGAAACAAAAATAGCATTAATTAAAATATTTGCTATTATAGAAAGACAACAATTTAAAGACAGAAGGAGACACTTTCATAAAATTGAAAACCTCATAAGAGAAAAATATAATAACAAAGAAGAAAAAGAAAAACTACCCACTGTTCATTAACAAATCTAATAATGAATTGACATATCTACAAGTTAAAGCACTCAATAGAGGAACGAGATATGCATATAAACAAAAAATTCCGAAAGCCGAGATAATAATCCCATATATAGAAGACGTCATCAAGAAACTACCAAATAAAAAGACAAAACCCTACAAGATTTAAAATATTAAGAGCAATCAATAACAAAGAAAAAGAAGAACAAATACCAGCTATAAAATATGAGAGACAAGAGCTAATGAACCTCAAGAACAACCCAGCAATTAAATGCGTAAGCGCTGATAAAGCCAAACAAATTATTATATTAGACAAAGATGATTATGATATAAAAATGAAAACGGCTATAGAAAAATTGGATATCGAAGAAACTACACTTGACCCAACAGATACAATTCTAAGAAAAATGGCTTATATAAAAAACCATGGACATTTACCTGATAATATTAAAAACAAAGCCATTCCGCCCGTTGGAGCGTCTATTCCAAGCATATTCAGCAAAATCAAAACGCATAAAAAAGAAGAACCATTAAGACCAATAGTAAATAAAACAACGGCTCCAACAATTCTCCTTGAAAAAGAACTATTTAAACATTTAAAACAGTATTACTTTCAACATATTTATACAATTAACAACTCCATTGAAGTGATTAAAAAAGTTAAAGAACTAAAAACAACCGATTTTCTGATGATCAGTCTAGATATTGTTTCCCTATATCCAAATACACCTGTTTATGAAGCAATTCAATTGTTAGATCAGAAGTTAAAAGATGAAAAAATACCTGAAGCACAAAGAATTAGTATTATCCAGGCATTGAAACTAGTAGCTGATAATAACTACTTCACATATAATAAAAAAATATACCGACAAAAACAAGGTGCACCAATGGGATCACCAATTTCGGGACTTCTTGCTGAAATAATATTACAAGACATAGAAAATAAACTTTTGGATTCATTCAATCAAAAACAACTAATACTATACGTAAGATACGTTGACGATATCCTTATCTTCTGGAAGCAATCTGAAAAAGAACTTGAAACATTTGTAAACAAATACAATAGTTTTTATCCTACAATACAAGTTACTATGGAAAAAGAAGTTAAGAGACAACTACACTATTTAGACATTTCTTTATTCAGGCGAAATAATATGATTGAATACGAAGTATATCGAAAACCAACTTATACTCCAACGATAATTCCGATTGATTCAAATCATCCTTGGAAATATAAAAGAGCAGCACTTCAATTTTACATAAGAAGAGCATTAACCCATTCCTGTAATAAACACAAAGAAAAGATTGAGATTAACTGGATAAAAAGAACTGCTATGAAATTTGGATACAAGAAAAAGATCATAGATGATATACTTGAAAATATAAAGAAATCTTTAAATGAAAATAAAAATAAACAAAAAAATGAAATAAAATTTGCTGGTAAAATTCCCTACATTCCTCCAATAACAGATATCCTAAAGAAGGAATGCATTAAAGAAAAAATGATATTGGCAGAAACCGTCATAGATAACAAAACTATATTAACTAATGGAAATGAAAGAAGATCAATGCTTGATAAAGCCGGAGTATATTCTATACCAACAAAATATTATACAGAAATAGAAAGAAATGAAAGAAATAAAGTATACATAGGAAGTACAAAAAGAAGATTTAAGACCAGATTAAAAGAACATATATCGAACTGGAATAAAAAGAAAACAAAACATCATTAATAAATCATTGTATTGAAAATGAAGCTTATCCTGATTGGTATGATGCAAAATTAATAACCTCACATAAAACTAAAATTCAAATATTAACCTCAGAAGCGGTAATGATTGAAAAAACTAAAGAAATAAATTGTAATAATAATGATCCAATGAGTCTACCGTACGCTTGGAAATATTTTATTGAAAAAGAAATTAACGATAAAAAATATAATAAAAGACCTTATTAATTATTTTCAACATACGAATGGCAACACCAATTAATTTAGAATCGGAATTCATATCATCCAATTATATCAAAACACGACTAAGAACGTGCATTAATACCAAAAATAGCATGCGCAAGAGTACAACTGCCGTGAAAAGTCGGACGCTGCCAGTAGAATCGATGTAAGTGGCCGAAACACAACGTGTATGAGAAGTAGATCATAATACCCACTGAAGATGATTCCAAAAGAAGGAATTGAAACTAGTTTGGGATATCGAGCCACGGAAAATGAAACATGCAACCATCATCTATAATAAGAAATTATAAGATCGAAGTTCAACTTGGAAGCTGATACCACAGGAAAGAAAAATCGTGCCTTCTTCGATAACAAGATGGCTTATTACTGATTCAACGCATCATAATCAAAAGGTTCGAAAGTTCTTTTCTATTGTATTAATTTCGTGAATCATGAGTTAAAAAACTGGAATAATATTAATCATTTAATACATATTGTCTCTACGTATTGGAGGACTTTGACAACTTATGATGCATTTGACTGCACATATAAAAACATTTTTTCATATAAATTTGTAATCTTCATAATAAAATTCTAAACTATTATAAGGAACATCAAAAGAAAAAAGGAATATTAGTGACAAGTTAAAATAAAAATTTTTTATTATATGGACGTTTTTCCCGTGCTCGAATTTCTAGTAACGTGCGAAACAGTAGATGATATGGAAACTATTTTGTTGACATATAGTTAATAATTTCTGAAACCACGTAATGTTTTCGACAAATGTTGAATTAATATAATTTATTTTGTGTTTTTCTACATACTAATTTTTTATTTTTATCTGTACGAAAGTATGCTGCACCCCCTTTCAAGCCCTTTGCTGCCCCTCCCCGCCCCCGGTCGCGCCCACTGTTTGAGGAAATGCATTTATTTACATTTGTAACAGAAGTACGTGGTCAGGTCTAAACCTCAAGTGTCGGAGAAATTTCTATCAGAAATGACACATCTCTTTGCATTATATTCTTCTCACTACTCAAGTAGTTCAGCTCAATAGAGGAGCTTTATTTCGCTAGATGAAGCCTTGTATTATTTCCAATATGTGCAGAGAGTGCTTGATGAAAATTTGAAACTGGCCAGGCCATAAACTTGAAAGTCAAAATTGCAAACCTATGACTATTCGTCGTAGTGCCGAGAACTATTGCGACACCCTAAAAATAACTAACGCTCATGTAATTTAAAAAATGCTTACTATACTATCCATAATGAATAACATCACTTAAGCTTTGATGTATTGTCCAACATGAAATATTAGGATAAATAAAGCAAAATTAAAGTGCAATAGCATTAAAGAACTTTTCTTCTGTTCTTACCCTTCTTTTTATGAGGATCACATACAAAAAGTGAGTGATCATAAAGGAATAAGATCAATTCCCTCAGCTCATTGAAGCACTTTCTTATAGTCCATAACTGATTTTGATACTGTATTATTTTTACACTGAGCAAAAATACAAGTAATATGTAATGACATAATATCTTGTTTCTATGAGAATACTCCATCAGAGCTGCAGAGTATGATCCAGGAACTTGCTGACACGAGTAAAGAAGTGGGATTAAAATTGAACTTTCAGAAGACAAGAAATGAAGATTTATCGATTGATGGAGAAAAGCTGGAGATAACAGATGCGTACGTTTACTTTGGACAGCAGATATCAAGTGAGGGTCACATTGATGAAGAAATTAATCGGCGTATAAAACTTGCCTGGAGAGCTTTTGGAAGAAACAGCATAATTTTCAAGAGCAATATGCCATTATGTCTTAAAAGAAAAGTGTTTGATCAATGCATCCTTCCAGTGCTTACGTGTGGTGCAGAGATGTGGACCTTAACTAAAAGAGACATACAAAGGCTGCAGACTACTCAAAGCAGCATGGAGAGGAGCATGCTTGGTGTAACCAGGAGAGATAAGAAGAGGAACTCGTGGATCCGAAAAATGACAAGAGTGGAAGACATCATGATCAGAGTTAAATCCTTGAAATGGCAATGGGCTGGACATACTGCCAGAAGGACAGACCATCGATGGGCAGTCGAAATTTTAGATTGGATTCCAAGGAACAGGAAAAGACCCAGAAGAAGACCACATGGAAGATGGGTGGATGAAATTCAAAAGTATGCGGGAGTAACATGGAGCAGACTGGCACAAGACAGACCATTGTGGAAGAGGCTTGGAGAGACCTTCGTCCAGCAGTGGATTGATAATGGTTGACAATGATATTGATGTGAAAACAAACACGCAGACCTTATTTTTTACAACACCCTAGTTTTATGTCATAAGCTCCTACCTGGGCATTGTATGGGCGAGGTGGCATTGGAAGGCTCGAAGGCGCACATGGTAACAGATCAAGAGGCGAGCCATTCAGTACTGAATTTGCTTTTCCTTCTCCAATGTTATTCCAGACTAGTGCACTTGGACATTCTAAAGTAATCACCTGTAAAATTACATAAATAAGTATTCTTACCATCAAAAACTTCATACATATGGACTTTAACTTGCAAAATAAAATGAAAGTTAAATAAATACACCATCATTTGCACTACAACATAATTCATTTAAAATCTTTTGGCAGCTTCCAAGAATCTAAAAGCCCTGGCTGTTGAGTGCCACCATCTTATTTCATAGTTTCTTTGACAGATGGTCAAACCATGCTAATTTGTTCTACATGCTAATATATTTATTTGTGTTGGTTGATATAAGCAATTTTGGCAAGCATCTAAACAGCTCAGAGCAATTATCAAGATAATCATGGAACAAAGGTGATCTGGATAATCAAACACAAAAGCATTTTCAAACAAAACATATATCAAATTAATCAAAATAATGTACCTGTACCTTAAATAGACAGTTAGATTAATCAAATAATGTATGTGTTGTACCTTAAATAGACAGTGGTACAACATTCCTTTCTGCAGGCATGAATTGCACTTCTTTTTTTCTTTATGTGCCCATTTTTTTAGGATTCTAAACACCATTCCTTGTTTACAACATTAAGTCAGAATGTTATCTTTATGTATTTCGACGGCTTTTTCTTTGCTAAACAAAATTAATTATGAATACACCATTTTTAGTTTTTCAAAGGGAGTTTCCTAGCAACTTTCAAGTTTGTTTTTTTTTCAAGTTTTTTTTTCCCCCCATTCTTTTATTTATTCAGTAAAATCAGTGATAAAAGTTGTCAAAGCCATCTTGGTTTAAACTGACAAAATCTTACCATTTCCTTTCAAAATCAACATTAGCCTCAGTCTTTAAAGCCTAGCCTTAACTGTGTAGCTTCAAACTCTGCTTATTTACAAAATTGTGATATTGGGCAACTATAATTTAAAATTGGCTCCCAATTCTTTTATTCTTTGGTACAAAATACAAATTTTCCAGTGGAAGCATATTAACAGGTATTCTCACATGGAATATTGAACAGATTAGATGCTTATAAGTCCTTATTATATAAACCAGTAAGCTGTCCAATCATTTTACTATTTTGAATACCTTGACACAACCTAGTAGTAAGTATTAAAACTTTAAAGCACACTTAAGTTACATAAAAAGTTTAAGGTAAAGAGGCCTTCAACTGATAATGGTAAGTGGTTGCCAGATCTATATTATTTTATATCTTTATCTTTTTTTTAACATTTACTTCTATATTAATGGGATGATAAAAGTAGAATCGCAATAGCAGTTTTAGGGGCTGAGAAAAATTTCCAAACTTTTTCGATAATGTAGTGATTAATGATTAATGAACAGGACACTTTGTTTGGTGTTGGTCCAAAGAGTTCAGCAGAAATGTCCTCCAGTGAGGTTTCAGAGTTTCCTTTATGGCAACCATTTTTGTGCTCCAACAAACTGCTGTTTATGTTGCAGAAAGTGCTTCCAATGTAGTAATTTTCAACAGAAGATGTTAAGATAAGGATGAGATAAAGTCCAGAAAGATTGAGGGGCTTACTTTATTATCAATAATTAATTTGATGACAGAAGGGTTGGGACTGATGGCCAGATAATATTCAAACTTCTTGAAGAATTGTTTAAACTTGTAGGCAAATGAATAACGAGTACGACTTTATGGATCTGGCATTCACTTGCCATTGTTATCTCCCATCCGTCACAAGGCTGAGGAAGACTGAAGTTATCAGTTGAAAGCTTCCTTACCTTAAACTTTTTATGTAACTTAAGTATGTTTTAAAGTTTTTATACTTATTATTTATGGTCATGGGGGTTACGTCCAAATTTATCATGCCGCAATCTAGTAACATATTATTAAACTTTCTCTGGTTTACTTCTTCCATCTACCCCCTTTTCAGCACATACAGTCGAACTCTGTTAAGACGAGCTGTTCGGAATTGAACAAATTGCTCGTTATAGCCGTTACTCGCATAATTCGGGAAAGACCCAAAATATCAAGGAAATCATTCAAAAAATAAATTTCGTTATCAGATACAATGTACATACAATGTTTAATGTTGAGAAATACATAGTACTTACGTTTAGTTGAAATTACCGTACAATATTTCGGTTAGTTGTGGAATTCTTGTAAAATGCATACGTACAGTACTACAGTACATACCCACAGAACTATATGTACCATTATACATACTGTAGTACATGCATACATGTGTATGTAAGTACGTACGATGTGATGCAGATTAAGTTGAAATTCTTGAATAACGGACATGTAAACTACATACATACTGTATGAAATACAATATGTACTATACAGTATTGTAATTTTTTTACCATACAGTGCTTAAATAAAATTAAGCACAGGTACAGTACTATCTGCCCAAAGCACATATCCCTTTTATTTCGTTCGAAAAGATTTGGTTAATTTTACCTGCGTTGTCCTTGACTTCAACTGAAAATTTATCAGATTAAGCTTAACAACTGATAATGCACTGAACACACACTCAGTGCCAGAATTAGTTTCATAAAATCTAGTCAAAACATCCAAGGCATCTTGTGCTTGATTGTAAGTCACAACTTCTTGTGTTTCTGTAATGTTTTCGCTTTCACTGTCGGTTTCAGTTTCTTCATTCACCGCAATGACTTCTTGCACAATTTGTTCCTCCGTTAAAATTCCAATTGTTAGGACCGCAGCGTCAATGTCGATAAAATCATCAAGAGAATAGCAATTGTTAAAGGTGCTTAAATCTCTACTATTTAACAATTCTGATAAGGGCAGATCATCGTCATCAATCACTTCAGTGCTTTCTACTAGTCTCCTTTAGAAGACCAGCCTTCCTATAACAATTTTTAATGGTTGTCAGAGTGACACAATCCCAAGCTTCTGTCACAAGACAAACAGCATCCAATACAGAAATCTTAATTTCTAGCTTCTTCTCCATTTTCTGGATTAATTGTATGGTTAGAAATCGCCGAAAATGGCACTTAAAGCTCCTAATAATTCCTTGGTCCATAGGCTGTAGAATTGATGTTGTGTTTGGTGGTAGGAACACAAGTTTGATATTTGTCAAGTTTTCTACTTTGGGATGTGCTGGGCAGTTGTCTATTAACAGCAAATTTTTTCTGTTTTTCATTCGTAGTGCACAATCCCATTTATGAAGTTATCCTGTAAAGATATCTGATGTCATCCACGCCTTTCTGTTTGCTTTATAATCAACCGGGAGATGCTGAACATTATTAAAACATTGAGGCTTTAACGATTTGCCAATCACCAATAATTTTCTTTTTTCATTTTCTGCCATGTTCGCACAAATTAGAAGGGTTAGCTGATCCTTTGCCAATTTACCTCCAACGCATTTTTCACCTTTAAAAGTTAAAGCCATGTCAGGGGTTACCTTGCAAAAAATGCCCGTTTCATCAGCATTGAATATGTTCTGCTCACTGAATTCAGAAATGAAGCTGGGCCAAACGCTTTTTAGCCATTGACTTACAGATTCCGTATCCGCAGACATTGATTCCCCCGACATTTTTGCGTAAACAATATTGTGTCTGTTCTTGAAGCGATCAAAGCCACCCATTACTGCATATAAAATTCTCATGACCGAACTGTACTGCAAATTTTTCTGCTAGCACTTTTAAAATTGGTCCATTGATAAGACAACCAGCATCACGTTGAACTTTAAACAAAGTAAAAGCTTCATCAATATCATTTTTTTCACACTTTTTCATTTTTTTGCAATCTGTAAGATTGTTTTCAAATGCTGACAAAACTGCATCTTTGTTCTTCCACAATGTAGATACGGTAGATGATGAAAGCCCATACTTTTTGCAAACAGCTGATTTTTTCTCGCCGTCTTGCAGTTCCTGAATAATACCTATTTTCTCTTTGATGGAGAGAGCCTTTCTTTTAACACCAACCATTTTACTCACAATATCACACTTAATAAAAAAGGGGGAGGAAAAGCATAAGTGATGTCGCAAGAGTAGGGCTGCGTGCGACTTTCTAATTAAAAAAGGTTACGCTATGTCCCGTGCGAAGTTGAAATACTGAATGCACTAAGAAAACATGCGTGGGGTTAGACCATAGCAGCCAATGAGAGAAAGCGAATTCCAGGAACCCTCTCGTAAACAGTGGCAAAGGAAAGGCTGGGAAGCTTTCCCCTACAAAATGCCGCCCCCACCTACCCTTGGACTGAAATGCAAGAGGTCATAAAACACTTCCAGCCTTTTTCTTGGAGCAGGTGACACACAGACAGACTTTTTGGGTAGCAGGTGGCTAATTGATGCCCCCTTTCAATGCTGCGCTATCTTTACTAGGTGTAAAAAAAAAATCTGAAAGTCTTGCAAATTTGCTCGCTATAACAGATTTGATACTCGTAACAAGCGGGATAATTTAACACTAATTGCATACGAAACCAAACTTCTTGCATTTACTCGCTATAGCCGGGACCTTGTTATACCCGAGCTCGTCTTAACCAAGTTCGACTGTATTTCCATATTAAGAAATTTGTTTTTGAGTTTTTTTTAATTTTTCTCTTCATATGGTTAAAATACCTCACTCCATAACATTTTGATTTTTTCTTTAACTGGTCACACTTTCTGATTTCTTTGTATGATCTAATTTCTAAATGATGTGTATCTCAGTGTACACACATGATATTTTCATTTGTTTTCTACATGTATGTTACCAAGCATTTTTAACAATGCAATTTACAATTTTTGTTTGTTTGTTTTCCAAGTTTCACCAGTAACCACACACACAAATGTTAAATTAAGAGCTTGCCTCCATTTCATCCACATTCTGCATCTTTACATATAACTCAATCATAATGTCTGTAACTGCAAGTTTTGATGGGGAAATGTTGGCCATTAAGGAAACCTAAAATAACTTACACACACAACTGTGTGCCTTGGTAAAAAATAGTACAAAAATCTCTTAGAAACTTTTTAGAACTTCACAAAAATTGTATACATAATTTGATGGAACTTTAATGGTCATTTTTAAACTTCCTAATTAAGACTATGTATTATTTAATTTGTTAAAATTCATCTGTTACTTTCTACAATATTCTGTCACTTATTTTGACTGAGAGCTTAAACCTTGTCTTTTCTTGTTTTTATTTCTGTATAAATGTTTTTACATTTCTTAATATCTCATATTCACACTAGCACATTTTCTGTTGAGCAAAACTATGAATATCAGTATGTTTGCTACAGGCACTGTACTTCCACATTTTGAATTACAATATGTTCATTTGTTATTCATTATCATATCACGTTGGTATACATAAAGAAGGGTGTGGAAATTTGATGAGGATCCACGCATAAATACACACTGTAAGAACCAAATAAAAATTAATGCATATTCTCAACCCCACTAGTTCCATTGCAAGATTTTCTGCAACTGATAAATCACTTCCTCAGTCACAAAAGGCCAATTTTACACCATCAATACATCTTGTTCTAACACCTGTCATGAGATAAGAAGTGGCTGAACTGTGAAATTTTTCTCACCATCCTCTTCCATATGACACACATGCTCACACTATTAAGAAGTTTCATTAACTATTATGATAAGCAAATAAAATATCTGCATGCATGCATGTATGTATGTATACAAATATTGACACTGCTAAAAAAATAACAGTTATTGGCACTGCTAAAAAAATGACAAAATATCTAGAAAGCTAAACTAAGAAAATATCACAAAAAATTAACAGTTCAGCCACCTCTTTTGTACTAGAAATCTAGACTACTACTGATTCACTGTAAATTTGAAATGGCAACTCTAAGACTAAAAGAAAATACTGTATAAGATTTATATGAATTAGTATAAATATATTCTACAACAGTTTGGGATTCCCATATGTAGCTGTTTGCAGAACTACAGGATGAAATATACACAAGATAGATAAAGGAAAAACAAAGACTGAACTTTTTAATTGGGTGAAAAATCAAAACATGTGGCAAAAATGTAGGCTACTTTCCATTTGTCTTTTGCTGACCCTGCAACTGCACAGCATCCATTGCTTAATTTTTTTCTTCTGCTGATATCTTTCTCTTACCATTTCTCCATTGTTGCTTTTCTTTCTTTTTGCAGATGACAATAATTTCATCAATCATGCTGAAAGAACTTTCAGCCTGAGGACAGACCATATTAGTGCACAATATCAAAGCTTTAACTATTTTAGATAAATCATGTAACTTTGAGAACATGAATACTTCTGAACACCATGCATCAATTCTTATAAATTTTCCAACTTCGTCACTTCCATTTTCAGAAATTTCAAACTTAAAATGCAAACACTTGTGTGTGGGGGAAGGGGGGTGCAGGGAAAATAAAAGGAAATTGTGATTTCGGGAGAAATCTTCGTTCCATCCGACTTTCAATTTTGGAAATTTTCCTACCATTTTCTAGCTGAAATACAAATATTTATGGAATAAAACAATATTTAACAACAATTTTTTGCATAAGGGACATCACAAGAAAAAAATTACAATTAAAAGAAAAAATCTTCACTCTGTAGTTGTTCTGTTTTCGAAAGTTTTGTATAAAGATGGATTACCATCTTCTAACGACCACACACCCCTACCCCGGTCACCACCAACCCCCAAAAAATGCCTGCTCACTTGTGCATCGATCTCGTGAAAAACAAAATAACAGAAAAGGCAGAGTTCCTCAAATTTGCGGAAGAATCTCGTGCCTAGAGAATACAGGGAAATTTTTGAGTCGTTTAACTTCCACTTTCGCTATTTGTTGCTCACAGTTCCAAGCTGAAATACTAACATTTATGCAATAAAATGACATTTAACAACAATACTGGACAGAGGTGACATTTTAAGAAAATAATTGCGATTACAGGAAAATTTTTCAATCCGTTTACCTTTGTTTTCGAAACTTTTAAAAAACGAAATACCATTCCCCAGACGGAACCCCCTCCCTCCCTCCCCCCTACAAAAATCCTCTTCAGTTTTGTATTGATTTCAAGAATGATCCAAGTGAGGACGACAAACCGGAATTTAACGATTCTGTGGAAGAATCTTGTGCATGATAAAATACTACCTAGTTTTCAGTGGTGTTATTCTTTCTAGAATTCAGTTTAGTTTGTTGATGGTTTTGCCAAATGTACTGCAATTTCAAAGCTACTTTTAGGATTCCTAAGTCTTTTACATCCAAATAAGCTTATTATACACACATCTAACCATGAATACTTGAGATGACTGAAAATTTGGGTGTGTTTCACAAAACAATAATGATTACATCTTTTGTGCATTGTCATGATAATTAGTATCTGAAACTTTATAATGTTTTCTGGAGGTTTCCTTGTGAAATGTTCAGCATGTTGGAGGGAAGGGAGACTTTTTGTACGTCAATGCCTCATAACTAAATATTCAAAGAGAAAAACTTATACGCGGAGCAAAGTTAACCTGATTACACTGTTAATGCTGTGAAACCGATTCACCCACAAGATATCTCTTGTGTATCAGTATTTCTCTGCATACTAATGGAGTGCCATGCAGTGTGGACCCTTCTCCCTAAGGTTGACTTAAGGCAAGATAAAAGGAAACTTCCAGCTTTCCATCATGATGTCACCCTTGAACCCCCACACCTTCTCAACCTTACTGACCATCTAACAAACAATTTCTGAATAAGTATTTTAAAACAGTAACCACAAAGAAAGGAGCAAGATTAATAGCCAAACCATTATATCCCCACTTACCCTCCAGCTAATACAATTCTCCTCTCCCGCTCACAGTAAATATCCTCCATGTATACTGTATAGCCACTTTGAAGCAAAACAGAAGTGACAATGATGTCACCAAAATGTGAATATTTGTATTTTTTAGAAATGCGACTAAAACTGGGATCTTTATTTTTAAAATGTACATACGGACAACATTTAGAACATCTATATATCCATATCCTTTTCAGGTTTCAGTTCAAACTCGAACACAGGCTTTTCAACTGGAACGTTATTATGCACTGGAAGTACACACTCTGTAACTTTAATACTATAGTAAGGTTAGCCTTGCCCCGAGTATAGAATAACAATAACTGAAAATGTTTTTAACATAAAAAAATGCCAATAGAAATTTCAATAACCATTTACTTTTGAGAACTGGAAAGGTAGGAGAAGGCTTTCAGTTCAAGACCTTGATACAACCACAATAAATGCACCATATAATAATCTACAGTGGTATGTATACACTCAAATTTCTGAATAATAGCTAAAACCATTTGGGTGATTTGCACAAACTACACACAGCTACGTAGGCAGTCACCGCTTCACATTTAGAAACACTAAAATTGTGCTTTTAACATAAACTTCTGCACAGGATACATGGAGAAAGGGAAGGAATAGGATTAATCAATCATGAGTTTTCTCATGATTAATCAATCATTCAGTCATGCCAATGGTCAGTTCCATATAAATGGCTTCCAGTGAGTGAAAGAACATAAACCATACCTCTGGTATTATACCAAAAAAATCTGAATTGTGTTTCTCCATATTGTATATGTATGATAATGATTAAATCAATAATGACTTTTAAAAGAAGTATTTTATGAATGAAACACATCCTTACTTGAAGAATTGCAGAGAGCCAAAAAACTACACTACGGTGATGTGGGCAGTTAAGGTATTCAACAATACTTGCAGACAGAGGATTAAATGTAGCTGAAGATGGGCCAAGTGGCACAGACAACCTGCAACACAAGATTTATACATTTAGCATGATTTTTCTGAAAATATAATCACTAAAAGCACATGTACAAGACAAATCTTATGGGTCACTAAAAGCACATGTACAAGAAAAAATCTACATTCCATGTCAAATCACCCAGCATTTTCACGAGATGTCACCCACCCATCTCAGATTTTTGTGAAAATTGATACAAAGTATTGTACTGGTGAGATATGAAACCTGTTAAAATTTTAGATCAGTTGGTCCAGTAGATCTTGAGTAATGCCACTTTAAAAATTGGGTAGCTCTGCTTTTAAAGTTTTCACACTAAGAGTTTTCACAACAACACTGTAGGGCAAAATAATTCATAACTTCACAACTAACTGTTGCGGCCACATAATTTTTTTCTTAAATGATCTGCATGGTCCATACATTTTGGAACAACTTCTTTCTGTACATTTAAGAATTAAAAGAACACTTTTTTTTTTTAATTTAATGACAAAAGACATGGAAAAATGAGGCCACATTTTTATTAAACAAAGCAATTGTTTTTCAAATGAGCCCCCACTTCAAATTTGCTAAAAATATTTTCACGCGTGTTTTATAATGTAACCTTTTTGCAGGAGAAAAAAATACTTTGGGAAATTCGCAATTTTGACAAGGAAAAAAAATCCAAAATGGTGTGTTTTGCATATGGAACATTTCGACATATTACCCAATTTTTTAATTAAGTGGTTGCTTGACCATTTTATACACATTTTCCCACCCATAATTTAACCCTATCGGTGAATAGGCCAAAATAGGGCCTCACAGTGGTTTTGAAAAAGGCAATTATTTTCCTCTTATTGTAGATCAAAAGTTTAGGTTTTCACTACCTTAAAGATGACATGTTTGGCTTATAGAAAATGTATAGAAATGATAGAAAATATTTTTTTAACCTTGCTTAAAATGGTGTTGAAATCTGCAATACTCACAAACATAATCACCATTTTTGATGGATTGTTAAGGTGACTGGGAGTTGGAACCCCAAGTTGGGAATTTTTTCAGCAATGAAGAACTTAAGTCTGGGAGAACACACACATGTACATATGTTTCAGATCATCAGCAAATAAAATAATTTATTTTGGATCTTCAGATTTTTTTTTTGTAAGCTCAACAAGGAAAAATATTCTACTTTCATATTAAATGTGCAATCAAATAAAAGTAATTTAACATGTTGAATGTAAAGTTGTAATAAGGTACAGGAATTTTCTGTAGTTAGTTTTTCATCCAGTGCACGTAAATACTTTTATGAGAAAAAAAAAAAGCATTGAACCTAATTTTTTTTGTATCAATAATGAAATGCTTGCCATAGTTCCTAAAGAATGTTGAGTCCCCCTGCCCAAAAAAGGTTGTGCATTACCACTGACTGTGAAAAATATTGAGTATTTCACTGATGGTTATTCTGCACAATATAAAAACTGCAAGAATTTTCAGAACTTGCACTATCATTAACAGGATTTTTTTAGATTGGTAGGGAAGTGGTTATTTTTTGCAACAAGCCATGGCAAGTCACCATGTGATGATATTGGTGCAGTTGTAAAAAGGCTAACAACAAAAGCCAGTTTGCAGAAACCTTTAGCTCAACAAATAACATCTGCTGCAACAATGTATAACTTCTGCAAAGATAATATAAAAGAATTTACATTTTTCTTTGTGTGTGTGTGTGTGTGTGTGTGTGCAGAAGAGATGAACAAAGTGTATAATCAGCTTAGTCCCCATTTTGAGAAAGCAAAAGCTCTTCCTGGTACACGCACAATGCATCACTTTACACTACTTCCCAATTTCAGAATTGGTGCTAAGAGATTAAGTTTTGATAAATATGACAGCATTATTTTCGAAATCAATGTAACTAATTTTCAAGATGAATTACAGTTACATGCTAACCTGCTACGTAGCATGCGTATATGATTCCTGTTGGTATGTGGGATTTGTTGAAAAGATTAACTATGATGAAGGTGATGTGACTGTTCGATTCATGCACCCACATGGGCCTTTTCCATCTTTTTATTGGCCTAATAATGATTGTAAAGTACCTCTGACACACAGATTATGTTTGGTTGAGATAAACACTGCAACAGGAAGAACATGCAAGCCTATCCAAATAGGCTAAAGACCTGGTTCAGTCAAAGTTGTTTTTCTTCATATGAAAATCAGTAATTGTGTTTAGTTTTAATTCCAACTGGCCAGGGAAAGTGTTTTGTAATGTTGTTATTGAAAAAGTACGGGGTCTTACATCATTGAAAGTGTGGGATGTTCAGAGTGGTTTTATGCCTGGTAAAGGCTGCACTAACCAGATTTTTGCATTACGCATGATGATCGAAAAGTATCTGGCTGTTGGGAAGAAAGTTTTTACTGCCTTCATAGATTTAGAGAAAGCTTACGACCGAGTCAATAGGACACTTTTGTGGAAGGTATTGAATGAATATGGTGTTACTGGGAATCTACTTAATAGTGTAAAAGCCATGTATGCTGGTAGTAGAGCTTGTGTACGAGTGAATGGTGTTTTATCAAAATGGTTTTCCATTGGTGCAGGAGTTAGACAAGGTTGTGTAATATCACCATGGCTGTTTAATATATTTATGGACGCATGCATGTGTGAGGCAAAAATAGATAATAGTGGTTTATGTCTTGATGATATCGGTGTGTGCAGATTGCTGTATGCTGATGACACTGTCCTGTTGGCAGAGAGCAAAAGTGAGTTGCAGAGTATGTTGACCCGGATGCACGAAGTTTGCATGAAATTCAAACTGAGTATAAATAAGGGAAAAACCAAAGTTATGGTGTTTGAGAGAGGATTGGGTAGCACTGAATGTAATGTAAGTATAAATGGCACTGTGATTGACCAGGTGAGTGAGTTTGTGTATTTAGGAAGCATGTTTGACAGAGAGAACAAGTTGAATGGTGAAATCAGTAGGCGAGTGAATTCTTCTTTGAAAGTCATAGCTGCTCTGGGAGGTTTTCACAGGAATGATGGGTTCTCTAGAGAGTCCCGCATGGTTGTGTATGAAACAGTAATTGTTCCTACTCTGATGTACGGCAGTGAAACTTGGGTACTGCAGAAGAAACATAGGAGTCGTTTGTGTGCTGGAGAAATGCGTTACTTACGTAGGGTTTGAGGCAAGACACGATCTGATTGTGTGAGGAATGAAGATGTATTGCAGTTGTGTGATGTAAAGCAAAATGTTGTTAGCAAGGTGGAGACCAATATGCTTCGGTGGTTTGGCCATGTTGAAAGAATGAGTGATGAAATGCTTACTAAGAAAATATTTTCAGCCCAAGTGGCAGGAAGGAAAGGCAGAGGAAGGCCAAGGAAGACATGGGTGGATCAGATTCAGGAGTGTCTGCATGAGAAAAAGATTATGAATATGAAGTATAAAAGATCTTGTGTACGGCATGTAATGGATATCAGTGAAGCACAAGTTGTAAGTCAAGATCGCTGTAAATGGCGAAGTTTGATACGACAACAATAAGTAAAAATATCTGGAAGTTTGTATTTCTTTTGGAGCTAACCTCTGAATCTCAGAGAACAGCTTAGTGATATGTATGTATGTATGTTTAATTCAAACTGACACAGAAGAGAATTTATTTATCTCTTATGTAACCAAGGAAAAATTCATTTATAAATCATACATAAACGTATCATTCAACGACAAAATAATTCATAAAATGGTTTGTTCCATTAGTTTATATTTTTATTAAAATTAGTAAGAAATTTAGAGACACCTAATCTTTGCAGTTGCTTGTATTCTTTAAAAAAAAAAAATAGGGAAGAAAAGAAACAGCTTGGGATAGCATAGGTGGCCTTGTTGGTCACATTTTTCGCAATTGGCGATTATTTTTAAGCATGGCAACTGTAATAAAACTGGCAATTTTACTGGCGATTGTGAACAAAGCTTTGCAAGCTAGCATTTTGATCAGTTACAAATTGAAATTGGTCAAAATATTCAACAGTAACAAATATAGTGAGTTGCAAGTGCACTCACATAAATAAGCTACACATCTAGACAAGTCTTGCTGCTAAAGCTTGTGAATCACAAACTGTACAATAAGCACTGATAAGGTTTTTTTAGGTTTTTTTATTTACCTTACGTATAAATTATACATATAGTATTTGGTAGTTAAAGGTATCTAAAATATAATTCCATAAAACTTAAAAAATATTTTGAAAACAGAAATAAGCATAAATATTCATCAGTTTCTGTGCATTTCCAAGTGCTTAAATGTTACCATTTTTCACAAATATTTCAGAGCCTGTAATTTCTAACCAGTTTGAACGACAAAATGAAACTCCCAGGTTTTGTTGAGCACCAGTAGGAATATACTTGATGGGATAAAAAAAAAAAATAGCTGGTCCCTCTTTTGAGATATGTAACCTTGAAATCTCCAAAAGTTGAAAATTTTATGACTTAGAGGGAGGAGGGGGAGAAGTGGGGAGGGGACCAAACCCAGACTTAAGTTTTCCATAGCTGAAAACTCTACCAGCCATAGTTATTACACAAAAATTCCCAACTTGGGGTTCCAAATCCCAATCACCTTAACAGTCCATCAAAAATGGTGATTATGCTTGCGAGTGTTGCAGATTTCAATGCCATTTTAAGCAAGGTTTAAAAAAATATTTTCTATCATTTCTATACATTTTCTGTAAGCTCAAAATGTTCTCTTTAAGGAAGTGAAAACCAAAACTTTTGATCTACAATAAGAGGAAAGCAATTGCCTTTTTTAAAAACCATTGTGAGGCCCTATTTTGGCCTGCCGCAGAAAAGAAAAATGAACCTATATCCAAGATGGTGGCACAGAAAAATAAAATAAAAATTGCTTTGAGCTACTCACTGATAGGGCTAAAGTATGGGGGTGTATAAAATGGTCAAGCAACCACTTAATTAAAAAATTGGGTAACATCATGTTGGAATGTTCTGTACATAAAACACGCCATTTTGGAATTTTTTTTTTTTTTGCCAAAATTGTGAATTGCCCAAAGTATTTTTTTTTTTTTTTTTCTCCTGATGGGTTCCATTTCAACTCAGGCAGGGTCGTACCATCATGGTCTCAGATTTCTCTAAAAAAATTAAGGGGTGTTCCTTGACTAAAATAAGGAGACCCATATTTTTTCTTTCGGCAAGAAAAAATTTTCCCTTCGAGATAGAGGGTTTCAAATCTTGCACCGTCAAACAAGCTCTCTAGAAAACGGTTATTTTTCCTAACTTCAGCGAGTCATTGCAGCAGAGTTAAAAAAGATATCGTGTTCTTGTATTTTTACATTGTGTGTATAACATATAATAATATATGGTGCTAATATTTGCTACACATCGTATGATTAAAATTTAAAAAAATCGTAAACTTTGTGATTTTTAAAAAAAATTGAATTTTTTAAGTTTTTTTTAAACAGGTTTGGATGGAGTTTTTTCTATATTCGTTTTTTTCGTTAAAGACATAGAAATGTGCACTTTATTTGTAATTTTTTATGTGTCTGTGAAACTGCTAGTTTCCGCGTTTCGGCAGCGTTAAAAACAGCCGATTTTGAAAAATCTCTAACTTTGCCAACGATTTTCTCAAAAAGGCCATTTTTAAAATTCTGAAAATTAAATCCCTGTTTCATTATCAACAGGAGAATATCTGTGTAAATTTTCACGGACCTAAAAACGCTCGTTTCCGAGTTAGACGCGTTTGAATTCGGTTTGAAAGCCTACGATTTCCCGTGTTCTAAAGGCGCCATTTTGCAAAATCTCAAGCGCAAAGTACGTACGTTATCTCTTACCCGAATCAAAGCGTTAGATATTCTTTGCTCGAATGATGGAATGAGAGCATTGGGTCAGCTGGCCCTGGTTGGATACATCCACCTCACCCTTCCCCGAGTGATGACATGCCTCTAAAACTGTAGGGGGGGGGGGGTAACCAAAACATACAGAAAATTCTTGCTGCTCCACTAACAAAGTTGAGTTGCGAAAGACAGCAGCAGTTGTTTGTTTGTTTACGTATATACTTAAACATCGCATAAGAAAAAGACTATGAAAGAGTAGAAAACTGTTGTGAAACAATTTTAAGAAAAAGAGTGCAGGCACGTGTACTGTAAGTTAATTTTCGATGGCTAAACACCCTCGAGTTTTTCTGGGAGTTGCTAATTGTAGGCTACTGTCAGAAGAGCAGTTACTAAAATTAACTTCTCAGTTTTTCGTAATAGTAAAATATTCGCTCAGGAGAGTTTTGTCCTCTGCGAACGGGGAGAGAAAGGTGCAATGCTCTTGACCTCGCTGCTGGGTTGATAGCGCTGGTCGCTACCGAAGCTCTGCTTACCTCCACTCCAAAACGTAATGGCAATTGTCTAATCTACTAAATAAATAACAATTAACACATACGCGTGCATGCTTATTCATAAAATGTAAGTTGAGTATATTTCCTGTTCAATCAGCTGATTTTACAAGTAAAATTCATATACAACTAATGCGCTTATAATGGTGTAAAGATTTTTATCTATTTAAAACATATTCAAAGATTTCAATTTTTTTAAACAGGGAGGGGGAGGGAGTGTGTTGGTAGTGATCTCCACCTGGGCCACGATAAACCATGCACTGCCCATGTCTTCTGCTCCCTTACAAGATAATCCTGGATCGATGGGTAACCAGCGGAGTTTTGACACCCCCCCCCACCCTCCTCTCACGTGGTGGTGAGGTGTCTCAAAGCTAGGTAGCTTTCAAAAATGTTTCAACTTAGTTGGCTGGTAATAAGAGAGGGATTTCATTTCAATTCTGGCAGGGTCGTACCATCACGGTCTCATATTTCTCTAAAAAAATTAAGGGGTGTTCCTTGATTAAAATAAGGGGACCCATATCTTTTCTTTCGGCAAGAAAAAATTTTCCCTTCGAGACAGAGGGTTTCAAATCTTCCACCGTCAAACAAGCTCTCTAAAAAAACGGTTATTTTTCCTAACTTCAGCGAGTCATTGCAGCAGAATTAAAAAGATCTTTTGCTCTGGTATTTTTTATTACATTGTGTGTATAATGTATATTTGATGCTAATATTTTTTACACATCGTATGATTAAAATTTTTAAAAAATCGTAAACTTTGATTTAAAAAAAATTGAAATTTTTAAAAAAATTTTTAACTGGTTCAAATGGAGTTTTTTTCTATACTCGTTTTTTTTGTTAAAGACATACAAATGTGCACTTTATTTGCAATTTTTTATGTGTCTGTGAAACTGCTAGTTTCCGCAGCGTTAAAAACAGCCGATTTTGAAAAATCTCCAACTTTGCCAACGATTTTCTCAACAAAGCCCTTTTTTTAAATTCTGAAAATTAAATCCCTGTTTTATTATCAACAGGAGAATATCTGTGTAAATTTTCATGGACCTAAAACGTCCGTTTCAGAGTTAAACACGTTTGAATTTGATTTGAAAACCTACGATATCTCCGTGTTTTAAAGGCGCAATTTTGGAAAAATCTCAGGCGCAAAGTACGCACTCTCTTACCCGAATGTGAGAGCGTTGGATCCGTCCACCTGACCCTACCCTGGGCGATAACATGCCTAAAAAACGGTCTTGGAAAAAACAAAAACAAATCTATATATATAGAATTGAATGTATGTCTGCTAAACAAATTTACAGTTTTCAATTTAGAACCACCGAACTTGGTATACTATCTCATGGTACCCTAACTTAAACCGTAGACGGTTTTTGGAAGGGGTCGGAGCCCGGGGTCAAGGGGCTCCACACAAAACTTCCATAAAATCTAGTTTTCAATTTAGAACCACCAAATTTGGAAAAGACATACAAATCTTAGACCGCAGACTGTTTTTGGAAGGGGTCGGAGCCCTGGGTCAAAGGGCCCCCACACAAAATTTCCGTAAAATATACTTGTAAACTATAGTGCCCTAACTGAGACCGTAGATGGTTTTTGGAAGGGGGTAGAGCCCTGCGTGTGTGGGAGCCCGTGGTCAAAGGGCCCCACGCAAAATTTCCGTAAAATCTAGTTTTCAATTTAGAACCATCAAATTTGGTATACTTTTTCTTGGCACCCTAACTTTGTAAAATATTTTACGAAAATTTTGTAGGGGTGGGGGCTTGACCCCGGGTTCCGACCCCTTCCCAAAACCGTCTAGTCAAAGTTAGGGTGCCAAGAAAAAGTATACCAAATTTGATGGTTCTAAATTGAAAACTAGATTTTACGGAAATTTTGCGTGGGGCCCTTTGACCCGGGCTCCCCCTTCCAAAAACCGTCTACGGTCTAAGTTAGGGTACCATGAGATAGTATACCAAGTTTGATGGTTCTAAATTGACATACATTCAATTCTCTATATATATAGATTTGATATTTTTTTTTCCAAGACCGTTTTTTAGGCATGTTATCGCTCAGGGTAGGGTCAGATGGACGGATCCAACACTCTTATTCGAGTAAGAGAATACCTACTTTGCGCCTTAGATTTTTCCAAAATGGCGCCTTTAGAACATGGAGAAATCGTAGGTTTTCAAATCAAATTCAAACGCGTGTAACTCAGAAACGGGCGGTTTTAGGTCCGGGAAAATTTACACAGATATTCTCCTGTTGATAATAAAACAGGGATTTAATTTTCAGAATTTTAAAAGGGGGCTTTTTGAGAAAATCGTTGGCAAAGTTGGAGATTTTTCAAAATTGGCTGTTTTTAACGCTGCGGAAACTAGCAGTTTCACAGACACATAAAAAATTGCAAATAAAGTGCACATTTGTATGTCTTTAACAAAAAAAACGAGTATAGAAAAAAAAACTCCATTTGAACCAGTTAAAAAAAATCTTAAAAATTTCAATTTTTTTCAAAAAATCGAAGTTTACGATTTTTTAAAATTTTAATCATACAATGTGTAAAAAAGATTAGCATCACATATTATTATACGTTATACACACAATGAAATAAAAAATACCAGAACAAAATATCTTTAATTCTGCTGTAATGACTCGCTGAAGTTAGGAAAAATAACCGTTTTTTAGAGAGCTTGTTTGACGGTGGAAGATTTGAAAACCTCTGTCTCAAAGGGAAAATTTTTTCTTGCCGAAAGAAAAGATATGGGTCTCCTTATTTTAATCAAGAAACACCTTAATTTTTTTAGAGAAATCTGAGACCGTGATGGTACGACCCTGCCAGAGTTGAAATGGAATCCCTCTCTTGTTACCAGCCAACTAAGTTGAAACATTTTTGAAAGCTACCTAGCTTTGGGACACCTAACCACCACGTGAGAGGAAGGGGGGTGTCAAAACTCCGCTGGTCTCCCATCGATCCAGGATTATCTTCTAAGGGAACAGAAGCCATGGGCAGTGCATGGTTTATCCTGGCCCAGGTGGAAATCACTAAGAACACAATCCCCCCCCCCCCTTCTTTAAAAAAATTGAAATCTTTGAATATGTTTTAAATAGATAAAAAACTTTACACCATTATAAGTGCATAAGTTGTATATGTATTCTACTTGTAAAATCAGTTGATTGAACAGGAAATATACTCAATTTACATTTTATGAATAAGCATGCACGCGTATGTGTTAATTGTTATTTATTTAGTAGATTAGACAATTGCCATTACGTTTTGGAGAGGACGTAAGCAGAGTTTCGGTAGCGACCAGCGCTATCAACCCCCAGCAGCGAGGTCAAGAGCATTGCACCTTCTCCCCCGTTCGCAGAGGACAAAACTCTCCTGAGCGAATATTTTACTATTACGAAAAACTGAGGTTAACTTTAGCAACTATAACAAAACAGCAACTGCTCTTCTGACAGTAGCCTACAATTAGCAACTCCCAGAAAAACTCAAGGGTGTTTAGCCATCGAAAATTAACTTACAGTACACGTGCCTGCACTCTTTTTCTTAAAATTATTTCACAACAGTTTTCTACTCTTTTATAGTCTTTTTTTATGCGATGTTTAAGTATATACGTAAACAAACAACTGCTGCTGTCTTTCGCAACTCAACTTTGTTAGTGGAGCAGCAAGAATTTTCTTTATGTATTTGTTACCCCCCCCCCGACAGTTTTATAGGCATGTCATCACTCGGGGAAGGGTGAGTTGGATGTTACCAACCAGGGCCAGCTGACCCAATGCTCTCATTCCATCATTCGAGCAAAGAATATCTAACGCTTTGATTCGGGGAGAGATAACGTACGTACTTTGCGCCTGAGATTTTTGCAAAATGGCACCTTTAGAACACGGGAAATCGTAGGCTTTCAAACCGAATTCAAACGCGTGTAACTCGGAAACGGGCGTTTTTAGGTCCGTGAAAATTTACACAGATATTCTCCTGTTGATAATGAAACAGGGATTTAATTTTCAGAATTTTAAAAAATGGCCTTTTTGAGAAAATCGTTGGCAAAGTTAGAGATTTTTCAAAATCGGCTGTTTTTAACGCTGCCGAAACGCGGAAACTAGCAGTTTCACAGACACACAAAAAATTACAAATAAAGTGCACATTTCTATGTCTTTAACGAAAAAACGAATATAGAAAAAACTCCATCCAAACCTGTTTAAAAAAACTTTAAAAATTCAATTTTTTTTAAAAATCACAAAGTTTACGATTTTTTTAAATTTTAATCATACGATGTGTAGCAAATATTAGCACCATATATTATTATATGTTATACACACAATGTAAAAAAATACAGGAACACGATATCTTTCTTAACTCTGCTGCAATGACTCGCTGAAGTTAGGAAAAATAACCGTTTTCTAGAGAGCTTGTTTGACGGTGCAAGGTTTGAAACCCTCTTTCTCGAAAGGAAAATTTTTTCTTGCCGAAAGAAAAATATAGGTCTCCTTATTTTAGTCAAGGAACACCCCTTAATTTTTTTAGAGAAATCTGAGACCATGATGGTACGACCCTGCCTGAGTTGAAATGGAACCCATCTCCTGCTGAAAAGTTATGTTATAACACATGAAAATATTTTTATATATTTCACTATGGATTATAAAGATATGTAATAATGGAATTTAGGTCCATGAGTGAAGATATTTATTTTTAACTAGAAAATATTTTTTATGTGTTGTGGTGTATTATAATGTAATTTTTCAGCAGATTTGAAGTAGGGGCTCATTTTGAAAAAAATTGCTTTGTTTAATAAAAATGTGGCCAAGTTGTTCCAAAATGTATGGATCATGCAGATCATTTAAGAAAAAATTATGTGGCTGCAACAGTTACTTGTGAAGTTGTGATTTTTTTTTTTTTTTTTTTTTTTTGTCCCACAGTGTAGTTGTGAACATTCATAGTACAAAAACTTTAAAGGCAAGATCTACTGGACCGACTGACCTAAAATTTTAACAGGTTTCATATCTCACCAGTACAATACTTTGTGCCAATTTTCACAAAAATCTGAGATGGGTGTGTGAGATGACCTGGATGATCTGACATGGAATGACCCTTATTTTTATATCAGTTTTGATAAACCTTAGGATTATGCATATGTGCTTGTGTCTGCATTCGTACAAGCAATAGTGAAAACACATCAGCTCTTTTTCTCTGAGTGAAATAGTTTCTTATGACTGAGGCTTCAGAATGAAATTCATGCTGTTCCTTTCTGTTCAACACATTTTTCGATTTATGGGGGAAATGACAACAAAAATTATTAGTGCAGATCTACATAATAAAGATATTAAAGCTTAACATGGAGTTAAAAATAAGTTAGGCATTATCAATGTTCTTTAATCTGCTTCAATGTTCAGTCAAAGGAAGTCAATAGTAAAATGTTACGCAATTTCAGGTAGCTGTTGACGAAGAAATAAATGACTTTCAGTGAGTGAATTTTTTATTTCATCATCATAAGCTGTCTAAAATCATAAAACATTTGACATTTGGTTTCTTCAATAACAAGATGGAACATCAAGTCAGATTCAAAAACCTTGGGTAAGCCTTATTCTTTTACCTCCATGTTAAGTTTTAATATCTCCAATCCTCTGCACTTATATTTTCAGTGGCATTTTCCCCATAAATTGCAAAATGTGTTTAACAGAAAGGAACAGCATGAATTTCACATATAGCGAGCCTCAATGAATAATGCTGTGTATTAAAGAAAATTAGGATTAGGTCTACACACAATTCTACTGAAAGTTGTTCATGAGCTGCATGGATGCTGGTCTGCAGACCGAAACTGTATTTCACTTCTCTAATGTGATGATGATAATAACATCATATCACATACATCACTAAGCTTTTCTCTGAGATTCAGAGGTTAGCTCCACAAAGAAATACAAACTACCAGATAATTTTTCCTTACTGTTGCTGTATCAAACTTTTCCATTTACAGCGATCTTGACATACAGCTTGGGCTTCACTGACATCCATCACACGCCGTACACAAAATCTTCTATTCTTCATACTCATAATCTTTTTCTCATGCAGACACTCCTGAATCTGATCCTCCCATGACTTCCTTTGCTTTTCTTTCCTGCCAATCGGGCTACAAAAAAAAATTCTTAGTAAGCATCTCATCACTCATTGTTTCAAAATGGCCAAACCACCGAAGCATATTAGTCTCCACCTTGCTAGCAACATTTTGCTTCATATTACACAACTGCAACATTCCTCACACAAATGTAATTAAATATACAGGGTGTCCGATAATTATTAGACACATTACAAAATTATATAAAACAAAACACTAAACAGATAGAAAGAAACTGACTGTACTAACTTACAATGTAACTACACAAGTTAATAAATTCCGAGGTGAGATCCCTTGGTTGCTCGTAGTACGTCCAAGCGATACTCTATTTCATGCCATGTATTGGCAAGTATCTGAGGAGTTATAGAAATAATAGCAGCTGTGATACGCTGCTTCAGTTCCTGCAAATCAGTACAAGGCGTCTGATAGACATGATCCTTCACATAACCCCACATGAAATAATCCAATGGAGTTAGAGATCTGGAGAGCGAGGAGGCCACGGAATGGGACCACCCTGCCCAATCCATCTGTTGGGGAAGTGCTCATTTAGGCACTTACATACACACGTTGACCAATGCGGAGGCATTGGTCATAGTTCTCTGCTTGCTTTACGAACGGATTTCCTGGGGCTTGGTCTGAAACTTTCATTAACTTGGTCAACCGTCTCACCGCTGACGCTAGGCCAACCGGCTCCTTTATGAAGTTCCACATTACCAGTTTCTTTAAACTGTTTCATCCACTGCTTAATTGAATTCGTTGACAGAGGATTACCACCATACTCTAAACGGTACCATCTTTTAACTTTAATAACAGACTTTAATTTTGCAAGCCATAACACACACATCGCCTTCTGCTGTACGGATGACATGACTACTGATTGCACATTTCTCATACATTCCTCATCAGGTCACACCTAGCGCCATCTATCGGATTCTGGGAATAACAATTTTGCAAAACAAAAACATAGAAACAGTGTTAGTAATACGTGACATAGAAAAATAGACAATGCTCATAGGGGTTTTTTTTTCTACATAATTTTGTAATGTGTCCAATAATTCTTGGACACCCTGTATAACACATCTTCATTCCTCAACAATAGTAAATAAATAAATAAATAATAATAATAATAGTTGCTTCACCTGACTGGGTGTTATGAGAAAATAACAAAAATAATAATAACAATTGTTGCACCTGACTGGGTGTTATGAGAAAATTTTGTTTTCTTTGGAGCAGACAAAAATAGGTTTTGGTTACATAAAATTAACCACGTGACATACAGAATTGCACATAAAATTTTCAGCAAACCTAGTCTTACCATAAATACTGTTACAAAGTATTTAATGAAATAACAAAAGAAATTTGAAGAAATTTTAATATACCTGTGATATGACGTAAGTTGTACACTTGTGAATACATGGAACCAATCACTTTTCAAAATGGCATCCTTTTGCCTTCACACAGTCCTTCAGTCTCTGTGGCCACTCATCAATAGCTTTATGCAGGGTCTTCACAGGGAAAACTGCTACTGCCCGCACCAAAGAGCATTTGAGGCTGTCAATACTGGGGTGTCTCTTTCTGCAGGCCATGTCCTCCAGTGTGGCCCACAACTTGTAGTCCAATGGGTTGAGGTCTGGGCTTCTTGAAGGCCAATCAGCTGGAGAAATGAAGTCTGGCAAATTTGCCTGAAGCCACTCCTGGGTGGCTTCAGGCAAATCATCTTTATAATCAGGTGCAGAATCCTGCTGAAAGCTCCACTGTCGGTTTTGAAAGAGGGTGTGACTCACATTTTTTACCACTGGCTCCAAAACCTTGTCTCCTGGTAAACTTTGGCGGATGTTTTCACTCCTTTCTCACAGAAATGGAGCTCCTTGGTATCCTCGTAGGAGACTCCCCACCAAACCATGATAGAAGCAGGATGATGGCCCCTCATGATCCTTGGAGTTTTCTCCTGAACTTCTTGTGAGGTTGAAACATGCACCATGTCATTTTGGTGGTTGAAAGCCTCTTCAATAGTGAAAATTTTTTCATCAGAGAAAAGGATCTGTTTGGGGCGATTGTCTGCGTAAAGCTGCAGCAAACATTATGCTTTTAGCACCCTCTGCTACTTCAGTTGTGGGGTGAGGAAGTGCCCTGTACGCCGCCGGTAAGCTCTCACCTTTAGGTCACTCTGCAGCACGCATGACATCGACATTCTTGAAATGTTCAGCTCACGAGCCATCACTGATTGCTTTCTGACAGGATTTCGTGGAATACGGACTGCCACTGCTTTCACCAGGCGAGCAGTCCTCATGGTATGTGGCCGACCCTTTCTGGGGCGGTCAGCAATGGACCCAGTCTCAAGGATTTCAATATTTATTATGTACAAAGTTTACAGGCTACGAGCAAACTTGCATCGTCAAAGTAAGAAACAGAGATGAATAATATTTACAGACGGTAAATGACAATAAATATACAATGAGTGAAGGATGATAGATTGATAAATGCTGACACAGTCAGCTGGTGCTAACAATAAAGTAATGAGCAAACGTGAAGAGAGGAAAACACACTCCAGCTACGGCCGTTGTCAGGAGAGTCAAAGGAGAAAGTTAAATTACAAAGCTTAAGTTTGTAGACGGTCCAGTAAACCAATGTGTCATAGGAGCCCGGAGTTGAAGGAAGGCATCAACTTGTCCACAGGAATCGGCTTTCGCAAACTCTAGGCGAAGACGTGAAGTCAGCCGGGCACAAAACAAGCTGCAGAGGGCTGCAGCAGCCTCCTGGAGTGATGGCGAAGACGATGATGAGCGAAGATTCTGGTGAAACCAGTAGAAACATGTTTCACTATCACAAACATGTATGCGCAGATGGAAGGCAGAGGCACAGGCGGATGCGTGCTCCGGAGGAGAGTGGTGTACGCTGTCAACGGTGGGTCGGTAACTCCAAGATGTTGCACTGTGGTGAACTTTAAAACTGGAAGGAGAACCGGACAGTGTACAAAGACATGATCCACATCCGTAGAGTGGTGACAAAAGGTGCAGAGATCAGATGAAAGGAGCGCCATACAGCGAAGAGTGCATGGAGCTGGCAAACAACGGTACAAAAACAACTAATGGGAATTGCACTTGAGTGGAGCTGAGAGGGGGAAGATTGACGCTCGCCACACCTGTTGGAGAGCAGAGGTAGGTACCCCAGGAATTTGACTAGGAGGTGAAGGAGAGGAGGTGAAGAGAAAGCGATAGATGAGTCAAACAGTCGGAGTGGAGATGGGGAGAACAGAGCCACCGAAAGAAAGAACGGAAGAGGAAGAGATGCTGAAGAGACCTGAAAAGACGCCGGAAGATGAAGCGAGTGTGGGATAGTGAAAGACGATGGACTCGTGGAGTGAGTCATAAAGGGCAACAGAAGCAAGGGTGGAAGGAAGAAGCGGAGAGAGTGAGAAGAATGGTTTCCAGGAAAGGTCGAGGGAGAGAAGGTCCCAGATAGTAACGACCCCTGCAGGAAGCCAAAAGGGATCGTCAAAGCAAGGATGGTGGGGAGGGTGAATCGTAAAGGAAAAGAAGAGGGGCTTTGCAAGAAGCTTAGAAGTGGAGGCAGGTGGGGATCGAAGAAGAGGAAGGGAATGAAGGTAGGAGAGAGCTTCAGAGTAGGCAGGCGAAAGATGAGAACAGAAGAGAGGGAACTGATCCATTAGAGAAGTGTTGTGAACCGAAATGATGGATTCCAGGGGGAAGCCACCACATTGTGTATTAGAGTTGCTAATGGAACAGGTGCACTGAGGAGTCGTAGGAAAGTAACAACACAATGTGCACAGTAATACTGATGCACATCTACATGTTGAAGACCTCCATGGGATAGCGGTTGTTGGAACTGTACGACATTCACTCAATGGTGATGAGACCATACAAGGAAGGTGATGAATCTTGTGATTGTGCAGAGACGAGCAACTAGCATGATGTTAGCCGTCCAGTCATGGAGGCACAGCGAGAGGAGATACGTGTGAGCTAGACATGCACGAGTGTGAAACAAGGTGCAAAACTGCATCTTGCGCCAAAAGGCAGTTGACTTAGTAAGATGAGCTTGAAGTGTTGTCCAAGCGATGGATTTGGAGTCAATCGGAGTTCCCAGGAAGACTCCAAGGAATTTCTGGGAGGTTGCCGACCACACCGCACCCCAGGGGGCAGGTCTTTGGTGGGATCAAGCGCCACACCAAAGACCTGTGCTTTTTGCTGTATTAAGGGCGGCAGCAGAGAAATCTGAATACAGCTGGTATAATCGTAGAAGATGAGTGAAATGCTGAAAATATCTGAAGCTGATTTTCAAATTTTGTGCAGCGCTATTACAGCAACACAATTCTCATAATCACCCCACTCCATGGCAAGTACTTCACGAAACACGTTATCTCCTCTGTGACTGAGCACACAATGATTCACTAGCCGCTTCATGCCTCCTGGCTGGTCGGTGACTTGCACACTGGTTGTGCACCATCTGTCGAATGATTGCAACAGTATTTATGCTAAGACTGGGTACATCTGCCTGATTTTTTATCTGTTTAGTACACTGAAATCTAATGCAAATGGTTATAGTTACTATGCAGAATGATTCATGTGAGAAAATATAAAAAGGACATTGCCATGAGAACCAATCCAATAAGAATAATATGTAAGGATTATCATACCATGTGATACAGGTGAGCAAACATGAAAGAACTTGCTCACAGTAACTAAATTAAGTAATTTGAAGATAAATTAACTGGGTGGTGTTGCTGCCACTTCAAAATTGTTAATTACATGTACTTAATCAAGATAAGCATTTCTGCACATTATATAGTCAAAACATTTTTCATACTGTGATTAGAAATGTCACTGAAATGTTAATTCACTCAGAGTTTGTCTTGATCAATAATTATTGGCAGCAAGCTCTGAGATTAGATTGTTGCATCAAATTAAAATCCCAGATCAATGAATCAAAGAACTGCATCCAGACCATTCATCTCTTAAGAGTTTGTTCTGTTTAAAAAAATATGAATCTATAAATTTGGATAACTGTTTACCTTGACTTTATGACTTCCAGCTTCAAAATCAATCAAGAAACCTCTCAAGAGAGGTAATAGCAACTGATTAAGAAAAACAGCAATACGGAGATGTATCATAATGCCAGAGAACTTGAAACACCTGAGATGAAGGGCACTAGGAAAAGTTTCACTAAGGTTTCAGCAAGTACATATTTCCCTATCTTTTCTTGCAGATAAAAATTTCCTTACAAAAATCAATCTGTGCCAAATGATGTCTACACGCTGTGGCAATTAAGTAATGACTGATTTTTTTTATTTTTTATAATGAAAAAGCAGGAAAACTTACATAAATGATTGTGTCTAACTCGAGTTGCCACGAATTTGGAACCAATTCTTCAAGTAACACCTTTTCCCTACCAGGATACCACGTGTGCAACCAACGTGATGCCTCGTATCTTTAGATGAATATAACATCGCATCTATTTATTGTCAAGTTCCTGCGTTCAAATTGTTAAGCATTCTATTTTTCAGTTTGCAGTTTCTGTCTAACTTCCTTGAAAAAGCCATCTGGTTGATGTGTGAAAGCTTAGAAATGCTTATGTGTTTATTTCCTACACCAATAAATCTGATCACTAGTGTAGTGTTACTATTTACTACTTAATTGGTGTACTGTTCCACTTTATCAATTTGCATTTTTTTCTTCTTTTTCTTTTTTAGAGCACAATTCAAGTTGATGATCATTACTTGTGTGTGTAAACACGTCCCATACAGTTGGTTTCACAGCACAGAGAGAAGCAGCATTTTGCATTTTAAACAATAACTTCACTGATAATGAATGTTTTCCCATTTATTAGTCACTGTTTGAAATATGAAGAAGCAAAAGGTATGCTATCCTAAAAAAGAAAAAATAGCATATTCTCCAAGAAAATAATAATAATAGCATCTTATTTACACAAAAAGTATAATTGCATTCCCCATTCCTCTCATCTAACACAAAGAATCTCTCCACATATCAGAATTCTAAGTCTTGTAGAATGTCTTTTTAGGTCACAGACAGAAGAAATCAACCAATTCAATGAACTGATACTGATTAGTAATGTGGAGAAGGTTCCTACTTAGCTCAACTATAACAAGCATTTTATACACATGTTAACAATATTATTACACCAGAAATCATCTTTATAATTAGGAAGAATGCACACAATGTATTATATTTGTACATCTCATCACAAGGACACTTACCCAGCTGGTGCATTCAACATAGGACTTTGACACCTAGGAGAGCTAGTGTTCAGTTCATTTAATAAATAACTTAACTTCTTGCAGCAGTGATGAGCTAAGCGACGAGAAAGCAGCTGGGAATGAACAAACTCATCTACATACTATAAAAGATAAAAAAGAATATTATACACCTAATATTATGAAACATTTTAATAACTCAAGTAAACTGCATGGAAACACATTTTGCATGACAAAATGCCATTTAGTCGTCCAAGAAAATAATAATAATAACATCCAGGATTTCTTCCATTTTCATCCAAAAAAGTGATGGAAAATGAATCACAAAGTTAAAATGTTTCAACAGCTCCAGGACAATCTGCATGCCATAAAATTCAATTGGCTCACCAGAAACTGTACACCCAGTTCTGCATTAACAACTATCAATTAGTAAGTCAGCAATGAGCTATACGATTCCAAAACCAGCACTCACTTCCAGCGTAAAATCCAATGTGACACACCATCTGGATTTCGCACCAATTGTACCATTACCGCAAGTCCACTATTTATCTGAATTATTACCTTGCATTAATTTATCACACCTGACAAACTTAATAACTTTTTACCATTGGCAAAAACTTTTACTTTCAAAATGAAAATTTTGCCTCAAACTTGATCTAATGTATAAATAGCATCAAAAGTAAATACATATAAATATCTGATGGATTATTACTTTGTAGAATTGCTGAAAATTCTTTAAGACATGTATTCTTAGTTTATTGTAGTCTAAAGTACCACCTATTCCTAATCCAGATCTACTGGTTCCAGAAAATGCAGTCAATCAATACTGGAAGGACCAGCATAACATCCACCCATGTCTTGCCTTGTAATCTAAACTACTATACCAAAGAACAACTAATCACAAGTTCACAAACACACAACGAGGGTCGGCTGGACCATGGGGGCCACCGGAGCAGTCTCCCCGAGCCCTGTGCCTTCAAGGGGCCCCACAGTTCAGGAAAAACAAAATAAAATCATTATCAGCAGATTTTTTTTTTTTTTTTTTGTAGGGAACAAGGTCCTTAAAAAGATATTTTTTAAAAGTTATTTTTATTTTTGCTTGTTTCCAATCCCATTTCTGAATAGTTTATCACGCACCACTGTACAGATACTGAGATTTACAGATTTCGAATGATTATTGTAACCACCTCAATATTTTTCGCATTCGTGAAATAGCAAATTAAATTTCATCATTTTGTGAGCTCTACATTTATATATTCAACAATTTGAGTGCAAATTTGATACTACACTTAAGGAAATATAAAGAACAATATCAAAGTTGGTTTCGGGCAACATATTGAGGCCAATTGAGATCATTCCGCCTTTGTTTAGCAGAACATAAAGGAGATGCGCACCTAGGTAAACTCACAACAGCCCTAGCTAAAGATGTAAAACAACACTCTGCAGTCCCGAAATGGAATATGTTGAGAAAGCTAGCAGCATACACTAACCACAAAGCCACAGCCATCAGAGAATCACTTGAGATTACACAAAACCACAATCCTTGTAATGACTATATCTCAGTGGAACTACCACATGAATGGAAAACGTACCAACCATTTATAGTGTGCATAACACATGAAGTGCATTCTTGACTTAATGTTTAAAATATTTTTTCATCAAATTTTGAAGATGACAATCCGATTTTTCATGATATCTTTCATGATATTTTTCCATCATTTGTATAGCTGTATGTTTTAGTATTAGACACTTGTTTAAGCCTGATGAAGCCATCCAGGATGGTGAAAGCTTGCTAATTTTGCATATATCTATGTAATATACACCAGTTAAACGGATTAGTTATCTATTAATTATACTATTGACGTAGCCTTTACTCCTTTATGTATGTGTATTAAGGCCAATTATTCAGTGACTCTAAAAACTTTATTAGAAATTTAAAAAAAAAAAGAAATTTTCATATATGAGCATGAATAAAAGTTTAGAAAGTCACTAATTTGCCATTTACTTCACTTTGCATTAAAAATCGATAATTGAACATGTATTAGGGGGAAAGCTGTTTATACAAATTTATTTTAGAGGGATCCTTATTATTTCCCACACAGAAATATTTCCAATGCAAAAATAGTCACTAAGCATTTATCTTTTTATTATTTTGGGAAGAAATTTTTATAAGAGTCACAATACAACCTCAAAATTTTTATAAGTCACAATACAACCTCTCCAGAAAGAAAACTGTAGATCTTAATACTTTTCACACACACACACTCTCTCTCTCTCTCTCTCTCTCTCTGAACTTTCAATCCATATTATGGTCTTTTTCTCAAACTTATAGCAAATACTTTCTTGAGATAATAATTTTGTCTTTATGATAGTTTTCGTGTGTGTTCTTTACGAATGACATTTTTCATGTAATGACTTTATTAAAATATGGGATTTATTTCCTAGTGCCTGCAATGAAATTTCGCCCTGGGCCCCGCAATGAAATTTTGCTCGGGGTCCCACAATGAAATTTTGCCCTGGGCCCTGCTAAGAATTTTTGCCCCAAGACCCTCCAATGAAATCTTGTCCCAGGGCCTGCAAAAGCCCCATCCGGCCCTGCACACAACAGATGACAAGATTTGCGCAACTGATACCAAATTCCAACTAAGTTTTTTCCTGAAAGTAAAATCTTTTGTAAAAGTCAAATAACTTGATTTTCACTTAGCAACAATTGATGGCATGGCTATTAATGAACTACAAATATCTCAAAATTAATGGCTTAATGAACTACAAATACCTCAAAATTATGGCATTTTATTAAGGAATAAACTATAGCTGTAGTCCTGAGGAAGGGTAGGGGTACTATCCAAAAATTTGACATGTAAATATCTTTTTAATCCTTGGTAGAAACCCATAATTTTGAGACATTTGTAGTTGGTTTTCACTTCAAAATGCACAGATGAAAGAAAACTGTTTCAAGACCATGCACATCTGCTCAAGATAATGAAAAAGTGAAACTTTTAAGAACATTTTTCCTATCATTTACTACTAAATAATATAACTCCCCTTATTCAGTAATTTCATATTGTACACGTTTTGCATTTTATGATGTAATTATAAAATAAACTGACAGTAATTTCCCATGTACTTGAGTATACAAACAATTAAACTTCCAGACAAAAACATATATGAATATGGAAGTATTGAGAAATAATTTCATATTTTTAAAATTATTTTTATTTAATATTACCAAATCAGAAACTGTTTTAAATGATACTAATCAATTAAAGTTTCCTTCCAATAGTCTGACCATCAACTACTAAAAAGTAAGGTTTAATTTATCTCTGCAACTTTTTTTATTGACAAAAACCCTCCAACCATTTTAGCATGAAGAAAATTTGGGGCTTTTATAGATTTATTGCCTATGCTTTATTCATACCAACTCCATTAAAAAAAAATGTCAGCTCTTCAATTTAAATACATAAAATTAACATCGAACAGAACAATCAGAATTGTTTTCATTTAGAACAGGATATAATCACACAAATTGTGCTATACCATTATCTCACTCCTTATATTGTTTCAAATCTCTTTTTTTTTTTTTTTTTTTTGTTAGATTAACCCCTGCCCCTTTTTTTCCAGGAAAAAAAGGGGCAGGAACTCTTAAACATAAGTTATAAAATGAAGGTGGAAAGGGTTAATTTAATAAATAAAACTTCAATTTCTTGAACACTGTTATTTAACCCTTATGATTGTTGTACAGTACAAACTGCAAAAACATATATTATGTGCACATTTTATATCAAATTATATTGAAAAAAAAGCTAGTATTTCATAACAGTTTTATAATACATATCAAATACTGAAACAGAAATTTTTGTAAAGCTTATTCCGAGAATTAAATTTGCGCTAAGGATTGCATTACGCTGACAAACAGAATGGAATTGCATTTTGATTTTAAAATATAGTCCAATGTTTTTTCAACTCCTGAGATGTTTCTACCATTCTCATCTGCTTCTTTTTCTTATCCACTGCCAAATGATGTCTTTGAAGAAGCCACATTTTGATGTATTTGATATGATCAAACTGGGTTAGTGGAGACCCAACCATTTTTATGGACAATAATGAGGTTAATGTTGTGACTGAAAGAGCAGACCTAACTGGGGTTACTACCAAATTCATCTTTCACATTCATCAGAAAATACAGCAATGGTTTGTGAAGTTTGTTTCAGCTGTGAAAGTTGCTTTGGTATTTCTTTTCCTTGAAGTTGTGAGTATTCTCCAAAGCCACAAATCAAGCCTCTTTCATTGAGTTGAAACCTGTTAGATAACTTCTTAATTTCTTCTTCACCACATAGTATATTTCCCTTTGTGAATCCCCCCCCCATTACTTGTATCTAACACTTTGGTATAGATTGGCAATTCGTCTTATTCTTTACAATAATTAAATGTTGTTACATCAGAGATTAAGCTATGGTTGCTATTTTCGCAACATGTGATGACTTAATCCCAAATGCGAGAAAAAAATTAGTGTCCATAGCAAAATAGCACCAGCCGTTTAAATATCAAACCATTAGCAGATTCTACTTAGACTTTTCTATTTCTGTGTAAACTAGTTTCTGAAAATATGGCCACAATTCACACTCTACTAATGTTATTTTCTTAATCCTTAAGGTATGTTCCCATAGCACCTGTTGGCTCAATCACCACCCCCCTCCCCCCTACATTTTAGAGCACTCCATGAAGGGTGACGAAAGATTATAGACACTACAGGAATTAGACCCCTTTTGCCATTTGAAGTTTAAACCTGAGCCAATTATGACATCTATGGCACTCCCAAAACCATAAGCATTAGTTTTCCACTAATGTCCCAAATGTTGTTGGTGTGAACGATTCAGCTGATGTTATGCTTTTCTGAGCAACAAAAGCAGCTAACTTTCTGTAGCATTTTGCTATACCTTTTTCCCTATTTCAGCATTTTTGCTACAGCATCTTTTGAGCCAGCTTAAACTCTGAGTTAAAATGTCATAGTTATTATGTTATTTTAATTAAATAATTTTACAAGAACTCAAAACCAAAAATTGTGTGTTAAAAAAGGTGCCAGAATGCAGTTCCATCACATTCCACCAGGAAAAAGAAACCCTGTGTATAACTAAAAAAGAAAAAAATCCTCACTATCCTCACTACTTACAAATATCCAATCAGCCAGTTGTACTCCTTTTAGTGGTACACCTTCTTTTAACATTATGACTTCAAATCACTCTTGGTCTAGTACCTATAACAAGTGACATCTCCTAATACTGCATGCATTGATAGCTTTTCACCTGATTTATAATGACAAAAAAAAAACAAAAAAAAAACATAGCTGTCAGATTGCTTTGTAGCAATACACAGTGACCAAACTACCCATGGAAGACACACATGCTGAATCACTGGAGTGGCTTAAATATCCTTACTAAACTTCTCAATAGAAAAAACTTTATTCTCTTCACTCATCATCACATAGCCTTAATAGTAACATGAAAGAAGTCTAAATTTTTCCAAATGATTTAAAAATCAGTCTTCAGTTCTAGTATGCATCTCCAACTGACAGCCAACATAACATTCCTTTTAAATCAACATTTAGTGATAAAAGAAGCCCAATTAATTTTCAGTTCTTAAAGAATAGTAAAAATCCTGATGCATCACACGCTGTATAGCTGTACCATATCCTCCTCAAAAAAAAAAAAAAAAAAAAAATGAAAAAGGAGGGGGAAGGGGCTAATGTACATCCTACTTTTTTCATAGCTTTACCACATTCATATATAAATTTGTCCCTCTCCCAGTCATTATTTTCACATATTTTCTTTTATATTTGCTAAAAATTCCTCTAATACCAGAGTATTTTCGATACAAGCAATTTCATGATTTTAATATCAAAGAAGTGAAGTACACTTACCTGAAGGGCTAATGGCAATATTATTTTCATAATCAAATCATCAGGTGTTTTGGTCTTTTCAACAAGTTCTAGGATCCATGTCAAGAAGTCTTGCCTATCTAGTAAACCCTCCTGTGAGAGTAAAAAAAACAAAAAAAACATCAATAATAACAATGCATTCTCAAATACACTATGTTGACAAAAGTCACCGGACACCCCTTCAAAAGCAAATGAACAGATCCGTTGTATTGTTAAGATGCGTGGTACAGCTGCAAACGTTATAAAAACAAGCCTACAGCTGACCGCAATCATATCGCACTGTAAGGTTGAGTGAAAATGTTGCGGCGGAAGAAAACTCACTTTGAGAAAGGAAAGATTGTTGGGTGTTATATTAGTGGGTTGTCTAAAAGAGAAACCAAGAGGCGTTTAAACATACCCAAGTCAACTGTTTTAGATGTAGTGAATAAGTGGAAGACACATGGCGTGCCTGAAGCAGCAAAACGTACCGGCAGACCAAAGAAAATCAGTAATAGAGGATGTCGAAGAATCAGGAGAGTCGTTACAGCTAATCGACGGAGTAGTGCACAAGACCTCAGTGTATAAGTCAGTAAAAATGCTGGAACCTTGGTATGTATACGTACCATTCGCAGAGAACTTCATTCCATGGGTTACCGTGGTCGTGCAGCTGCTCATAAGCCTTTCATCTCCACTTAGAATGCTACTCGTCGTTTAGCATGGTGTAAAGAACATTTATCGTGGACCGTAGATCAATGGAAACGGGTTCTGTGGACTGATGAATCCAGATACACGATCCATCAGTCTGATGGCTATGTGTGGGTATGGCGACAGCAGGGGGAACGCTATTTACCACAGTGTACTGTTCCTACGGTCAAGTTTTTTGTTGTTGTTGTTGGAGGTTTAACAACCACCATGAGCAACTCAATGGGCCATAAGCAGTCGCCCGTCCCTAATTTGGGGACACTGGTTCCAGGGAAGGGAGGGAGCCAGTGCCATAAGACAAACACAACATCTATGCCTTACCGGAATTCGAACTCGGACCACTTGCGAAGAATGATCAGAAACCATCACTTAGACCACTGCGCCACCGGGACGGCTACGGTCAAGTTTGGAGCTGGCAGTGTACTCATGTGGGGGTGTTTTTCGTGGTATGGTCCCTGCCCATTGGTTATCGTGGACAAACCTGTTAACAATCACATCTACCTCAATATTCTGGACAATTATGCCCTACCAACTCTGTGGCAATACTATGGAACTGAGCCTTGTTGGTACCAGCAGGATAATGCACCGAGCCATAAAGCAAGGACTGTTATGGCGTGGTTTGGCGGTAATTCCGTATCGTGTGTGGACTGGCCAACACAGAGCCCTGATCTTAATCCCATGGAGCACCTATGGGATGAATTAGAGTGCCACATACGAAGTTTGGAACCAAGGCCTACTACTAAGCAACAGTTAGCGGCAGCATTATGTACTGAATGGAAGCGCATACCTATCACTGTGTTCCAAAACCTTGTTGAAAGCATGTCTCAAAGAGTCAGTGCATGCATCAAGGCCAAAGTTGGACCAACACCGTACTAATGTATGTCAATAAATGCTATACTGTGTTTCTCTTCTAGGTGTCCAGTGACCAGAGTTGTATAAAAATAAAATGTATCTGTGTACACAACCATTGAAACAGAAAACTTGCTGCAAATCCACGAATCACACACACGATAACAGTAGAATAAGATAATTTAAAGAAAAATTAATAAAACAATAGATAATTATTAGAACATTACAGATTTTAGTGAGGACAAATACAATTGAATGTGCAGCAATTTGTGCAAAATAGACCATTAGGGCAAAATATTAAAAATATTGAACTATGAACCTCATAAAAACAAGAGACTAAAAAAAAATTTGATGTCCAGTAAAACAGTTCCATCAATGAACCTTAAAAAATTCTGAATAACATTTTTAACAACTGAATTCAAAAATAGCAGACTTACAAAATACATAAAGAAATTATTTTAATTGAATAACTGGTAACTTCAAGAAGAACCTGGCAATAAAATGTAAATTATTTCTGTGTAAACGAAACTTTTGATACAGTTCCTATACATTGATAACAGGCCTAGAGAAAATCTGGAGGCCAGAAAAGTCTGTAAAAACAAAAGAACTCAGAAGATGTGAAAAATAAGTGAAAGTTTTTCAGATTAAAATAGAATTAAATATATTAATTGGAGTGAAGCCTTGAGTAAGTGTTTTAATTGCTGTAAATAACATTTTATTTTATTTTTAATCTACAAGCAAAACCTATCTGCAAAATCTGCTAATAATTTGGAAACTATCTGCATACGGCGTACGAGTGTACGTCTACATTCTACTACTCTACACTTTTGTCAATATAGTGTATATAAAGAAAAAAAAAACAGGAGTTCATTTCTTAAAAGATCCACTATATAGCTGCTTGAAACTGCTTTTTTGATTCAGCATGCATAACTGCTTGGAAATTATGTTGCCAGTGTGCATGACCACAGGCAGCAAAACTCAGGGTCAGAAAATTGCATTTTCCAACAACTGAATCATTCAGATAAAAATTTGTTAATGTGCATTCCAAAATAATAACAAAAATAATCTCATTTGAGGGTCAATGAGGTAATGAGCAACTAAGAATAAGAGAAATCAGTGGTACCTAATATAGAGATGCTGGTTAAAGGAAAAAGGGAGAGCCATTATAGCATAAAGAGTAGCACAAAATGAAAGTCAGGGTTCAAACTCAGATCAGCCATATAAGGACCCAGAATGCTTCATCTCAGATTACTCAACCACTGGCAATCACAAAAAATCTTGACAAAAATGTTTAATGAATAGCTAACACCAATGCAAAATTATATACATCAAGACATGAGAAAAAAAAAAGGCAACAAATTTACTACTAAAAAGGCTAACTCTCATAAATACCAATTTATTTACAGTACATGTCTAACACATCTCAAAATATGACAAAGGCTAATAAAATCAAGTAATCTAAGCACAAATATATTGCGACCCTTTAACATAATGATATGTAAAAAGGTAAAACCATATGACCTCATACATTTTATTAGATGAACATACAACATAATGCAAGGGGATTTCATACGATAAATCATGATAAGCTTATCCACGATATCATTTGCAAAGCTACACCCAAGTTATCTTTAGTTGTCAGTACCAGCCTGTAAAAGTCATAAATAACACTGTTCAAGTGACTAATAAAAGGATCCAAACAAAGTTAATCTGCTATTATTTTTTTATTAGCCTAGGAGATCAAAATACAATTTTTAATCTGGGTCTTCTCTCAAAACAAAATGTTGCACAGTGTGAGTATAAATCCACATCTACCTTTCTCATGCATGTTTGCAAAGCAGGTAAATTGTGAATTCTTAGTAATAAGTCCCTCATATTAGGTATGTGATATTTGAAAAAGAGAGACTTTGAACTGACTTTCAAATACTTGGATTTACAGTGTTGAGTATAACAGTAATGGAAAAACAACAAAGACTCTAAATGACAGAAAAGTAGATTTATTTAATAAGGTATTGGAGCAATTATAATAACGACAGAAAAATAACATTTGATGTCTTCAAGGAGTTGATGAACATAAAAGTTAAAGTGTCCAGTGTCATATATTGAACATTACAATGAATCCTTCATTACACTACAATACACAGCTAGTGGATGCAATGAATCAACATTCTTCCTTCCTCCCATTTTTTATTTTTAGTACAGGAACAGCAATGCAGTAATTTTTTTTTTTTACTTAATTTTCTCCATTTTTTTTTTTTTCATTTTCAGCAAACTTCACCAGAAAGAAAATTCAAATGGATTCCATTTTTTTTAATAAGATAAAAGGACTATTAGAAATGACAATAGTATACTTGCTTTGTGGGACAGGAAAAAATATGGAATTTTTGCATGTACAAAAAGTTTAGTAGTTTATATTTAGTAATCCAAGTGTTCCTGTATTATGCTCAGACTTCTATAATTTCTTTTTTCAAACCTTGGATTTTACATTTATTAGAATAATTTCTGTAAACCTGTAAAAGATGTTATTTCAAGCTTAAATTAAATAAAAGAAAATGCATAATGGGACAAGGTTGCCACGTCCAAGTTTGCTTGAAATCACATTTTGCAGAACATTTACAGAAATTATCATAATAATAATAATAATAATAATAATAATAAAAACACCAGAAACTACCAGAAGCATATCCTGAAGGACACATCAGTGGAAAGCAACACATGTAAGCAATGCTATCAAGTGCCAGAGACCATCCAACATATCACAGCAGAGTGTACAGTCCTCACACAGAGTACACGAATAGGCCCACAATCAAGTCGCCAAGATCCTCCATCAGAATTTGGCAAGAAAGCACCACCTCATTACAACTGAGCCTTTCCCCTACTACAAGTATGAGCCAACAACACTTCTAGAGAACCAACAGCCACAAGATGTAGTGGGACAGATCAATCAGAGCAAATAAGACCACACCCCACAATTGGCCCGACATCATCCTGGTTGACAAGGAGGAGAAGTCAACATACCTCATTGACATAGCCGTGCCCAACACGAGCAACATCCAGAAGATGCACGGAGAGAAGCTGCCACAGTATAACGACCTACGATATGAAGTCAAGGAAATGTGGCATATGGAGAACGTCACTACTATAGGTGCAAATTAGCACTCGCCACTTGCCAGATGACGCTTAACTGACAACTTCGGCGATTAAATTTATTTCAGTGGTCGCCAATTTGGCCATCTGTCATTTTTAGTGCCAATTTGCAAATTATAATAATTCAGGAGTAAAAGACATGAAACCAGTCCTAACTAATTAGGAAGGGGGGAAATCTCGATGTTTTTGAACATCGAAGTTTTGCCACCAATAATCGGTGTTTAAACCTCGATGTTGCAGAAAATGATACATCAAGGAATTTCTTGTTGTTGCATTCTTGTATAGAGGAAGGGAAGATAAACTTTTTATGTCGTGAATTGGATGTTTGGTCGGCGATGTTTGGTCGGCAAAATCGAGTTCTTTTCCTCTCTACTACAGGTAGAGGAAGGGAAGATAAACTTTTTATGTCGTGAATTGGATGTTTGGTCGGCAAAATCGAGTTCTTTTCCTCTCTACTACAGGAGCCGATACATCGAAAAACCATTGAGGTTTCCACTGATCCATTGAGCATTTTAACAAATATTATTGGTTACTTGATTTAGATTGGTAAGTAATTACCAGACCTGCCAGGTTTTACTGTTTACCTGCAAAATTTACAGAAATGTAACTTGTTTTACAGTTTTACGGGCAAAATGTTAATTTTACGGATTTGGCGATTCTCCGAGATTTTTTTCTTTTTTTGACGATTTTGCACCCACTAATAAAACTTTTTTTTTTTAAACTTAATCCATTCAAAGTAAAGTGCCGGTGTAAGTTACGAATAAGTTTTTAGTTACATGTGTTTATTTGGGAACATTTTGCTGCAGTTTTCCCACGTTTTAGGTTATTGTTTTGCCTTTTTTTAAACACTAGAACACCAACCAGCTGGGCTTATTTAACCTTCCGTTTGGTTCTCTTCCTTTCTTGTGCACGCTGTTTCCCCCAGTCTTTCTTTTCAGATCATGCGTTGTTCATCTCCCGAGTCGCAACTTCTCAGAAGGCCAGCGTGGGGTGTGTCCGCGTTGGAGCAGATGTCTTTTATCTTTATTCCTCCCAGTTCGAAATTCTATCTCAGAACGTAGTTATCGTAGAAAAAAATTCCAACGGATTTTAAATCTGTGGAATTTTTAACCCCAGATCGATACCCAACATGACGAATTTAAGCAAAAACTGCCAGTTTTGTGAAATTAAAAATGCATTGGGGCATGCATGGTTTCGTAACTTCTTCTCTGGCAATAAATTTGACCTAACGAAAGAATGCTACTATAAGAGGAAGTTAAAAAAAAAGAAGTAAGTCCAACGTTCATTCGAGCCAGTGCTGCTCCAGCAAAGATTTATTTTGCTGGTCCGTTAGTCAGTAAGTTTTCTACGCTTTCGCTTTCCAACCGTGCTTTGTTCATCGCTCGGTAACGTTCATAAAAATGTCTTGGCTTGATTCAATGAAATTAATATGTTGGGGTACATACTAATTCATCTAATCCATATTGAAAATGGTCAAAGGTAAGGTCAAGACGTAGGAGCGGGATTTATTCTTCCGCCCTTTTACGTGATGACTTGCGTAAAATCAAAGCATGATTGTGATGAAGTTTGGGTATGCTGTTCAGCACCCATAGTGGACCAATCCTATTGAAATAGTTGCTATCAGCATTCACGGGGACAGTGTAGTAGCACATGGCGCGAGATTTGTTCGCTCGCGTTTCAGAATTTTAGCACAATATCTTCCGTGGAAATTGACCGATTTGGATAGAATTTTTAATTATAAAACAACGCGTGTGTGGCAGCTTTTTAATTTAGAAATTAACGGGCACAAAAAATGTTTTATAATAAAGCAAAAACACGCAAAATATCAATTAATTCATACTAAGGGATTCATAAAGAAAACAGTAAAGTATCGGGGAGAACACTGTTGCTTTTGCAAACCCACACTTTTTTGTAGGTATGAAATTTTGGGCTTTTAGTAAACAACTCTGAATTTTAAAATAATCGGATTTTGACAGCACGAGTTTAATCTAGAGAGGAAGTGGATTTTTTTTTTATCTGTTTGAAAAAAAAGCGCCATTGGCTTTGTAACTTCTATCAAACCGAATTGAATTGTGTGATATTTAGAGATTTTCATTTTCTAAAACACTACGTGTATTCTACAGTTTGTCATGTTAGGCCTTTTTTTTTTTTTTTTTTTTTTTTTGCAGAGACATAAGATCGGAGTTAAAATCCCGGTTCAAACGTGTTATGTCGTGATTACGCCGCCACAAAGGGAGTAGGGGAGGATGTCACCGACGAAGTGGCTGTATCGTTCCAGTTACGCCTGATGTAAAAGACAGTTGGTTTTGTTCCGGCAAAACAATTATGTTAGTTTACTGCAGGAGAGGGGTTGGTTCAGACGTTGATGGGCCCAGATTGTTTTTAAAAGGAATGACTAGAGAAGCTCTATTCGGTAAGATGAAGGGAGGGGGAGGACAGGAAGAGAAGACAGAACTTTATTATAAAATCAGTGCCATTTGGAAGTATAACGGATGCCGCTAAAGGGATCGTATTTAGTAAAAGACAAGGCATCGATCCGCCTGTGAGGAATGACGGGGAGGGAGGGGACGAACTCAAGGGAATGACATTCGTAACTAAAACCTAAACCTTTGTTTCTAGATGAAAGAACCTTTCAGTTGCTCTCTGCTTTCCTAGCTGACCAGCTCGAATCGGATAACTCTGTAATCAGTATTTTTTCCTCTACTATAGCAGTTTTTACTTACATTTTTGTTTCCCGAGTGGTAATAAATTTAGTATTAGTGATTTGCTATGAGCAGCAACATAAAAGGGGAAAAAAAGTACTATAAAATATTCCATGATTCGTATTCTGCGGAATTCCCGTGTATTGCGAAATCTTCAAGAAAGGAAAATATGCGTTTTGCGCTACGTGCCGATGCAATTTCAACATTTCGCATGGTGGAAGGAATGATATTACAAATCACATTTCTAGTGACAAGCATAAATATAACGCTGACTGCGTGGGAAAAAAATAACGAAATTAACTTCCTTTGTTAAAAGTTATAATGAACTTCTATGCGATTCGTACAAAATGTTTGTTCACTTCATTTTTAGTTGAACATAATTTACCAGTTAGTGTCTCTCAGTCACTCTTACTTATTTAATTTTTTTTTTATTTGACTGTCTCATCGTCCGTGTCTCCGCAAGATAAAAACCTAACATGAAAATGGTTCATTTTTGAAAATATTTTAGTATGTTTCATGATGGCGTGGGACACGATCCCATTGAAAGGGTAGAACATCCTTCCCTTTAGATGCAAACTTCTTTAAAAGTAAATTTTTATCACTTTATAGGTCATAATGATAGCATAGTAATCAGAAATTATGTATAGAATTTATTTTAATCGATATGAATGTGGCGATAAATTTAAACATCTGTAGACAGTTCAATTAAAAGTTGATGGTTCATTTGGGTAACATCGTTTTTTAAATCGATATGTTCGGTACATTTAATCAATATGCGCGACAAGTAATTTAATTGAATATATCGATTAAAAATTTCATCGAATATATCGATTAAATTTTTTTATGGATTTCTGTTTCTGAAAGTTGGCAGGTCTGAATTACCATTATATTGAGCAGAGATTTTACCCACCGATGTGTCCATTTACTGATGCAGATGAAAAAGTACGAATTATTTGGCTTATTATAAAAAATATTGAAACATCAAGGTTTACACTGATACATCAAAAATTTCCACCGATACTATGGATTTTTTTGGAAATGAGTAATCCCAGGGAGGAAAAAGATTTACAAAATGGTTTTTATTTTGAACAGTGAGTGGCTTCTTTTATGTTCAGATCAAGTCATCCATGTAAATAATAGCAATTAAAGTTTCTATTACCCCCCCTCTTTTTTTACTAACTTTTTTGGACTTACCGGCCATTGGCCACTTAGCTACAATTTCAGTCTGCACCTATAGTCACCACCGTACCGTCCCCATAGTAATATCAGCCACAGGAGTTGTACCTAAGACCCTTCACAGCTCTATACAGAGACTAGACCTTCAACCTAACACCTACATGGAACTACAGAAGGCAGCTATCCTGAACACTTGTAGGATAGTGAGGAAGTTCCTGGACAATTGAGAGAAAAGAAATACCACTTCCCAGACTTGGTACGTTCCGGAAGAGAAAAACCTCAGGAAGAGGTGGAATCATCTTTTACAATAATAATAATAATAATAATAATAATAATAATAATAATAATAAAACAGCCATGGGGTGAAAGAGCTGGTAGTTGGAAGGAGCTAGGTTGAACTACAAGCAGAGTGAGAAAGCAGTGTAAATACAATTCTCTGTTCCAAGTCAAACTGAGCTAAAGATTCAATTTTGCACTTAATGTTCTCACAGTATAACTGAATAATTGTTGTTTACACATTCAAAAAGGGAAAATTCAAAAGTGAAATATCAGTACCAAGATCTGGTGATGGGGCTTGTTAGGTGGAACATGCTGGCTGTGTTTAGTTTACCTCACAGTCCTTCACATTTTTTTTCCACAAATTACTTATCTCACACTGTTCTGAGCTTTCCAATGGGTTTTCAGCTGAAATTACATGATGTTACCATCAACATATCCAACCAGCAGCAGAAATCCCAGGTACTACATCATAATTCCTGGGTACTGTGCTACCAGTTGGAAAAAATGAGTACATTTTAAGTACATTTTGGGCACAAAATAAGGGCTTCTAAGCCACCTAAGGAAAAGTAAGGATTTATAAGAACTGTGGAAACCCTGAATGGACATCATGACTCAGATGTCTGAAGTAAATATGCATGGACTTAGTTTAGTGAACTTCATACGTTCCCTTAGAGCTATGCACAGAGGTCAGCAAATTAATCATGGTGACATGTCAATGCACAAATGTTGCACTGCAAAAAAAAAAAGACTTATGAACCTTCAAGTTAGAACCTGTTTAGGAAGTGGAATCAAAAGTCATCTGAGGCTGTCACACCCAACCACAATTTTGAATCAAGGAATATAAATTTGTGGCTTTATCTGATTATTCAGAAACATGATGCATAACAACAAATTCATGAATAATGAGGTGAAGTATGCATGGACTAAAATAAAATGTCCATGAATTTAACATAACGTACGAAGCATTTTGCACATCAGAAACCGAATACCGGTTCTCAGCATTTCACATAGTATATGTGGTCAAAGAAGCACACTACTTAGGACATACAAATGAAACAATAAAGATGACACCGAATTTTCGGGTGTAATAAGCACGTCTTTTGAATCCATTCTGATGCAAATTAAATTTATCAAAGCTATTCAAAGTGAATGGAACCGGTATGGAAAACAATAGTATCTGACAGAAGAAAGAAGTTTTTCAATCGGGTTTTTAATCCCTCAGATATTGCTGTAAACAGAATCGTGAGCTTATGCCCTCTGGTTGCAGACTTGTTCATTAAGAAAAACATGAATTTATATGAGAAACATTTCGCACCGGAAACGCTCTCCAACACAGAAAGAATTTTTCAAATCGGACACTTAGAAAGAGAGATATCGACAAAAATAAGATGTGACTTTAAGTCACCTGGTGGGGAAAACCATGCATTATTTTAGAAAGAAAGTATTCTCAAAAGTTTTTCGATATGAGCGGTATCGGTCCAAGAAAAAAATTTAGTCGAGTTTTCAGAAGCCCAGATTTTGCTACAAATACATCAGAAGCAGAAATTAACACTTATGCCCCCTGGTGGCCAAACTATTCTTTACCAAACATTAGAAATTATATGAAAAATATTTTCCATCAGGTGTGGTATGCAATACAGGAAGAATTTTTCAAATCGGAGTTTTAGAAGCAGAAATAACGCAGAAAACGAAATTTGCCTTTGTGCCCCCTAGCGGAAAGTCTATGATTTTCTTGAAAATTTTGAATTTATCTGAAAAACATTTCGCATCAGAAAAACTATCCAACAAAGCAGGAATTTTTCAAATCAGACTCCTAGAAGTAGAGATATTGACAAAAATAAGATATACATCTACGCCCCTGGCGTAGAAATCATGCATTATTTTAAGAAGTAAATGTTTCTAAAAAGTTTGTCGACACGAGTAGTATCGGTCTACAAACGACTTTTTTTTCAATCGAGAATTTGGAAGCTCATATTTTGCTGCCAAATACATCAGAAGCGGAAATTAAGATTTACGCCCGCTGGTGGCCAAACCATTTTTTTACAAAAATTAGAAATTATGTGCAAACGATTTCCCATCATGAGCTGTGTCCGGTGCAGAAAGAATTTTTCAAAACGAAGATTTAGAAGCAGAGATATAGGGGTAAACGTAATTTACCTCTACGCCCTCTAGCGGAAAGTCTATGAATTACTTGAAAATTTTGAAATTATATGAAACACGTGTCACACTGAAAACACAATCCAACAAAGAAGGAATTTTTCAAATCGGACTCCTAGAAGCAGAGATATTGACAAAAATAAGATATACATCTACGCCCCTGGCGGAGAAACTATGGAATATTTTAAGAAGAAAATCTTCTGAAAAAGTTTATCGATGTGAGTGGCATCAATCCACAAAAGAATTTTTTTCAATCGATATTTTAGAAGCTCAGATTTTATGGAAAATACATCAGAAGCAAAAATTAACACTTATGCCCCTGGTGGCTAAAGTATTTTTTACCAAAAATTTTAAAATATATGCAAAAGATTTAATTTTCCATCAGGAGGTGCATCCGCTGAAGAAATTTTTTTTTCAAATCGGAGTTTTAGAAGAGTTATCGGGAAAAATGTAATTTACTTTTCATACATGAGACTGGCCGATGACAAAAAAAGCTGAACTTTTTAACTGGGTGGAAAATTGGGACACGCGAACGAGCGGTGAGCAAATTCAAATACAGCATATATACAATATTTAGGAGTATGCTAGCCATATGGAATTATTTTCGGTAAATTATGTAAGTAAATATTAAAGTGAAGCACATTATTATATTCACAATAGAAAAGTAGGGATTTAAGAACAAAATAAAATGAAATATTTTAAAAAATCAGATTTAAAACTTACATGTGAATCTTTACTAGCTAAATCCTGAGGTGAAAAGTATTTGTCTAGGAAAGTTTGTGAATTTAGTCAAGCAATTAGAAACTTGCAAGAATTAGAAACATATAACCACAGCTTAGTTTTTAGTCATTGAAGAAGTTAATAAAGTATTTCTCAATGTAACCTTATAAAATGGCTTGCAAAATTTTTTGCTTGCATTGTGAATATGGTGACATGAATCTCCATTTAACCATTTTAAATCTTGTTGGATTTTGTCTTTCCTTTGGTAATTTTTTGATAACATCTTCATTGTAGGGAATTAAGACCTCAGTTTTTGGTATTTTTTGGTCATATGCATACCTAATACCTCTGTTGAGTGCTTTGACCTGCAAAGACGTCAACTCAATTTTAGATTTATTGATGTACGTTTGCTTGTCTTCTTGAGGTATTATTTTTTCTTTTTTTTTCTATTATTTTTATCCTTTATTAAATTCTCAATCTTATGAAAATGTTTTCTTCGATATATTAACTGCTGTGGGGAGATTTTCTCTGCCGAATTCTTGTTTTTCACCCTGTTTTTGAGCCTCCCATGACACATTCTTTCCACTTAGCTTTCAAACAAGCAAAACAAATTCCTTCTTAGAAAGAAAGAATAAAATAAAAAGCAAAAAAAAAACGGAAAGCTGCGTCACGAACTTTTTAGAGGCTTAGGCCCGACGTAATAGCGGCCCGAAGCCGTGCCCCCCCCCCCTCCCCCACACACACACTTAGCTTTCAAACATGCAAAACACATTCTTCCTTAGAAAAAAAAAAAGAAAGGAAAGAAACAGTTGCGTCACGAACTTTGTTCAGCGCCTTCGGGCCAACGTTATCCTAGCCGGGCGCCGTGCTTTCTTTCCACTAAGTTTTCAAACAAGCAGAACATTCCTCCTCCTTAGAAAAAAACAAAAAGGTTCGTCACGAACATGGTTCAGAGGCATCGGGCAGACGCAATTCCGGGCAACAGCGAAAGCACGTCCGAACCATCGTAATTTCGGATCACGGCAAAAGAAGTACGTCCGAACCAACGTAATTCCGGCATGGCGCCATTCTTCCTTTCCACTTAGCTTTCAAACAAGCAAAACAAATTCTTTCTCTTCGGGCGGGGGGGGGGGTAGAACGAATTTAAGAAAAGAAAGCTGCGTCACGAACTTTATTCAGATGCTTCAGGTCGACGTAATCTCGGGCCACGGCGAAAGAAGCACGACGAGCATTTTTTTTTTCACACTTTGAAACAAGCAAAACAAATACCACCACCTGAGAAAAAAAAAAAAAAAAAAAAAAAAAAGACAAAGGGCTGTGTTACGAACTTTGTTCAGAGGCTTTTACGTCGATTATTTACAAAATCAGTAAAACTTTCTTAACAACAGCGAAAATCTGAATATCCATAATTTTTTTGTTAGTCACCCGTAATCCCGGGGAAATCCGTAATAATTACGGAGATTCCGTATTTTTTGGCATACTCCGTAGGAAGAGGATTCACGAGTGCTTCGATTCTCGAACGATCTCAGAAAAGCGGGAACGCATTCGGGTATATTTGCAAATTACAAGAGAGAGTTTTTGGCGATGACGTCACGGATAGAATTAAGCAGATAGTTTGGCCCTGATAGAATGCAGAGTGGCGATTTCTCGCAAGACACGGAAAGGGCTGCAGTAGTTTCCCTAACGCACGAAGTAGGCGGAGCTTCCACCCTTTGCGCTGCGATGCTCAAGTGACTGACATTCCATCCATTGTTGACAGCAGTAAACGAATTGAGCTCCTGCTCCACCCTCCAACATTTCTTCTTGCCCCCCGCGTCTGCTCCAAAAACAACGCTTTCAGCTAGGAAGCGCGTAGTTCTTTTACTCCACAAAAAAGCGGAATTCCGCGATTCCGCTTTTTTTTTAATTTTTCTATAGAACGACGACCGCCCCCCCCCCCCTAAAAATCCTGAAAAATTTCTCTTCATTTTTGCAATGACCTCGAGAATGACCAAAATGATGCCGAAAAAAAGCGAATTCCGCGAATTCGCGGAAGAATCTCATGTATGACTTTTACGCCCCCTGGTGGAAAATCTATGTGCAATTTCAAAAATTATATGTAAAATACTCTTCGACATAAATGGAAGATAAAATAATTTTTTCAATCGGATGTTTAGAAGTAAATATGTGGAATAAAACGTATTTTCGAATTCGACATCTGCATTTACGCCTCTAGCGGTTAAATTGTACATCATAAAAAAAAACGAAATGAAGGATCATCATTTGCATATTTCAAGCTTCCCAATGCAAAAAGAATTTTTCAAATCGGACTAATAGTTGCAGAGATATTGTGTCTACAGACAGACAGACAGACGGACAGACAAACCGATAACATAAGCACAATCTTTTTTTACAAAAGATGTGCTAAAAATGGAGATAGACATTTTAGTTCAGATCAGTTGGTGATTCATGAAACCGTGAAAAAATCCATATATCAAATCAACAAATGCTGATAAATCACACACAGTTAAACCAATAAATCAGCAGTTAAAGGAAAACACAAAAATGACTCCTTTTGATCCTTCCAATAAGTAATATGACATATTTAAATGCACAGTGTACAAAAACTGCAATGTACTGAGCAAACTCCTGCAGAATAATCTTAATTTTTGCATTAATTATATATTACTTACAATTGTAAAGCTTAAAGCTTACTAATCTGTATACTCTTATAAAAATATTACAATCCAGATAAATAGGTGCCAACCACCCCCCATGCCAAAGCTGTTTTTACTAGTGTATGTGCAATGTATGTGCTAGGATTCCACTTCAACATCTTGGACTGCCAGGAGTGTACGTTACTCTGAATATAAGATGGCAAAGCATCATGTTGTGCATACCATCAAAAGAATGTGCATGTGTGCATGCACGCACACATGTGCATACGTAAATACCAGATATAAAAGGCAAAAGATTATCTCAAATAACGAATGAAATCCAATTTTACTACAGAGGTGGTTGGCCAAAGAACAAAGTCTGTGGTTTACACTGCTGTACTAAGATCTCTCTCTTCTACAATAGTGAGAGTTAAATGCAAAGCACAGGTCTGTTATGTGGTTAGATGTGGCTGATATAACAGGAATTTCAGGAGAATGTAATGGATTCAGGGACGTAACAGGATATGCAATACAAATGTTAGTTTGGGTTGGGTATTTCTTCTGTAGAAGGCAGAGTTAATGAAAACTTACTTAGGTGGTTTGGGCATGTGTGCAGTGTGGGAGAGGAAAGGTTTTCATAAAAGGTGTTGTGTTCCAGAGCAGCTGATTGTAGTCCAAGGAGAAAACCTAGAACAAGAAGGACTGAAGGTCTAAAATCAGCCATTAGTGACAGAGACTCATTTGTCAGAATCAGAAAATTTAGGAGAATTTTTTTGTATCACCAGAGCTTGAACATTGCCCGACATGCCAGTGACATGTAAAAATTATGTCCTGGCATGTATTTTTTTCTCTACAAACCTGATCTAGCTAGCTTTTTACAGAATATTTTTTTTTTAAGTAATGTTATATATTTCCCAACCATTTTTCTTACTACTCAGAGACTTCCTCCCTTTCCTTCATATAATAATTAAATTACTGGGAAGTGTTTTTCAAAATGAATGACCTTGAAAACTAAATTGCCCATAATATGATTGTGTGACATCTCAAAACAAAAGCTTACATAATAAGCTTTCAAATAACTCCAACATGAGCTCTGTTGACCAATTAGGTTTACAGTTATAGTTATTTGTAGTAGGCATGGCAGACACAAAAATTCTTTTTCTGTAAATTTCAAAGCCCTCTAACTATAGAAGTATTTCTATGTAAGAAGCTGAAATTGTGTGTGAATATTATGAAAGTTCATCAAGTTTCGTGAAAATCAAAAGAATTCAGATCGAAAATGTCACTTTTTTGTGCTGATTTGGCATGAATGACCCATACACAAGTTCATATTTCACTGCTGGGTGCAATTTATGAAATGCAGTGAAAAACTCAATCTTCATTGTTGGGCAGCATTTATTAAATGCAATAAAAGTACTTTGTTTCTCATATTGTTTTTAAAATGTTTAGAAAACGGTAGCAGACATGCCAACCTTCAAAATTTGAAAATCGGCAGATTTTTACAGCTCATAAAATCACACGAGAGCTATTTTTTATCGACATTTTTCAGACGTAGAAACAATTTTCCAGAAGTAGTATTATAGGTCTACTAAATGCTCTGGAGAGAAAGAAAAAAACAAAAAAAGAACAGCAGAAAAATCTCCTACTGAAATTTGTTTTCAGGTACATTGATTGTGCAAGATAATGAAAACGGTCAAATGGCATGATAATTAACACAGCAATCGGACATTGCCGAATTGACTGTAATTACTGTTTCACACATGAATTAAATCACATCAGAAAACTTGAAAATGTCATCGCCATGGAGCGGAAAACGAACCCGCATCTCCCGATTACTGTTTGAGTACGCTATCCGTTGCACCACCCACAACGGCGAATTCGCAAGTATCTGTGTGTTACGAGCATCGGAATATTCTCCGACAACGTTCAAATTCAATGCAGATTCTGCTGCCATCTAGCGTTGTTAAGTAAATCTCCAGTTGTTTAGGTATTCAGAGTTGAAATATTCTTCTCATAATACGTGGTAAATACATCATGATAATTAACACAGCAATCGGACATCGCCAAATTGACTGTAATTACTGTTCCACACGTGAATTAAATCACATCAGAAAACTAGAAAATGGTAATCGGGAGATGCAGGTTCATTTCCCGCTCCACGGCGATGAAATTTTCAAGTTTTAGATGTGATTTAATTCACGTGTGAAACAGTAATTACAGTTAATTCGGGGATGTCCGATTGCTGTGTTAATTACCATGACGTATTTACCACATATTATGAGAATATTTCAACTCTGAATACCTAAACAACTGGTAAAATGGCCCTCATATTGTTTTTTTACGAATAAAATAGTAGCCTTTTTTTTTTTCTTTTTTTTTTTCGTTTCTTCTTTAGGTTGTGCATGAAGGAAACAAAAATCATCGTACTAGCATCCCCTTTCATTACAAGGCGGGGCCAACTGTAATTTCTCCCTTTTGTCATTAAGTGAAGTGAATTCGCCGCAACTCAATTGTTTATCATCATTTCGAATGCACATGGCTCTGCTGAGGCGAGGAGTAGAAAGACTGAACTGCAAAGAGAAGGCAGGACAACTCCCATCTGTCAATAAATTACTGACCCACCCCGGCATTCTAGTTAGTGCCAGAGCGGGTGAGCTCTTTGTTGAAGGCGTTGTATGACAACCGGACTGGGAGAAAAACATTTAAAGCACATTTTTTCCGAGCCATCTTGGACGATAGGTCACAAGCCAGGGCTTAGACCACTGTGCCAGCTTTTTTTTTTTTTTTTTGCAGATAGGAGAGGAGGAAAAGTACGAAACTGATGACTGTAATGCCACCTTGCATCAACGCAAAAAGAAAGATTTCACAGGTGGTTTGAAACCATGGTGCATGGTGGAATATCGACCATCCTAAAGGCTAATTATATCAGTGAAAATCAGGAGAATTCGACATTCATCTGGAGAACGGGAGGAAGGGCTGAAAATCTGGGGTCTCCCGCCTAAATCCCATGTCTGAAATAGTACAGTATGTACATGATTGTGAGTGTGTATATTCAGGAACATAAAATTTTGGTCTGGGCATGTATTTTCTGGACAACATGCCCAACTGGGCATGTTACAATTTTGAAATTTTTATGGCTCTGGTTATCAGCATTAATTTTTATTTTGCTGTCAAGGTCTGTGTTTATTTGTGGTGTCCATCATCCTGAAAACCAACTTTCGGGTACGATATGATGATGAATGAATACAAATCTGAAACATCTGAATTTAAGATCCATTCCACTGCAGGTAAGAAAAACATGGAAGCTTGTGGTTACAAAATTAGCTTCTGCAATACATTTTGTTCCTAATTATTTTGTAGAAATGTAATAAAAATTATTGCAGTCACTGAATGAATTTGCCCCATATTTAAGCATCCATATACATTTTTTTTAATCAGAAAACACTTCTTTTAATGCCAAAAATTAAACCAATATGTATGAGCTCACATTTGTTTTTCTATTTAATAAATAACTAATATTATATTTCATGTCTTTAAACTTTCATTTGGGTACTTTACACAATTTTAAGTAAATTTAGCTTGTTTCATCTCAACTTACTGTTGGAAATTATATTTCAAAGGTTATGAGTAGTACAAGCAACCCTTCACAAAAAGACTAATCCCTCACTACGCAGCCACTGCATATGGGGCTTTCTGATTACATGGCCAAAGCATACAGGCTAAAATGTGAAATTAAAAGTTACATAAGGAATGCAAACACTTCACATAACATGATGTTAACAAAAATTATAAATATAACCTCATATAAATGTCGAGCAAGCTGCGAGCAGTACTGCCACTGCTTATATGCCACTTCAACTGTAACTCCAACACCTAGGGTATTTCCTGAAATGGCACCACCAGTTCCACCACTTCCAGCTCCTAGTCCATTGGCTGTGCTTGAATTTGAGCTCAGTGATCCTGATGATGGTGTAGATGACTGATTATTGCTGCCCAGGGCTATGGTGCTGTGGTAATGTTCTGCTAATTTCTGCAGTTGCTCTCTTAAAAATTTACACAAGGCTTGAGTCCAATCTACATAAGAAAATATATAAAAGTTTCCAAAAAATAGCAATTACACTCATGCAATGCTCTAATCCCAAGAACATTAAACAAAAAAAAAAAAAAAACACTAAACCACATTACACAGCAGTTATCAAATATAGAAGAAAATCATTAAACAAACACCTTCCAAAACAATGAAATTATTATGATTATAAAACTTTTCATTGAATTTTTACATTATTTTTATACAATGAAGTAAGATTAGATTGGCATAGTGAAGAAAGGACTTTATATAAGGCTGTAAAATAAGCTAGAAGCCTTAAAAACTTTCCACCACTATACAAATCTTATCTGCATTTGAATCCTTCTCTCAAAAAGAAAGAACACCAAATCATGTCATCACTCCTCTGAACTTTTCAAGAAACACAGCAGTAAATTTGAAGCCAAAAATGATGTCAATCATCTCCTTCCCTCACTTTAACCCCATTCTAATTCTGCAGGATGCAGTGATGGAAAGTTGAAAAATCATTTTTGGAGCAGCAAAATGCAATTTTGGAGCAGGTGAAATACATTTTTGGTGTAAGAAAACATTTTTTCGGAGCAAGTAAAATATTATTAGATAGAACAAATTCTAAAAAAAAATGTTTTGGAACTAGATGCACCCTACTCAAATTTAAAACATCTTGCATCAAATACACACACACACACATATGCAAAGATTTCAGTTTTCAAACAGATCAAAAAATTTGTAACCATAGCAGGATTCTATTATTAATCATTTATTTTACAAAAAATGTTTATATTTTTTTAATTTTTTTACTTATCTTTTTTACACTTCTATATTTTTTTAATTTTTTAAGATAGTTAGCAATGCTTTGTTTTGCTTCTTTTAATAATACCTGTCCACTTTCTATTGCACTCGTGTCTTTTTTTTTTATGCCACATTCAATGTTCATCTCAGTATTGTTTAACATTTTCTGAGAGGAATCCAACTGCTGCAAAAGTTCAGCCTCCAGTTTCAAATCCCCTTGTGAACTTTCAATTTCTTCTTCCTTTTTTCGCTCATTTTGCTGCATTTTTCCAGCATTAATCTGCTCTTTACATTTTTTCCAGAATTCTTCATAAGCTGGCAGAAGTTTTTGGTTGTTAATTTTACTCACATCTCCATTTAGTCTCTTGACATGATCTTGGTGCTTCTTGCTCTCCGCACGATGCCTACAACCATCGCGGCCGCCATGTGCTAGGCTAAAATTGCAGCCACATGGCTTACAAAACGTGATTTGGCAAAACTTTAGATGCTTCATAAAAAGGCCATTCTTTACTATATATATTGCAATACACTTGACGATAAGTTTTATCTGACTTGGTTCTTTTTGTTTTCACAGCTGTTTTACTGTTACGTTTCATTTCGTTTTAATCTAAATTAGCCCTTTCCACTCCAATAACTTTTCACCAATACTTACTCAGCACCTGTTTTTTTTTTTTTTTTTTTTTCTTTCTGCAGTAGAGGCCACAACTTAGCAGTTAAAGTTCAACTTTGGCTCGCCAGCCCCACCATACGAGCTATAGAGGCATCATAGGCGTGGCAGGTGACACCCGACCTATTCGGCGAAAGAAATGTCTCACGAGCGTCGACATGAGAGCTATACAGGTGTCATCGGCATGGAGGGCGACACCTGACACACAAGATTTTCAGCGAAAAAGAAATGTCTCGCAAGCTCCGACATACGAGCTATAGAGGCGTCATAGACATGGTGGATGACATGCGACCTATTCGGAGAAAAAATTCCTCGCGAGTGCAGACATGCAAGCTATAGAGGCACCACAGGTGTGACAGATAACACCTGACACGCGAGTTATTCGGTGAAAACGAAATTCCTCGCGAGCGCCGACATGCGAGCTATAGAGGCGTCATTTGGCGATTTCGTAATGTCAGGTGCCACCCGACAGTCGAGTGGAAAGGGTTAAAACGTTTGCACCAAAATTTTCACAAGCACAAAGCCACACGTAATCAATGTAGAGTTTGCAAAAGGTGCTGAGCTGAGCTCCCTTTCGGCTTTTGTGCATAGCACTCTCAAATGGCTGTATGGGGAATCACATGACAAAACTTTGCCTCCGTTGGCGGGGGAAGTCAGAACATTGAAGGCATTAGGGACTATCTGTAAAGTGCATTTTTTTGACCAAATGACGATGATAAAAAAATAGAAACCTGCATGTAGGGATCTTGCGTGGGCTTTTCCATAGTTTTTTGGGTGACTTCCGTAAAACCGTAAGACAGAGGGAAAATCCGTAAAAGTTGGCATCTCTGAATATCTATGAATCCTTTAGAATCAGAACCATCGTATCCTGCCACAGAAGAGCCATTTTCAGTCGTCCTCCGTGTCAACGAAATAGCCAAAGACTAACCTTATGCTGTATTTATGCAATCACGCACCTATACCCGGAACAAAATAACTGCGCCATCCCAAAGAGCAGGGAACGACATATAAACAATCTCAATTGCACGACATTCCAAAAGACCACCAAACCATCTGTAAACAATCTTTATCAGGATTTCATAACCTACAGCATCATTTCTCCTACATACCACATGATTACAACAAAACTCCTCCTCCATAAGCTCCACCTACATCACGAAACCTATTCTGTCACTTATGCCAGGAAAACAACGAATTAGAAGATAGTTGAAAAACATTCTGAAATGTTGGGATTGGCGGTACGTGTTGATTAAGCGTCATTATACGTTTAACCAAATTACACGTAGACCTTTAAAAAACGTCATTCGATTCTTCGTTTAAAACAGCATTTTTTGCCGTGAAAACATGTTTTTCGCTCAACAGTTTTTGCTGTGGATTGTCGTTTTGGCGCAGTTCGGCGCAAATATTAAATTTTTTCATAATTTGTAGCAGTTTGGCGCAAGATAATGAAATTGGCGCAGTTCGCCGCAATTGGCACAAACTTTCCATTACTGGAGGATGCATGTCTTACCACCTGGCATTCAATCACAAATTCAAGAAAACATTCAGCAAATTTAACTGTAAACATCAGTTACAAAACCTTACTCAATTATCACTTAAAAAACAATAATTACTAAAGAGAAATACTGCAATTCCCTTGGATTTTCAAAAGTATTTTCTATTGTCACCTCTACATCTACAAGAGACATGCTACATTGGAAGTGCAATCTATTTATTCTGGAAATACAGAACAAAGCAGAAACAAGGTTCGTATAGCAGGGTCCAAAACTTTTTCCAGAACTAATATACATCCTTTTCCAGGTTTGCATTTTTAATCTCCATATGTAATATAAATACATTAGTTTATTCAAATAATTAATATAGAAAGAAAAAAATTACCTCAATAACTGTGAAACAGCTCAGATTGATTCTTTATAACCCTCTTTGTTTTTCTTTTTTTTTTTCACACTGAGGTTACTATTGTTGCATTCTTATTTTACTTAGTAGATATTATACAAAAAAAAAAGTTATATTTATGTCGAACGACTTTTAATTAACACTTTAGATTTATTATGTGTCATCATGTAGATTTTCAATTCAGATACACCCCTGCTAGAAACGTCAAAGTTTTTCATGCACAATTTGCAACAAGCTCTAAATTTGTTACTGGTATCGAGTAACAGCCAACCTGAAAATATATTATTCTCTACATTAGAATATTTTTTATGTCGACATATCACGCATAAGTTACATAAAAATTACAAGTGGTGGGACGTTTTGGTAACGACTTCTACCTTCATCGGCCATGGAATGAAACACGTGGTATCAGGATCAGTTGTTGCCAGATTTCAAAACAGCTTTCCAAATGATGTGTTTCACTGCCAATTATTCTCACTATGAAATTATTCTCTAACCAAACTTTTTCGAATATACAGATTTTCCAGTCATACTCTGAAAGAAGGAATAAAATAATTCGTAACCAGTGTTCAAACAACAAACCACAACCTCAGTGTTAAATGAACAAAGTAACAAATGTGAGAGATTTTTTTCTTCTTTTTTGGGTTGAGGGTTTAATGACCAGTTGACCACTGTGAGCGACTCAATGGGCTATAAGCAGTCACCCATCCCTAATTTAGGGCCACTGATTCCACGGAAAGGAGAGAGCCAGTGTCATAAGAAAAACACAATATCCATGCCTCACTGGGATTTGAACCCAGACCCACTTGGACAAACAGCCATAAACTGGCACTTAGACCACTGCACCACCAGGGTGGCAATGAGAGCGATCGAATGGAAAACATAAACAGGTGAACATGAACAGTAAAAAAAAATGGAGCTCAGGCGAAGACGGAAGTACCTAATGATAAGTGTAGCCCACAAGCATTTCTCAGGACACGTGAAACAGTACATGCTGGGCAGTGATTGGTTATTAAACCCAGATGGCCACTGCTCAACACTTTGGCTGGCTGTTGAGCTGGGAGATACAGTAGCTGGTAGTTTTAATGGAGAGCACCCCTTTCCCCCACATCACTGCTTTCACCTCCAAATTCTCTCTTTTAGCCAATTGGTGAGTGCATGCCTGTTGCCTGCTACTTGGCCCTTCCTTCAAGGCCCCTTTGCATGTGGCACATGTGAGAATTCTGGCTTACAGCCCGGACTCTTGCTGTCGGACCTTTCATCACCCAGTTTACAACACAAAGAGAATGTAGCCACGATGCACGATGGCAGGTGTTACCGATCAAGTTTTACAGAAAAGAAAAAGGCATTCGAATTTCAAGGATTTTACGCCAAAAAATAAAAATTTTCCAGGACTCCATAAGAGCACATCTACCATTTTCAAGGATTTCCAGGCCTGGAAAATAAAATTTTCAGTTTCCAGGACTTCCCAGGATTTCCAGGTCCTGTGCAGACCCTACAGAAAATGTTCATTAAAAAAAAAAATTAAATTAAGGAAACACTTCCACTTTTTTTTTTTTTTTTTTTTTTTTTTTTTACTTATTTGCTGAAATGTTACTGCTTTTCCTTTTCTAGAACATTACAGCTTTCTCTTCAAAAAGACAGTAACAGCACATGGTAGAAAAAACACTGAAATTTTCCTGAAAGTCAATGCCTGTAATTCAGAGGTGCTCTACACTGACAACATTCAGAAGAATGAATTCTATTACATGAAGCCTTGAACTCTTTCCCAATTGCACTTTTGTGAGAACATGTCTAATGTCTACTTGAAAAGTCTAACTGCCACTGATTTCAAAATATTAAACACAAATTTTTTTATCAATATTTTGTTACAAAAAATTATAAAAAGAGGAAAGGAGAAACTAATTATTTATTTGTAGCAGCAATTATATTGATGAACAACATTACAAAACATCACTTTGAGACAATGATAAAAAAATGAGAAAAGTGTTAAAACTCAGCAAATGAATTTTTGTTCTTTATTATGCAAATAAGCTACACATGCATGGAAACACAATATTTTTTTCACATAAAAGATGTAAGAACATTACTTGTTTCTTTTACACATAACTCTGACCAAACTGACACACAATAACTTCTAGTGACATTACTTCATTAGAAAATGTGGGAAAATGAAAGAAACCTAAGATGCCAAGTTTACAAGATTGTTGTTCACAGCAATCTGACTGATATGACTAAACCTGTGATTTTCCCATGTGTTTGTGAGGAACACATCTTCCATAATATCCACAAAATGCTAAGTGTTTTATTCTGATTCTTTACCCCTTACCAAACAGAAGTACATGCCATGGCTAGTATTTACAGCTAGTACCCCAGACTACAACTGAGCACTGTGATGTGTAGAGCCATCTGTTCTACACATAAAAAAAGTTTAATGTAAAATCCAATAAATGATCACAGACTGTCCGTCCATCCGTCCGTCCATCCGTCCGTCCATCCATCCATACATCCAATACATACATACATACATACCACTAAGCTGTTCTCTGAGATTCGGAGGTTAGCTCCAAAAAGAAATACAAACTACCAGATAGTTTTACTTACTGTTGTCGTATCAAACTTCTCCATTTACAGCAATCTTCGCATACAACTCGGGCTTCACTGATATCCATTACACGCCATACACAAGATCTTTTATACTTCATACCCATAATCTTTTTCTCATGCAGACACTCCTGAATCTGATCCACCCATGTCTTCCTTGGCCTTCCCTGGCCTTCCTCTGCCTTTCCTTCCTGCCACTTGGGCTAAAGAGATTTTCTTAGTAAGCATCTCATCACTCATTCTTTCAACATGGCCAAACCACCGAAGCATATTGTTCTCCATCTTGCTAACAACATTTTGCTTCACATCACACAACTGCAACACATCTTCATTTCTCACACAATCAGACAGTGTCTTGCCACAAACACCCCGGAATTAACGCATTTCACCAGCACATAAAACAACTTAGGTTTCTTCTGTAGTACCCAGGTTTCACTACCATACATCGAGTAAGAACAATTACCGTTTCATACACAGCCATGCGGGACTCTCTAGAGAACACATCATTCCGGTGAAAACCTCCCAGAGCAGCTATGACTTTCAATGAAAAATTCACTTGCCTACTAATTTCACCATCCAATTTATTCTCTCTGTCAAACATGTTTCCTAAATACAGAAACTCACTCACATGGTCAATCACAGTGCCATTTATACTTACATTACATTCAGTGCTACCAGTTCCTCTCTCAAAGACCATAACTTTGGTTTTTCCCTTATTTATACTCAGTTTGAATTTCATGCAAACTTCGTACATCCGAGACAACATACTCTGCAAATCACTTTTGCTCTCTGCCAACAAAACAGTGCCATCATCATACAGCAATCTGCACACATGGATATCACCAAGACATAAACCACTATTATCTATTTTGGCATCACGCATGTACGCGTCCATAAATATATTAAACAGCCATGGTGATATTACACAACCCTGTCTAACTCCTGCACCAACAGAAAACCACTTTGATAAAACATCATTCACTTGTACACAAGCTCTACTACCAGCTAGCATGTTCTTATTGGATGCTACTCCAGCATAAATAGTTTGGTACACAGATGGAAAACAATAACATTTTAATAGTCACTCGAGAAACATACATCTCTCTATCATAAACATCTGATGCAATAACACCCAAAAAAATATGTACAAAATCTTCTAAAAGAAAATCCCTTGCAATAACGAAGGGAAAATGGCCAGTGATTAAATAAAATATGAAAATCTGTTTCCTTAAATTAAAATTAAAATGTTCTTTGCAAATGACATGAAGATAGAAACAAACATCCTCAAAAATATACCTTAGTGATATGGAAGTTACTATGATTACATTTTTTTACCACTGTTTGTCAAATTTTCAGGTTGCACACCAACCCTCCATTTGACCTAACTCAAAAGAGTAGGTGTTGCCATTGGGGCGGTAATGCCTTGCCTTTCTGTTTGTTAGTTGTGGCTCTTCTACTTTCAATTTGTAAACCACCTTCCTTTTTATAAAATGCTATTAATGTAAAAAGAAATTTTATAGAGTCCCAGTTAATTGAATGTAAAGTACTTTGAATATGTATGTCAAGGCCTGTTTTGTTAGTCAAGTTTCTTATAACAGCTTTATGTTCTGCTATACTGGTTTGAAGTTTTCTTCCAGTTTCTCCTATACAGGTTTTCTTATATTTGCAGTTTACACTGTAGACCACTCCTTCTTGTAGCAGGACACTGTTTTTCATTTTGCTTAATGGGAAGGAAGAGTTTTTTAATTTTATTTTTTAGGTTTGAGAGCCAGTCGAACATAGAATTTTTTACTAATCCTCTGAAGTTTTTCAAAAATCCTTTATGGTCCATGACTTTTCTAGTAAGCTTAATGTTATTATTTGATTGCTTACAATTTAACTTTATTTCTTTGTTAAAAAAATTTTCTATCTTTTTTTTTTTCCCCCTGTATTACTGTTATATTTTTTTTAATATTCCATCACAGGATTTGCCATTAATTTATTAACGCATCCTCAAAACAAAACTGTTCAACAAAATACAGTACTTTGAATAGCATCTCACACATTTGTATTCAATAAAATACAATTACATAACACAATATATCAGGAAATGATTAGTTTGTTGTTAGAACAGGTAGTATGTAATTACAGAGCATACAAATGAAAAAAAAAATCCACCATGGCTTAAATATTTCACTGATTGCACTTTTTCAGTTTCCATAATATTTCATGCAAAACAAACAGTTTTTCAGTAATTACAAATAGACAAACCTTGAGATGGGTCTGGAAGTTGACGTTTCTTTATTTTTGCTTCAGATATGGCTACTATGTAGGCTGATGACATTTTGATGAACCATGCTGCTCTTAACATAGGGACAGAATATTCATACAGAGTCATGAATATTTCTTCTTTTTATTAAAAATTGGGACCTAAAACAGAAAGAACAAAAACATGTTTTAAGATGTTCTCCCCATCAAAAGTTATTAATGTACTATATGCCAGCACAGCACAACATAAAACCCTCCAAATGTTTGAAATAAACACACATACTATGAAGGTCATTAATCAATGCCCTGAAAGTCACAGTTTCATTCTTCAAAGCAAACAGCAAAAGCAATATCTTCATCTTCATTTATCAGCTGTTTAAATACTTCTAATGTCCCAACAGAAACCACACCTTTACAATCTACTGTCAATCAGAAATATGATTTACACATACACAATTATTCATATACCATATTATCATCATTACAAATGAAAATAAATTATATAAAATATTGAAATCTAACATGAAGTATAAACAGTTTAATTTAATTGCAATCTGACACACATAACACATTAATAGAAACAGCTAAAAGATTGATTTAGTTTTAAGATACACATTGTGATCAAATCCTCAAGTTGGGATTACTGTTTTTTTTTTTAATTAAGAATATTAAAATGTTTAATTACTCTTTAATATACAGATTAATAATCACAAAAAAAAAACATACTTCTGGATTTGTCCAACTTATAAACTCAACTCAGTTTATAAGTGCAACAACATCTGTGAAGGTAGAATGTTGATCACAAGATTGCTAAGAGTTGTCAACTGTTCATTGGTACTGGACGTAATGAGAAATGGATGGCATCCACATTCCAAGACAAGGTACAGGACTTTGCACAAGAAGAAAAGGGCAAAACTTTCATATGCCTGGTGAATGGCTTTGGAGGTCAGCAACTTCTGCCCAAATTAAGAATGTTGTTGCGCTCCCCAGGTGATCCCTCACAGAGTTTGCAATCATTTGACGGAAACAAATCAAATCTTAAGAGAGAGTCCCACCATTTCCTTCTGCTGCTGAACACAATGTACATCCCTTGCAGTATTGTGAACAAGTTCATTAGAAGCTAGCTAGAAGGGTGTTCTGTGCATTTAGTGATGACAGCCATTTTTTCCCTAGGGTAAGTGATGACAAACAAAAATCAGAACATGACTAGGAGAGAGATACAGCAGGCTGTATAAGGGAAGAACACTCATGACGACTTTCAATGTAATAGTGACTTGGGGGCTGTTAGATACTACAAAAAAAAGGAAACAACTCTTATGCTTGTCAAGCGAGTTATAAGACTACACTGTTAAACGCATCATAAACCTGTCACCTAATATTTTTGTAAAATAATATGGGAATTACATGTTACTCAAAAGATGTCATTTCTTTTTCTGTTTTTTTGTTGTTGTTTTTTTGTTTTTTTTTTTTGTTGTTGTTTTTTCAGAAATATAGGAAGTTAAAATGTAGCTCTTACTGCAGTTTTTTTTTCTTTGGATAAGGATTTGTAAGTGACTAGAATGTGTTAGATTTAAGTTACATTACCAGTCAGGTGTGTATTTGAAATTAGTATATTTAGAAGTTATTTTAAAAGAAGTTGCATTGGGCTGAGTTATACACGTTCCCATGTTAACATTTTTGTAGTCATCACTTGCAACTCTTACTAATTTTTACATAGTTTCTTTTATTATTTTACCACTTTAAACAAATAAACTAAATAATAATAATAAATCAACTGAGTATTTTGCAGATGATTATACATTGCTCGACATAGAAATTGCCCCACCCAGAAAAAGGTGTGCTATAAACATGCAAATTGCAGGGTGGATGTACTCACTCAAGATATGTAAAATGATGTTAAACCAGAGCCAATGACATCATACGTACGTGAGATAAGGCTAGTGGCATCATACAGAAAGCTGATGACATCATACAGAGAGCCAATGACATCATACGTACGTGTGATAAGTGCCAGCAGCAACAGGAATGGTAACGTGTGGTCACTTAAAGAAGTGACATGGACATTTTAGATTAGTTGTTTGTGCTGGGAAACTGTTCAGCAAAGGCCGAAAATGCCGAGTATATGGTCAGCAGGCTTATCACCACTTCAATGCGTTTCAGAGGGAAAATTGTAGGCTTGTGTGAAGCGGGCTGGTCTACACATCGTTATCGCTACGCATGTGCAACACATGCATAAACTGTTGGACGCTGTTGGCATCAGTGGCTACAGGAAGATTTATATGTGCTTTGGAGTGGCCAGTGGTGCAGTCTGATAGACGTCAGCCCACCTGGACCAGCGGATTGTTCGACATGCTCATTCGTCACCAGAAAGCACTGCAGCCAATATTCAACATGCTGCCATCGTCCATAAACGTTGTCATTACAACCCGAACTGTAAACTGAAGGTTACATGTGGCAAACCTGCGCAGTAGGCAACCATTACATTGACTGCCACGAATGGGCAGCCATCACAGCACTTGTTTGGCTTGGTCCCAAAGTCATGCAAACTGGGGTCACAAATGGACCACTGTGGTCTTCAGTGATGAATCCTGTTTCTGTCTGGTTGCTGACGATCAGCAGACCATGTCTGGTGACACCCTGGTGAGCGGATGGTTCCCGATTTAGTTCGCGTCCACCACACAGCCCGTCAAGCAGGCATCCTGGGTATGGGGTGCTATTGCTCATGACAGCAGGTCACCTCTTGTCCGCATTATGGGCACACTGACAGTTGCACAATACGTGCAGCTGTCAGTGTGCAACCATTCCTGAATGGCCTACAACACCCGATTTTCCATACATGAGACTCACGAAGAGAAAAGAAAGCTGGCCTATTTAAATGGATAAAAAAAACGGAATGTGCGGCAAAACAGTGTGAATAAATCAGCATGAGCAAGACAAAATTATTCAGGTTAATTTATTTAGGTAAATATTAAACTGGACCACATCACTCTATTCAAAATATAAAATGCTGCCCCGGTGGTGCAGTGGTCTAAGCGATGACTTCTGATCATTCGTCTGAAAGGGGTCCGCGTTTGGATCCCGGTGAGGCATGGATGTTATGTTTGTCTTACGGCACTGCCTCTCTCCCTTCCCTGGAACCAGTGACCCTTAATTAGGGACAGGCGACTGCTTATAGTACATTGAGTTGCTTATCGTGGTCGTTAAACCTTCAATAAAATATATATATATATATATATATATATATAATCATGAACATATTTAACAACACAAAATAGAGGAAACATTGTGTGAAGGGGGGGGGGGGTCGATTACGAGCAAAATCTTTGCATCATCTGATTTCTGTTTTCGAAAAATTTTCCTCCATTTTCAAGCTGAAACATATCTATTTAAAAAAAATGATATTTAACAACAAAACTGAGCAAAACCATATTGTAAGAAAAAAATAGGATTACGGGGGAATCTTCCCTCCATTTAACTTCCAATTTCAAAAGTTGTACTTCCATCCTCAGACAGAAAATGACCCTTCCCTAAATTCTGTTCAGTTATGTATCAATCTCATGAATCACACAAATGATGAAAAAGACGAAATACCTCGAATCCGCTGAAAAATATCATGCCTGAAGATTGCAGGGAAATTTCCGAGCTGTCTAACTTCTGTTTTCAAGCTGAAATACAAATACTCTTGGAACAAAATGATATTTAACAACAATACTGGGCAGAAGAAACATCGCGAGAAAGGGCATTACAATAACGAGGGAAATCTTTTCTCCATTTAACTTCCGTTTTCAAAAGTTTTAAAAGATGAAATGTCGTTTCAGGAAATGAATCCCTCCCCCAACTAATACCCCCGAAGTTTCTCTTCAGTTGTGCATTGATCTCGAGAATGACCCAACTGATGACCAAAAAAGCGGAATTCTTCAAATCCGTGGAGGAATCTCATGTATGATTTTACAGCAAGATAATGCCCATGTACACACCATTCGTGTCTCCAGACAATGTTTTAAACATGTTCAAACACTGTAATGACCAGCAAGATTGCCTGATTTATCCTCAATTGAAAACCTGTGGGACCACTTCGGATGTCGTCTGCAATCAAATCGGCCTGCACACGATCTCTATGAATTATGGAAGCAAGTCAACAATGTTTGGTGTTCCATTGCTCAGGACTATATCCGTCGACTGTATGACTCACTGCCATGCTGCATTACTGCCTGTATTGCTGTTCACTGCAGTGCAACCATTTACTGAGGCGTACCCACTGTGATGAATTATCTCATCTGATAAACAATGTATGTGACTGAAAATAACATCAAGGTAAACCCTTGTGTATTCCTATTTGCATGCTCAATTCCACCCCTCTATCCTCACTCCTTCTGGGTCAGGCAATTTTATGTCGAGCAGTGTATCTATGAAAATATTACACAAATACATGTCTTATCCCGTTCAACACTTTATGTACTTAATCATTGTGTTATGGTTGACTGCCAGCTTACATTACTTGGAATTTTGATAATCTTTTGAAATTCTTTTAAGTTCGACTAGCAGTTTCAATAATGCCTTGGGAAACAGTAACCTCAGTTACATCATTTCTGGTTACTGCAGAAGATAACTTATTTGTAGAATCTTTCATTAAAGTATCTGCTATATTGATTTCTCCTTGAATACACTGCATATTGTGTTGTCTATATCATCTAGCTTCTCTGTGGGCAACCTGTTTATTTTGTGTGATATGTTTTTCAATAAGATTGTTTTGTTGCATTTCTGTTACAAGCATCTTCACATTTCATGCTGGCAAACACAAATGGGGAAGAAAGGAAAGACTTGAAGTTTGAACAGAAAATTATCACTGGGGCTAGAAAGGTGTGGACCACAACACTGTTGGCTATTTAAAGGTCATCATATTGAAATTGTGGAGAGAATGGTCCGTAGATGGACACTCATCCACCCACCATGCCAGAAACGAGAGACCACCACTGGTTGACAATCAAGTGAATGCCGGGTGGCAAGTGCTGTCAGGAACAGACAGCTTACAATCCATCAATTAACAGCACATTACAACCATGGCAGAGAGAGAAACATTTCCAAGCAAACACTTCACTGGATGTTCTTGAAAATAAGCCTAGAGAGCCGCTGACCCATTCATGCCCCTATATTTATCTAATGTCATTGACAGCTCCACCTGCAGTGAGCACCACAACTAGACATTCGACGACTGAAAAATGGCTGTTTGATCTGCTGAGTCCAGGTTTCAGCTCCAACATACCAATGACCAGGTGCATATTCAATGCTGCACTGGTGAACAACTACAATCAGATTGCATGGTTGAAAAGAAACAGGCTGACAATGGCAGTATCATGGTATGAGGATCATTCTCACATCACAGAGCTTCTCTGATTCCCATTTAACACACACTCACCACCAGATTCTACAGAGGCACTGTTTCAGACCAAGTGTTGTCTTACATGATAGTGACTGTGTATGCAGATGACACAGGACGTTTTGAGCAACACCATGCCTTGTGTCACAAGGCTTGCCTTGAGTAGGAATGTTTCAAAACTTACATCCACACATTTCATGTGCTCCAATGGCTACCAAATTTCCAACTTGAATTTCATCAAACGTTTCTAGGATGCAGTCATTTCAATCTGTGATATCTAGAAGCATGTAAATTTCATATAAAATGCTGAAGCACCAAATTCACTGACTATATCACAAGCTGAATGCATTTCATAGGATGTGTATTATTGGTCTCTGACATCACCCCCCATAAAGCTACAGGCCCACGCACCGAATACCGGAAGCTGGATGACGTAGGGGAGGGTAGTCTGGTCATTCGTGCTGGGTGGTCGAGCTGTCTCGAAGATTAACAGCTAACAGACAATTAAATTGTGTTTGTGATACACAAAGAACTACACAAACATAATTATTTGTACATTGGCAGTTTTCCTGAATACCTCTTGAAAATCAAATTTCAGGAAACTTATGCCAGTAAGTATTCATATTTTTCCGGATAAAAAGAAATGTTTATATTCTGGATCCAAATAGTTTTGTTTAATACTACTAAATATACTATTTAATACAGATGTTTTAAACTTTGACAAGGTAACTTTTTTAAATAGTGCTCTGGAAGACAAAAATTATAAACTTTATATTTGCTTACCCAAATGAAGTTGACCAAACACGTAACTAGATGGTACTAAAATTAGGAAAACTTGTTACGTCATTAAAAAGTCGTTACTGTGCATTTAATAATGTAACAATTGCGTAATTTTCTTAAAATCTTAATTTATTTTTTGCAATCAGTGGATCAAGCAGCAATTTACTGCATATATGTTAAAAAGTGTTTTATTGAGCCTTTGGTTATAATTTAAAAACACACAGGAAAAAATTCAGTTTTTCTTCTTGACCTTTTTATATATATATATTAGTGAACATGGACTGCACATAAATTGCTAGTTACTGACTGATATGAAAATGCATTTTCACTAAAGGAATTATTTCATTACTCAATATTTCGTAGTCGTAAGCTCGCAATGAATGAAAAATCTGATTCCTTAAATTCGCCAATTGACATCTTTTGAAACGACGGCAGTACTTTGTAATGGCCCTCAAACTAATCTTTAAAGTACAAGAATGATTCGGTGAACTATGACGACACTATAACTTCAAGTCAAACTAATTTCGATTACAGAAATGTTTTATCACTTTCAGTAAAATGACAGCGATGCTTTCATTAAGTTGAAGAATCTGTCTTCCTTACACCTTTACGTCGAAATTATTGCTACATTAGATTTTATGCTGTAATTTCTTTTTCTTCTGTATTTTAAAAAATTATACAACAAACGTGTAAACTCTGCAGCTATTTAAAAATCTAACACAGAAGTCCCTACTTAAATGCAATGAAACTCTAAAGAATGCGTGACTTGTTTAGTTGGTGTACGTAAAGACGTGTTCACTTCGCACATCGCTGTACTGCTCCCAGCATTTCCCTCTCCCTGACTACGGACTACCCTAGTGATGTCACAATTCAGTGCACGGGCCTGTAAGCTATAAGGTGGTGATATCTCTGAGAGGGTGGATGGTCAACTTGCCATATTGTGCAGCATTTGAGCTATGACAACACAAAAATGCATCAATGCTGGAAGCAGTTATTGAAGGAAGGTATGAGTTCTTGTCAGCCTGGAACTGAAGCACACAGGATGACCATACCGTGGATGACCATTTGATTTGGCAAAAAGCTTCCGCTGCTCTTACAGCCACTGTCTCTACTATTAGAAGGGCAGTAATGTTGCTTTTAGTCATCTCATCACAGGACAGGCCCTAATTAAAATATTGGTGGAGGCAGGACTTCACACACTGTATCCAATGCATTGCCATATCTGGTGTTCCCAACATTAAAGAGACCAATCAATTACCAAAACCCCCGATTAAAATGAGCTTGCCCCATCCAATGATCATTGTTGCCAGCACCTCAAGTGATGCAACACTCCAGTAAACTAACAAAACAGAATGATATGCGACCTTCAGCAATAAATCTCACTTTTGTTTGGGGTCCAATGATTAGTGGCCTCAAGTCTGAAAAGAGCAGATCAATTCAGAGTAGTAACTGCCCAGTGGTTACAGGGAGCAATCAGCTAAGATAGCAGAACATTGCTAGTACTTCTCACACGCTCATTGGTACATGTAAATATCCTGGATGCTGTTGCTATTCCTTTCAAAACGAAGGCACCTGGTTATCATGTCTCACTCAGATACTATGCATCCACATACATCTCCAGAAAACGTCTGCATGCTGTCAATGTTGTGGAATGGCAATCAAGATCTCAAGATTTGTCCCCAATAGGGCATGTATGGGGCATCAGACATTTCTATGACTCATTGCCATGACACACTGCTGAATCCACTGCAAACAGAGGTAGTTGTACCTTTCACTGATGGGCCTTATTTTTCAGTTATTAAAACTGTCCATTAGTTTTGAAAACTTCATAGACATCAGATGACATTTTACTAGTTCTGGGTGTTGCAATATCAATGTTACTGAGTGCATTTGTTTTGTTTGCACTACTGTTAAGAGGTATACTTTTTTCAAAAATACAGTGTAACTTGGATAATTTGAAGCTGAAGGGACCACAAAAATAATTCGAATTAGGCAAGTTTGAATATGGGCACATTGAAGTACTGTAAAAAACAACATATTTTTTCATAACATACAAAAAAGTACAGTACGGTAAATTTACAAATTTTTGCATAAAAATAACGTGAAATTTTGGCCTGCTTCTTAGAATTTATGTTATGGCTAAGTGTAAATTCCTCAAGTATATTGAGTGAATGAAATAGAAAGTCACTTACATTCTGCTCTCCCTCAACAAACTACCTTAACTGTTGGAGGTGAATCAATGCCTCTCCTGAATTTGGAAGGCGCTCTTCAGGATATTCTGGCCATTCCAGTTCTTCATCTGAAGATACACAGCAGGTCTTCTTATTCATAACATCAGCCAAGATCTCATCATCTGTGAGCTCACCACAAACAGCTTAATTGTCATCAACTCTCACAAAAGCCTCATACGGTACATCACGGCATACGTCTTCCCAGTACTCCACAGTGGGTATGATCTCCTCGCCACCATTACCTTGATGTAGTTGAGACTAAATCGTCGGGGTGCTGGAAGCCTGCTTTTCCGAAGCAGTTGGTTATAGTTTCAGGTTTAACTTGTTGCTTCATTCAGAACTCGGAACTTCATCCCGAACAGTACATACCCATTTTAAAAGGTAATTGTTAAAAATATGAGAATACGAAAATGTTTTTTTTTTTTTTTTAAATTAAACAAAAAAAGTTCGAATTAAAGGGGTTTTGTTAGCATTATTTATATAGAAAATTTAAGGGACCAAATTAAAAATTTGAATTAACCAAGAATTCGAATTAAAAACATTCGAATTAGACAAGTTACACTGTATTTTGATTTATCCCACACAACAAATGCATTGGTTTCGTTATAATTATCCAGAAATTGAATAAAACTAGCACCCTTTTTCTCCAATTCAGCAGTAGCTTGTGCACAGAAATAACTGACATGAAAAAAAAAAAAAGTTACACTTCAAAACATGAGGAGGAAACTTTATATGAAATTGCTACTATGCCTTTTTAGCTAGGATGGTGAGAGGTTTGGATCCAGCTAAATCCTTGAACCAGGCTTCTATTGCATTTTTAGATCTTGCAGTAACCTAGAGAAAAATACATATCCATATTATATTTCCACATAAAATTCAGCTTCATTACTGCCACTCAACTTCATGAAAGAATGAAAGTATATGTAACTGCAACTACAAATTATACATTTCCCTGTGCATTTACACAGCGTACACTCTATGATAATTAGAACAATTATATTTTGATCTGTCCCTATAATAATCAATTTATAATGATTTTTCATATCTGTTAATTTATGACATGATTAGATTGTGTGGGTGATAATGTAAATGGTAATTGTTAATAATAATTTACATTATCACAAACAAATTCACTTACACAAGAATAATCACAAATCTCTGCTATTTGTCTTACAATTTACTGTATATTTAGAATAATGAAAGATATTGTGTAAATGATTACTAGTGCATTTTAATAATTATAATTTAAAACAGTTGTATCCACAAGCAGACATTTAAACTTAACAGCTGTGAAGTTAGTTCCTTAAAACTTACAACATAAACCGAAGGGATTCTAAAGATGTAGATCATTTGGTGAAAATCTTAATTTCTTAGAAGTGAGGAGCTCCACAGAAATTGTATTTCATAAGATACATACTTTTATGAGGTTATACAATATAATTACAACTTTCTGGGCAGCATCTCTAGGTAGTTTCTTTGTATCAGTGTCTGTATATACACTGAAGTGCCAGAAAAACTGGTACAGAAGAGCTTATGTAAAATACATAGCAACGTCACTTACGCACATATTCGGTTGCGTCTGCCAGTGCGTATATAAAGTGACAGACATCCTTGCCAGCTGTCAGAGCTGTTTTTGGCATGAGAATGACAAGTAATAACGATTTAAGCGATTTTCAACACGGTGTCATAGTTGGCGCTCGTGAGATGGGCCATAGTATTTCGGAGGTAGAAACGAAGTTCGAGTTTTCACAGACAACCATTGCAAGGGTGTACCGTGACTACAAGAATTCCGGCAAAACCTCCAACCTACGATACCAATTTGGCCATAAAAAGACATTGGGTGAACATGACCATCGTCGGCTGTCAAGAATCATTTCACGCAATAGGTGTGCAACACTCTCGTAGGTATCATTGGAATTCAATGCTGGAGCCTCAACAAGCATCAGCGTCCGGACTGCGCAACGTACCCTACACGATATGGGCTTTGGGAGACTACGCCCAACTCGATGATGGGTGCAAGACACAGAGCTATGTGCCTCGCTGGACACTTGATGACTGGAAACAAGTAGCCTGGTCTGACGAGTGGCATTTCCAACTGTATCGGGCAGATCGAAGGATTCATGTGTGGCGCAAACCCCATGAAGCCATGGATCCCGCCTGTCAACAGGGAACTGACTGTACCAGCTGGTGGGGGGTCCGTAATGGTATGGGGGGTGTTTAGCTGGACTTCACTGGGATCCCTGGTGCATCTACAAATGTCTGTGACTGGCCAACGCTATGTGCGCATCCTTTCTGACGAGGTACACCCATTCATGTCCGGCATTCATGCTGATGGGTTGGGACTGTTCCAACAGGACAATGTACCTCCACACAAGTGACCGGACACCAAATTATGGTTAGAGGAACATTCATCTGAGTTTGGGGTGTTGCCATTCCCACCCAAGTCCCCAGATCTGAACGTGATAGAACACATTTGGGATGCCATGCAACGCGCTATTGAACACAGAAATCTGAGACCTCGGAATACACCTGAATTGTGGAACGCTCTGCAGGAAGTATGGTGTGCATTGCCTACAGCATATTTCCAGAAGCTAGTGGAGTCCATGCCCCGTCGTATTTCTGCAGTCCTGTGCTCCCGTGGGGGACCTACCAAGTATTAGACTGGTGTACCAGTTTTTCTGGTATTTCAGTGTATATATACAGTCATTTTGCAAAAGTTTTTAAGACCACCTGTTGGTATTAGGAGATTTTTCTGATTGTGTCATACTGTCTGGATTACTCAACTTCCTGTCGGTGTTGCATCATCCTACAGCAGCAGCTGTCGATAGATTTGGGGGAAGCATGCGAGCGTCAGTTTGATTCTGGTTTTCATGTTGAGAAGCTTTGTATGTGTTTTCTATATAGCAAAAAATGGGCAAAAAAGTGTCATTAAGTGTTATTAAGAGGGCACAAATAGTGACTTTATATCAAAAAGGGTACTCCAAATGTGACAGAAGCAGAAAGGTGAATGTAAGCAAGACTGCTATTCATAATGCAATCATGAAACATCGAGATACAGGTGAATTTAGCTGCCAAAAGAGAAGTGGACGTCCAAGGAAAACAACCCCACATGATGCCAATACCATAAGATGAATAGTTATGCATTCTCTGAGGAGTTTGTGCAAGAAAATCAAGACCTTTCTACATTCGAAAGAGTCTGATATTAGTATCAGCACTGTTTCCCGACATCTTAGCAAAGATTTTGGATTAAAGTCATATAAACCTGCACATAAACCTAGACTAACCTCTGTCATGAAAAAGAAGACTCCAGTTTGCAAAGCGTCATCAATCGTGGACTGCTGAAAATTGGAGCCAAGTTCTTTTTTCCGATGAATCAACTGTGTGTCAATTTCAATCCCGTGAAGCACATGTTCGACGACCAAATAGCAAAAGGTTTGATGAAAAATACACCATTAGCACCATGAGACATCCACCTAGTCAGATAATATGGGGTGATATGTCAGCATCCGGTACTGCTTCATTATCCATTTTGCCAACAGGCACTGTCTTTTTTATGTGGAAATGTTACGCGAGAAGCTGTTAACTCATGTGCAAGTACACAGATGCACAATCTTTATGCATGATGGTGTACCATGCCACAGATCAAAGACAATAAAGGACTACCTGCAGAGGAAAAACATAACTGTGCTTGACCTGCCCGGTAATAGTCCTAACCTAAACCCCATCGAAAATTTGTGGACCATTTTAAAGACAAGGTAGTAGAAAAACAGCCATTAAATTCCTGAGCTTTAATTGACGTGATAAAGTATGTGTGGTGCAAAGACATTTCAAGTGATTACTGCAAATCCCTCATTGAGAGAATACCACATCGTATTCTGTGCGTTATAAAAATCAAAGGTGGCCACACAAAGTACTGATTTCTGTCTTTTTGTTTTCTAAAGAATGTAAGTATTCATCTGTGATGTCATTTTTTCAAATATCTCTGACTAGTAAATTAGTCGTTTCTTTGAAAATCTTAATTTTTAGTAAATTGATAGGTGGTCTCAAACTTCTGCAAATGACTGTATATATTGTTACGACCTACCCCCGCCATTATTTTAGTAATTAATGGGCGTGGTGGATGTATGAAATTAATTAAGTATTAATTATGTTCGAGGCTTGATTGGAGTTTAAAAGTGTAAACATCAGATAAAGTTTTATCTGGGGGTTTGAAAAGAAAGGAGGCGAAGAATTCTCCCTCTGGCTGGGTGGTCTCAGAATAGCTCTGTTAGGTCATAAATCGAAGGTTGCAGCTGACGGGCAGCTTAAGCAACACGGAAAGGGAAAGAGGTATACGTATCGAAGGGGACCACTTGAGAAATGAATGAAGATGGGGTACAAAAGGTTTAGCGAATAATCGTAAATTGGTCGATTGTTTGGGGCATTTTCGAGAACAATTGCTCTCTGTGTGGACCATGCAGAAAAATAAGATTTCGCACTTAGCGTGAAAATAAGGAAGAAAGTTCAGTTGTCTGTACGCTCTCCGATGTGAAAGGCTGGATGCCTTGGATCTGCTATATGGATTGGGAAATGAAGCAGCAAATATCCCCGCATTGGGTAAGAAATGGAGACGACAACTCGAGGCGGCTGATGGAGATGCCAGTTTGCCATAAAGACAGCAGAATGCCTAAATCCGCGTGATAAAGCAGCAATTTCTAGGATGGAGCCTAATGGAAATTAGCGACTGGTTGGCCCAATGAAAGCAAAGTTACAGAGGAATTAAAGAATCTGCGAGTGGACAGTGGTCATTCCAATGAAAAGCGAAGTCGGGTTCGAATGCCAACCACTGCAGTGTGGAATCATCATCCCCCATTCATCCCCTACTGTGGAGGAAGTGAAGAGTCGCGCTTTTCTTACGAAGCGAGGCTCCCTCAACAAACGCCTAAATGTGTGTGTGTGTGTGTGTGTATGAGTATGGTAGCGCCCAGGGGACGCAGCTCCTGCAATGAAATCTTCCATGTAAAAAAAAAGGAAGGTGTGTTTTACTTTACTAGTGCAATCACAATTTGGATTTATTCTGGACAGCACCCATGTAAGTAGAAACATTTTGTTTTTATTGTTACATCTGCTACGCAATTAGTTGAGGAACTAAACTAATATATTTCAAGAACTGAACTGAGAAATAGTGAGACTGAATTGTGAAATTTAAGTTCATTAAAACTATCTCGCGGGAACTGATTTAGGTCAAAGTTGACCCAATGCTCATGTTCAGAAGACAGCTAAATTTTATTCATATGTGTGCCATTGTTATGTTTTCATAGCCAATTAAATATTTGTTTAGGCAGTTATAGAACACATTATTTATGTGTACGCAGGTGATTGGTTGAAACTGTTTAAGTGTATGCCCATATATAATACAGTTTTCGCGCCAAGAACTACGTCGAAAGAGATCAGTGAAGAAATATACTTATACCGCTCGGCACGTTCTGATCAATTGGTGGCGAGCGGTGTGATGATTAACCCAGCTCGACCCACGGTATTCTGATCAACTGGTGGCGAGCGGTGGGATGATTAACCCAGCTCGGCCCGGTATCGTAACAATATATTGGCATCTCAAATTTAACTCATAATTACCAAAACATTGTAATATAAATTTTCCTGTACAGGAAAATTTGCTCATTTTGTTGTATGCCAATCTGGAATCTGTTCTTGGAGGAGTAATGAACTTGTATTTTGTAAAAGCAAATAAGTATACCGAGTTTCTCTCATCCAACACCATGGTGAGAAATCAAACCATTTCAGAGAACTGTTAAATTTAATCCATAAAAAGTAGAACATTTCTGTGAAGTGTAAGCAACACACAGTTAACATTTTTTATTGCACTATGGTAACAACTTGAATTTTAAATTTGTAACAATTTTGATGAGCATCTTTAAGTGGCAATTTGAAATATGTACTTGTAAAAGTCTGGCATCATTAGGCTATGATAAAAAAATAGATCTAAAAATATGCACGAAAATGGGCATTTAGAAGTGTGCAACTTTATTTTCTTCTTCTGGGCTCTACTCTCAACTTTGCTACAAGAGCTCAAAATGTTTCTAAACCCCTTGTCAGAAAAAAAAATTACCTTCAAGATACACCATTAATGCAAATTGTGCTTTTAGAGTGTACACTCAAAAATATTCGAACAAAAATGCCATAAATGTTTGTGTGTGTGAATTTTTTAAATACATGAATTTTGCCTTTGCCCCTTCCCTCTGACATCCCTGCTAAGATTTCATGTCACACGATTAAGCAACCATTGGATATTTGGAAAGTTCACACCAGTGACAAACCATACACACACTTCAGGGTTGCATCTCTTCATATAAGATCTTCCCAAGTTTCCTGTCACTTGGTCAGATGCATTTTCAATAAGCATATTTGACTTTCAGATACAGACAATGATAGTGGTCATATATACTTGCACTTTCACTAATTGCGTTCAATTTACAATTTAGACATCTACGTAATAATCTACCCAAAGTTACAAAACATTTCAAAATTTAAAAAGTTGTCAAACAAGAACAATGACCTACAGCGTTAATTAGCTTATGAATGAAAAATAAATACTGCTGCATGGTTACGAGACACAAAATAAATGAAGTATGAATGTCTGTTAATAATATTTCTTGGAAACAACAGAAATTTGGTACATATAATAAGAAAAAACACTTCAGAAAATTTTAACCACAAAACAGAATACTCAACCTTTGTAGCATGGTCTGCGATTTATCAATGGCAGCACAGCTCATGAATGATACATGTTTATGAAAGTGTCAGTTGCCACGCACATGTGGAGCAGCTCAGCTATTAAAAGTTTTATTTCAGTATCTTTGCTTCACTAGTCACTACGAAAGACATTCTTGTGTCACCACCAAAGCAATGAAGACAAACAATATCCTACAGCTACTTAAAGCAAAGAAAGATAAATAACAGTTGCTGTTGAGGGCCCTTCAAAACTTCATGGAGGAGAGTTGCAAGACAGACAATCGAAAGGAATGCTCGTACAACTGCATCAGGAACCACATGGGGGAAAATTCCCTATTCCACAGTCATCTATTCCTATGCATGTTAGAAGCAGGAAGACCAGATATCAATTTCCATCAGCTATGAAAGTGCATGCTGGAAGGAAGGGCCATTTTGGACCCATGGAAAGGTTTCCGCATGCTATTGTGACTGCTATACTACAAACCAACGTCCCTGGAAACATGGCACTCAAACAGCTTGCACAGCAGCATCACATGAAATGAAAGGGATGATATCATATCTTCACACTCCATGGAAAGAAGTGATATCATTGAAAGCAGAGGCCTCAGGAAACTAGAACGAAGTGACCCAATCAATCAAAGCACTTTTTTTTCTCATTGCAAAAAAAAAATTTCAGGACTATTCCAGGACCTTTCACAAAAATACAAAAAATTAAGGATTTTTCAGGCCCGGAAAAAAGAGAAATTAAATTCTAGGACTTTTCCAGAATTCCAGGAGTTGTGCAAACACTGCATCCAGGACTCGAACTTGGACCAAACTCAGAAAATTAGGTAGGAGAAGCCTGTGACTCAGATCACTCAGTCATTGTGTTGGCAAATGATCAGGTATATTGCTTTCAATATATTCAATATTGCTTTCAATATATTCATATACTCAGGGTCGTAGTTACCAGGGGGCAGGCACGGGATGGTTTCCCTCTCAGAATGGTCATACTAGCGCCATGAAATCATGCTCTGCAGGGAGTAAAAAATTGAAATGCAAAATGTTGTAACTGTAAAAGAAACGTACACATTTTAGTATTTTCTTTCTTAAAGACTTTAAAAACACAGAAAAACTTTTAAGATATCTTTAGTGATAACCCAAGTAACGTGAGCTTCACTTATCTGATATTCTAAGTTTCCAATAACATGCTGAAATGTCATTTTTGACAAAAAACATGAGTCCTTTATGAAAAGATTCTCTGTTTGTGCTAAAACTTTTTGCATGTTGTCTCCAGGTCTCCGTGTTTGGCATAAGGAGGAAACTCATTGATAACTTTAAAAACTCTAAAATCCTAAAAATTACTGTAGTTCCTACTAAAATGAAATATGATACAGCAAATACGAATTGGGTAAACATACAACTGTACTGAAAAAATAATATTGTAACTTTAAAAACTCTAAAATCCTAAAAATTACTGTAGTTCCTACTAAAATGAAATATGATACAGCAAATACGAATTGGGTAAACATACAACTGTACTGAAAAAATATTAATAATAATAATAATAATATGAATTGGAACAAATTTAAACGAATTGGGATGTAATAAAAAAAGGATAATACATCAAAAAACGAACTGGGAGAACATACCTTTCACCGTAGCGCCATTCGTTGAATCATTACGTTGTTCCAATCTCGTCTTCGATATAACGGGATTCCCACTAGGCGTAAACAACACTGAAATTCTATTCTCAACCTAGTATGTCGCCAAACTTCACAAAAATAGGGAATATATATGAATAAACCCACACAAGCATCAACTTAAAACACTAGTGTTTTTAGTCAAATTAAAGTCAACTTAAAACACTAGTGTTTTAAATTGATGTTTGTGTGGGTTTATTCATATTCCCTATTTTTGTGAAGTTTGGCAACATACTAGGTTGAGAATAGAATTTCAGTGTTGTTTACGCCTAGTGGGAATCATGTCATATCGAAGACATGATTAGAACAACGTAATGACTCAACGAATGGCGCTACAGTGAAAGGAATGTTCTCCCAGTTCGTTTTTTGATACACTATCCTTTTTTTATTATATCCCAATTTGTTTAAATTCGTTCCAATCCGTATTTTTTTTTTTTTTTCAGTTTGATTGTGTGTTCACCCAATTCGTATTTGCTGTATCATATTTCATTTTGGTAGGAACTACAGTAATTTTAAGGATTTTAGAGTTTTTAAAGTTATCAATGAGTTTCCTCCTTATGCCAAACACGGAGACCTGGAGACAACATGCAAAAAGTTTAGCACAAACAGAGAATCCTTTCATAAAGGACTCTTGTTTTTTGTCAAAAAAAAATTAAAGACTTTAGTTAGCTGCATACTGTAATCTGTGAGTTAACTAGGGTACAGGGTAACCTACTCTACAAGATGTGTGCTCCTCGTACACATGAAAGGAACTGCCCGAAACAGGAGACAGAACAGAGGCATATAAGAACAGCATGTGAATATGTCTAACCTCCATATCCTTTCTGAATATACAGAAATGATGAAAAGCTAATTAGTCATCCGTGCTCCATCGCAGAAAGGTCCTCTGAGCATTTAACTTTCAACTGAATTTTTCCAAGTCCTATCCTGAAAGCATCTCCTGTTATGTTCACTACCTGATATTCTGTGCTGGTGTGCTTTTTATTCTGCATTTCTGCTGTGTTGTGTTATCAGCATTCACATAAATTTTACATTTTACTTGATTCTAGTATTTACAGAGTTTTCACAATTTTAAGTAAATTATGTCAAGTAAAAACTGCATACTATTTGGGTGGAAGTAGGGAACTTTTACACTCGTTGGGGCAAATTTCAAGCCTCCCTTCCCCTTGGAAATCTTGCTCCTGTCTTGCATGTACTCATTCACTGCTTAGAATATTTAGTTTAAGCCTGACATCTAACGACTTCCTTAGAATAGAAAAATGAATATATATATGGCAGTAAGTCGACACACCAATTAAAGGAAACATTGTTGGGTTATTCTGAGAATCCTTGAATGTGAATATTAGTAGAATGGAATAAGCAAGACAAGTGCAAGACTGTGAACCAGGAGCAAAGCCCAAGTAAATGGCTGATCACAAAATTAAAAATTGTTCTGGCTCAATCTATCAATCCACAACCTACAGCTGTGTTACTCCAAGTTCTCCCTACAAAGTTTGCACCTCATCTTAAGTAATATTTCAAAACACATTTGATAAAATGTAATGATTTTTTTTTTTTTGTCTGTATGTATGTATCCCATACATGAATCTAATGACATCTTGACCACTGCTGTGGAAATTCCAGTTGTTGTTTTTTTCCAGTAAGCAGTACTACGTAAAAAGACAGACTACTATGATGGTGATTTATAATTTTTCATGTATTATACACAAATCGATATCATAATACAAATTATACCATGAAAACCACTCCTGCGAACTTTTGGTGTTGAAATTTCAAGCTTCCTCGCCATCTTTATTGCCTCATGTAGGAAGAAATTATGCTTTTGACACTTGCTGTTCAAATAACGAAATTTGCTGGTTTCAATAACAAATCACACGTTTTAAGATTACTGGCTCATGAAATATATCAATAAATACTACAAAGTGAACCTGTCATCCATTAGTAACAATGAAGTACCACATTTTCTTTTTTTAATGGTATCTGCTGCATGCAAAAATATCTTCTCTGTTATAAAGTACATTTTGCAATAAAAACTATGTTGGTAAATAATTTCAACTCTATATAAAAGTTGTTTATCTGAATCCATCATTGTCACCAAAATAATAATTTAATACTACCATATTTTTTGGTGTACAAGACGAGACTTTTATTTTTTACCAGAAGTCCGGCCCTCGATTAATAAACCATAAGACTTACCTATTGATTGGCCATTGAAATTTCTCAACAAGATATATATATATATATATATACATGGTCGAGTCACATTATTGTGACCACCAGCTAATATCCTGAGTAACCGCCATGTGCAGTGTGGAATGCAGCTAGACGAGCTGGGAGGGACTCAATAAGGTGCTGGAAGGTGTTCAGGTATGTAGAGCCATGCTATGCTGACTGCAGTGCATCTGACAGCTGCTGGAGGGTGCATGGTGGAGGATCCATAGAGCGAACAACACGATCAAGGTGATCCCACAGATGCTCAATTGGGTTTAAGTCTGGGGTATTATTAGGGAGCCAGGGAAGTACTTTGAAGTCTTTATCATGCTCTTCCAACCACTCTTGTACATTTTTAGTGTGTGACACGTTGCGTTGTCATGCTGGAAGATCACATCAGCCCCAGGGAAGACAATCAGCATGTATGGGTGTTTGTGGTCTGCAAGGATGGATTCATGATGAATTTGGTCCATAGTGCCTTCTATAAGCATGAGTGGATCCAGAGAATGCCACGAAAACATTCCCCAGAACATAATGCTGCCCCACCAGCTTGTGTTCTGCCTGCAATGGTTGAAGAGTGTTTGTTCTCCGATGTTTCTTGCCTTATACGCCAACGTCCATCCGTTCGATGAAGCATAAAACATGACTCATCGGAGAAGACAATCCTTTGCCAATCAGCAGAGGTTCAATTCCGATACTGCTGTGCAAATGTAACCCTTTTCTGCAGATGCACCTTCGTTAGCATAGGTGCAGTGACCATCCATCTGCACCAGAGCACCATACGCAGCAGGGTTCGCTGAACTGTCATTTTTAAACACACTTCTTGTAGCCTCCTGGTGCATTTGGCCAGTGAGTTGCTCCACTGCAGCATGTCGATCAGCCCTCATGCACCTTCGAAGCTGACATTCACCTCTCACATTAATGGCACGTGCTGCTCCGCAGTTTCCACATCACTTATTTGCAACGGTGCCATTTCTCCAATCAAGATACACTTTAACCACAACAGCATGCAAACAGTTCACAAACTGCGCTGTTTCAGAAATACTGCCACCTTTGGCCCGAAAGCCGATAATCATCCCTCTTTGCACATCGGATAAATCCCTCCTTTTATCCATGACAGCAACAAGTGATATGTTTTCAGAATGCCTATAGCACACCTTATATACTCTCCAAGCCAGCTCATGACACGTGCCTTCTTTCATTGGCTACACGCTGCTGACGTCAAAAGTAGCAGGTGGTCACAATAATGTGGCTCGACTGTGCATGTAAATGTACATATAGCTCAACTGAATAAAATCGGCTGTTGGTTCTGATTATCATGCATATCTTAATTTATTTCATGTTTCCAATTGAAATCAAAAGCTATTTTGGTTTCTGATTTCAACCAGACTCTGTGAGAAAGCAGAAAACAATAACTCATGCCACAAACTTCACTCTGATTTCGCACATTTGTGTGACGTTATTTTGTTTCTGAAAACAAGCACAGATATATGAGGGTTGTACCGAAAGTAACCGACAAGTGGGCATAACTTTTTTATTAAGTGACAGAGGTTATTCAAATTGCACAAGTTGGTACAGTAACTCTTCCTCTATAGTAACCCTTCTTCTTCATTGCAGGTAAATAATGGATTCCAAGCAGAAGCAGTGCGCCACCATTGAGTTCCTGACGAAGGAAAGGGTGCAGGCTGTCCGACATCCACAGAAGGCTACTGAAAGTTTACGGACTAGACACCATTGACAAGAGCAATGTGCACAGATGGATGAAGAAATTTAAAGAAGGGGAAACCAGCATTCAAGACAAACCACGCAGTGGGTGACCATCATCTGCGACCACTGACACAAATTATCAACGAATGGATGAGTTGATTCACGTGGAGAGATGAGGCACGATCTGTGAGCGTGTTGCACAACTGGAACTGAGGTCACAATGCCCTACAGAAGATGGTGGAAGACTTGGGGTATTGGAAAGTGTTTTTAAAGTGGGTATCTCGGCAGTTGAGACCCTATTTGAAGAAGGGTGGAAAGCCTGCTCTGATCTGCTTGAAGACTATGAAAAACGTTGTTTTCCAATCTGGTGACAGGGGATGAAATCAGGGCGTATCTTTACGATCCGGAAATGAAAAATCAATCCATGGAATAGTGCCATCCTCTTCACCAAGGCCTAAGAAGTTCAACAGCCAGAAATCAGCACAGAAAGTCATGGCGACTGTTTTTTGGGAAGACAAGGGCATCATTCTCTTCGATTTTCTGGAACATGGCTGTACCATGACCAGTGAGCAGTTTATTGAGACACTCAAGAAGCTTAGAAAAACCATAAAGGAGGAAGAGACCAAACCAGAATCTGAAAAGGATCCACATTCACCATGACAATGCAAGACCACACACATATATTTGGCAACAAATCAGGCTATCAGCAACTTAAGCTGGTCAGTGGTATCCGATCCACCATACAACCCAGATCTGGCACCTCCAACTTCCACCTGCTCAGTCTAATGCAGGGCAGTTTTCGGGGACAATTTGATGACACAGACAAGGTGAAAGTGGCTGTGAAGAAGTGGGTACAACAGTCTACACCTGAATTTTTTCAAAGAGGATTCGAGAGCTGGGTTCAACGGCGGTGCAAATGCATTGCTTGTGATGAAGACTGTGTTGAGTAGTACCTTTACATAGAGAAAGAGTTACTCTACCAACATGTGCAATTTGAACGACCTCAGTCAGTTAATAAAAAAATTATGGCCACTTTTGCATTACTTTCAGTACAACCCTTGTAAAAAAAAATGAATGTTAAAAGTATAAGAGAGAATCAATTGTGTTATTTAGATAGGATGTACCTAAATCTGTATAGGATAATAGCGGTAGTGATGAAGGTTACTGTAGCAGAGAATAACGCGGATATCCAGTTAATAATTAAAATAATAACGTGTTTATTCAAAAGGACTGTGAGAAAGCAGAGAACGATAATTCACGCAGCAAACATCACTTTGATTTAGCACACTTGTGTCACCCCCACCCCCCTCGAACTTTGTGCGGCGAATTCTCCAACTGCTTGGTCGGAGGGAAGGAATATGGGTAGCATCAGTTCATAAGAAAAAAATTAACTTAAGAAATTCACCTTTTTGCTGGAAAGAATAATGCAGAAGTTATCTAATTTTCTCTTCCTTTTAGTATTTACTGAAACTTTAAAGATATTGTTAAAAAAATTTGCTTTTTCCTTTTTTTTTTTTTTTTGTTGTTGTTTTCACCTTTGCGCTGAGGCTTTTCCGACATGTTGGTAAGAAAGACGACACATGGCTGGAGTCAGTTCATAAGAAAAAATAAGCTTATAAAATTCAACTCTTAGCAGGAAAAAAAAAAGGTGAAATATCTCATTTCCTCTTCCTTTTAATATTTACTGAAACCTTAAAAATTCTGTTACAGAACTTTGGAACACTAACTGCTTTTGTTCTAGCCTCACCTTATAACTCATGATCAACTTATCTCTGATTAATGGATAAGGAAATTGAGAAATTTAACCAATTCAACTTACACTTCATATTGATTTATATACCAAAAAATACAGTAATAGTTGTTTTGTCAATGAATGGCAACTACAAAAAAGATTATAAGCTACAAAACACTCTTACTGGCCAAAAATTATCTTTTGGATTTATTTGCTGCCTTTTTCGCCCACTGTCTTGGAATCTATTCAGTTCTTGTTTCAAGGTAAGAACAGCACTAAAAAATGACCCAAACTGAAAGAAAACAAACAAAAGAATCAAATGATGAGCAAATACTAGGGAAGTTAAAACATTTCATAGAAAATGTAATATGTAAAAATACTTATATATACAAAATTGCAACACAAAGATGGAACCATGCGATTCGAATGAAATTTATACCACACATTACTGATATGACTGTACATAAGCGATTTAATTTTCAGAACACTACAACTTTTACCAATAAAAATCAGCATCTTGTGAAGCCTTCGCAAGCTGCAATAAGAGCTTCTAGATGGCGTGGCATTGAATTGAAAAGGTGTTGGATAGTATCCTGGGTAATTCCTTGCCAGGTGGTACTGACCACTGGAGGACTTTGATGGGCCAGTTGACGAATGACCATATCCCGGACATGTTCAATAGGCGACATATCTGTGAACATGCAGGCCAGGGATGAAGCGGTATCTGCTGTGCTGCAAAGAAAGTTTTAACATTCCTGGCAACATGTGGTCGGGCATTGTCTTGCTGGAATATAGCGCCAGGAGTGCTCTGAAGGAAGGGTATGACATCTGCCTGTATAACTCCCCTGATGAAGCAGTCGCTGTTGAGATTGCCCTCAAGTTGTAGCAGCGAGATCGCGAATGGTACCCAATGGCACCTCAAACCATAACACTTGGCATTCAGTCTGTATGATACTTGACAATGCATGCTGGAAGAAGGCGTTTACCACAATATTGTCTAATGCATATGCAGCCATCATGGTAGTCTAAGCTGAATCGGGACTCATCCGAAAACACGACATGTTGCCAATCAGCACGCCATTGTTTGTGTTGAAAGCCCCATTCCAGCCTGAGGCGTCCATGGTTCAAGGTCAAAGGAATCTGCTGCAAAGGGATGCATGCAACCAGTCGTCTATGCAGCAGACTGTGTCAAACTGTGGAGGCAGACAATGCCACACCTGTTGAAGTGCTCCACTGTTGTGCTAACACTTGTGAAGATGCGGAACGGTTCGTCACTGCCATGCGGACGAGGTGTAGATCATTCCGCAGTGTCGTAACATTTTTTGGTCCACTGCCCGACTGATGCACCTGGTTTTCCTAGGCCACTGCCACCACACACGGATCACTGTCATGGCATTATGTCCGGTCTGAGCTGCAATGTTGCGGTGCAAAAATGCACCATCACGCAGACCAATCATTCATTCCCATTGTTATGGTGACATTGTGCCCTTCATCATCGCCAAGGCATTATTGAATCCTGGAGACCCTTTTACAACTCACTGTCCACAATGCACTACTGGTGTGTATCCTAAACAGCCCTCTCTTTATACCTCCTCACTCAACTGTTCAGAGTGGCCCTGACGGGCCCAGACATGTGCAATGACTCTGTGCTTCTAATCATTTGCAGGCCCTACCCTGGTCTCCATATCCTGTAAGTTTCATGTGATTACCATCATTCCTTCATGGTGTTGCAATTTTCACAAACAGTAGTTTACTTACATGTAATGTGTATAATAAGAAAAAGCACTTTACATGCGGTATATAGAATCAAAACACAGCATTTTACATGTGATACATAGAATCAGAAATTCATGTTTTACATGTGATATGTAGATTCAAAAACATGTTTCGTATGGACAGGCTAATGGTATGCAAGTAACACTGAAAAGGCAATACTCTTTCATTGAAATATTTCCAAAAAGACTAAAAACTGAAATGATGTTTTCAATTTTACTTCAAATATGAATTTTATTGCAACATAACAAAACAAAAAAAAATTAACAGATTAAATACACTCTGATTGAAATAACTTCGCATTCAAAATGTTCACTCAGATCATTTTGAAAAAATCTTCTATAAAAAAATAAATACATCGCTTTTCCACGTTCCAGAAACACATAGCAACCGAAAAATAGTTCTCAGCCGCCGCCGAGGAATCGAACCACGGATCTCTCTATATCTAGCCGAGCGTGTTAGCTTTACACCACGGTGGCCAACAATCCATGGTGCTATGTGTATTTTTAAGTCAGCTTCTGACATCATAAATCCGTAAGATGTGCTCAGCTACTGAGACGTCTTGTTAATGCCCACCAGATGGAGACACCTCAGTAGCTGAGCCCATCTTACAGATTTATGATGTCAGAAGCTGACTTAAAAATACTCATAGCACCGTGGATTGTTGGCCACCATGGTGTAAAGCTAACACGCTCGGCTAGATATAGAGAGATCCGTGGTTTGATTCCACGGCGGCGGCTGAAAACTATTTTTCGGTTGCTATGTGTTTGTGGAACGTGGAAACAGCAATGTATTTATTTATTTACTGATGCCACATATTTGGAGGATTTTCACCTTAGATCTTGCCCTTTGGATTTAACCGCTATAATATGTATAGCCAGTGCTGTTAATGCCCACTAGATGGAGACGTCTCAGTAGCTGAGCCCATCTTATGGATTTATGAAGTCAGAAGCTGACTTAAAAATACACATAGCACTGTGGATTGTTGGCCACCACGGTGTAAAGCTAACATGCTCAGCTACATATCGAGAGATCCGTGGTTCGATTCCACTGCGGCGACCGAAAACAATTTTTCGGTTGCTATGTGTTTCTGGAACGTGGAAAGAGCGATGCATTTATTTATTTACTGATGCCACGTATTTGGAGGATTTTCACCTAAAATCTTTTAATTAAATATAAAATCATTCAGAATAGCAAAGGATGTTCAGTAAAAGATGTTATGCAGTTTCTCTGAGATATCATCATCTCACCTGAGGCTGACACATTAACTTCATAATTGCTCTTTTGGCTGTTTCCTTAGCCAATAAGTTTGTTTCATCAGTATCACAGAATAGCAAAGTAAATCTATTTCTTTTCAAATATTTACTGTGAAGCCTAAAATCCTAATATAGTAATATACTACAAATGTGAAGCTGACTGTAATGTAAACACTACAGCAGAATAACGAAAGTCATAATGTTTCAAACATGTGCACACATCCTGTTCCAAATTATTCCTTTGGGTCAAAAGGATTATTCATGTAACAACACTACTGAAAAATTTTCATAACTGTGAAATAATGAACTAACTCGTGTTTGGGGTGATACACTGTATAACTAATAAATTATGCCTACTGTCACCTGTTCTGTCGCCAACTGAACTAATGTTATACAAAGCATACCAATACATTCTATTATTTGCAACTTCTTTGGCATTAACTACCAAATAAGTGCTTTAATTTATGTGCAAGTCATTAATGACTTCACAATCAGAAAGACCAAACTTACCTCTAAGGTCTTGGCTTCTTTCCTTTAATAGACTTCATGCACGTTATCGAGAACATTTTGTTATGCAGCTGGCCTTTTTGGGTTGAAACTTTCTTCATATCTGCTCGCAGGTTGTTGTTGTTATTATTATTATTCCTCAGGTCATGATACATTCTTATTTTCATTCGTAGGACACCAAAAAAACGCTGAATTCTGACTGCTGTTTGAAGTTTGTGATATCTCGTCCATACTAAACGCATACTCACTAGTATGTGAGTGTTGTCAACTTTCAGTAAGCTCTTTTTCTTTTTTAATTTTTTATTTCCTTCCTTCTTCTCTCAATAACTTGCCTTTCAAAATCATATTTCTAAAAATGGTATTCCATTCTAAAACACACACTTACATGCCTAATAAATACTCACTTACATCACACCTATATTCTATTCTATATTAACTTCATTACGTACTATTTACATACTGCATACTAACGAAGTTACATACTATATATACAACACATTCATACACTCAATTTTAAACCACTATCTTCATAATTTATATTACACTATTTACATTGCATGCCAGTCAAACCTCTGTCAACTGTGGTTTATGTAGAGCTCCATTTGCCTCATACCTCGCAACTACCCTGCAGCAAACCCGAACCCTATTCGGCCAGTCACAATATTCCCCAAGTACTTTCAACAGTAACACTTCCATCTTCAGGAGGTCGATGTACCCTTCTGCTCTGCTAACTGCAGATCAAGTGAGTAAATTCGTCAAGGTCCCAGCTTCAGTCGCGAACTTCGCATCGTTGTTTCTCTGGTTCCATCTATTGTCAGTGCTGTTCCCTTTTTTTCTTTTCTTTAATTGTTCTAATTTAATTAAGGCTTTCCAATGGTCATTTAAGTTGTCTGGATCATTAATATTACATACTCTTGATCTGTTTTTATCAGTTAACACTGACTCTGCAACTCTCAATTACTTTTCATTTTTACAGTTCTTAATGATTTTAATATCTTCGAATTTCGGACATTGATGGTTTTCTAGACAGTACTGTGTTAAGGCCGTTTTAGCTTCTTTTTATTCCAATTATTCAAATGTTGGTTTAATCTATATTTTAACTTGTTCTTAGTGCTGCCTATATAGGTGGTTTCTTATTTATTGGAATCTCATATACACCAGCTCTATCAAGTTGGCTGATCTTTTCATTATTTTTTAATACTATATTTTTTATAGTATGTACTTGATTTCCTACTTGTATGTCATATTTGCCACAAAGCTTATTAATTTCACCAGAAATACCTTCAACATATGGAATCGCTCCCACATATCTTAATGGTTTTTTACAATTTGTACTATTTTTATTATTTGCTTGAGTTACTTCTTTAATCCATTTCCTCAATACCTGTCTAGGATACCCAAAATCATGTGTAATTTTTTAAATATATTCTAATTCTTCTTTTTGATATTGTTCTTTTGATGAGTGTGTTGTAAGCTCTTTTAATTGGTGTTTTAATACTATTTCTTTTATGGGTTATTTATTGGGTGTGATGACTGAAAAGATATTAAGACAAGAATATATGATGATTTTCGTTGCACTCTATATTGTAAATTCTCATTTCTTTTGATTACCATAATATCCAAAAATGCCAATGTATTATTTTGTTCTTATTACACTGTCAATTCTATGGATGGATAGATTCCTTTATTTTATTTTTTTGTCAAGAAAAATATTTTTTTTTTTTTTGACAAAAAAAAAGCATATTCTTTTGACAAAAAAATATAAAAGAATATATCCATCCATAGAATTGACAGTGGAACAAGAACAAAATAATACATTGGCATTTTTGGATATTATGGTAATCAAAAGGAATGACAATGTACAATATAGAGTGCATCAAAAATCATCATATATTCCTGTCTTAATACCTTTTCAGTCGTCGCACCCAATAACGCATAAAAGAAATAGTATTAAAACACTAATTAAGAGAGGTATAACACACTCATCAAAAGAACAATATCAAAAAGAAGAATTAGAATATATTGAAAAAATTGCACATGATTTTGGGTATCCTAAGACAGGTATTGAGGAAATGGATTAAAGAAGTAACTCAAGCAAATAATAAAAATAGTACAAATTGTAAAAAACCATTAAGATATGTGGGAGCGATTCCCTATGTTGAAGGTATTTCTGCTGAAATTAATAAGCTTTGAGGTAAATATGACATACAAGTAGGAAATCAAGTACATACTATAAAAAATATAGTAATAAAAAATAATGAAAAGATCAGCCAACTTGATAGAGCTGGTGTATATGAGATTCCTATAAATAAGAAACCACCTATGTCATATATAGGCAGCACTAAGAACAAGTTAAAATATAGATTAAACCAACATTTGAATAATTGGAATAAAAAGAAGCTAAAACGGCCTTAATCCAGTACTGTCTAGAAAACCATCAATGTCCGAAATTCAAAGATATGAAAATCATTAAGAGCTGTAAAAATAAAAAGTAATTGAGAGTTGCAGAGTCGGTGTTAACTGATAAAAACAGAACAAAGAGTATGTAATATTAACAATCCAAACAACTTAAATGACCATTGGAAAGCCTTAATTACATTAGAACAACAATGAACAGAACTGACAATAGATGGAACCAGAGAAACAACGATGCGGAGTTCGCGACTGAAGCCGGAACCTTGACGAATTTGCTCACTTGATCTGCGGTTTGCAGAGCGGAAGGGTACATCGACCTCCTGAAGATGGAAGTGTTACTGTTGAAAGTACTAGGGGAATGTTGTGACTGGCCGAATAGGGTTCGGGTTTGCTGCAGGGTAGTTGCAAGGTATGAGGAAAATAAAGCGCTACATAAACCACAGTTGACAGAAGTTTGACTGGCGTGCAATGTAAATAGTGTAATACAAATTATGAAGATAGTGGTTTTAAATTGAGTGTATGAATGTGTTGTATATATAGTATGTAACTCTGTTAGTATGCGGTATGTAAATAGCACGTAGTGGAGTTAGTATAGAATAGAATATAGGTGTGATGTAAGTGAGTATTTATTTATTAGGTATGTAAGTGTGTGTTTTAGAATGGAATACCGTTTTTAGAAATATGATTTTGAAAGGCAAGTTATTGAGAGAAAAAGGAAGGAAATAAAATATTAAAAAGAAAAAGAGCTTACTGAAAGTTGACAACACTCACATACTAGTGAGTATGCGTTTAGTATGGACGAGATATCACACACGTCGAAGAGCAGTCAGAATTCAGCGTTTTTTGGTGTCCTACGAAAGAAAATAAGAATGTATCATGACCTGAGGAATAATAATAATAACAACAACCTGCGAGCAGATAAGAAGAAAGTTTCAACGCAAAAAGGCCAGCTGCATAACAAAATGTTCTCGATAATGTGCACGAAGTGTATTAAAGGAAAGAAGCCAAGACCTTAGAGGTAAGTTTGGTCTTTCTGATTGTGAAGTCATACCAATGCACGTCAAATGTGGAATTGTCTCAAATCAGACATAACATGACACAAATCAAAGATCTGTTTTCTTCATTGTTTACAAGCGGCTATCTAAATCACAACACTGCAAAAAGAGACATAATAAAATTGCAAAAACCGAACCATAATTAACAAAATCCGGACAGTGTTCATAAACCAATTTTCACATTGGCAAAAATCAATGTTAAAACTTATCTGAAATTTATGAAAGTAAGTTACCTTTGTAGCTGTTATGTTTGAGTTTCTTGCAGATCCATACTGCAAAAAGAAAGAGATAAAATGAATAAAGATTTAAAACCATATACTTTATTTAAAAATAATATGTTACAGCATTTTATATTAAATTTTATCACTGTACAAAAATAGAAAGAAATGCTTTAATACAAAATAACAAGTTAGTAAAATCATGCAATGCATTGATTATGATATGTTTTCCAACATACCAGAAATCATTACTCAAGTTATTACACAAGTTATGAGGATAATGGCTGTAGATTAAATCTCGCTCCTATGACCTGACCTTTGACCCCATTTTGATGATATTCAACAGAACCAGTTAAGTATACTTCCGGAACAACATGATAAAGTTTTGTCTCAATCGAAATATTTTTACGTAAGTTATAACGCATAAGGGCGATGGAATGGATCCCGATTTTATGTCCTGACCTTTCACCCCATTTCGTCCATTTTCAATAGGGTTCGTCCCCAGGTGGTCCCCTACCACATACTAACATTTCATTGAAATCGAACCATTTTTACGCACGTTATGATGCATAAGGGCAATGGAATGCATCCTGCTCTTATGTCCTGTCATTTGGCCCCACTTCACCCATTTTCAATAGGGAATTCATTCCCAGATGGTCCCCTACAATATACTAAAATTTCATCGACATTGAACCATATTTATGCAAGTCATGACGCATAAGGGCAATGGAATGGATCCTGTTCCTCTGACGTGACCTTTGACCCTATTTCGTCCATTTTCAATAGGGTTCGTCCCCAGGTGGTCCCCTACCACATACTAAAATTTCATCAAAATTGAACCATTTTTATGTGAGTTATCGTGCCGACGGACGGACGGACAAACAAAGCTGGAGCATATACACTTCTTCAACCTACGGTTGAAAAGCGTAAAAAAAAAAAAAAGAGACAACAAATAATGCCCCTTACATCATCAATTATCAATATTCAATGCCTGGTTAATAAGTTTTAGGAATTTGATGACATTTCAAACAAATGTCAATCAAAAGACCAATGAACAAACTAGGGAGTAATGAGCGTGCCTTTTGAATTCTTTCAGACACAAAAAGCAAATTTTCAGAAAAAGAAATAAATCAGTGTGAAAAAGAGAACTTATTACGCCTCCTAGTGAAAGAACTACCTATTATTTAAACACTAAAGGGTAAAACTTCAAATTATAGCCCAATTATTTGAACTGTTTCAGGGGTGATTGTGAGATGAAACAAAAAAACCCTGACCTCAGTGCTATACATATAAATATTGCATATTATTTATACATTAGATTGTATAATTGTAATGTACAATACAGGTACATGTTGTTTATATATTACACACATTATATTAACTAGCTTCACAATAATGAATTACTAATGCCCCCGGTCGCAGAAACAGTGCGACGCAGCAACGAGCGTCGCAGATCGCTCAACAAATCTTGCAGATCAATTTACTTTTTTATTTTCCGATATAATTCGCACCAAAAATAAAAAAAAAAGGTCTTCTTTTTCTGTTCTGCAGCTTTGCTTAACATATCTGCGGACAAATAAATGGATCCAAGTACCGTTTCCATTTCCCCCAACCCCGCCTTCCTCCTATAGACGAAATTTTAGTGCCGTGTGGGTGGGTGGTCAAGGCACATCTCGGCACAGCCGTAACCACAGTGGGGGGATTACAAGGGGACTCCGTTCTCGAGGGCGGAATGTTGCAGGGCTTAATGTTGGCTCCCGAGGGGATGCGATGCGCAGCTATCAGATAACCCGGAAAGAGCGAAGTCACAATTTCTTCTGCTCCCTCAGAATTGTTCACTCGCAAAAAAGAAAAATATTTCTCCAGTTCGTATACACCCCTCAATTCTTATTTCATGATAAATCAACCAGATCAACGGGCTAGTTTTATGAATTTTTAAGCAAATGAGTGAATCTGTTTTCTAATTTTATTTTGTTCTGCTGCTTAAACAAACATTTCTGATGGCAGAAATTGTAATTCACATGTTTTTTCAGTCATGTAATTTCGTCAAAAATATGTGGCCACTGTTTGGCGCGAAAGTGCCTTCCTGTTTGTTTACACTTTCACGGCCCTCGTGTGCGACTGTTAGTATCCATAGCTTCCTTACCCCGCTGCTTAAGCATTTCTAAGAGTGTATTTTTTAGTGGAAATTATATTTTCTAACATTTTTTTCTTTATTCATACAACTTTGTCAAAAACATGTGGCCGATGCTCGGTGGGAAAGCCACTTCCAGTTTATTTACATTTTTGCAGCTATCTTGTATGGCTGTTATTTATTCATAGCTTTCCATGTCCAACATATAACAGGGGAAAAGTAACAAAACTTTCATATTTTGCATAACAAAGCCCAGGTACCGTATTTTTTTACAAAATGCGTCACGACTATCTAAGCCTAACATCTTTTATTGTTACCGATGCGACAGTAAGTGATGGATTGAGTTCGCGCTTCAGTCAAAATGCAAATAAACTATAGGATACTGTTCTTTCATTTTTCCAGTTGTGTCCTCAACTGCGCTCTCTCCCGTATGGGGCGGGGCATAGATATGGGTAATAACTCTCACCTATGACGGCCGGCGGATTCGATAGTCGTACAAGCGTAAACAAATAGGATCCGCCGGACATCGGCAACATATTTTTAACGAAGTTGAATAGAAAACACCTGAAATTTATTTTTTCCTCGCCAAAAATTAATTTTCGATCGGCAGTGGCAAGTGGGTGACAGAAAATTTTGTGCCCTGAAACTTCCTGATTACAGCATAGTATAAATACAATACTGTAATCAGGAAGTTTCTTCTGAAATATTTTATTTCTAAAAGGGATTTTTTTTTCTTTAGAAGAAACTTCCTGATTATTGTATCAGGGGTTAAAATTCAAGGCGGGATTCCCGCAGAAAAATTTAAACTCCCGCCAAAATAAAGTTGTTACCCTCCTCCCGCCTGAAGAAATTTTAAGAAAAAAAAAATATATATATAATCTTGGGTCCGTTTTTGTACCACTCGCAAAATTCGCGCATTAAAAATGTATCCTTCGTAACAATACGTGCGCTAGAAAACGACCGTTCAGAGTTCCGAATATACAATTGAATAATACATCGTTCATGTTGGGAACATAATCAGTTTATGGACACATGAATCGGCTTCCATATGTAGCCGCATGAGCAGTTCGCTTTGCATATCGCGGACTGTTAGGAATCAAGCATGAGATACTTCGGATTCGCGGAATTCCGCTTTTTTCACCATATTTCGGTTATACTCAAGATCAATGCAAAAAAAAAAAAAAAAAAAAAAAGCTGAAAATGTTGGGGTTTTTTTGGAGGATTAGTGCGTGTGTGTGGGGGGGGAGTCGTTTTCCGTCTGGGGAACGGTATTCCGTTTTCCAGAACTTCCGAAAACAAAAGTTAAATGGTGTGAAAAATTTTCCCGCAATAGTAATTTCTTTTTCTCACAAAGTTTCCTTTGTCTAGTATTGTTACTAAATATCAACTTATTGCATAAATGCTTGTATTTCATCTTGAAAGTGTAGACAACAATTTCCAATATCGGAAGTTCGACAGAGCAAAAGTTTCCATATAAACTTTAGGCAAAAGTTTCTTCCGCAGATTCGAGAAACTCTGATTTTGTTGTCATCATTTGCATCGTTCTCGAAACTAAAGATAATTATTTTCGAAAAGTGAAGTTAGACGGACTGCAGATTTCATTTGTAATTGTAATTTTTTCTCTCGCGATATTCCCTCTGCTGAGCGTTGTTGTAAAATAATTTTGTTCAATAACTGATTGTGTTTCAGCTTGAAAATGGAGGAAAAATTTCCAAAAACGGAAGGCGGACGGAGGAAAGATTTTTCCATAATCGTAATTCTTTTTTTTTTTTTTTTTTTTGCGATGTTCCCAGTGTCCTGAATCAAATGTCATTTTCCCTCCATAAATATAGTTGCAAATGGAAAAACTGCACATTCATCATATCAGAAGAATGGTTGAATCAACCAAGTCTCAATTATGTGAACTGCAAACATCTCATACATAGAATTCAAGATTTTTTTTTTTCAGAGCTGAAAGGAAACATGTTCAAAAATATTAAATTAGTTGACCCTTGTAGTACTAAACTTGCACATCACAATGTCCAGTGAAGGTTTATTTTATCTTTTGTGATTGAGATAGATTGCAGATTTCCTTCCTCCACAATGGAACTCTTTTTGAAGTTTGAGTGTGTAGAGCTTGAATCTCTGAAGCAATACACACTCAAGTTTTGGTAGACAAAAAGCTTGGCAGAAAAGTTTTTTTTTTTTTTTTTCCAAAATCAATGGAGATGCAGTTATGGAATATTCACTATTAAAACATAGCTGAAAAAAATGAAGAGTACATGTGCAAATGTCCAAAGTTTTCTAAGAGTTTTATAAGCACACATTTCCATTAGTGTCAAGAGGTTCTGCTTTAAATGTCTTATGTTGCGTTTAAGAAACGTACCATGTGAACGTGGCTTTAGCACAGAAAACAGAATTCAGTCAAAATTTAAAGATTCACTGAGCAGCAAAAATCTTAATGCATATTAATTCTAAAATTGAGCCAGATAAGCCCTCAAAAATAAAACAACAGCTGATCAAAGCTTGCCGACTATGGCAAGGAATGAAAGACAGACATATATATACTTCAGGGCCTGCGAGGTGGGTAGCGGCGAGTGTCCGCAGACTAATTTTGGGTTTCAAATATCTGTGTTGCAGACAGCTTAGCAAAATTCTGCAACTGGGCTAATGCCTGCAAAATTTTACTTTGCACTTTTTTGTACCAATACAGTATCTTTGTTTTGTGGCTTCCTAGATTACTACATTCAAACTAGTTAACTTTTTTTATGGGATTTATCTAGGTAAAGTTTCAAATTATTGGAAATTTATGGACAGAACTCCTCTCCTTCGTCAGGCAGTCATTTGTTCAATCTCCATCACTGTCTTTGGTTATGGTTAACCTTGACGGTTATGGTGATTCTGCAATATATCTTGCCAGATGTTAGGCAGTGATAATCCCCTACAGTCATTAGTGATAAATTCTGGTGTTTTCCAATTTCAAGTCTTTCTTTCAATTTACACTTCAGGAAGTTGGATTGATATCCAATGACAGTTAAAGAGTCTCAGTTCATGTGGTGTCCTGTTTCTCTAACGTGCCTGTCCAATCCTGTTTTGTTTGAACAATTTCTTACTGCTGCTTTATGCTCCGCGATGCGAGTTTCCAGCCTACGACCTGTTTCCCCTATGTAGTATTTTTCACAGCTGCAAGTTACTTTATAAATTGCTCCTTGCATTTTTAACAAGTGTTCTTCTTTTTGAATAAGCAGTAAATATAATATTAGATTAGCTCCCAGTTTAGACAACAAACTTAAGAAAGTTTACCCTAGCTTGATTCAAAAAGAAGACTTGTTAAAGAGCTCCTCCTCCAGCCCAAGAATGCCATTCACTGATGGTGAGAACGAGTGACAATTCTCTAAGACATAAATGCCATTACCACTGAAGTGCTTCTCCTCTGCAGTATTGCGTGTTATGAATTTTGCAAACAGCAGATCAATTTCCCACAAGAAAAACAATCACATTACTAACCTTAGGCACCAGTTATTACCCATAGCAGATCAAAAGGTGCTTTTGAATCAAGCTTTAATGTTACAAATCATGCAAACTAAATGACAACATTGAACAAAAAGAAATAGAGGAATAACAAAATTAACACTCAATTAAAAAGGAAAACAATGTTCATGTAACCTGTGCAGAAGGGTGGTGAAGGTGACATCTGGAAGGCATGTACGACCAAATGGGGGAAGCACCACAAATTGTATGCAAAATATTCCTAATAGCAGGAGATATCCAAGGCTACATAATTATTTCAAATTGAATTATTAGAAGAGATATGGAGGGAAACATACACAAATTTATTCCCTAGCACAAAATCTGTGCAGAAGTGTGTATAACTTCAGAAATTTGCCATTTCAGTAAAAATTGAAGTGAAACTTTCAGCTGTATAGTACATTGAATTTACAGTATAAAGCAATAGGACACACAGCACTGTACACAGAGGGCCACATGGAACCTTGACCTGTTCCTGCAGCAGAGTCAATAGATGCATTCAACAGGGTCAATTTACCACCAAGAAAAATGATGAGCCCCCCCCCCCCCCAACAAAAAAAAACAGCTCTGAGCACTGTGTCTGGATGTTTCTTTGGAATTCCAAATGTGCAGCAATAAAGCAGATATTTATTAACTCTGACAAAAAATTAAGACATTTTACATATAAAAAAAATTACCCTAAGTGTAAAGAATTATTAAAAATATATGACTTTCATATGAGGTATTAACAGAAAGGCAAATAATCAAAAGAAATTAGCATTACTTTCATACATACATATATATCACTAAGATGTTCTCTCAGATTCAGAGGTTAGTTCCTCAAAGAAAGATCATTTGCCAGATTAAAATTTTAATTGATGGTACTGTATTGCTTCTTTCTTTCTTTTTTTTTTTTTTTTTTTTTGATTAAATTATTTTTTTCATTGTTAATACTGCTAATGAAAGTTATTATGTATGTGTTCAGTAATTTTTTACTCATTGTTAGTTCAAGCTTTGTGGTTCAAATTCTTCCAAATATCTTAATAGTTAATACTGCAATTACCAGGAAAAGAAGCTTTATGCTCCTAAACCAGGAATGGTGAAATCAAATTTCACAAAACCTTATTCAGACAGCATATATTCACAATGTCAATAATTTCCAAAGAAATTCTTGCACATATTCAATGGAACTTTAGACCCAAAAACACAGAACCTTGCAATTTTCCCATCAATACCAATTATTAATATATACTATTAATGTTAGTGTAAAAAAATATTACAGAGGTATGAAACAGAAAGTACAGCAGAACATGCATACAACAAGGAGCTCAGAACCGACAGAAACCTAAGTCCAATTTTGGGGTGAAAAATCCCAACATGTAAAAATATGCATACATCACAATGTGCAGAAATATTTATAAGATATACCCATACGAGGTGATACCTAAAAGTTTGTGAAATAGTGCAAATAACCACAAACCACTTATAGTTTGGAAGAGTCACGGTATATGGCGCTGCCTGCATCCCTTCTGACAGACTCTGCCATGTAGCAATGTTGAAGGCCCTCTCGTTCAATTTTTGTGCTCAGTTGTTTGACATAGTGTTTGATGTGCTCTGAGATTTGTTCATGCTTTAAAACAGAGGATGTGTAAGAACAGTGTGTGTGCATTAAATTTTGTTACAAACTTGGTGAAAGTGCTACAAAAACTCACAAAATACTTCAGCAAACAGTTGGTGAAAATGCTTCAGATCAAACAGTAACCTACAAGTGGTTTAACTGCTTAAAATATGGCCGCATGTCAATTGAAGATGATGATGATTGTCTCGGACGGCCATCAACCAGCACAATGCCAGAAACAGTTGCAAAAGTGTGTGAAATTATCGTGGAGGATTGGAGGCAGACGATTCATATCTGTAAGATTGTTGGACAGTCTTATGGCACATATGTCAGTGCGTTATATCGGACGTCTTGAACATGAGGAGGATCTCTGCCAAGTCAAGTTTGTGCCAAGACTGCTGAATGACGATCAGAAGAAGAATTGCATGGAAATCATAGGGAACTTCATGAACAGGTCAGAAATGATCCAGATTTTTTCTAAGGCTGTTACTGTTACTGGGGATAACAGTTGATTGTATGGGTATGACCCTGAAACCAAACAGCAATCATCACAATAGAACTTGCCTGGTTCACCCCGACCAAAGAAAGCTCGACAGGTAAAAAGAAAAATCAAGTCCATGCTGATGTGTTTCTTCGACATGGATGGAATTATTCATAAGGAATATGTTCCACCTGGTCAGTCTATCAACTCCCAGTTTCACTGCAATGCCCTGCACCAGCTAAGGGAGGACATGCAAAAAAATGTCCCAAGAAGTGGCCAGCAAACAACTGGCTCCTCAACCATGATAACATCCCAGTGCATACAGTGCTGGTTGTGTGCCAGTTTTTGGCATTCCATAAAATGACAGTTGTCCTTCACCCACCTTACTCACCAGATTTAGCTCCTTGCGACTTTCACCTGTTCCCGAAAATGGAAAATAAACTGAAAGGGAGATCCAGGCAGAATCACAGGTGGTGCTGAATATGCTAACTAAAGATTACTTTAGCAAGACGTTCCAAGCATCAACTGGAATCAGTGTATACATTCCAATGGAGACTGTTTTGAAAATGATGGCAAGCAATAAGATGTGATGTAAATTAATATTTCTTTTAATTCATTTTGCAAACTTTCGGGTAGCACCTCGTACATATGCCAATATTTATTCACAATTTTTCTACCTCTCTAAATGATGGCTACTTTGTCATTTATGGATAACCCAAGTTTTCACTTGAAATATTTTGTCACTTACAAAAGTTTAGGATTTCCTACTGGATGGGTATATGAGATTGCCCACTGTTTAATGACACACATAAAGTGAATGCAGTACCGATCTTCCCAATGCAATGCTCACTTGGAGGATAAAACAGGAAACGGACCCTATTCTAGGAATTGTGAACTTTTGTCCACTTTAAAATTGTTAACTTCTTTTTCCCGCATTTCATTATTCCTCAATTCCTCTCTGCTGTTGCCGTACAGAAATCCACTCAATACATGTGCATGAATGCAACCCACCATTTTCTTGCCAAGGAGTTGGGCACTTGTTTCCAACTCTGCTAATGTGATACTCTCAAGGTCCCCTTGGAGTTAGTAGCAGAGGTTCTCTTGAACAACTCGCTTGTTCGGTATCTGATGTACTCCTTCTCCACAACTTTTCTATCAACATTCTTCTACTAGCAGATAAAAATTCCACTGTGCTGTTGCAATTTCATACTGCATACCACCATTTCCATTCCAAGACAGTGCACAGCAGATTGTCTCTGCCTTGTTAAATACGGAATTCCACTAAATTTTGTGATTTTGCTAGTTCAAATTGACCATCAAGCTTTTCTCTCCCTCGTGAAATCTGGGAATCTCACTGAATTTTGTTTGTTAAAAATGGTCAAGTAAGCTTTGACTTAACATTACACCGAACAAAAGTTCTCATTTTGTTCATTAAATCCGGGATCTTGCTAAATATGGGATTGTTCTACTGTATTTCAATGAGTTGTTAGAAAGCCTGTTTGAATAACTAATACTTCTAAACTGTTTTCAATAAGACAGTTATAGATTACACACAGTATTGTTTTTATTTTGTATTTTTATCCATTGTATTCATTTGATTGAATACAATGGATAAAAATACAAAATAAAAACAATACTGTGTGTAATCTATAACTGTCCTATTGAAAACAGTTTAGAAGTATTAGTTATTCAAACAGGCTTTCTAACAACTCATTGATTTTTTTATCCATTGTATTCATTTGATTGCGGGCGGTCGTAGTGAGCGATGGGTTTGCCTCCTCGGGGCGCTCCGTGGTAACAATGGCACACACAACAGCAACTAGGGCCACTGTGAATCTTGGAGAGGTGCAAGCTAGTTCTGTGTGACATTGGCGAAAAGATCCCAACTCACTGGGTTTTGTTCCAGAATCCTTAGGTTGAATGACCAACTGGAACCCTCAGCTGTGGGCTAATCCCCTACACTGATGTACTTACCTGATTAAAAAGACAAAAAGAAATATTAAGAATGACTCAAGTGTGGGATATGGTGGACCTACCACACTTGAGAAGGACGGTCCACCACGTAATTGACCTGGACTTTCTAAACGGCATATGAGAAAGCGATCTCGGCTGAGTGAATGTAAAATTGGTGTATGGAATACTAGAGGTATAAATGGCAAGATGAGTGAGGTGATTGAGGAGATGAATAAGTATAGACTGGATGTGCTGTGTGTAAGTGAAACCAAAAAGAAGGAAATTGGGGTAGAAGAAGTGAATGGCACGGTAAGTGTGTGGTCTGCAGTATTGGATAATATGAGAGGACAGGCTGGTGTAGGTGTGATTTTAAGTGAAAAGATGAAGAACAACTTGATTCACTATAGTTGCATAAGTGAGAGAATTCTCTGGATTCGTTTGAAAGTGAAACTTCAGAGAATTGTAATTGTTGTAGTGTATGCTCCTTGTGACTCGGAACCTTCTGATAAGAAAGATTTCTGGAATGAGCTAAAAGCTGTTTTGAGCCAGTTTGGTGCTAAAGAAAAAGTTATAATAGCAGGGGATTTCAATGCTAGAGTAGGTGTGCAGAATGCAATTTCTGACAATGTTCTGGGTAAGTTTAATGATCCTTGTGTGAATGATAATGGTGAAAGATTAATTGAACTCTGCATTGAGAATGATTTGTGTGTATCTAATCCATTTTTCAACCACAAGTATATACACACATATACTTGGGAAAACCTTACTCTTGGTCAAAAGAGTGTGATAGATTTTGTTGTTTACGATCAGCGTTTGAAACACTTAGTTGTTGACACCCGTGTGATGAGAGGTGCGGATGTTGGTTCTGATCATTACTTGGTAGTGTCACGAGTGAAACTTAATGTTGGTTGGAGGAAAAGGAATAGGAAGAGACCCAGGATAGAAAGAATAAAGGTTGATAGGCTCCTTGAAGATAATCAGCGGTATTCTGACTTACTCAGAGAACGACTGAAGGATCTGAAGTCTGGTGAGAGGGATGTAGAAAAGAAGTGGGAATGTTTTAAGAACTGTGTTGTCACTGCTGCTAAAGAGGTCTGTGGCACCACAATAGTGGGTAACAATAGAGGTGATGCTTGGTGGAATAGTGAGATTGAAGAGGCAGTAAAGAAAAAGAAGGAAGCCTATTTGGGGATGTTGCAAGGTAGAGTCTCTGTGGATGAATATCGCTGTAAGAAGTGTGAAGCTGCTAAGCTGGTTCGCCACAGTAAGGCAAAAGATAGGAAAGAGAAAGTGGAAAGGCATGAACTGGTTTTTTGGAAAGATAGGAAGTCCTTCTGGAAGTACATGAGACTCAAGAAAAATAGGGGAAACAAAGTTGTAAGTTGTGTGAAGAATGAGATTGGGGAAATGATATGGGAGCCCAATGAGTTAAGTGACAGATGGGGTGAATACTTCTGTGAGTTATTAGATCAGGAGAGCAAAAATGATTCTGAGACAGATGCAGATGATGTCACAATGAGGGATGAAAGCACAGGAGGGATCTCAAGAGAAGAAGTGTGTAAAGCTCTAAAATCTCTTCAGAATGGTAAGGCTCCAGGAGTTGATGGCATAACTGTAGAGATGTTGAAGTATGGTGGTGACTCTATAATTGACTGGTTAACTGAAATTTCCCAGTTGTGCTGGGAGTTAGGAATGGTCCCTCGGGATTGGAAGGATGCTATCATTGTTCCCTTGTATAAGGGAAAAGGTGATCAGACTGAATGCAAGAACTATCGTGGTATTAGCCTACTGAGTGTGCTAGGGAAAGTGTTTGGTAAGGTTGTTATTGAAAAAGTACAGGGTCTTACATCAGAGAAAGTGTGGGATGTTCAGAGTGGTTTTATGCCTGGAAAAGGCTGCACTAACCAGATTTTTGCATTACGCATGATGATTGAAAAGTATCTGGCTGTTGGGAAGAAAGTTTTTACTGCCTTCATAGATTTAGAGAAAGCTTACCACCGAGTCAATAGGACACTTTTGTGGAAGGTATTGAATGAATATGGTGTTACTGGGAATCTACTTATTAGTGTAAAAGCCATGTATGCTGGTAGTAGAGCTTGTGTACGAGTGAATGGTGTTTTATCAAAATGGTTTTCCAGTGGTGCAGGAGTTAGACACGGTTGTGTAATGTCACCATGGCTGTTTAATATATTTATGGACGCATGCATGCATGCATGAGGCCAAAATAGATAATAGTGGTTTATGTCTTGGTGATATCCGTGTGTGCAAATTGCTGTATGCTGATGACACTGTCCTGTTGGCAGAGAGCAAAAGTGAGTTGCAGAGTATGTTGACTTGGATGCATGAAGTTTGCATGAAATTCAAACTGAGTATAAATAAGGGAAAACCCAATGTTATGGTGTTTGAGAGAGGAATGGGTAGCACTGAATGTAATGTAAGTATAAATGGCACTGTGATTGACCAGGTGAGTGAGTTTGTGTATTTAGGAAGCATGTTTGACAGAGAGAACAAGTTGGATGGTGAAATCAGTAGGCGAGTGAATTCTTCTTTGAAAGTCATAGCTGCTCTAGGAGGTTTTCACAGGAATGATGGGTTCTCTAGAGAGTCCCGCATGGCTGTGTATGAAACAGTAATTGTTCCTACTCTGATGTATGGCAGTGAAACCTGGGTACTGCAGAAGAAACATAGGAGTCGTTTGTGTGATGGAGAAATGCGTTACTTACGTGGAGTTTGTGGCAAGACACGATCTGATTGTGTGAGGAATGAAGATGTATTGCAGTTATGTGATGTAAAGCAAAATGTTGTTAGCAAGGTGGAGACCAATATGCTTCGGTGGTTTGGCCATGTTGAAAGAATGAGTGATGAAATGCTTACTAAGAAAATATTTTCAGCCCAAGTGGCAGGAAGGAAAGGCAGAGGAAGGCCAAGGAAGACATCGGTGGATCAGATTCAGTAGTGTCTGCATGAGAAAAAGATTATGAGTATGAAGTATAAAAGATCTTGTGTACGGCGTATAATGGATATCAGTGAAGCACGAGTTGTATGTCAAGATCGCTGTAAATGGCGAAGTTTGATACGACAACAATAAGTAAAAATATCTGGAAGTTTGTATTTCTTTTTGGAGCTAACCTCTGAATCTCAGAGAACAGCTTAGTGATATGTATGTATGTATGTATGTATTCATTTGATTTTAATAAAAAAATTATAAAGAGATAATAAAAATAAATGTGCTGACTTTAAAAACTGTGACCCTGTTTAAATAACTTTACTTCAGGAAAGACTGGAAAATTGAAAGATAATCATGGTTTTAATTACAGCAATCAGATGAAAATGGATTTTCAAAAACAGAACTTTTAGAAGCCCAGATAAAACATACATTGTTAGCATCCACCCCACCCTTGAAAATAATACTTCATCTGAAAAAATAGAAAATCATATGTTTTAATCAGAAAACATATCCATCTGGAAAATCAGAAAATGTGGATAATAATATTGATTGGCAATAAAACTAGCCAAGGCACTTTGTAATTTGACCAACTAAAACTGAGGCATAGTCAAGCAAAAAATAAAAAATTTATGACAGCAAACAGACAAAAGTTTCTTCACAAAAGCTGGAAAAAGCAGGAAATTTGTGGTCATGGGTACACAACAACTAGTGGCAAAAGATCATTTTTCAAAGACAACTTTTAGAAGAGCAGATACAGTTCCAAATGCAAGCTAAACTTAATACCTCCTTATAGTAAATCAGTGCACCTGAAAAAACATATATTGTGCACATTATAACGATGATGGCTACAATTAGCTGATGTTAATACGAGTTTTTTAACCTGACAGAAGAGGAAATATCACTAAACATGTTTTCTTAATTTGTTCCAGAAAAGGCTTGGAAATGTTTGAAAAACTTTTTCAAGATTTCATGAGTTAGATGCAAAAAGATTTTTTTTTAAGTGATTATTAGAAAATTCTGCATTATATGAAGTAAAAAAAAAGAATATGGATGGAAAGTTTTGCACGTAACTCCAGAAATCAAATGCAGAAGTCTTTCCAACCAACTTTTGAAGATGTATATACACTGAAGTGCCAGAAAAACTGGTACAGATGAGCTTATGCAAAATACATAGCAACGTCTCCTATGCGCGTACTCGGTTGCGTCCGCCAGTGCATATATAAAGCGATAGGCATCCTTGCCAGCTGTCAGAGCTGTTTTCGGCATGAGAATGACATGTAATATCGATTTAAGCAGGTCATAGTTGGCGCTCGTGAGATGGGCCATAGTATTTCGGAGGTAAAAACGAAGTTCGGATTTTCACGGAAGACCATTGCAAGGGTGTACCGTGACTACAAGAATTCCAGCAAAACCTCCAACCTACAATACCAGCGTAGTCGTAAAAAGACATTGGGTGAACGTGACCATCGTCGGCTGTCAAGAATCGTTTCACGCAATAGCCGTGCGACACTCTCCCAGGTATCATCGGAATTCAATGCTGGAGCCTCAACAAGCATCGGCGTCCGGACTGTGCAACATACCCTGCACAATATGGGCTTTGGGAGCCGACGCCCAACTCGAGTCCCCTTGATGGGTGCACGACACAGAGCTATGCGCCTCACTTGGGCACAACAACACCGCCACTAGACATTTGATGACTGGAAACAAGTAGCCTGGTCTGACGAGTCGCGTTTCCAACTGTATCGGGCAGATGGAAGGATTCGTGTGTAGCACAAACTCCATGAAGCCATGGATCCCGCCTGTCAACAGGGAACTGTACCGGCTGGTGGGGGGTCCGTAATGGTATGGGGTATGTTTAGCTGGACTTCACTGGGATCCCTGGTACATCTACAAACGTCTGTGACCGGCCAACACAATGTGCACATCCTTTCTGACGAGGTACACCCGTTCATGTCCTGCATTCATGCTGATGGGTCGGGTCTGTTCCAACAGGACAATGCACCTCCACACAAGTGTCGGGACACCACATTATGGTTAGAGGAGCATTCATCTTAGTTTGGGGTGTTGCCATTCCCACCGAAGTCCCCAGATCTGAACATGATAGAATACATTTGGGATGCCATGAAACGCGCTATCGAACACAAAAATCCGAGACCTCGGAATACACCTGAATTGTGGAATGCTCTGCAGGAAGTATGGTGTGCATTGCCTACAGCATATTTCCAGAAGCTAGTGGAGTCCATGCGCCATTGTATTTCTGCAGTCCTGTGCTCCCATGGGGGACCTACCAAGTATTAGACTAGAGTGCCAGTTTTTCTGGCACTTCATGCCAAACACTAACACTTTTACACCATCAAACTGGAAAAATATGCACAACATAAATTTAAAAGTGTACAAATAATCAGACTCGTGATTAGCACTGATTATCAAATGCAAAAAGCATTTTTCAAATCTTTTGCATTGGACAGAGATGATAGACAGACAGACCTAGTTATACAATAAGCACAAACATTTTTCTCCAAAGCAGTTCATTCTATAAAGTAAGTAATAGTTAAAATTCTAATGAATTTCTTATACTTGCCTCATCCGGGATTTGAGGAGTGCTGTTGAAGCCTTGCTTTACATTGATGGCAGTGAGCTCATCCTGAACATCAGAAAATGAAAAAAAAAAAAAAACTTCATTTAGCATGTATCAATAAATATTGAATGAAACATTCGAATAATTGATTAGACATAGTTTCAAAGCAAATTTTATTCTTTTTTTTTTTTTTTATTTTGCATTTCACATGACCTAGCAGAGAGTCATTGCTAATAAAAATTTTAATCTTTCAGAAGTTGGGTGCAACCAGTTTTTAAAAAATCCACAATTGATTTTTACTTTTTCTGATAATTTTAGATATTTTTGGGGTTGATGACTCTGGAAGATTAATTTTGTAGCTATTGGAAACATATTTTGTTTTGCACTGAAACTCATTCTCCACATCAAAATGCTTCTGTACCCCAGAAGCAGAAATGGTGCAGCATGGCGGCAGGCAACACAGATTATTTTAACCCTTGCGGCCTTGCAGATTGCTTTTAGAAAGTTTCAAAAGTTTATATTATTTATTTATCTATTAGTTAAAAAAAAATGTTGTTTTTTATATAAAAAAATCCCAACACCACGAAAAAATAGTTGTAGAGGAATGAAATGGCGGCAATACATTTGTATAGGTAACATATTTAATCGATTAAGGTTTCAAGATCACAGCTTGTTGTAAGCGCGAGAAGAGCCATTTTAAATGCGAAATGCTGGTACATTAATAACCGGTGTAACCGCCAGAATGTTGAATGCAAGCATCCAAACGTTCATGCATTGTGTCGTACAGGTGCTGGATGTCAGTTTGTGGGATGGAGTTCCATGCCTGTTGCACTTGGTCGGTCAATACAGGGACAGTTAATGCTGGTTGGGGGTGACGCTGGAGTTGTCGTCCAATGATGTCCCATACGTGCTCGATTGGTGAAAGATCTGGTGATCTAGCAGGCCACGGCAACATGTTGACACTCTGTAGAGCATGTTGGGTTACAACAGCGGTATGCGGGCGAGCGTTATCCTGTTGGAAAACACCCCTGGAATGCTGTTCATGAATGGCAGCACAACAGGTTGAATCACCAGACCGACGTACAACTGTGCCGTCAGGGTGTGTGGGATAACCACGAGAGTGCTCCTGCTGTCATAGGAAAGTGCTCCCCAGACCATAACTCCAGGTGTAGGTCCAGTGTGTCTCGGTCACAGACAGGTTGGCTGCAGGCGCTCACCTGGCCTCCTTCTAACCAACACACGGCCATCACTGGCACCCAGACAGAACCAGCTTTCATCAGAAAACACAACAGATCTCCACTCCGTCCTCCAATGAGCTCTAGCTTGACACCACTGACGTCGCAAACGGCAGTGGTTTGGAGTAAGTGGAATGCACGCTACAGGGCGTCTGGCTCGGAGCTGTCCTTCAAGTAACCAATGTGTGACAGTTCGTTTTGTCACTGTGGTGGCAACTGCAGCTTGAATTGCTGCCGCAGACGCGGAACGATATGCCACGGCCATACGTCGTACACGGCGGTCTTCCCTCTCAGTAGTGCCACGTGGCGGGCCGGAACCCGGTCTTCTTGAGGCAGTACCTTCCCTTGACCACCGCTGCCAACAATCATGCACAGTGGCTACATTCCTGCCAAGTCGTTCTGCAATAATGTGGAAAAAAATCCACCTTCTCGTAGCCCTATTACACGACCTCGTTCAAACTCCGTGAGCTGTTGATAATGGCTTCTTCGTCTTCTTAAAGGCATTCTTGACTAACATCAACACCCTACGTCGAATCTCAACCATAACTAACGCTCACGAACGTTACAGCGCGTATTTACAGCAAACCTGCTTTGCATGTTCCGAGGGGCACTACTAGCGCCACACGTATGCGCCGAGCGCAAAATTTGCATAGACGTCATCTTACAGATGTACTCTCACCGCCTAGCAACTGTCGTTTATCTAACACAACCCCTTCTTGGTGTTGGGATTTTTTTTCCGTCAGTGTATATATATTTGCTCATCTTAGCTCCAAGAACAGAAACAGCGCAATACGGCGACGTCGGTTGCAAATTTTTGGAAAGGATGGGTGCAGACTTTTTTCTTTTTCTATTTCTTTAACATTCATTGTTCTTTGCACTCCTTTCAACTTTAAAGCAAAGGGAGCGAAACTTTTGCGCATTTTCAACGTTCGATTCCACTTCCAAACGTTAAGTTATACAACATATCACGCAGGCAATTGTTTTATTTCATTTTATTTTAATTTTCTTTCTTCCTTGTTTTACAAACATAAAACTTCAAGTTGATGAAACATATTGCTTTCTTTTAATAATGAAGCTAGGAAGCAATACTTTTGTGCACTTTTAATGGTTTCTCCATTTCCATCACATCCGTCTAGCGCTGTGTTCCGGAAGCTGATGGCCGCCATTTCTCTTTTGTGGCATTTGCATTTTATGAATTTTTTTTTTTTTTTTTTTTTTTACAAAAGCAATATTTTTTAAACATTTTTAACGTTCCCTTCTCTGTTTGCATGGCCATTAGTATTCCGGAACTTGATGTCCATTGTTTTTCTTTTTGCCTCCAGATACTTTATCTCAGTTAGATTTATGAAGCTTTATTCTTTCTCTTTTTTTTTTTTTTTTCAAATATATCTTTTATGAATTTTTTATTGTTACTCTTCTGTTTTCGTGGGTGTACTATATGGCATTCTGGAAGCTGATGGTCATAATTTTCCATTTTTGCCTTCCAGATAGCTTTGTTTCAGTTAGATTAAAGAGATGGGCTTTTTTGTTGTTGTTTTTTCGAGAGCCATATTTTTAGCATTTGCAAATTTTCGCTCTCCGTTTCTGTGGTATTCAGGAAGTTGACGGTCACAGGTTGTTTTTTTTTTTCTTTTTCAAGATAGCTTCCTTCATCTTAGTTAGATTGAGGAGAAAGTTTTTTTGTATTTTTTTTTTTACTAAAATTATATTTTTATGCCTTTTTAATGTCTATTGTTACATTTCCAAGGCCATATCACACAGAATTATAGTAGCTGATAGTATTTTTTTTTATTTACTTCCAGATAATCTCATTTCAGATTGATGAGGGAAAGTTTCTTTTCCTTCACAAGAACTCTTGCATTGTTTCACACTTTAAATTTATATTTTTGGGGACTTAATTATATCAATGAAAATGCTCCCACCACATTTTAACAAATTTACTAAATTTTTCTTTAAAACTGCAGTCAATTCACAAAAGGGATTTCAGAAGAAAAAAATCCTTTATGGGCACCAGTTTACAAACAAATGAAATGTGACGACAATGCTGTGTCAATAGATCTCTCTCTTTACACACCCACACACTATACATATGTAGTTTTGACTGTGGTGCAACCTTATTATTTATTAATCCTGGATTTATTTGCTGAAGTCAAAATTGAAACAGGTAAGGATAGTTTCACTCACAATTTTTGACTGGAACAGACTGGCCAAATGCAATCCTAAAAATGTGAAATGTCAAGTTACAGAGGGAGAGTCGAAAATTTTGCAATTTTTGGAACACTCTGTGTGTTCATACGTACCTTTACGACCAAAGCTGACTAGCAATCAAAGTATAGGCCATCGTGCTGCACCATCTTTAGCCATCTGTCTGCCAGTTCTTTGATTTTGCAGCAGAACCAGTTCTAGTCCTTCGAGGCAAAGAACTCCTTCACCCTAGCTGTCACATCCTCCTGGTTGTTGAAGTGCTGCCCGCGAAAGAAGTGGGCCACGGATCGGAACATGTAATAATCCAATGGGGCCAGCGTTTAAGCTGCCGTTCACATTTTTGCCAAATGGCGATAAAGACGGTAATTTTGCAACAAAATTCCCCACAGAATCGCCAAAAGCGAATATTTCCCCATTTTTTATTTCGTCATCTATCCCACCCCTTCTTCGCCCTTGAGTTTTGTTTTTCCATCACCGTTATTTTTTTGTTCCATCCTTGTTGCTTCACCCTGCTGACCTGGTATCCTTCCCTGTCATTTTCTCTTTCCGTCTTTGCTGTCGCAAGCTGCTTCGCCCCGCTGTCATCTTTCCGTCCCCGTTGTCTTTTCTCCTATTGCAGAAAAGCACCGGTGAACCTCGAGAGCCCCTTTCGCAAGAGCTTTGCCGCGATGGATAAGGAAAGATGCATTTTGTTTGTTTCTCTGGGAGTTCGCCGCAGCAGCAGGTCGGTGTCAGTTCTGGTCGACCGGTCAGTCGGTGTGTTGTCAGTTGTGGCTTTGATCAGTCCTGGTCTCTGTATATACAGGGAGATTCATAAATAAGTATACAGTTTCAACACACTATAAAATAACAACAGTGTAAGATATTTTATGTTACCTGTAACAGAATTGTAGGGGAATGTTTCAAGTTTTTTTAGAGATGGTCACAGATGTTCTATGTGTGCACCCTTAGTCACACAACACACATCAAGCCGGTAATCCATTTCCGCCTAAACGTGAGGTAAGATATCTGAATTAAGTGCAGTGATAGTGGCTGTGATACGCTGTTTCAGCTCCACTAGATCAACAGGAAGGGGAGGGCGAATATCTTGTCCTTTACGTACCCCCACAGAAAATAGTCACAAGGTGTTAAGTCAGGATTTCTGCGTGGACATTGGGTCAGTGGCATGTTGTAATCCGCGCTCGTCTTGTTGAGAAATACCGCAAAAGCTGCATTAAAAATTAAACGATATGTTAAGTCTTTGGTGGATGCCACAGTTGCAGGACGACAGTGACAACTTCATTCTCCAATTGGATGGTGCACCACTGCACTGGTTAGGCGATGTGCGAGATTATCTCGATGAACATCTTCCTCACCGATGGATTGGACGAGCTGCGGACTACATGCCACTGACCCAATAGCCACCCAGAAGTCCTGACTTAACACCTTGTGACATTTTTCTGTGGGGGTACGTAAAGGACAAGGTATTCGCCCCTCCCCTTCCTGTTGATCTAGCGGAGCAGAAACAGCGTATCACAGCCACTATCACTGCACTTGATTCAGATATCTTACCTCGCGTTTGGGCGGAAATGGATTACCGGCTTGATGTGTGTTGTGTGACTAAGGGTGCACACATAGAACATCTGTGACCATCTCTAAAAAAACTTGAAACATTCCCCTACAATTTTGTTACAGGTAACATAAAATATCTTACATTGTTCTTGTTTAATAGTGCGTTGAAACTGTACACTTCTTTATGAATCACCCTGTATTTTTACAAACTGCATGCATCAGCAAATGTAAGAATTTTTATTAAAATTAGAAGTGTAAAAGCCTATATTTTTTTCTTGAATTCTATTTAAAGTACAACATTTTATTTAGCCAATGCATTGTGCTAGTATTTTCATACGTAAATATAGCAAAAAATAAAACGGTGAATTTGGCTAACCTCAATACTATTTTGCTACAATTTTTGCCGACAAAATAGCCAAATTGCTACAAGAGAAAAAATTCCATCTTAAGCACTGGATGGGGCAAGTTCTGGACTATATGCTGGGTGTGGCATCAGTTCAACGCCCTCAAGTTCCTGGAGTTTTGCCCAGGTAGTTCGTGCGGTATGAGGCAAAGCATTGTCCTGCTATAGGAGAGTGTGCTCTCTGTTCACCAGTGCTGGGTACTTCTCCTCAAAAGCAGCATATGCTCCAGCTATTCAGAGTAGAGGTTGGCATTGATGGTCCGACCAACTGGAACAAATTTGCAATGGATTATCCCCTCAAAATTCCACCAAACGCAGAGCATCACCTTGGGCTCGAAGCACCCACGTTTGGCAACAGCTTCTGGAAGCTGGCTCTGGCTCAACCACTGCTGTTGTGTGTTAGGATTGTGGAAATAGACCCACTTTTGATCACACGTAACAATTCTCCTGATGAAACATACATCGCCCGGGTTTTCTAGGAGTTTCGTGCACTCTTCCCCTCGGCGGTTTGCATCAGTTCGTGAGGGACAATGCGGCAGCTTCTGTAGACCTTGCCGAGGTCCTGAAAATGACGAACCACAGTGGCCTGTGATATGCCCAGCTCGCCTGATAATCTCTGAGGGCTGGTTGTTGGATTTGCCTCTACAGCTTGGTGCACGGCCAACAAATCCACGGTTCGCAGCCTACCTGACTTTGGCTGATCGTCGAGGTTTCTATCACCTGAGCAAAATTTCTTGAACCATCTGGTTGCAGTGCTGTGGTCCACAGAACCTTCCTCTTTCGCATGACAAATGTTTCGTGTTGCTTGAGCAACATTATGGCCGAGTTCAAACTCGTAAAGCAAAAGTTCCCTAATTAGCCAGCTGTGGCTGTTCATCTTTTCAACACTGACAGAACAACGACATTCAATGCTGCCCACAGCAACGACTACCACTTTATATCCCTTTCAACTGACTGCAGTGCATGACTTGAACTAATTTAAACACATGACATACCTACCACAGCACATGCGTTTATGCAAATATTGCCAAACTTTTGACTCAGCCTCTGTACAGTCATTTCCAAAAGTTGACATGACTAATACTCTTACACAGCTGTTTAAATCCCCTGCTGATGAGGCTCCAATACAGCATAATTGTTGCAGGAAATAAAAAAGCATAAGTGTATGAGATAGAACATCATTTAAAGGAGGGAGTTTAAAGTTTAATCGATTAGCTAAACGCCAAAAAAAAAATTAATTTTACGAATTTCAAATTATTTACTATTGTTTATATTTTCTGATTATTATTTTTAAAAATTCAGAAGCATTTAAGAAATTATGTTTAAATTCTGAACAAAATAAAATCTTTATTTTTTTCTTATTAGGGAAAAGCTAGTTTGTCTACTGCAACTAAATACTAATTTGTATGGTTATCAAAATCCCAGATTTGCTCATTTTTTAAAACTTTGCTGAGTCACAGTGCAGAATGATAAATTTTATAAAAAATAATATTTAGGCTTCCCTTTATCTTGCAGAGTTTTTTTAGCTCTTCCTTTCTGTGTTGCGGACTACTGAACAAGATTATGCTTCAGAATTCTGTATTTCACTAAAGCTACACAGTGCTGTTCTAACTTTTGCACACACCCCTTCAGCTTGACTGCTTAATGTCATGGCCAGCAAGTAAGTGATATACCTAACAGTGGAGTGAGACATCTAGTCATTATGAGCACTAGAAAACACTTCCAGTTCTTGGAAGGAGTCTTTGCTACATCAATACAAAATTAATTTCCCATATTCATCCCAGGATATTAAAAGGAATCAATTTTATCAGTAAATTTACTTAATATTGTTAGTTTTCAACTTCTGAAAAATTACTGAAAAAAAAAAAACTTTAAAGAAATTCTCTCAGCTAATAAACACCAGGAAATAATAACTGCAGTTCAAAAAAGCAATGATAAAATCACTACCTCATTAGAAGCTCAAAAGAAATGAGGACTGCCCAAGAGGTTAAAGATAAAAATGTCAGCAATCATGAAATGTTACAACCAGCCCAGTGATAACCCAACCGAAATCAAAATTTATTGGTAACATGCTTATTTACTAATACTAGTTTTAGGCTTAAAAACAACTTCATAAGTTTACTTGGCTGAAAGGATCTACAAAATTGATTATGATGTTGAGGAAAACTCTTTAAGAAATGTGATTAAGGACACAGGAGCCTATGGAGTTTTTGAGATTGGCAGGGATCCCTTTTAGGTGGTGTCTACTTTTAGAATTAATTGCTGTGTATTTTAAGAAGCCATTTGAAAAACTATAATACATCAGAGCTGTGAAATTAAATAAGTCAGCCCAGATTTCAAGAAGGGAATTAAGGAAGGTTGTGCTAAAGTTGAAACCTCACATTGTGAGAAAATTAAGGTTGAGTAAACCAGGTTTATAAAATTTATACTTGAGGCCATAGGCGTAACCACTGGAGGGTCGGGGGGGGTGTGTCAGGACCTTCCAGATTGTCAGAGTCAGGGATACCCAATGTAAAGGACTCCTACAAATTTTTTGGGAATATAATGATATTATGCACACTTTTTATGATGTGAACCAACTAAATTTAATAATATAAGATTGTAATTTTTGGTAGAATGCAAACACGTGTACAATGTGTACTTAATAAAACAGCAATATCGATTAAGAATGGTTATTAACATTGTTGACGCATACATATAACATAACCCCATATATATAATAATGCATGTATGTGTGATCGGAACCCCCCCCCCCCCCCCCCAGATTTTGAAACATGGTTATGAAGCTGCAAGGTAAGCAGGTAAGCCTCTGGTAGCTAGGTCCCAGAACCAGAGAGGGCTGAAGAGTCATTGGAAGGGAAGGGAAGCTTTGTGTTCCACTACAAATTACACTTTTCCAGGAATACAGTGCAAGTTTTTCTTTGTCTTTAATCTCCTTTTGTTAATTTACTTCATTAGCAAATAATAATTGCCAAAAGGTAAAGACAATTAGATAAAATACAAAACATGAAGAAAAAAAAAAAAAAAAAAAAAAGAGGAGAAAGAAAAAAAAAACTTCCTTGAAATATAAAAACTAAATCATATTCTTTGAATTTCCTTGATGGAGGTTGTTGAACTGCACATTCATTCCTTATTGCCAGAGTCAAAATAACTTTTAGGACGGATGGTCTTGTGTCTGGCGCTCTTGGCGCAAAAGCCATAACTGACCAAACAACTTCTAGGTAGCATGACTCTTTTTTTTTTTTTCTTGAGCTTACTGTTCTGGTCTTTTTTCTGTGAAGCTATGCAACATCAGGGATTTACTGATGTCATACTCCAACTTTTCCTACTTCTTTTCTCTGGTTCCTCTTTTTTTTTTTTTTTTTTTTTTTCATTTTTAATCACACCTCCTTTACTGGTGCTCAATGGTAACTACACTGGTGTGCAAAAATTAAGGACGAGACGGTTTTTCTAATGTAACGTCGTGCAGAAGTGCTCCACATCGACTCAAATCATACCATAAAATGCCCAAGATGTAAGAATATGGGACAAGTGAGCAAAACTGTCCAAACAAGGAATCCAAAGGATACAAAGGCACTTTATTGAAAAGGTAGCTTCGAGCACAACTGAACAGAAGACAGAAACGTCTATGTGACAGGCGGCTGCCAAGAAAAATCCAGTCTTTAGTAGGGGATATGATCAACCCTGACTGCGTTGCAGGATTTACAAAGTCTGTCCATGCTGAGGACAAGGTTGTCAAGGAGCTGTTGAGGCATCATGGTCCATTCCTCTTATAGCACCAATCGCAGCTGTGGAATCGTTGCTGGGGGCTGGTGACGTGCTGCCAAGCATCTCCCGTGAAGGTCCCACACGTGATCGATTGGATTTAGGTCCGGCGACCTTGCGGGCCAATCCATGAGTTGAATATCTTCACTCTCCAACAGCTCTGTGACAGCCACTGTACAATGAGGTGTAGCGTTGTCGTCCATGAAGAGGAACTCAGGACCCACATCACCTCTAAACAGACACACGTGAGGCAGGAGAACCTCGGTACAATTGCGGACGCCAATGACTGAACCTCCTTGGAAGATGTGGACGCCAGTACAGCTACCAAGCATGATACCGCCCCAAACGAGAACTCCGCCACCTCCAAACCGGTCTGTTTCGATGATGTTGGGTGTGATTGGATTCCCTGCTCTCTCCAGATGTGTATACGTCCAGAATCGTTTGTCAGACTAAATCGGTTCTCATCCGTAAAAAGAACTCAACCCCATTGCTGATGTGTCCAGTTCTTGTGTTCCTGGCACCACAGAAACCGCCATCTCCAATGAGCAGGCGTTAATGGCACACACCGTACTGGCCGTCGTGCAAATAGACCACCTTTGTGCAGCCTCCTGGCCACGGTAAAACGCGATAACGAACGTCCAGTTGTCTTTTGCACGTGCCTTGCGATTTCTCCTGCTGTCTGCCGTCTGTCTCTTCTCGCCTGTCGTACAATATACCGGTCGTCCGCCGCCGTGGTTGCTCGTGGACGACCACTGCTAAACTCTCAGACAGCTGTTCCTGTCGTTTGAAATGCTCTCCAAGCTCGTGAAACGATGTTGTGAGTGATCCCGAACTCCTCGGCCACACTAGTTAAACTTTGACCTTCTTCCAACTTCCCAATGACGCGACCTCGAGTAAAGTAATCCAGATGTCGTCTACTGGATTGCCTGTTGGCCACATCACATGGTGGCAGCAACTCGACGTCGTTCAAACCGATGTACACCACCCGTGTGCTTTATACTTTATACACACACACACCCCATCATGCTGCATATATGCGCATGCCCTACCGTACCGGACCCTAGTCTATCTCCTGAGTGGTCTTTCGGTCCGTTTTGCCTGCTCGTTCCGCTGTTATGCTAATTTCTCCTCTTCGTCCTTAATTTTTGCACACCAGTGTACTTTTTACCATGGTCTATAGCCATACCCCTTTCCCTCTCAAAAACTAAGAGCGTCAGTATCCTGCTAAAAAAAAACTCTTTTCTCCAGCGCAAGCATTGTAAAACCACTGCTGCTTGATGAAAAAAAAAATGAATGAGATGTTGAAAGCTATTTCTCTCTAGCACTAGTGCAAGGATTTCCCTTTAGCACTGTTTTCCAATGCACAGAGGGATACATTTAGTTAAAATGTTTCCATAACACACTCTTTTGTAGGCAACGAACTACCTGGAACTTTTAAACAGCAGCTTAGCATCTCATAGTCACTTACCAAATGATGAACAGGAGTTAGCTTTCTGTCTAACTATGCCTCCACCTCCATCATTATCTTTCTTTTTTCTTTTGTTATATTCTTTAAAATTTTACATTTATCCAGAACAATTAAAAAAAAAATTCATTTCTCTCTTTCCTGGTCCAAAACACCAACAAGCCCTGCTACCATGTGGCAAAGAATCATTCACGTAGCTGCTCCTGATGATTCACCTTTAAAAGTAATTTCTCTGTAGTTATTATTTGTGTTGTATCATTTCAATTTTTCTTGTTTTTCAAAAATGTAATGAAAAGCATAATGCTTTTCTTTAAAAAGTATTGACTGTTATAATGAAATACAAAAGTCACTTTCATAAACCAACGAAAACTAAAGTTCTAAGAATTTACGTGTATTTTTCAGGAGGGGCTTGCTTGCCTTTCAGGGGAGGTGAGCTCCCTAGACCCCAGCTAACAATGGCCCTGGCATGTGGTGTGACAGTATTTAAATATAAAATGAAACTTCAAAACACAATTGGATGAACATCCAAGCTAAAATTTCTGCAGTTAGCAAGAAATACATGCAGTGACTTCATTCAACACTTTTTCATGGCAATAAAAAGCACATCCTATATGGAACTACATACAATGTCAGAGGTTGTGCTGCCGACCGCACTTCGCAATTTGCAAAAAAGGAAATCATTTTGGCGATGGATAAAAAGTTTTGGCAATTACCTTTATTAACTGTTATAACACTTTAGCAAAAAAAAAAAAAAAAAGATTAAATTTGGTAAATAAGTTGACAAAAACTTTAAGCGAGAAAGATGACACCAAATTTTCAGGTGTAATAAGCACGTCTTTTGAATCCGTTCTGACGCAAATTAAATTTATCAAAGCTATTCAAAGTCAATGGAGCCGGTATGGAAGACAATAGTATCTGACGGAAGAAAGAAGTTTTTCAATCGGGTTTTTAATCCCTCAAATATTGCTGTAAACGGAATCATGAGCTTACGCTCTATGGTTGCAGACTTGTGTGATAAGAAAAACATGAATTTATACGAGAAACATTTCACACCGGAAACGCTCTCCAACACAGAAATAATTTTTCAAATCATACTCTTAGAAACAGAGATATCGACAAAGATAAGATGTGACTTTACGTCCCCTGGTGAGAAAACCATGCATTATTTTAAGAAGAAAGTATTCTCAAAACGTTTTTCCATATGATCGGTATCGGTCCAAGAAAAAAAAATTTTGTAGAGTTTTCAGGAGCCCAGATTTTGCTACAAATACATCAAAAGCAGAAATTAACACGTATGCCCCCTGGTGGCCAAACCATTCTTTACCAAACATTAGAAATTATGTGAAAAATATTTTCCATCAGGTCTTGTATGCGATACAGGAAGAATTTTTCAAATCGGAGTTTTCGAAGCAGAAAACGCAATTTGCCTTTGTGCTACCTTGCTGAAAGTCTATGATTTACTTGAAAATTTTGAATTTATAGGGAAAACATTTTGCATCAGAAACACTATCCAAAAAAGAAGGAATTTTCCAAATCGGACTCCTAGAAGTAGAGATATTGACAAAAATAAGATATACATCTACAGAGATGCCAACAACTACGGAATCTCCGTAGTTCCTACGGAAAAAGCTCTTGTACTACCGAATATGGAAAATGGTGATTTTTCTACAGAAAATTAACGGAAGTTATTAATTTTTATTTTGCTTGTTACCCTTCCCAACGCAACGGCGGCCACTTGACGATCCGTCATGCTTGCGATGCTGCCTGCACTTTCAGTTCTGCCTGTCGAAGCTGTTCAGATCTTAGCGCGAGCCGCCAGCACATGAAAACCCTTTCTCCCCAGCATGCAACATTCTGGGGACGTTGAGCGTAGCTCGCTTTGGTGTTGGGCAGAGTTTGGCCTGAAGCTCTTTCGCAATACAGCAGCAAGCTGTTGAAAATCGTTTGGTGCAGAACGCAAGGGTCATTGCCTGGCATCGGAATTTTTATTTTAAATCGTGCGTCGATCATTCATGTCAGTAATTAATATTTTGAAGGTTTTTTTCTTGTGTTGCAAAAAAGTATGCTTGGATTTCGTTGCAAAATTCGCCAAAATGCGTAATTACACGTCTAGTACGCATCGAAATTTTACCAACGCGTAAAAATATACATCGGAAATTTTTCGCGACGCGTAGAAATATTCGTCGTGAAGTGCGCATCAACACGGGAAAATATGCATCGAGGAACGAGTAAAATACACATCAACGCGCAAAAACACACATAGAGAAACACGTAAAACTATGCATCGAAGAATTTTACCAACGCGTAAAAATTCGCATCAGGACAGCATTTCGCCTTTCAAAAACGGAAGTGAACGAAATAAAGATTTCTTCCGTAATCACAATTTCGTTTTCCTTCGATGTTGCCTCTGTCCAGTATTGTTGTTACACATAATTTTATTCCATAAATCTTTGTATTTCACTTTGAAAATGGAGGGGAAATTTCCGAAAACGGAAATTCGTCGGCACAAAAATCCCCGTGTAATCTTCGGCTTCGAGGAATTTCTACTTTTTCGTCGTAATTTGGGTTATCCTCAAGATCGATGCATAATTGAATAAAAATTTTGGGGCAATTGGTAGTGGTGCAGGACGCTTTCCGCCTGAATTTTTCGAAAACAGAAATTTCATCTTTCAAAACTTTCGGAAACAGTGAAGATTTTTACCGTTATGGTAATTTTATTTTTTATGCAATGTTTTCTCTGCCTAAGTATTGTTGTTAAATTTTATTTAATGTCTAAAATATTTGTATTTCACATTGAATATGGAAGGAAATGTCCGAAAACAGAAATCGGACGTAGCAAAGGTTTCTCCCGTAACTGTAAATTTTTTCCCCAACGATGTTCCGAACGTGTATCCTGTGTTCTTACATATTCCCCCAAAAAAGGTTTGCATTACAGCTTGATAAAGGGAGGGGGGTGAGAGTACGCAAACGAAAGTGACGAAGCAGAAAAATTTGTAAGAATTGATGCATGATATTCAAAAGCATTCATATTCTCCAAGTTATACTACCTTTTATCTAAAATAACCAGTGAAAGTTATCATGCATTCATGGTCCTCAAACTGAAAGTTCTTTCAGCATGATGGATAAAATTGTCATGGCATCCAAGGGGTTTGTGAAGCCTACTGTCGTAGCTGATGTTGAGCTTAATTTTTCAAATAACAGTTTTTTAAAAAAGAAAAGTCAGAAAGGACACAACTGGTAATTGAAGTAAAAACAAGAATGTATTAAAGCGAAATCATTTTAAATAAAAATGAACTTTCTAAGTTCTATACATCTGTCGGAAAATTTAACATTGAAGAATGTTCTTATATTCAAGAAAAGATACTGATCTATGATGAATTCTTAAAACATACAGAAGTAGCAGATCTTTCATTTACTTCTATATTGTACATAGTCAAGCGGTTTCCATTTATAATAACTGAAAATGAACTTGATATACTGGAAGCGGAATTCCTTGTTATCAAGCTGACAAATTACAGACCATAGCAGTAACAGATAGAATAGATGTCACTTTGTCAGAAATCTCAAAATTAAGAGGCTACAATGGAACGGTTAAGTAGACTATTCTCTCGAAAGTAATGTTTGCAATACTTGTAGTTCCACACTCGAATGCTGTGAGTAAGAGAGATTTTAGTTTAGTGCGAAAAAATCAAGCCCGTTTCCAACCTAATTTAGGTTTAGAAACTGTAGAAGCACTTCTTATTGCAAAAATGAATATGTTCTCATCTGGGCAAGCATGTTATGAAAAAAGATTTTCTGCTGAGGAACTCAAATCTGCAAAACACTGTACAGCAAAATCACTAAAGAAAGCTGTTTAATCAATTGTTTGTTGTGTAAAAAAAATGTATCAGTCATGGTGTATATTATTTTCGATGTGAAAAATTTGGAATATTTTGATACAGATTTTCATGTATATAAATGAATGAGTAAGTAAAAAAATGCTAATTAAATTAAAGGAGTTGTTTTCCTCAGTTAAAATTATTCTTTTTGGTATGACTACTGAAAAATGGCCAAAACTACTGAAAATTTGTATGAGTACTACTGAAAATATCTGAAACAGGTTGGCATCTCTGCATCTACGCCCCTGCCATAGAAACCATGCATTATTTCAAGAAGAAAGTGTTCCTAAAAGCTTTGTCGACATGAGTAGTATCGGTCAACAAATGACTCTTTTTTCAATCGAGATTTTAGAAGCTCATATTTTGCCGAAAGTACATCAGACGCGGAAATTAAGATTTACGCCCCCTGGTGGCCAAACCATTTTTTCAAAAAAATTATGAATTATGTGGAAACGATTTCCCATCAGGAACTGTATCCGGTGCAGAAAGAATTTTTCAAATTGGAGATTTAGAAACAGAGATACATAAAGAAAAGCAATTTACCTATACGCCCTAGCGGAAAGCCTATGAATTACTTGTAAATTTTCAAATTATATCAAAAACATGTCACACTAGAAACACAATCCAACAAAGAAGGAATTTTTCAAATTGGACTCCTAGAATTAGATATTGACAAAATAAAGATATACACTGCCGGACAATTGCTAAGGACGGATGACAATAGCAACGATAGCAACCATAAAATGGAAGGCAGAAAAATGTGGAAATTAGCATAAGTGCGAGATACAGTACGACGTGTTGTGCATATGCAAATTTTGGATTGCCAAACTTGTCCGTGACGTCATAGCGCTGATAAGAGATATAAAGGATTTGACGCGTATTGACCGTTGTTGTTCAAACGCAAAGTTGAAAGGGAAAGAATCAATTGACGAACTTGCAATTTTCAGTATGTCTTCCTGACATCACCTAGATGATTTTACGCATGGCCGTATTATTGGCAAGATTGAAGAAGGGCGAAAAATAGCAGATGTTGCCAGGGAGTTCGACGTCAGCCACAGTGTTGTTTCAAGGCTTTGGAAATAATTTCAAACAAATGGAGAGTGTAGCAAACGTCACGGGGGAGGTCGTGTTCGCAGTACGACACCTGCAGAAGATCGGTACATAGTGCTATCAACAATAAGACACCGGCGCAGCACAGCTAGTGAAGAAGCAAATCAGTTTGTGGCTGCTACTGGCAAGCGGATCTCCCGAAAAACTGTCGCCAGACGTTTGCATGAAGGAGGACTATACGCCAGCCGTCCTGTTGTGTGCATCCCATTGTCCAGACGTCACTGTACCGCCCGTTTGCAATGGTGCCATCAACATCGCAATTGGACCGATAACGACTGGTCTGCTGTCCTCTTCTCAGATGAGAGTAGATACAGTCTATCGTCTGATTGTCGACGACAACTAATCTGGCATGATAGTGGTACTGCATATTGTCCAGCAAACATACAGGAAAGGGACCGATATCCGACATGTAGTGTCATGGTATGGGCTGGCATCATGATCAATGGCCGTACGTCCCTCTATGTGCTTCCAACTGGGACTATGACTGGCCAACGATACATTAATGATGTTCTGCTACCTCGAGTTTGCATGATCCGTGGTGCTGTTGGTGATAGATTCATTTTCATGGACGACAACGCAACATGTCATCGAACAGTCGCTGTCCAGGAGTGTCTTGAGAGCAAGGATATCCAACGCCTCGTATGGCCAGCACGTTCTCCAGATCTGAATCCCATTGAAAATGTGTGGGATGCTTTGGGGAGGAGTCTTGCTGGTCGCCAATGCCCTCCAATAAACAAGGACACCCTCATCCATGCACTGACAGAGGAATGGGATAAATTACCCCAACAGCTGCTTGATAATGTTGTGCAAAGCATGACACGACGTGTGGAATCTTGCATCGCCCTCCATGGTGGCCATATCCCGTATTGACATCTTACGCCGGAACGCCTGCGGACGGTAATTGCATTTTTTTTCACGTTTACGTATTCTGCACAAAATGGCCTGTTTGTCCCTTGAACACGTTCCAAAGTCTTCTGGATTTCAGAGCACAATAAATTGTCTTTCTTGTAATGTCCTGGCATTCTGACATTATTTTATTTCACTTGGCATCCAACCACACTTACTTTTTTATGCGCTATATAGCCGTTTATGATCAGTCCTTAGCAATTGTCCAGCAGTGTACATCTATGCCCCTGGTGTAGAAACCATGCATCACTTTAAAAAGAAAATGTTTCTAAACGGTTTGTCGACATGATTACTATCGGTCTAAAAATGACGTTTTTTTTCAATCGAGATTTTAGAAGCTCATTTTGCTGCAAATACATCAGAAGCAGAAATTAAGATTTACGCCCCCTGGTGGTCAAACCATTTTTCACAAAAATTAGAATTAGAAATTATGTGCAAACGATTTCCCATCAGGGGCTGTATCTGGTGCAGAAAGAATTTTTCAAATCTGAGATTAAGAAGCAGAGATATAGGGGGAAACGCAATTTACCTCTACGTCCCCTAGCGGAAAGTCTATGAATTACTTGAAAATTTTGAAATTATATGAATAACATGTCACACTGAAAACACTATCCAACAAAGAAGAAATTTTTCAACTCGGTCTTTTAGACGTAGAGATATTGACGAAAATAAAATATACATTTACGCCCCCTAGCGGAGAAACTGTGGAACATTTTAAGAAGAAAATATTCCGAAAAGGTTTATCGATGTGAGTGGCATCAGTCCACGAAATAATTTTTTCAGTCGATATTTTAAAAGCTCAGATTTTATGGTAAATATCTCAGAAGCAAAAACTAACACTTACGCCCCTGGTGGCCAAAGTATTCTTTACCAAAAATTTGAAATTATATGCAAAATATTTTCCATCAGGAGGTGTATCTGCTGAAGAAAAAAATTTTCAAATCGTAGTTTTAGAAGAAGTTATCGGGGAAAATGTCATTTACTTTTACGTCCCCTAGTGGAAAATCTATGCGTAATTTCTAAAAGTAACTATATCTAAAATACTCTTCGACATAAATGGAACCGAAAGATAAAAGATTTTTTTCAATCGGATGTTTAGAAGCAAATATGTGGATTAAAACATATTTTTGAATTCGACATCATCTGCATTTACGCCCTCTAGCGGCGAAATTGTACATCGTAAAAAAAAAAGAAATGAAGGATCATCATTCGCATATTTCAAGCTTCTCAATGCAAAAAGAATTTTTGAAATCGGACTAGTAGTTGAAGAGATATCATGGGTACAGACGGACGGACAAACCGATAATATAAGCACGATCTTTTTTTACAAAAGACGTGCTAAAAAGTCAGAGCAACCCCGACAATGTTATTAAAGTATCTCAGTGGAATTTGCTGTAGATTCCAGTTAATTGGGACACATCAGGACCAAAACACTTTGGCCCAATTAAGCAGCTGCCCCAATCATGCAAATCTTTATCCCAAAGAGCTAATTTGAGATGTTCTTCAAGAACTGTTCTAAATAAATGGCTGCCCTGAATGACTCGATTAACCAGAATCTACTGTATACCCCCAGTCTAAGCTGATTTCACAAACTCATGGCTCAAAACTATCTTTTTATTAGTACATTTGACAAGAAATAACCCAAAATCAAAAATTCAGTTCTTCACACCATTGATGGATATTTACTCACTGCTAGCTGAGAATTCAATGTGATAGCCAGATGAAATACTTGTGCCACCACTTAAATTTATGAATGTCTCCATGATATATCCATTTTGGGATTTCCCAAAGAGATTCCAAGTTCATATCTTAATTTTTGATATTCCATACGGCACTGATGCAGTTTTTCATACAGTACACGCTCAATACTTCCTCAGCTAAGGATAGAACCAGGTGGTAAGTAGCTTAAACCTGGTGGATGCTGCTAAAAACAAATGGTATATGATCTTGGTGCTTCTACTCTATTAACTGAAGCCTAGATGTAAATGAATACCAGTATGCATTAAGACTGGCTCAATGGCCAAGTGGTCTGAGGCACTGGCTTTTCACCATTTGTCCGAGACAGGTCCAGAATTAAATCCAGGACAAGACATAAGTGGTGTGTTTGTCTTACAGTTCAAGCTCTCCCCCTTCTCTGGAACCAGTGACCCAAACTTTAAGATGGGCGACTGCTTATAGTCCTAACAGTTGCTCATGGTGGTCGTTAAACAGAGAAACAAAACAAACACAAAAGGTTACGCGGAGGAAATGACCTACAATTTCAATGAATTTGGCTACCCTTTTACACATGTCACCAACTTTTCAAAATAGACTTGACCATAAAATATAAACTTTCACAAAATATGTTAGCATATCTGATATTGCATCATCACTTCCCAGCAGCGTCTTTTGTTGTTTGTTTCTTCACAATCCCTCGAAGTCTGGGCTTAGATATTTTTCATGTTGTCAACCAACAAATTAAATGTAATCATGTTGCATATCCTAACAAAAACAGTTATCTACTTCACATGATACTATGCATCTATAGTCACACGTACTGACTTTCCAAAAATGTCATGGATGCTCAATCTTTGGATGTGAAGCCCAATGAGTGCTGTAGCTCTGAACTTAAGTCGAATGAGTGGCTGAGTTCTAGATAAGTCTCTTTAGTACTGGAGCTCAGAACGTGAGATCCAATAGGCACTTGAGCTTTGGATATGTACTTCAATGGGTGCTTAAACTTTTTACACATGCAGACATTCATAGATAAATCTACAGTGGAACGTTGATTATATATCAGTTAGATGCACAGTTTATCGCAGTTAGGTTTTTAAAACTGTAACGGACATATAACAGAGTTCCCACACTTTTTCTCCCAGAAAAAATAAGCACTTTTTAAGGACTTTTAAACCGGTCCCGGACAATTTGTCCAACGACGATTGGTCCAATGCTGATTCGTCCAATGGTACGATTGGTCCAACGCCGATTCGTCCAATGGTATCATCTTACCAACGGTAATTTTTTTTATTTTCCAGAAAGGAATAATAATTTAAATTATTCTCCTCTTTATAACCTTTAAAAAGATAATTTCCATATATTTGGTAATTGTAAACATTTTACATAAACCTGGTAAAAGGCACTCAATGGAGCATTTCTCAGCTGTTTGCAAAGCACCTAGGCCGTGGGCATTTTTTGAAGATTTTAATTTACAACCTAGATATTTAGTATTTGTAAATATGTTATAAAACCTAATAAAAGGCGCTCATCCTATCATTTCTCAGGTCTTTACAAGGCACCCAGGCCCCGGGCCTTTTTAGAAGATTTTAAGTTACAACCTAGATATTTGGTATTTGTAAACATTTCATAAAACCTAATAAAAGGCACTCATCGTATCATTTCTCAGGTCTTTACAAGGCACCTAGGCCGCGGGCCTTTTTAAAAGATTTTAAGTCACAACCTAGGTATTTGGTATTTGTAACCATTTTACAAAACCTTATAAAAGGCACTCAATGAATCATTTCTCAGCTATCTACCAGGCACCTAGGTCGCGGGCCTTTTTAGAAGATTTTAAGTTACAACCTAGATATTTGGTATTTGTAAACATTTTATAAAACTTTAAAAAAGGCATTCATCGTATCATTTCTGAGGTTTTTGCAAGGTACCTAGGCCGCAGGCCTATGAATTAATATTTCGTGCTTAAGTGAAAGCGCAATATTATTAACTTGATTTAATATGTAAACGTTATGAATATGACATCGGTAAAATATAAACCGTTAAAAAGGCCTATGAATTAATATTTCGTGTTTACGTAAAAGCGCAATATTGTTAACGTGATTTAATATGTAAACGTTATGAATATGACATCGCTGGAATAAAAACTGTTGAAAAGGCCTCTGTCCAAACCCCGAACAGTTGTTTCCATTGGGCAGTTGGCGGAAAACCCCACTGCATTCTACAAACAGAAACGGAATACTAGTATTTTATAATATTTCATGCAAAAGAGAAACACTGAAGTTGATAGAACGGCTCGTACATCAGTAACTTCATACGGCAGCAAGGACAGTATAACAAGAAAACGGGATTCCAAAAAAAAAAAAAAAAAAAAATCTGTAACCACAATATTACGCATGAAATGTAACATTATTTTACATTCTTTGAACTACCGATACTTTCGTATAACATCGGAGATAGAATCAGAACAGATGAGACTTTTATAGCACGAGTAGCACTTCGGACAGATAGGACGGAATTGGACCAATCGTCCATTGGACGAATCGGCATTGGACCAATCGCACCTTTGGACCAATTGTCCATTTGACCAATCGGCATTGGACCAATCGTACCTTTGGACCAATTGTCCATTGGACGAATCGGCACTGGACCAATCGTCGTTGGACGAATTGTACCAGACCCCTTTTAAACATCCTAAAAAATTTTAAGGACCTTACCACTCACATAGGCAACACTAACATGTGTACAAATAATCTTTTACACCCAAACAAACAATGAAAAGTGAAGTACGCTGATGAAGTTTGCATTATTTTTTAAAATAATTTAAGTTTGTGGATAAAATAAATTTCAATTTATGCAATTTAAAAGATAGTTCTGATGATTAAATCAGTTTTTTTAAGAGAATAATTGCATATGTAACATAGTATAAGTTGTAAAACTGCAGTTAATCATGAATTCAATATCTGAATTTTGCACATTATCTCATGATTTAAATTGAAAAACCAAAAACCATTCAAAAAATTTTGTGTGTTCAGATTCAATTTTGTACATAATTCTTCTCTTATGGTATAACTGAATAATTGTTATTGCACATACAGAAAGGAAACATACAAAGTAAAATATTGGTACCATGGCATATGATGGGGCGTGTTGAGTAGAATCTGCTGGTTATGTTTAATTTAGCACATTGTCCTTCACTTTTTTCAGCAAATTACTTATCTCACATTACCCCGCGCTCTACCACAGGATTCAAGCTGATGTCACATGCAATCATCAATATACGTAGCTAACCAGTAGTAGTTCTGGACTCTACATCATAACTTCTGGATTTTGTGCAGCCAGTTAAAAAAGAATAAGTGCTTTTTGCCATATGTAAGTGCTTTTGCCAAAGATACATATATATATATATATATATATATACAGGGGCGCCGACTGTGTGGGTGCTCCGGAATCTGCGCACCCATTGAAAACATTTAATGGGTGCGAGTTTTGCTCATTGAAAGTTTTGTTCATTGAAAAGTTTTGCGTCTTTTACAAGAATTTTTTATTCACATTATTTTTACAAATTTGAACTGCCCTAAGATTGGAAAACGCAAATAATAATTCAGGAAAAAAAAAATCAAAAATTTTGATCTTCATGTTCAGGTGTTTTGAAAAACCCATGGTTTTCCAAAATTCAGGGGAAAAAAAGAAAAGAAACAAAATAACTGCCGAAAATGTTATGGTCATCTGGTCTTCGACAACAGATTGACGCATTTTGGACAGATCTATCTAACAGGGTCAAAATCTAAGTTAAATACAAACTTTTTGAAAAAAAAATTAGTCTGCATTATATTTCCATACCTTAACCCCCACCTCCATCTTTTCTCTGCTCATACTCCATGTCATTGTTATGGGTTTGAGCACCCATTGGATTTCTGGAAAGTTGGCACCTATGTACATGTATATATATATATATATCTTTTGGGGGCATTTGGCCATAACTCACCATGCTGGCTGGCCAAGCGGGTTGGTGAATGTGACCTTAACTAAAAAAGACATACAAAGACTGCAGACGACTGGAAGAGGCATGGAGAGTTGCATGCTTGGTGTAAACAGGAGAGATAAGAAGAGGAACTCATGGATATAAGGAAAATGATCGTGATCAGAGTAAAATCTCTGAAATGGCATTGGGGTGGACATGTTACTAAAAGAACAAACCACTGATGGACAACCAGAATTCTAGACTGGATTCTAAAGGATACAAAAAGACCCTAGAAGAAGAACACATGGGAGATGGGCGAATGAAATTTGAAAGCATGCGGGAGTGACATGGAGGAGACTGGTGCAAGACACTGTTGCGGATGAAACTTGGGGAGGCCTTCATCCAGTAGTGGATTGATAAAGGTCGACAATGATAGAATCATCATCATTTACCATTTTAGGGATTTTACTCTGATCATGATGTCTCCACTTTTGTCATTTTCTTTATCCATGAGTTTCTCTTCGTATCTCTCCTGGTTACACTAAGCATGCATCTCTAGTGTTCTCCCTAGATTTTTTTACAGCCAGGCAGCAAGAAATTTTAGCTGGGTGATACTTTTAAGGGCTTCTTCCCCAATTGAAAAAAAAATGTTTTACTTAAAAAACTTATTAAACATCTTTAGTTATGTGGTAGGTATTAATGCAGCATACCATGATAAACTAGTTAAAAAACTGTACAAAAATGGTTTAAAAAATGAGTATTTACTAACAAATCATATTCGACAACAATTTCTTTTTTATAGATTGAATGTTTGAGCAACTCGATAGGCTATAAGTAGTCGCTTGTCTCTAATTTAGGGCCACTGGTTTCAGGGAAGGGAAAGAACCAGTGCTGTAAGACAAACCCAACATCCATGTCTCACCAGGATTCGAACCGTGACCATTCTCACTTCTCAGACAAATGGTCATAAGCCAGCACTTAGACTGCTGTGCCACCAAAGCGGTGACACAGATTTCAGCCAGTTTTCATCAACACTGATATTGTATGTGGGAACAAGTTTTCCATTCTTACCATTATGCGCACTGTGAAAACATTCATTAAAGGAAATATAGTCGGGCAGCAGATGAAATTAACTGGGCAGGCAGCCAGTAAAAAGGCTCTAGGGAGAACACTAATCTCTCCGTGCTTCTTTCAGTTGTCTGCAGTCTTTATAAGTCTTTTTGTTAAGATACACGTCTCTGCGCTGTATGTAAGCACTGGAAGGATGCATTGATTAAACACTATTCTTTTAAGACGTAATGGCATATTGCTATTAAAAATTGTACCATTTCTTCCAAAAGCTCTCCAACCAAGTTTTATATGTTGATTAATTTCATCAGTGACCTTTGCTTGATATCTGCTGTTCAAGGTAAATGTAAGTATCTATTATCTCCAGCTTTCCCCAACAGTCAATAAATCTTCATTTCTTGTAAAAGCATTGTACACCAGTTTTGTCCTCTGAAAGTTCATTTTTAATACCACATCTTTACTCTTGTCAGTAAGTTCCTGGATCATACTCTGCAGCTCTGATGTGGCAGTTGCAAAAATGACTATGTCCTTCGCAAAACGAAGGCGAGTTAAATAATCTCCATTAATCTTTATCAAGAGTTTTTTTTCCTGTGAACATCTCTTAACACTACATAAATTATCAACATGCCAAATGCTGCTATACTTGGCATAGTGCACCCAAAGCAGTCCTATATACTCTTGATGCTCAAAACACAGTAATTTACTTGATTAACATCACAGCATTATGATCCTTTTACAAGCAGTACTCTCAGAGCTCAAGAGTTGCCTCCAGTTATTACACATCTGCTATTTTTTGGAATTATTACAAAGCACTACCACCCAGCACTTCTATTCAGCTGAGTAAGTACATCAGCAAATGCTTTGCTGTCTCATGGTTGTCACTTGTTGCAACAAAACTGAAATTCCTTACCTCGTTACATTTTCCCTAACATTAAGCAAACTACTTTCAAACAGCAGCATATTATTTTTAAAAGAGAAAAACTTATCGTGTTGTGCAAGGCACTGTAAGTTTTGCCTTTTATGATCTATTCTCAATTAAAAAATAAAAACGGTTTATCTGGACGAGGTTTGACAAGTCGTGTTTACCAGGTCTCGGAGAGAGCACTCGCAGTTCTGCTTCGTTGCTGAGAATGATGTCTTAAATTTTAAGCAACTCTGAGATTAGGCAAATAAAAATTCGCCAAATTTAGGTGTACAATTGAAATACTTATCCTTAATTTTGGTTTCAATCCTTATATTTTCTCTATGTTTCCAGTGTGAAAAAACACAACGTATTTGTGTGTTCGGAAATCGTCCTTTTATTGCACCATAGCACAGTTTGACTGTATCCTGTTATTTTACTTACCTCTTTCTGCTTGGGATCTTGAGGATAAACATCTGGTGGTCCTAATTTAGTTCTTTTTAAAGGTCGCTTTTCAAATAACCACGAAGAGACCGCAGCCATGTTTATCGAGCAGTCCTGTTGCCAAGTCAGAATGACACTCAAAAGTCAAAATCACGTCTCCGTAATTGCACTTCGTTTACAATACAGAACGTGAATCATAAACTATATGAGACTGCTTTCATGAATCATAAAAGCAGTCCGCATATAGCGGTCGCATGTAAAACAGCTTTTTTTATACTCCATTTTCAGCACTGTATTGCAATTTTTTCCTCGTTTCTGAAGAAAATTTTGAAGTTAACTTACCACGGCCTCAAATATAGTACTGTTTCATACGCAAAAAACAGTAAACTCATAAAGGGATTTTGGGGGTAATATAATATCTCAAAACTCAGTAGTGGTATTCCAAAAATACCATTCATTTCAGAGAGATGCATGAGTCAACGTTATGATTTAATACTACGTTGTAATGTTACTCCTTCTTTGACCGTACTTTACGAACGCTCCCTGTGTCGTCTGCTATGAAGTTGTAATTCAAAAACTTTAGTTTAGTTTGGCATCTAAATACGGTGAGTGTGTTGATATTAGATTTTGTTTAAATATGATAATTTGATTTTCACCGGAATGAAAGCAAGAAATCCTAGGTTGCAGCTGTTTCCACAAGCATTTCTTTCATGTTCTGCTGAGGTATGTACAAGATGAACTGAAAAATTGACTAAAGATAATGTTAAAGCAACGTGTAACATGGTGACATGGATTTTATTGAGAAAGATATATCCAGCTGGGGTTGCATGAATTTTATTTTGTATGGGTGTGTAGGTGTTGAGTAAAAGTTGTTGAAATGATCAACTGTGTGAAATATTCCTATTTTCGACCAGCAGCATTTTAAATTTATATGTCTATGTACAGCTGGGCTTTTTTTCTAAGTTCTTGGAAGCTAACTGCAATAGTGAAAACGACGGTATTGTGTATTCAGATCGCTTTGTTGGTGATTGCCAAGACAACGATTTTCATTTTTGATGTGTATCTATCTACTCTACAGCCTTTCGAATGAACTGCAACGAGGAGGCATTTATCCTTAGTCCAGAGTTACCATTTTAAAGTAAGGCAGAAAGCCAGAGAGAGAGAGAGAGAGATTTCCTATCTGAGGTTGAGAGACCCGAACCCTCAGCGCTCTGCGCCTTTTGTCAGGTGAAAAAGAAAAAGGTAAGATATTTGGGAACAGATTTCCCTGATAGAATAGTACGAAAGAAAAGTATGGAAGTATTAGAGGAGAAGGAGTAGACGGTTACCCGTTGAGAAGTGAAGTTGTAAGCTGCCCTACATACCTGTAACAACAAGCCATTCCAAGCGATATTTCTCTCCGCAGAAAAATGCCCGGTACACCTGTGCCACAGATGAGTACAGGGGGAAAAGTAGGAAAGGACACGGGAAAGGGGAACCTGAAAAAAAAAACATCCCACACAGAATAAGTCAGATGCCAAAGACTAAACATTTATATCACAAGTAAGACTGCTACCCGAGACCTTCGAATAAGTAGGTTAGCATCCTATACAGAACCTATAAGCTATGGCACGTAAGTGGTGTCGTGCATATTTAGTACGTATAGAGCGTCGTGCGGTCCAGGGGACCGCCGTACTTACTGTACCCTAGATGAAGACCTGTTGCGGAAATAAGGATGTTTTAATAATACTCTGGCACGCAAATGTGACAAAAATTTTAATAATTTATTTTTTTTTTACTGGAAATCACCAAAATTTTGTTGAAACAGAAGTTTTAATATGTATCATATATAATGTTTTAAATTTACTTAAAAAAATAATAAAACACGCACACACACACACTTGACTGTGCATATCTGCTGTTGGTGAAATATTCTTTACAAAAATTAAGTATTAGGTCCCTCCAGTGAGAATTTCTTGAAAACTGCTGGTGTTCAACTGACATCATGTTCAGTTTTCAAAATTGGAGTTTACACACTCTATTGGTATGTTGCAAAAAAAAAGAAGTGTTGAGCTACTTTGCCACAGGAAATAAAAAGCATGTTTTTCTGTTTTCTCTTGCTAACTTTTCACCCTTTTTTTCTTGCCCGTAGCTGCTCTTTCCTGATTCAAAGAGTGTGTTTCATGGACAAATGCTATCGTGGCAATGTCATCTCTTTTAGATTTGGATATGAAACATTGATACAGAGTATATGTTTTCACTTATAATACCTAATATTCAAAAAAATGCAGCCAACATCTGGTGTGATGACTAGAGCTATAAATGCTGCATTTTTCATCTAAAGAATACATCTCCTTTTGTGCAGTTATAAAAAGTAATTACTTCTGGTTTATATATACTATGTGCAAAAGAAATTCTTATTCCTCTTGAACCTGCTTGTATCTATTTCTGCCGTTGAAATTTGCTTTATTAGGCAAACTATCTTGTTTGTGATGTGTTACTCTGATTTCTTTTTTTGACTTTTGAAATGCTGCAATGAGTACTCTCAATGATTTCATCAACTTCTTCCTCAGAATTATCTACATTTGTCAAATCCAATAAATCACTTTCCAGTTAGTGTAAAATGGTAGCATCATCATCCTCAAAGTGAGGTCATGACACAAATAACCTGGGCTAGTCATAATAATAGTCACAAATAACCCAGACTAGTCATAATGCCCAATCACTGATCATAAAGCATTCTGGAGACCAAAAACCAGCAAAATGTATTCCAAATGCAATGTGAAATCACAATTGTTCAGCTTTCACAAAAGCAATGAGAAAGATGATGACACAGCAAATAATCATCTAAAGTTCATAGAGTAATGTAACAAGCGATCTAAAAAGTCGGATGATTTCCCCCGAACCCAAACCACTAAAACTTGGAAGAAAGCCAAGTTTTTTTACATGCATCAGTGACATCATACTTTTCATTGGATTGCATGATGCAGCTTATGGGACCGCTTTAAATGCAAAGTTTCACGATATGTAAGTAGTGTCATGTGGTCCATGGGACCTCTACATCAATAAAAAATATACTACCAATGGTGATCCCAACAAAGCATGCCTGCAAATGACTTAATTAATAAAATATTAGAAGGTATTGAAGGTACAAGTAATTACATCTATTGCATATGTGAATAAAACATACATTAACAACTGATGCAGTTTGTGATACCACACAACACCAGTTAAGGGTTATTAGATGTCTTAACAACCTTTCATGTGGCAGGTTGGACTAAAATAATTCTGTGTCCAAGATAAAGCAGTCACCTTAAATTTTGGGGATCTGTTTGTACTAACACTTTAAATGTAATTCAGACTGGATCTTAACTGGACATTTAATTCAATATGTGCAAACGTCATTGACTTTAGTAGTTTTTTTCATTCATTAAGTTTCTATCTTCGGAATTTTTCAATGAAACTTTGAGGGTTTTTAATATTTGTGAGGGTTTTTTTTCGTACTGACTTTTTTTTTGTAGCTCTTAAGTCATGCTTATATACCAAATATATCTTTAGCCTTTCCTGTGACATTTATTTAATATATAAATTATTGCATTAAAAAGTGTTTGGTAATTTTTTTTAATTTCAAAATGGGTTTTAGAACTGGTTGCAGACATTTGAAAATTAGCACTTAAGTATTATGAATTGTTTAAACTCACTGTCAATAGTACATAGCTTGTTCCAAAACAACTGGATGTTTCTATAAAAAGTGCAATACTGCGTTCAACCTTGGCATGCACCTCGAAAAAATGGTAGTCCTTGTAGAAACCATAGCAATTGGACACATCTGTTTATCATGCATGTGTCGTCAGTTGTGCAAAGTTTAATAAGCATTGTTTTGTGAACCCCGAACAAGTGTTTTCGCACTGTGATTTTTAAAAAAAAAAGGATGTGAAAGAGGAACACAAATGCACCATTAAATTTTGCTGTCGATTTAAGAAGTGTGTCGGAGAGACTTTCCGTCTTATCCAAGAGTCTTGTAGAGATGAATGTTTAGGAAAATCAACAATTTACAGATGGCATAAAGGATGGCGGCTTTAATCGCACATGGAGGAAGATCTTCAACAAGTGTTACAGAGGTAAACATCAATGCAATAAGTGTTATTATAGAGGAACACAGACACCTATCAATTAGAAATATCAATGACATGGTTCACATTTCAAAATCATCAATTCACAGAATTTTTACCAAGTGTTTGGGTATGTCACCAGTTTGTTCAACTTGGGTTCCCCATTTCATTTCATGTGCGGCCTAATGCAAGGCCACACATGGCCAGTTCTGCCATTTTTTATTTGGGGAAAATGAATATTTAGTTGATTTCCCAACCTGGGTATAGTCCAAACTTATCACTGTGTGACTTCTGGTTGTGGGTCATTCCGTGTCAAATCAACAAGGCTCACTCACAACCTGACCCCTTTTGATTTCTTTGAAATTTGGTGTGATTATCAGGCTTGCAGACTTATAAATCCCAAAAATTAGCCCTGTCCACCCACATGGTTTCAAACTACATGATCTTGAACATTAGAAAATTGTGACCGGACAATCCTTGAGTAGTTGTATCTCATTATCTAATTGGGCTAAAACATTGAATTGGTGTATTTTTATAGCATTTAATATAAGCTTTTAAATCATGTTCCGAAAAATAAAAATTAGGTTTACCTTTTCAAGGTCACAGAAATAACCTTTGACCTTGAATATTTAAAAAAACTGTAATTTTAAAATTTTGAAAACAATGGCATTGTTAGACTTTTGTTTACTAATACCTCAACTTTCAAGTTGTGACCACTATGGGATCATTATTTATAAAATATTGAAATGAAATTCACCCTTTCCAAAAATGGCCTCAAAATGACGTAATGAAAGGTGAAAGTGCTTTAGGGTTAAATAGCCGATTTAAATTGGGAGGATTTATCAGTCAGAAGGTATCTCCACGGTATGATAAGTAGTAAACCTTCAATAACTGTAATTTTTTAAACTAAAATGATATAAAAAAAAAAAAAAAAAAAAGAATATAGCTAAAAAAAAAAGAATATAGCTAGTGACTTTAGTCTTAAAAAGTTTAAAAAATTCAACAAACTCTTCTTCTGATTTTGTCACAGTTTCAAGATGTTTGGTTAATAGATACCCACTGCTTAAATGACTTTTTCACAAGATTATTCTTTTTCACAAGATCAGTAATGAAACTTTTCAATAAATCTGATCCTCGGGCAAAATTGGCATTTATTGAAGTAGCATGTAGGAAGTAAAGGATTGCACACCACTCTTGCAATGCAGTCTTTATATCTGTCGATGAGGAGTTTATCTTCTGTAGTTAATTTTGCCATATGACACCCATAAAACATGCCTTCGAAGTTTTGATGAATTGTGTTGCACAGGGCTCGACAAATCCCGAGCTCCAGGTCGCCCAGGCGCCTAAAATTCGGGCCGTGGCTCCTAATTTTCGTCTTACTTGAAATTTCGTAATTTGCAGTAAATACTGTAATTTCTGTTGTATAAACCATAGATTATCTATAAAAAGTTATAAATTTAGGTACGCGGACACCGCTAAAGGGGAAAAAAAAACAAAAAAAACGATGCGGCGTTTAAAAAAGTCAGCGAGGTAATTGTCAGGAGAAGTGCTGTTATTGGGAAAGTACTGAAAATGCGGTAACAGAAAAAATGTAACGTAATAGCGAAATAAAAGACTGCGAGGAGATTGTAAGAATATATATATATATTTGTACTTTAGAAGCATTTTGACAGAAAATATGACGCAAGGAAGGCGTTGTTACTATTTGCGCGTGCGGAAGCCTACATTGTGTGAGAATCCACTACTCTCGGGAATCCCGCAAAGCTATTCCTAAGCATGTAACCTTTCTGCGAATCGCATTGCCTAGTTTTGGTGCGCTAATTGTGTTAGTTAATTCTTTTTTACTTTCGGTATTCAGTTAAAACGTATCCAGAAATAAGACAATGCTATGGACTATCCGCAATTTCAACGGATTTTTTTAGTGTAACTAATGAACTACGGTAATGCTGCAGCAGCTAGCGATTTTAGTTCTTTATTTACTTAAAAGTAGCACAGAAGTACTTCAAAATGACAGTTACTTTTTCAATAAGACGATCATTTCTTTCTTACATCTTTGGATTTCTGAGGCGGTCCTGTGAATCGTAGTTTTCTGTCGGAAATCACTATTCACGATTAGCATGATTGGTGCGGATTATACGACTGCATAGATGCCAACTAGTACGGATTTTCCGTAATTTTACGGATTTTTGGTTGCTGTTACGGAAGTACGGAAACGCCGCTGAAATTACGGAAAATCGCCATTTGATTTAATTTTCTGAGATAGAAAGCAAATTTTCATCAACTTAAAAATTTTTGTTGGTTCTTCAAGTTTTTCTGGGGTGAAAAAAATTAAATGCTAATTCAGGGCTGCCAGACCTGTGCCAATTGCGCCAGCCCACGCCAAAACGTTGTCCTTACGCCATTCTGCTAAAAAATCGCCATTTCGACGAAATCGGCGCCAATTTTGCGACAAAAGTTAAAATTTACCGGTTATCTTACGACATTCGAAATCGATTCAGCGGTTAATTCGTACGTGAGATTCTTCCGTGGATTCGCGGAGTCCCCTCCGTTTTTTTTTTTTTTGCCATTTTCGTCGAGATCGATGCAAAAGTGAAGAAATTTTCGGGATATTAGTTGGGGCGGGGGGTCGTATTCCGTCTGGGGACGTTGTTTCGTCTTTTCAAACGTTCGGAAACGGAAGTTAAACGAAGTGCAGATTTTTTCCGTAATCGTATTTTTTTTTCTCTCGCGATGTTGCTTCTGTTCAGTATTGTTAAATATAATTTCATTGCATAATTTCAGCTTGAAATTGTAGGCAACGATTTCCGAAAACGGAAGTTAGGCCGCCCGAAAATTTCTCCGTAATCTTCGGCGACGAGATTCTCACGCTGATTCGAGGAATTCTGTCTTTTTTTGTTAACATTTGGGACCATGTACGAATTCGATGCATAACTGAACTTAAATTTTGGGAGGATTGGTGGCGGCGGGGGGGGTCGTTTTCTCCGTCGGAGGACGGAATTTCGGAATTTCATCCTTCGAAAACGGAAAGTAGACGGAGGTAAGATTTCTCTGGTAATCGTAATTTTTTTTTCTCGCGATGTTTCCTCTACCCAGTATTGTTAGATATCATTTTATTCCATAAATATTTGTATTTCAGCTTGAAAATGTTGGATAAATTTCCGAAAACTGAAGGCTTGAAAAACCGTTATTTCAAGCCATGTTTCCCGATTCAGCGATCGCAAAAAAATATTCGTGTGGAAGAACCAAGGCTACTGCACTAATTCAGCACATGGCCAGTGTTTCTACAAGTAACATCGTATCTGAAGTTTAAAAAAATCCTTTTTCTCTATCTACGGACGGAAGTAATGATGCTCAAGCAAATAAACTGTATCCCATTACAATAACATATTTTGACGAAAAAATAGGGAAAAATTCAACTGTTTTGTTATCATTGGTTGAATCAAGTAATAATACAGGTGAAAGAATATCAGCATTTTGAACAATGAGTTTGTTAAAAAAATATCTCATGGAGCAACTGTGTGTCATTTTCCTGTGACAATGCTAACACTATGATAGGTCAAGTAAAAGGTGTTGCCCACATAAAGAAGGTTCAGCCTGCAATCATAGTGCAGTGATGTTCATGCCATTTAGTAAATTTAGCTGCACAGAAATCTGCTACTCAACTGAAAAGATTTAATGTTGAGCAGTTTCTGATACAGTTGTACTTTTTTGGGAGAAAAGTTCAAAGAGGACAATCTAAAACTTGGTACTAAACCAAACAAAATTCTAAAGCATGTACTCATAAATACTCGCTGGTTATCACTTTTGAAATCCATTGACAGAATTTTAGAACAGTGGGAGGCTCTAGAACATTATTTCAGTGACAATGAAGAAGCTAATTCACAGTATAAGAACCGTGCAAGTATGATTGGAAATCCTTCATCTAAACTTTATTGTCTTTTTTTATCTGCTACTCTTCCTTTGTTTACATCTGTTAACGTGTTCTTGCAGCAGGAAGCTCCGCTTGTGCATGTATTAAAAAGAAAACTTCATAGTCTGTTATCTGAATTGCTTGTACGATTTATCAAGCCATCAGCATTTGATGTGACAGCAACATCTCTTGCAGATGGAAATTTTGAAAGAAGGAGAAATCAAAAAGAAAACTGTGATCTCGTAATTGGGTCAAAAGCGAGATCTTATATAGGCACAACTGCGGATCTGAGTGAAGACACAGTGGCTACTTTTTATTCTGAGGTAAGGGAATTTTACAAGGCAGGCTGCAATTACATTTTAAGGAAATTTCCACTTAATGATGAATTTCTGAGTCATGCTGAAATTGCAGATGTCGCATTAAGGCAAAGTGTTTCTTTGTATCAGTCCAATATATGTGTTCCCTGTTTCCAGTTTTGAAACCAGAAGAATCTGACAAGGTGGAATCTGAATTTGCTCACTACCAGTTTGAAAATTTTAACTGTGCTGTTACTTCTGGGAGAATGGATGAAGTGTGGCACAGAATTTCCTTAATGAAAAATGAAAGTGGCCAGTTGAGGTATGAATCATTAAGCAAAAATATGAAAATGATTTTAATAGTCCCTCATAGCAATGCAAGTACAGAAAGAATTTTCAGTATTGTGAAAAAAAACCATGAATGAATTCAGACCTAATTTAAGTACTCATGTGCTGTCTTCTTTATTAGTAGAAAAAATAAACAGCATTGCACACAGTGAACTATGCTATCAGAAGAAGTTTTTGCAAATTGAACTAAGGAAGGCCAAAATGGCAACTACAGCCAGTTTATCATAATAATTTGGCCAACATTCCAAGGAATAATTTTTCTTCATGTCTGGAGGTAATTTATTATATTTTTCTGGTAGACAATATTTTAAATTTTCCCACTAGCAAATTATTTTTTATTGTATTATTATTTTGTTAATAGTTCTCACAGATTAAAATTTGTTGCAGTGTTAAATACCCAAATTTGCCGCTGTAGATTGGATTACTGAAAATTACTGAAAAAAAAAATTGTTACTGGAAATTACTGAAAAATGAACATGTTGGTTACTGAAAACTACTTTTAGAGGTTGGCATCTATGCGACTGTCGTGCATGCCAATTATTACGAAATGTCTAGTTTCTACGGATTCTGTTGTCTGACTACTGGACTCACGCTCGAAACTACGGATTCTACGAATTTTCATTTTGTTTAGAAAAAAAAAATTGGGGGGGTCATTTTTCGTCTGGGGACGGTATTTTGTTTCAAAGCTTTCGAAAACAGTAGTTAAATGGAGTAAAAGAATTTGCCCTAATTGTAATTTTTTTCTCCCGATTTATGCGTTTGTGTCTAGTATTCTTGTTAAATATAATTTTATGGCATATATGTTTGTATTTCAGCTTGAAACTGTAGCAAGAATTTGTGGAAACGGAAGTTAGACGCCGCGAAAATTGCCTCCTAATCTTCAGGCTTCTTCCGCAAATTCGAGAAATTTCGTCTTTTTCGTTATGTTGGCCACTCAGGAGATCGATGCACAAGTAAACACAGAATTTGAAGGGGGGGGGGTCGGAAGAGGATGGAATTCCGTCTTTACGAAACTTTCGAAAACGGAAAGCCGACGGAGTTCAGAATTTTTCCGTAATCATAATTTCTTTTTTCTCGCGATGTTACTTCTGTTCAGTATTTTTAAGTATCATTTCACTGCATAAATTTTTGTATTTCAGGCTTAAAAATAGGAGAAAAATTTCCAAAACCGGAAGTCGGAGGGATTTCCCGTAATCAACCCCCCCCCCTACAGACACACACACACACACACACACACACACACACACACACACACACACACACACACACACACACACACACACGATGTTCCCACTCTCCAGCGCTGTTAAATCTTGTTAAAGGAAGAAGGAAATTCCCAAAAACGGAAGTGACAAAAATTTTTAAAAATTGAAGCATGGTGTTCAAAAGTATTAATATTCCCAAAGTTGCACCATTTATCTAAAATAGTTGAAGCTTTGATATCATGTGCTCATGGTCCTCAGACTAATGTTTTTTATCAGAGGGCATAAAAAACAAGAAAAGAAAAGTGACAATGAAGAAGTAGGGAGATAATGATATCAGCACAAAGAAAAATTAAGCAGTGGTGCTGTGAAGTTGCAGAGTCAATAAAAGACAAACTGACAGTAGTACGCATTCTTGCTGTCTGTTTTGATTTTTCACCAGTTAAAATATTCAGCTTTTTTCCCCGTTGTTTGGTCTCATCTTCTCCTTAAACTGCAATTTTAGGGGCAGTATGATCATATGGTAAGTGGAGGTTCGTGCACTGAGTGTTCACTTGCTTGGATTTCCTGTCTGTCAAGCATCATGGAATCCTTAACGCATCTTACTGATTTTTACTGGTGGAAGTTTCGAATCTCGCTGAGGAAAAAACTTTGTGTTTCACACGTGTTAAGTTTGTTTCATTAGAGTCCTTGTTTGTTGTAATGTTTTGTTGAGGCACATATTTGTTTTTTACAAAGAGATGGATTATTTCATAAAATAGTCCATGTATGCCATAGTTATTAGTAACAAAACTGTTGGCAGGTATGGACTGTTTTTTTTTTTTTTTTTTAATATCGTGTTCTACGACATGCTGCTGCAGATTATGCGAAGGAAAAAATTGCTTTTCTCAGAATTTCACGATCTACAGATCATATGCCGCAGCGGATTACACGTGGTTTTTTTTTTTTTTTTTTACAGCCTTTGGATTATATACCCTTGTGGATCTCACAAACAAAAAATTTTTTCTGGATTTTATGGTTTACAGATTATACGAAGAAAAAAATGGCACTTTAAATTAATATGTAAAAAATATTACTTCTGCAAATATTATTTTAATAAAATTGAAATCTGAAATTTTTTGAGATCGTCTACTGAAAGAATATAAGAAGAAAATTATGAAGCAAATTGGAACTTTATTTTACAGTAAGTGGTTTGGGTAATGAGAAAAAAATGACAACAAATATGGTTTACCACTTTTCGTTCCAGCGTCATAATCAAACATGTGTTCATGCGTTATTGACTTTGTTTCACCTGACGCCTAAATTTTGGAGCTGGCTCCTAGATCTAGAACATATTTGTCAAGCCCTGGTGTTGCACATATGTATACTAGTATACTACATGTACCGCCTGCTCCAGCAATGATACAATTTTTTTTAATGCAGTTCTGCAAACGTTGAGAAGCCAATTTTTACCACTGGGTTTGCAATCTTAAACTGTTTGTGAATATCTTTCAGATTGTTTAACAAGAAATTCCTCCCCTTTTTGTAAATCTGTTTTTTCAGCTAGTACTGTTGTTACCGCAACAATCCAATTCTTCCCTGGCATTGGCCTGCCAATGCAATCATGGAAATAAGAATCTTGCACCAGATCAGCTAACTCCTGTTTTAATATCTTTCCTAGCTTTAAGTTTCGAGTTGATAAAATTCCCATTTCCTCTCAACTCTTGCTCTTTGGAAATAGTTTTACCTTTCATGCCATGTAATTTGAAATACTGAATTCATCCTGCAAGTTTTGAAAACTTCACAACTTTTTGGTAGTACAGTAAGAATTTGCAACTTTTACACTTTTAAGCTCTTTTTTACTTTGTATCCCTTAACATTTCTTTAAACTGAACAATAATTTCTGTTTTCAGGTCAGATTTTGGGAGTTCAGAATCAGGAAAAGATTAACATAACTTTCTGTTTCTTTATTTAATGTCTCATACTAGACTAATGAAAGCCAGCCATGAGGAGTTTCTTCTGCAAAAAGCATGTCATTTTTTTTTCAAATTTGCGTAAGGATGTTTTTGTTCATGCAGTCTTTTTTTACAAGAGTTTAGCCAATTAATTATAAAGGTACATTCAAAATTTGTATTGCACTTCAGATGTTTCCTTACTTATTTTTCACCTTCACTACTACTACTATGGCTTGTGATAGGTTAAGTACAGAGGGTGAGTCAAAAGTTTTGCAATAATTGATAAATGCATGTGCTGCGGTATGTATGTCACATGTTTAAACTAGTTCAAGTCACACACTGCAGTCAGTCAAAAGGGATATAAAGTGGTAGTCGTTGCTGTGAACAGCATTGCATGTCTTCATTTTGTCTCTGGTCGGAATGCCTAAAAGATGAACAGCTGCAACTGGCTAATTAGGGAACTTTTGCTTTACGAGTTTAAGCTCAACCATAGTGCTGCACAAGCAATGCAAAACATTTGTCACGCAAAAGAGGAAGGTTCTGTGGACTACAGCACTGCAACAAGATGGTTCAAGAAATTTCACTCAGGTGACAGAGACCTTGACGATCAGCCAAGGTCAGGTAGGCTGCGAACTGTGGATTCGGATGCCGTGCACCAGGCCGTAGAGGCAAATCCAACAACTAGCCCTCGGAGATTATCAGGCGAGCTGGGCATATCACAGACCACTGTGGTTCATCACCTTCAGGACCTTGGCAAGGTCTACAGGAGCTGCAGCATTGTCCCTCATGAACTGACGAATACCGCTAGTGGAAATGTGCACAAAACTCCTAGAAAAACCACGTGATGCATGTTTCATCAAGAGAATTGTTATGTGCGATGAAAAGTGGGTCCATTTCCGTAATCCTAACACACAGCGGCCGTGGTTGACCCCAGGCCAGGTTTAAGAACCTGATACCAAACGTGGGCGCTTCGACTACAAGGAGATGCGCTACATCTGGTGAAATTTCAAGAGGATAATTCATTATGAATTTGTTCCAGATTGTCAGACCGTCAGTGCCAATCTCTACTCTGAACAGCTGGGGTGGATGTATGCCGTTTTGGAGAAGAAGTACCTGGCACTGGTGAACAGAAAGTGCACTCTCCTACGGCAGGAGTATGCGCAGCCTCATACCGCACAAACAACCTGGGCAAAACTCCAGGAACTTGAGGGCATCGAAGTGGTGCCACACCCGGCATATAGTCCGGATCTTGCCCCATCGAATTATTACTTGTTCCGGTCCAGGGCTCACTTCCTTCATGGGCGATACTTCAACAACCAGGAGGAGGTGGCAGCTGGAGTGAAGGAGTTCTTTGCCTCAAAGGACAAGAACTGATACCGCTGCAGAATCGAAGAACTGGCAGACAGGTGGCTAAAGATGGTGCAACATGGTGGCCTATACTTTGAATGCTAGTCAGCTTTCATCGTAAAGGTACATATGAAAATATAAAGTGATCCAAATATTGCAAAACTTTCGACTCACGCTCTGTATCAGCTTCATCACCTGTGAACTTTGAACTGATGGGGCTATCATCAGTTCAAGGTTTACAGGCATATTTAGTCTTCAAAAGATTTTTTGTAACTTGTCACAGGTTTTTTTATGAATAGGAAGTTTAACCATCCACTCTGAGGAACAGAACATATATTCTTTTTCACATTATAGTGTCCCTTTTCTTTAAAAGACTTAAATCTGTGACATTTTAACACTTAAAGAGGGGAAATAATTCAACAGTTTCCTCAGAAAAATATCAGCACTATTTTTTTTGTTTTTAAAGAAATTATGTCTTTACATACAGTATATCTGTATTGTAATACCTTTTGAGACCAGAAGAGTAAACAAAGAGAAAAACAGCATAACAGCTTAGAGCATAACATATTAAAGACTTCCTGTAACAAGTAACAGAATGAAACCAAAAGTGTGAGATGGCTGTAGCTGACTGTTGTATTTGACTAAAGAAAGTTTAAAAGTGAGGTGGCTGTAGCTGACTGTTGTATTTGATTAAAGAAAGTTTTGAAAGTCAAAAGCAAACTGAAAACTGAACTTGCTATTGATCATACCCCAAGGTGTTTCTGATTTAGAAGGGACAACAGGGTTTGTATGCCACCTTGTGAAAGCAGTAAATACACAAGGGAAAATTTGTGCCAAAAAAATCAGCGAAACCTTAGGGGAGAAACGAATGTTTTTGTTAAAAACCTGGAAAAATTGGGTAACTTGTAATCCTATGCTATTAAGGAACAAAACAACAACAGAAATTGCCACAAAAACACATTTTAATGATCTAGTCCTGGCATAGCTCTTTCATTTTCACACCCAGCAGTCTTCCCACCCCGTCCCCCTCACACACACAATACCTGCAATGGAAAGATATATTTAAAGATGCATTTCTTGCATCATATGGTGGCCAAACTTTGCATTTTATAAATATATTAAGTTAAACTTGTTAATTAATTGTCAAATACTTGCAAAATATTATTTTGTCACTTTCTGAGAATTTTTGGTTGAGATTCACTTCAATTAAATATTTTATAAATAACAATCCCATTGCAGTCCCAACTTAAACGTTGGCATACTAGTAAAGAAAAGTCTGACAATGCCATATAATTTTTTCAAAATTTTAAAAGTACATTTTTTTTAAATATTCAAGGTCAAATGTTATTTATGTGACCTTGAAAAGGTGAATCTAATGTTTTTATTTTTCCAGCACATGATTTAAAAGCTAGGCTATAAAAAGACACTAAATTCAATCTTCTAGCCTAATTAGGTAATGAGGTACAACTACTCAAAAATTGTGTGGAGGTCACAATTTTCTAATTTTCAAGGTCATGTAACTTGAAACCCTGTGGGTGGACAGCTAAAATTTGGGATTTATGCATAATTTTACATGCGGAACAATCGCACCATATTTCAAGGAAATCAAAAGGGGTCAGGTTGAAAATGGCTATTTCATAGGTTGATTTGACATGGAATGAAGTTTCTTATTTTAAAAAAAGACATTACAAGGATGACAATTTGAGGCTGATCAACAACTTCTTACAGCTGCACAGGAATGCTTCAGCAGCATTTCAGAAGAATTCTAGAAGGCATTCAAAAAGTGGAAGGAACATTGGGACACCTGTATTTGATGCAATAGACGGTATTTTGAAAATGACCTTTTCCTTGGCAATTAATATACATATTTTTTTTTATATAAGAACATTCTCAGTTGTTTTGGGGCAACCCTTGTATATAAAACAAGCATGTTTATCACAATATGCTGTTTCTTTATGCTATTAATTATACATAATCACACTGTAGTAAATTAAAACCACTGATTGTCACTGACCACACATATAATTGTGAATTCTTTATATGTGCCAAGTTGTAAGCTGTACCTACCTCTAACTGTTCAGTGACACAATAATACTGGAAACTAGACTGATAATATGTCCAGGTCAAGAGACATAGCAAAATGCAGCCGGGGAAGGGAGCAGTGGGACACTTTCCGTCTGCTTTCCTGAAAGGTAGTTTGTTTCTCATCACCGCTGCATTCTCTTTTTCTTTTGCAGTTATTTTGCACAGAACTTGAAGCATGTCCAGTTGATTATAAGTAAAATGCAAGGCCTTTGAAAATACCCGTAAATAAAATGACAGAGAAGTTAGCCATCTCTCAGTTGTGTACTCATGTACAGAGATATTCTGTTCCTGAAACGCCCATTGTTGCTCACCACCCCCACTTCATTTGCACTTAGAGTTCTGCAGTTCTACCTAAAAAATAAATAAGGTGATGAGCAACAATGGGTGTTTCAAGAACACCCATTGTTGCAAATTGGGGGTTTTGAAAAAATGGGGTAATGGATAAAGCAAATTTTTCAAGGCCAAACATTTTTTTAGTGAAATATTTAGCCTTTAAACTTTGGATTAAAAATGGGGGAAATTTCAAAAAACGGAAAACTGTTGAATTTTTATAGTTATGTATGCTTAAAACTGGGAACATTATTTCAAAGTATACCAGACTATGCACACTCAAGAAGTACTTACAGCATTGTAAATCCATTTATTTAGTGGTGTAATACGCATAAAGATTCACCAAGCTTTCACTCTCCACTGAGAGGCTTTTTTAAGGCAGTGGTAGACATAAAATTCAGGGAATTAAAGCACATAAGAAACGAAGATGATTTTTCTAAAATAATGTGGGTGACATCACTAGCAGTATTACATGAATTTTTATCATGCAATTATGCGGTGTGCCACGATGTGTTTCCATCTTTGAATAATGCATGCCAAACCATTGGTAGTTTGATAAAAATCGTATCATTGCATGCTAGTTTGCTGGAGAGGATTTTGACTGTTTCCCAGATGTGCAGTCTCTTTTAAGTTCATCACCTCTTTCCCTGATGGCAGTCTCTTTAAGTTACAAACTTCAAAGAGACTGTCATCATCAGTTTGCCCCCCATTATCGTGAAAGCCTGGAAATTCTTTTTACGCAAAAGACTTGCCACACGAAGTCTTCACTCTACATCCCAATTATGTGGAGATCTATTCTGGATTCTGGCAGCAAAAATAATAACACAAATTCAAACTTAGAATCTGGAAACAATCTTAGGCCTCCATTTCTGTGATGAAGACCTAAGACAAGGTCGAGTGCTCCCGACATATAAACTTTTTTGAAAAAGTTCTACCTCCTAACGTAACGAGCGTGATCTATGTTACCTTACTGTAGTTATTTCTTGTCATGTGTTTTTGCCCATCATCATAATCTTGTCTAAGCACATTGTGTTACTAATATCATGGTTTTCCTTTTATGCATTATTTTGTCTGTATTTTATTCAAATGTTGTATTTGGTGTGTGAGCAGAGTATGTGTTGTATAATAATCCAAGACAACAGGTATTTTGAATTTCTTTTTGTAATAATGAGCCTAAGCTTTGTTTCAGATGAAAGAAAGTTGTTAGTCATGTAGTATATTACATTTTCATACAACTCTGATTAGTTATTGTGCTTACAGTTTTTCATTTTATTATTTATTTATTTTAAAATTTCTTACCATTTCTTCAAATCTGATTTAATAGTACACCATGTAAACTATTGATGATGAAATAAACATTGGAAAATATTTTTGTTTTGACTAATGTCAATGATTAAAGAGTTGTCATTTTATGTTGAGTGGCTAAAAAGTTAAAATATCTATGTATCAAAAGTTTTTTTTTTTTTTTTTTTGTTCTACTGGAAATAATCACTCTCGTGTATAAACTTTTTTTTTTTTTTTTGGGCAGGCTGCTCAGTATGCAAATTGCATTGGTAGGAAGAAAGATGACGTGAAGAAAAATGATTGCTCAAAAGAATTCCAGGATTTTAAAAATTGTTTTAGGAAAAAGGTAAAAATGCATATAATTTCCTTTAACATAATCTAGTTATAGTATATTATTTTGTTCACTAGTTGGTGAGTTTGTCTGTGCCAGGCTGTAGAAGTTATTTTCACAAAAGAAATGAGCTGTTTCTACTGCTTTGTTTCTAAATTTATTCTAACTTTTATTTATGCAAAGTAAGAGGAAATAGGCAGATAATTAAGAAAAAAAAACTTGAATACTAGAGACCTTTTCCATCTCAGTTCAGGCAGGGTGTGTCAGTTGATCACCTCTAATTTTTTTGAAAAAAATAAGGTAGCTACTCCTAATAGAGGTATAAAGTACTGCAAAAGGATTTTTCATGAAAAAAAATTTTTATTGTGGAATAACTTTTTTACGGGTCTTATAGAGGTTATTTTTAAAGAAAGTTGGTTGTCAAATTTTCGAACTAAAGCCTAGTTCGTCATCAGGACTATGTCACTGGAGTAGTTGCTGCCACTCAATTGGAAGAGTCCATCCGCAATTATCGTTAATTGTGGTACTTCTTCTTCTTGCTATTTCGATCCCTTCTTCTAGTTTCCTCTTTACTAAGTTTGACTGGTGGGCGATTATTTTCACTGAGTCCCAATTTATGGAGTGTCCACTTGCTTGTATATGTCTGTCTAGCCCTGTTTTGTTCCCAATGTTCCTAATAGCTGCTTGGTGTTCTTTCATTCGGACCTTAATACTTCTCCCTGTTTCTCCTATATAGCTGCGTCCGCAGTTACAGTCGATGCAGTAAATTACTCCTTCCTGCAATTGGATGTCCAATTCTTTCTGCTTTAAAGCTGGCAGGAATTTCTTTATTTTGTTATTAAGATCTGGAGCTAGCCTGATATTATATTTTGCTCCGATCCTTTTCAGTTTCTCGAAAAGACCCTTGTGGTACGTAATTTTGCTGGTGAATTTGAAGTTGGTTTTTCCTGCTTCTTTTTTGTCACTTGTTTAAATATTTTTTCAACATATGGGGAGGGGTAATTGTTTTCTGCCAATATTTCCTTTAATTCTTCTTTGTGAAGATCTTTTTGAGTAGCTGAAGAGACCAGGATTTCAATTTTTTTCAAAAATTGTCTCGCCGTATTTGATTTAATATAATCAGGGTGGAATGAGCAGAAGTCTAACATCTTCCCTGTGTTGGTGGGTTTTCTAAAAAGCTGAGTGAATATTTTCCCCTCTCTTGAGGTCAAGTTTAAATCTAGGTAATTGATGCTATGGTCTTTTTCCTGTTCCAGGGTGTACTGCAAGGAATTCTCTTTTAGTTGAGCTACAGCATTTTGAAAATAGGCAAAAAATGCACCCGTGACAAAAATCATGTGAAAAGCCAAATTTTTAAATCTACAATGCTCTTGAACTATAACAGGTAGAGACTTGATTTTTTTTTTTTTTTTTTTTTTTTTTGCTAAGACAACCCCTACTAATTAGTGCTAAGACAACCCCTATTAAGGTTGTCTTAGCACTAATTTTATTTTTAGCCAGTGATGCATGTAACTCATAAAATTAATTTTTAAAATATACAAAATTTAAAAAAATAAACATTTTTGAATTGCAATATCTCAAAAACCCCATATTTAAAAATTCTGAAATTTTGCCCAAATAATGTCCTAATGGTAGGTAGTTAGTTAACTGGGAAAATCAGGTTACTGGATTTTTGTCTTGAAATGTTCCTGCATATTTTTGAAAACTTATTTTTTTTTTTTTTAAATGTTCCTGCATGTTTTTCCTTTTTTAATTTTTTTTTTCCATTTCTTGGAAAATGGCAAATTTTTTTTTCCATAATTTTTTGAATTCAGAGAAAAAAAGAAAACTGTAAACATTATTTAGTAAATTTTTAATAGCAGGAGAACACAATTCCCGGCAGGGCTCACACTAAGCATTTGCTAAGTCGCCAAATGCGCCTAAATCCGAAAATGGCGAGAAAAAATTAATAACAGCGAAAATGGTGGAGAATGATCTTATGAAACTTAGGCAATAGTTGACTCATGGGTAAACTGTAATTTATGGTAATTTTTGGGCTAAACTTTTTTTTTCTTTTTTCTTTTTTTTATTGAAAGTTTAATGACCATTGTGAGCAACTCAATGGGCTATAAGCAGTCGCTCGCCCCTAATTTAGAGCTACTGGTTCCAGAGAAGGGAGAGAGCCAGTGCCATAAGACAAACACAACATCCATGCCTCACTGGGATTCGAACCTGGACCCCTTTCGGACGAATGATCAGAATCCATCACTTAGACCACTGCGCCACCGGGGTGGCTTGGGCTAAACTGCAGCTGATATGATTGCAAAGTTTGATTTTCCAAAGCTGTGGCGCTGAAAATAGTGCTGCGCAGTGTGATTGTTATAGAGTACTGTGGAAGACCTATCAAGGCTGCTCAAGAGTCATTGGGGGGAGGAGTCAATGAAAATAAGAGATACTGAAGGTGGGGGATATCGTGAGGGAAGAAACTCTTGCATAATTTATAATGAGCGGTCCAGCAGACACAGCACATGTTCTGTGTACCATTCTGCTCATAAAGAGTGAAATTGCTAAGACTTGTCCCTTAGAAGAATTTAAAACAATTGTTTACATCTCAGATGGAGCAGCAGGGCACTTCAAAAATAAATATCAGTTCTATGAACTTAGGAAGAGGGGCCCAATTGTAACAAGGAAGTGGGTCTTCTCAGCCATAGGCCATGGCAAGAGTGCATGTGATGGTGTGGGGTGGCCTGTGCAAACATTTTGCTACTAAATGCAACTTACTAAAAAGAAGCTTCACAAGCTATAAGAGATGCACCTTCATTTGTTGAAACTGTCTTCTCCTTGATCCCAAAGACTAAATTTCTACTCCACACATCTGATGAAGTTCAATCCTACCAAACCAGCAAAGTAAAAGAGTGGGATACAGTAAAATCTGTGGTTGGGATACAGTCACAGCATTCCTGTTTTGTACAAGAAAATAAACCATCAATGGCCAGAACAGTCCAGCACCCACATCAAGCAGTGCAATTTTCAAGCCAACAACAACAACAAAAAAAGAATCCATTTTCTTTTAATGATTTTCAAATAGGAGAATTTATAGGATGCATTTATGATGATAACTGGTAGATGGGACAGATTACAAACATATCTAGAGAATTTGAGCATATAGCAGTATCCTTCATGCACCCTCATGGACAAGCCAAAGGTTTTTGGTGGCCAGAAGAATGTGGTAAGAAAAGAGACAAGTATCCAGTGCCCTTAAAAAATGTACTTCTAAAGGTGAATGCCCCAACTCCTGTCAGATGTTCTGCATGAATTCATACCTTTGATGAGAAGGAAATCAATAAAATCCAGCAGCTTTTCTCAGTTTGAATAATTTGTAGTTATGATGGTAAGCTCGTAATTTTATTTTTTGAGGCACTGTTTCTTATGTAAATAGATACTGAATCTTAACTGCAACTGAGAAAATGTATTGTATGTTTATAGACTATGGATTAAAAAAATTAAACATGTACATAGGTGACAATTATTAAAAATCATAAAAATGACTTTAAGATATGGATTGATACTGCACTTTGCAATATATACTCAGGTAAACTTTCCAGAAATATTTTTCAAAGTTTGTCTTTTTTTAAATAATAATAACCCAACCTCGAGTTCGAGCAGGAGAGAAGTGCATTTTCAAAAATTTGTAGAAAATTTTCAAGGCAAAAATCCAATAACCTGATTCCCCCAGTGAACTACAGTCTACCATTAGGACATTATTTGGCCAAAATTTCAGAATTTTTAAAAATGGGGTTTTTGAGATTGCAATTCAAAAATGTTGATTTTTTGAAATTTTATATTTTAAAAAAATTAATTTTATGAGTTACATGCATCACAAGCTAAAAATAAAATTATTTCTAAGACAACCCTAGTAGGAGTGCAGGTTAGCACACTTACCCACTTGATAAGTCTTTTTCTTTTTTAAAAAAATGCTAAATTTGTGGAAAATTAAAATTTGTTTTAATAAATATAGATTTTTTGTCATCTGGCAACATTCCTTTGATCATTTTCTGTGAATTTGAAGAATGGCCAATTCAATATCTTCAAAATAAAAAAAATCCAGTCTCTACCTGTTATATTTCAGGATCAGTGTACATTTAAAAATTTGGCATTTCATGTGATTTTCATCACAGGTGTATTTTTGTCTATTTTCAAAATGCTGTAGCTCAACCAAAAAATTGTTTTATGAAAAATCCTTTTGCAGTACTTTATATCTCTATTAGGAGTAGCTACCATAATTTTTTCAAAAACATCAGAGGTAATTAACTGATACATGTCGGTCATACCTGCCTGAATTGAGATGGAAATGGTCTAGATTTTAAATAAGTGAAATTAATTGTGCCAAAATCTGATCACTTCCCAGAACTAATTTAGTACTATTTTTGAACTTGACCTTGTAGTGCAGGATGGTTTTACAAAATGGCTTCTCCAACAATAGTTTTGCAATCACCTTTTCTTCCTTTAGAAACTTGCCTTGGTGGTAGCTGCCTTGTATCTTGATTGTTGTGATTAATAATCCATCCATTTTTGAAGTCCAACACAGATATTTGTTGTCTTAGAGGGGCTGGTTCTTTTTTTTTTTTTTTTTTTTTTTTTGTAGGAATTGTTTACGTGTTAATTACAAAGATGTCCTCATCAAAAACAATTTTGCATATCATTTACGCAATGAACTTTATGAAACATGGTTCTTGTTGGTGATGGTAAAATAAAAAATACTCTTTTGATTTTCCAGTATGTTCAAACACCTAAAAAAATTACTTCAATTACAATCATTTCTTTTATAATTTCATGCAAGCTGTACTTTGAAAACACAAATCAAGAACTGTATCAGCCATGTAAGAAAACCATGTTGATGAGTAAAGAGAGCAACCAGCACAGTTACCTTCACTGGATGGCTTAGTCACATGATGTGAATCGGCCAATAGTAAAATTTTTAAACATACAAATTAAGGATGTTATAAGATACTATTGGTCTGTGTGACAGCCATTCCTGATTGAAATCGATTTGTGTAGAACTGTGGTCATGGCCATATCTGAAATGAAGACAACAGGTTCAAAATCTGTTACCTTTATTTCTCTCTCCATGGGTCGATCCAGGTTTTTAAATTGTTGATACCCATTTTGGTAAAATTGTGCCAATTTTGGTGAAATTTTTACCTATTGTAGTGGAATTTTAAATTCTATATATTTTTGTGCTTACACCAATTTTGCCAAAAATGTTAAAAAAGAAAAAAAGAAAAAGAACCGTCAAGAGCACACAACTGTTCAAAGTGATGTGGATTCAAAGATAGAATCATCATGATCAGGACTTACGAAATGACATTGCCCAGGTGCAGGAGCCATCAAAATGACTGATCTCTGCATGTAAATAATAATCCAGTTGTCCGGCGAGGTATGTAGAAAAAAAAAATTCTGGAACAACAATCTTGTTTTGCTTTCACAGCTAAAGATTGACACCACACACACACACACACACACACACACACACACACAATAACTCATTAGTTAAACATAATGTTCCAGATGCTTGTCACACTAAAATATTTTTGTTAAAATAAAATTTTACCAAAAAATAATTTGTGTAGGTGCCATTACAGCTCAGAATAGTTTGCCTGTGTGTATGTGTGATGGTATTAAACACCATCTCAATCGACTCCCCCCTCCCTCCCTCCCTCCCTCCCTCCCTCTCTCTCTCTCTCTCTCTCTCTCTCTCTCTCTCTCTCTCTCTCTCTCTCTCTCTCTCTCTCTCTCTCTCTCTCTCTCTCTCTCTCTCTCTCACTCACTCACTCACTCACTCACTCACTCACTCACTCACTCACACACACACACACACACACACACACACACACACACACACACACACACACACACACACACACACACACACACACACACACAGATAATCCTAATCCTATAAATGCAAGTATGATTATAAGAATAGGGCTGTGATTTATATAAATCCTTGTGCTACAACTTTGATCCCCATTCTTTTATGCTTTGGCCTAAACAAACAAGGAGGATTTCTAAAAATAGTCCTAGAGGAATTCATTATGGAGTAGCCATAAAACTTTAAACACAAGCAATCATAATGAAGAAATGCATCAGGATCAAAGAGAAGCAAAAATTAAGTAAAGGTGAATATTTTGCATTAAATTAATGTTGGTTTCGAGAGCTTTAGCTTGCAATTTATGGCAGTTGTCCTAGGTTTATTTTTATGATATAAGAATTTGTTGTACACCCACCCAGGGTTCCCAATGCATAAAAATGAATAATAATTTCTTTTTATTCTGTACAAAGTGATGACTTCCCACAATATTACAATATGTGCTAAATTCAAATTTTATTAGGTCTATGCATAAGTTTCCAGCATTTTATGGTCAAATAGATATGTCTTACCTAAACAATCAGTTCACCTTTAATCATCATCAATGTATGTGCCCCCATGAGCTATAACTTAGTTCTATCTATTTGGTAGCTGGTGAGTGCTGTCTTGATTGAATGTGACAGTTTCAATGCAGTGAAGTTGCCAATAAATTTTTGGAGATCCTCAAGTTTGGTGAGCTGCTGGCTGGCCAAGAAGTCTTGCATCAAGCAGAACAAGTGGATGTCCAAAAAAGCTAAGTCAGGTGAGTAAGCTGCACAAGGGAGAACCTCCCACCTTGGCTTCATGATGGATCCTTGGGTTGCTGCAGTAACATGGAGTCATGCATTATCCTGCAACAGAATGATCTTCCAATGCCCACATCCCAAATATGTTATTTTTTCCATTGCCGTTTCTCACTCAAAAGCAGTAGTTGATGAATGTAGTATTTTGCAGTCACTGTGAAATCTGATGGTGTGAGTGCATGATACACCACATGTCCCACCAGATACAGAGAACTTTCTTACCATGAATGTTGGCCTTTGGTGTTGATATTGTTGCCTGACCGGGGTCTAACCATGACCTATTGCATTACAGGGCTGTTATAGTGAATCCATTTTCATCACCTACAATAATTTTCTTCAGAGAGTCCTTTTTCCAGTGTAGGGCAAGCAATGAAACTCCCCTGTGGATCACACTTTTTGAATTTTTTCCATGATATGTAACTGTCAAACCACTGTTGACTAATTAATGCCTAATTGTGTTGCTATTTTTGTGGTTGATCAAGTGTCATCTTAAATCAGAAGAGCTTGCATATTTGCTCTTTGCACCTCCTTTGGCTGTTCGCTATGCTGCTTATCCTCCATGCTGCAGTCACGACTTCTGAACTTCCCAAACCACCCACATCATGTGCTTACACTTTCAGTTTTCTCTCTATATGTAGAACAGTTCTACTGTAATGCTTCTGCTGTGCTTTTTCCAAGTTTAAGCATGGACAACAGACAGTGACAAAATATGCACCTTGTTGCTCACCATGTCCTAGCTGAAATAACTGCTTATGTGGGCTATCTGCCAACCTGTGTTGTCTGATGCAGTGTTTCCACCTTTCCATGTTAATTGGGATTTTAAAAGAAAAGAGGTTTTCAATTTTGTTCATGTCAGAGTTCCTAACAGTTGATTGTATTGATAATCAGCTGCAAAGATATATTCCTAATTCAATAGAAATATAATTATATGATCTAAGAGAAAACTGATTATGCAAGATGAAAACAGAATAAATTGAAGGTCACTATACCAAAGAAACAGTGCAAGAAAATTGTGAATATCCTTTATCTTTAGACTGAAGTAAAAACAAAATATGAGTAATTAACCATACAGGAATTGATAGATAAAACTGAACAAAAGCCAACTGATAATGAAATAGTAGAATTGTGAATGATGGCCACATATAAAATGACACTGGAACAGGGGAAAAAATGTGATGCATAACAGAAAATTGGCAAAGACTTTGGTTTTGCACTGGAAGAGAAAAATTACCACCCTGTTCTGCTCTTCAGGAGCTGGCATAACTCACCACAAATTAAAAAAAATAAACTCCAAAAACAGACCCCATTCTCTGATTACTTTTAAAAATAGACTGTTGTATTCACAAAATTAATATAGCCAACATTGTTTATAATATTATATACTCTATTTAAAGGCTATTATTTATTATATTATATACTCTATTTAAAGGCTATTGTTTATTATATTATATACTGTATTTAAAGGCTGCCAGTGTCATTTTCATTAAATTTTCTAATAAATGCATTTATAAATATTTGTAACTATTTTTCTTTTTGTGCCTCATATTACCTCACAGGCTTTCAATCAAGATTTATGTATTTTTAAACATATTAAAGTAATGTGCATTCATTAACACAGTTTGTTATCACCAGCCATTTGCACAACTGTTTCATCTTAGCCCAGTACTTGTTTAATCAGTCTGCTATATAGTGTATGATCAATATATCAAAGGTGTGGCCTTTGAATAACACCTTTTATGGTGCAGAAGCTATTACTTTATTTTCACTTAAATGATTTCATCATCGTGTTTTGTCATCTTTGACATGCAAGTAGGTATTCTATGTTTCATAATAGCTGAATGATAACCATGTATGAGGTATGCTATGTGGTATGATTCTGTTAAAAGTACCATTTTATTATACTGTTATTCATGTCATAACAATTTTATCAAATTTTATGAAATTTAGTCCATACATTATAAATACTGATGCTGTACTATTGGTTCTTATCCTATTGTAATAGAACTGTTATGCCTGCACTTTGAGTAATGCAGTTTTAGTCCCTATGATTGAGACCTTACATCCTGTTTAACCAAAGCACATTTGCATGCATTTGAATCAGTAGCAATAGCACATGTAATGTGTGTGTAACAGTTTGATTCTGTATTGCATCAGCCTTCTTGCTAATTAATTGGATTATTGTATCCCTGCAGCCCTATTTGTAGTTTTTCTTATTTATCTTGCTATGGCTAAGCATGGTCTTTTTTACCATAAAATTCCAAAAACCAATCAATACTATATGAAGTATCACTTTGGACTTCTCTTGTTACAAGTTACTTAAAACATATCAGTTTGGACTTCTCTTGTTACAAGTTACTTAAAACATATCAGTTTGGACTTCTCTTGTTACAAGTTACTTAAAACATATCAGTTTGGACTTCTCTTGTTACAAGTTACTTAAAACATATCAGTTTGGACTTCTCTTGTTACAAGTTACTTAAAACATATCAGTTTGGACTTCTCTTGTTACAAGTTATTTAAAACATATCAGTTTGGACTTCTCTTGTTACAGGGTCTGATACGGAATGTAATCAAGTTACTTTAAACATACCAGGGTGAGTCAAAAAGCCATTCCATTTGAATTTAAAAAGTTTAATCTGTTAAGTACAGGCCATTATTTTGTACAGTCCTTTGCCGATGTTCCACCAGAGCCATGATCCCAGAGCAGTACTACTCAGCAGGTTTTGTGGACAGAAACTCACTGATGCCAGATTGCACAACCACCAATGAAGCAAAGTACCATCTTTATAGGAAATGAACCATGAAGCAAAACAGGTGGTTGTCGGATGTGGAAACTGGACTGTATGGAACAGTTGTGTAATTAACACCCTGCAGCTGCAGGGGATGCACGTAATGAAGGGGTGTGCTGCAGCTGCCAGTTATAGTTTTATGAAAAAATCTGAACACGCACAAAAACAGACAAACAAATAATTAACCGAAAGATTCATATTTACCTGCAGGATATATTTAGCTCTGCCTAAACAAATATCAAGTTTCACTTGGAAAACACTGGATGTCCTACAGATTGAAATTATTTGGCTCCAGGTTGTAATATGATTGTTCTGCAATGGATTGTAAATAATATGATTGCTCTCCATGTGTGCCTCTCTCTGCACTGCTTAGGCCACATGGTGATTCTCTGTGAAGGATGTGGGGGAAATAGTGAGTTATCTAGGATTATGTACACAGCAGGCGCCAACATTTATTCACAGCAGCCACAGATCTGCAACATATAAAAGGGTGAGTTCTTCCAGTCATTTATTTTAGTTTTGGACAAAAGAATTGCATCTTGCTATTGCTTTTAGTTCTTCCTCATAGTATGTCTATCTCATTCACTGTGTGAAAACTTTAAAAATACAAGCAAACAATATCCATTTGCAAAAAGGTCACTAAAGCTTCCAAGTGGAGCACAGTGTCAGGAAAGAAAAAAGATGGAGCGTGCATGAAGAAACTTCCAAAACTCAACCAGTTTTTTCTGCTGCAGAGTCAACTAGGCTAAAGTGCCATTTCTGATGAAAAGACTGATGATTTGTTTAGCACGTCAGCTGTTCAAAGTTTAGAAACAGACATTTGTATTATGTACTTCTGTTCCAATAATTACTGGCAAAAATTTAAACTGCAGGGCTCTAGAAATTCCCTTTACTTTTCCAGACACTCTCACCAACTTCCTGATACCCATCCTGCCACCACACACACACACACACACACACACATACACCGTGAAAAACACATCCTCCCTCATGTTCGAAATCCTGGGAATATTACTGTGCTTAGGGGTGCTGAAATAAATCTTGCGGGGGGGGGGTCACACATTGTGCTGGCTAAACCACTGATATGGAGGATGGGGTATGATCTCAACCCCTTCCAATTCCTTTAGTTTTCACCAAAAGGTGTGACTTGGGGCATTATCCACTTTGCAGCAACACCCACTTCCTATTGATGAGAGCTGGGTAGTGTTGGTGCAAAGTATCATGGACCTTCTGCAGTTGTTTAGCATAGAGTTTGCTGTCCACAGCCTGACCATCTGGAACAAGTTCCCAGTGGACAGGACTCTCACAATTCCGCCAAATGCACGACATGACTTTTCTCTCAAACTGCCTTATTTGTCCCACTGGCTGTGCTTCCTGACACAGCCTCAGCCAGTGGTGGGATAACATAGGAGTATCCACTTCTCATCACCTGTGAAGATATAGTGCCAAAACCTATCACCCAATAGATTTGACAGCAATTTGCAACACAGAATAAAATGTTCTGCCTGCTGGGGTGTCAATTCGTGGGGAGCCGTTTGATGGCACCTGGGGGAGAAACCAAACTGATGCAGGTGACAAACGATGGCTGATTAAGAAGATTCCACCTCCGCTGCCAGTTGTCATGTACTGTTTCCAGACTTCATTATCACAGGTTTGACCAGGGTGTCAGTGTTGGGGGTCATTAGATGTCCTGACCTCAGCTTGTAGACTAGTGTCCCCAGTATTGAAAAGCTGGAACTATTTTCATACAGTGCTGCTGTCCACTATTTCCTTGCCTTCAACTGCACAAATTTCTCTCGCTGCTGCTGCTGCATTTAACCCTTTTTTTCCAACAATGACATAGAAGCACCTGAACAACATGTTTTTTGGCCTCCATCCTCTGCTTTCCTGATATCACAGTGTAGCTCCATGACAAACGCGCATCAGCCTCATGTATTCCATATCACTGTGGTACCCAGTCGATGCTGCAGCACATTTTGCACTGAAGTGGAAGCCCAACTTTATGTGAAGCTCAAAACATGGACTTATGACTCATCATGGTACTGCAAGGAAATGTGTGTATGCTACTAGTACTTTCATATTGTACTTGAATACTACATAAGAATTTATGTTGTTTTTAAGGTCCCTGCATTATTCTGCAGGTCAACAAAACCATTTTGGACTTTATGATAAGGATCTCGAGCCCCTAAAATACCCATATGTCATGTAATACATTTTCGTTATTAATAAGGTACTGTAGTTTGTACAGTGCAACCACATTCCCATTCCCTTTGACTGCTTCATGTGTGCTATGTTTATGAATGTGCATTTCTTTAATACTCTCCAATGAGCAGCAAAAGCATGCAGTCCACTACTACAAATAGGTCTTAATGCCCCAGTTAAAAAAATTCTGCTTCTCAAATAGGTCTGGATCCCTGTAATTGTTTTGTTTTGTGAGGAGGGGAAAACCTATGTTACAGATATTTATTATTGGGTGACCAAATAAGTTTGTGCCATTGTAGAAGATTCGTAGATAACAGTGTGCAGATTAAAAATCATGTCCCTTTACTCTTCCAAGTAGTCCCTACGTGTGGCCACAACCATTTCCCAGCCAGAAACCAGTTTCTGGATGCCTTGTTGGTAATATGCCTTGTTCTATGATGCAAGAAGATAATCTTAGTGCACTTCAGATTTGTTGCTCATTTTGGAATTCTTGTTCTTGGAGGTTGTTGTCTAATGCACAGGAAAGGTGGTAATCCTAGGAAGAGGTGTCCAGGGAATATGCTGGGTGACACAAAAATTTGCAGCCAAGACGCTGTATGGTTTTCAGAGTCCTGTTCACTGCGTGGGTTCTGGGGCTGTCCTATAGGAACAGCACACTTTTTCAATTAACCAGTGCAGGATCCTTGCAGATTATTGCTTCCTGAACACATTGCACAAACACAACACAAGCCCATTGTGACGAATTTTCCATGTGGGAGAAGCTCATGATGCGTTATACCCTCGACAGCCCACAACTCACGCAGCAAAACCTTACATGGGTGCAGTGGTGGGTTACTGGTATGCATTATCAGTTCATTTCGTGATGACCAGTGTCGGGTATTGAATACAGTTCTTACCACCCCGGTGGCTGAGGAGTACTTCTAATCATTCGTCTGACATGGGTCCAAGTTTGAATTCCTAGTTAGGCAAGGATGGTGTGTTTGTCCTCCTACAGCACTGGTTTTCTTCCTTCCCTATAAACAATGGCACAAATTAGGAATGAACGACTGCTTGTAGCCCATTGAATTGCTCATGGTGGTTGTTAAACTCTCAAACAAATAAAAAAAGTAGCCCACTTCTTATCACACGTGAGCACATGATTAAGAATGGATTCCTTGTGCGACATGAAAGAAACAACATGCATACAGGCAACTGCTGCTGCTTCTTGTCATGTGAAAAATGATGTGGACCCAGCATTAGCGCACCCACGGAGGGGGCTTTGGGGGCTTAAGCCCCCTGCAAGGAGATTAAGAGCGACGTACGTCACAAATTAAACATTCAAAAATATTGTTTTACATGTTCAAAAAATTACATAGTGTCTTTTTCCCAAAGAGATTAAGAGTGACATACGTCACAACAGTATATAAACTATAGGCGTACACTATATATATATATATATATATATATATATATATATAGTGTGTACGCCTATAGTTTATATACGTATGTATACTATATACACTAAAGAGCAATTGAATTAGAGACAGCTGGCGCTATGCAAATGTGGCGCTGTGGGCGGCCCTGTAAACAGAAACGACATTATGTATGCAGCGATCCAACAATATAAGGAGTGATGCGACAGGAATCGGTGAGAGTCGGACGCAGTATGGGTAAGACGAAGGATCTAAGCGCATTTGATCATGGGCAAATTGTCGGGGGGGCTACGAATGGGTCACTCCATCTCGGAAGTCGTGCAGGCACTGGGATTTTCATGAGCCACTGTGTCACGGGTGCACCATGAGTACATCGAATCTGGTAAAACCATCCCTGCAAGGGCCAACTGCTGAAGACAACAGTGTGTGGATGAGCGGGGTCATCGTCGGCTAGCTCGCATTGTAGCAGCGGATAGACGGCCTACGGTGCAAGAAATCACTCAGCAGTTTAACACTGGTGCACAAAAACGTGTAGGCAGCCACACCATCCAGAACCATGTCCTTGCTATGGGGTACAGAAGCCATCATCCCACGAGGGTACCGCTGCTGACCGCACATCACAGGGTGCAAAGATTGGCATGGGTGCGGGAACATCGCCACTGGACCCTAGACATGTGGGAAAATGTTGCCTGGACTGATGAGTAGAGATTCACGTTGGTACATGCGGATGGCAGGATACGAGTACGGCGCAAACCACATGAAGCGATGGATCGTTCTTGCCAGCATGGTACTCTTTAAGCTGGTAGGGGTGGCATTCTCATCTGGGGACTGTTTACGTGGACTGAAATGGGACCCCTGGTACATGTGACATCGTCCCTCACAGGTCAACATTACCGGGATATCCTGGACGACCATTTGCTCCCGTTTGTGCATCTTCAACATCCCACTGGGGACCTCATCTTGCAACAGGACAATGCACCGTGCCATTGCTCCCGAATTGTATCCGAATGGTTAGATGAACTCTCTACCTACGTAACCTCGCTTCCTTGGCCAGCTAGGTCACCTGACCTCAATCCCATCGAGCACATCTGGGATGCCATCAAGAGAGATGTTCAAAGCTCTGACCCCCTCCATCAAATCTTCGTGAACTGTAGGTGCTTGTTCAGGGGTCGTGGATCCGTATGGCTTCCCAACACTTCCGGTGTCTTGTCGAGTCCATGCTGAGATGAATCGCCGCCGTCACCAGGGCGAAAGGTGGTGCTACACGTTACTAGACAGGTATCTCTAATTCAATTGCTCTTCAGTGTACATACATATATAAAGGGTGCATAAGAAAGTCCCTTTAGCCTGAAATAACTTGTGAATGAAGAGAGGTACCGTTATGCAAGTGAGATAACGGTATAGTAAAGCGACTACACCCGATTGAATGCAACCGATAGCAGCGCCCCTAGTGGCGAAATGCGGAAGTTAGCCATTGCAAATCGAAACAACGAAAAGAGATGGAGCAAAATTTCCAATTACAAAGTTGTAGAGCATCAATTAATTAGTATAGAACGATATTTGTTTCACATGGATAAGATAAATTGTCGCCTGAATACCCTAAAATGTCCGAAATCGATGCGCGACAATTCGAATCTGCATATTCACATTTCGCAAATGTAGCCATATGCAAATGCAGATCGTGACGTTGTACCATACCTACGTTATTAAAACCAGTAGCAGGATGTACCCTGATCAGAAGTTTAGGTCTACGTACGCTGTGTAAGAATGGCGAGCTTCACTCACTCCCAATATTGCGAGATGGTGCTTATTTACTATGAATGCCAATGGACCGAGATACCTCCAACTATTACAGGATATCATACCTGCCTTTTTAGATGACATTGCCCTGTCCGCATTATGTTCCTTGTGGTTCCAACATGTCGGTGCCACTGCACACCAGCCAGCAGCAGTGCGACGCTTTCTCACATATTGTTTTGGGCAATGAATCATCGGGTATGGTGGTGCTGTTGAATGGCCTCCACGATTGCCGGACCTCACTCCGTTGGATTTCTTCCTCTGGGGTTACGTAAAAAGTCAGGTGTATGCAACAGCGCCTACAAGTCTGCTGGGTCTATGTCATCGTGTTGCAGATGCTTGCAATAGTGTGACACCTTCCATGCTGAGGAATGTGCATGCAGAGTTACTTTCACGAATACAAATGTGTATCGTGGGCAATGGCGAACTCTTCGAACATACTCAACATTAACTTTTTATCACTGTGCGCCAGTTTGCCTTTTTTGTTTTTGTTTTGTCTGACGTCATCAAACTGTATTGACATAAGTACGCATTTATGCAATAAATTGTGTGTATTTGCTCATATCTATGCCTGTTCCCTTCAAACGTTCACACAAAAGGTCTTGCATCGATTTCGGACATTTTAGGGTATTGAGGCGACAATTTTATCTTATCCGTGTGAAACAAATGTCATTTTGTACTAATTAATTGATGCTCTACAACTTTGTAAGTGGAAATTTTGCTTTATCTCTTTTCGTTTTCGATTTGCAATGGCTAACTTCTGCATTTCGCCACTAAATGTGCTGCTATCGGTTGCATTCGATCGGGCATAGTCACTTTACTATACCGTTATCTCACTTGCATAACTGTACCTCTCTCCATTTGCAAGTTATTTCAGGCTAAAGGGACTTTCCTATGCACCCTGTATATAGTCCCCTCCAACAGGAATTCCTGGGTGTGCCACTGGGACCCAAGTCTGTATGTCTTTCCCATGGCATGTGAACATAAGCAAATGGCTTCAGCACTTGTAAAAATAGCAAACCTTTGTGGAAGACTGATGTTTGCATGGTATCTTCCTCAGTGGGGGTGTGCAGCTGGTCATGATCAAGCACCTGTGGTTGTCCACTGCGTGAGGCATCATTCAACAATTTGTCTCCACAACAAAATTTCTGGTGGTTCTCTCACTTACCATGCTTGCCTCAAATGCTGTACATATCTGTTTCATTACCTATGCTGCATTTGCCTGTAGCTTATAATCATAGAGCATGTATTCCCTTATTACCATCTGCAAATGCTCCATTTTACACTCTGTTTCTACAGAAATGTACAGCCACAGCAGATATATGCCACCTGTCCTATTAACGACCACCTTCTAGTCTTGCAGTATCACCGAACAGTGGTGTCTGCTGTCTTTGTTCTACAGATAAGTCATTTTCTCTGTTTGTATACACAAAACTGCCACAAACCTTTCTGTTTACCCAATAAATTGGCATATACTCAAAATTCTGTACGTATTAGCATATGCCCAAAAATTTTAACTGCAAATTTTAATGATTTTTTTCTGTGAACTTTTAGAAGTAAAATGTAATCATGTTAATGAAGAGTATTTTTGAGTGTATAATACTTTCTCTATATCTGTTGTAGTTGAATCACTTAAACAAGAAATAGCATTCTCATGCTTGTGCCTCATACTAGAACAGGTGAAGCTATTCAGAAGAAGAATCGCTTATTCAGTTCCTGTCAAGTAGCTGTGTTTCTTAATATTAGTGGTTTGTGCAATTAAAGATGTTAAATAAAATAAAGTTGTTTGAAAATCTGTGCTGGGAGGGCATTACATTTTCACAACTTTTCTTTTATTGTTCTTAAACTAGTAGTAGTACCACTTTTTGGTATGTAGAATCTTTTCCTATCATTTTATTCTTGCATTATGGACAACCTGGTGAGAGTGTATAGAAAATGGAAGCACACATTGACTCTTCAGAAGACGCATTTGGACTTCCTACTTAATTGTCGGGATCTGAGGATCATGCCAAAGTTCCTAATACTTCGGCAAAAGCCAATCTCCCCCGTGATGCGGCTATCCTTTGTACGGCCGAAACAAAAAGACTCGCCAGTACTATTCGGCAAAAAAGAGGATATTTGGACTATTTACAACGACGAACATATGATGCCCACTTGAACTTAGCTAAATGGACACACCCTGTTGTCCTGGACAGAATCCTGACAATTACCAATGCCATTAGCCTATCTGAGGACGCTAAAACACGGGAAACACATATTAAAAAGCTCCGACAACTGGTCGCACAAAAAGTTGACAATAGAGTTGTGAAACGTGGAACACTACCTAATCTGCAGTGCCTGAACTCACATCCTACATCAACCTCAGTGATATCCAACTGCACTCAGTTCAGCAAAGTGCGCTCGATAGATGACTTAAGTACGCCTACCCTATCAATGTTGTCAATGATATTCAGCTTATTCCACAGATTGAACAAATTGTTAAAGCGCTCCCTTATACTATTCAAGACTCCGCTAGACATCAAGTTGCTAGAGCCATCAAGACTATTCATAACCAATCTAGTAATAATCCTGCGCATCCCGGTCAGGCGTGGATGTTGTGCTTGTCTTACGGCACTGGCTCTCTCCCTTCCCTGGAACCAGTGACCCTAAATTAGGAACGGGCGACTGCTTATAGCCCATTGAGTTGCTCATGGTGGTCGTTAAACATCAAAAAAAAATAATAATAATAATAATCCTGCGCATAAGAAACTCAAATATGAACTGAACCAACTTAGACAGCTGCGTCAAAACCCCGATATCTCCATAATCAGTGCGGACAAGACCTCCCAAGTTATTATAATGAACAGAACTGATTACATTGATAAAATGAACCAGGCAATTGCAAACATTCCACATACCATCTGCACCCGCGATCCCACTAATGCTACCGTTTCGGCCCTCTCCAGGTTAAAATCTTCAGGTCTACTTCCTACAAATATCACTAAAGCTATGCACCCACCACCTGGACCCCGTGTTCCCGAATTATTTGGAAAACTTAAAACCCATAAAACAGGTAATCCGGTACGCCCCCTCGTTTCGGCCTATGCAAGTCCAACTAGGCCCCTCGAGGGAGCATTGGCAAAATGTCTAGTTCCATTAACCACTTCATCCATATTCTCGGTGTCCAGTTCCGCTCAGGCGTTAAATAAAATACATTCTGTTGCATCAACTAGCTCGCAGTTTATAATGGTCTCACTCGATATCATTTCCCTATACCCTAACGTACCTGTACCTGCTGTCCACCGTATCATCGAAGAAATGTTGTCAGCCCACGGAACTTATACTCATAATGAAATTCAAGGCATTGTTAATGCCTTAAGACTAGTGTACAACAGAACATTTTTTCGATTTAATGAAACTATTTACCGTCAACAGGAAGGGGCCCCTATGGGGTCACCCCTCTCAGCAGTTCTATCTGAGTTGTTGTTACAAGACCTGGAAAACGAAGTCCTCGCAAACTTTCATATGAAACCTATTTTATACCTGAGATACGTGGATGATGTGCTTTTGTTTTGGCAGTCCACCCTTGAAAGCCTTACCGAGTTCAATAGCTTGTTGTCTACAAAATACAGTTCCATAAAATTTTCTACAGAATTCGAGACCAATTATGCATTACCCTATCTGGACATCTTGTTGGAAAGAAACCCTAATACGAACGAAGTAACTCACTCTGTTTATAGAAAACCAACTGCAACAATGTCTATGATTCCCTATAACTCCTACCACCCACTCAGGCAAAAACTCTCAGCCCTTTCCTTTATGTTTCACCGAGCAGTTACACATTCATCCTCAACTGATCAAAGAGACCTAGAAGTTGCGGAAATTATGGATATTGCAGCATTATATAATTATCCATCTACCACAGTTAATTCCATAATGCGCCGTGTCTTTAATGCATCATACTCAACATTACCAAGAACGAGACCAAGCACTTCATACGTCGGCAAACTACCATACATCCCTGCTGTCACAAATACCCTAAAAAACGCATGTCGTCCATTTAATTTTGATTTTGGCATAAAAACGTGCAACATTCTCGCCCATATTAAAAATGACAGGGATCAGATTCCCCATGGTTCCAAATTTGGTGTGTACGCAATCCCACTAAAAGCTATAAATGCTGATGTAACCGACCAGATATACATAGGTTCGACCCGTCGCAATATTAATTTACGTGTCTCTGAACATAGATACAATGTTAAAACATGCTCCACCTCCACCGCCCTTTCAAGACTATGCCTGAAGGGTCAACACCAACCTATCACAAGGACGATGTTACTTTGTTACATACGCCGACTACCTGTTCATCTATCCTCCTGTTAGAAGGCCTTTTGATACATAAACATAGGGCAGAATGCTGTAACGACGATCCCCCTATCATTATACCGTTGCCATGGAAACTACTTTGTAACTATTACAGCGAAAGAGACAATACCGGCTGCTCTAATGAAACGACATGATTGTGTAGTGAGCATGCGCATGACAAAACATAATGTTGTGTCAGTGTGCATACTATCCTATATAATATATACCCCCCCCCCCAGGGCATAATGCAACCACACCATCTGATGACGGGTCCACAGCCCAAGTAGCACGTGACGTTTAAAAGACGTCGCATTTCGGTTGCAAAAGTTGATACTTGGTCTTCCGTACAAAGACTACGTTTGATAAACGTTTGTTAAATGTTACATCCGTTACCGTTGCGATTTTGTCACATTCATTACGTTTGCTAAACGTTGCATTTTCGTCATGTTAGCAAGGTCACAGCTAATCTTTGGCGTGACATTACATTCAGGCAAAAAAGAACAAAATTATACTGTTGATAAAACAGTAAGCTTGTGTATAATTGATAAAGATTATTGAATTCCTCCTTTTTTTTTGCTTATACGACTAGAAGATTTTATTCCATTGGTTTTCAAGCAGCTTCTGGTCTGCGGCTGCGTCGTTCTCTAACCTGCTGTTACGTCACTTGTACTACGGACGGTGAGTTATGGCAAGGCTGAGCTCGATCGTCCAGAGCTGCATGCCTAATCGATGGATTTTATCATTCTTAAAAGGTAAGTTCTTTTCCTGTTTCAATTCATAGGCTTCGATTTCGAAAACAATTCATGTATTCGCTTCGTAACTCGTGGAGATTCCCGTAACACGTGAAGACATTCATGTATTCGTTTCGTAACATATGAAGACATTCATGTATTCGTTTCGTAACACGTGGAGGTAGGCTTAACACGTGAACACATTCATGTATTTTCTTAACAGGTATATATATCATCGACTGCATTTTAAACTAGGAGTAGTAAAGAATTTGTTAGATTTTGGGATCTAAACACAGCTGATTCGTTTTTAATTTTGTATTTTCGTGAAAGAGTAACAAAAATATATTTCAAGGAAACGAAATTTTAGACCTTTTCATTTTTATGAGCTACTGAATATTTGGTTAGATTTTAAATAACAAATGCAGCTAGTTGTAAAAGAAATTCTAATTCTTCAAATGTTTAGAGAGTATTGAATTTATACTTAATTACTCAAATGTGCGTCCGTGCAAACATTGTTACAAACGCAGCTTATTGGTATGTTATTTATAAAGGATACTCTATATTACTGTTATCATATATTAGATCAGCATTTCTTAGGGCTCATTCAGCCAGTTTTTTTGCAAGAAATATATTGTGTGTAGAGTAACAAACGGAATAAGCTGTTGGAGAGATACTTATTAAATCCAGAAAGCTTCAAGGTTGAAAAAAATTCAAAACCCACCCTGTACAGAGTCCTGTGGCCAAGAAGTATATTGTCAGTCACAATTCAAAGTCTACGTAAGGCACGCAAAAATTTAACTTTTTTTTTTTTTTTTTTTTGAAAATGCACGTTTTATACCAGATGTGAATTAAGCTTACTGAAATCATAATGTATCTGTATCCAAATGGAATATATACAAATATCCAATGCAACATTTTGTTAGACTGTGGGAGTACACACTTACATTCAAATGTGCCCATCTCCCCCTTCCACATATCAGAGTTGTGCCTATCAAATAATGAAGCAGAGGAATGCTATTGAACCTGTCACAGGCAAGGTGGCCAGTTGCTTTGCTTTTCCAGTTACAGTTTACTAAATTTTTGTTCAAATTTCAGGAATGCAGGGGTGGGAGAAGTTGGAAGCAGAGTTGTATAAAAATAAAATGTATCTGTGAACACAACCATTGAAACAAAACTTGCTGCAAACCTGCATATCACAATGACAATATAAGATAATTTAAAGAAACAATTAAAAAATAATTATTAGGACATTACAAATTCCGATGACGGCAAAATACAATTGAATATGTGTGTGAAATTGACCTTTATTGCAAAATATTGGATTATGAACCTCATAAAAACAAGAGAATTAAAAGAAACATTTTATACCCAGAAAACAGTTCCATTAATGAACCTTTAAAAATTATAAATAGTATTTTCAACAGCTTAGTTCAAAAATTACTGTGCTGCCCCCAGTGGCGCAGTGGTCTAAGCGATGGCCTCTGATCATTCGTCCGAACGGGGTCCGGGTTCGAATCTCGGTGAGACATGGATGTTGTGTTTGTCTTACAGCACTGGCTCCCTCCCTTCCCTGGAACCAGTGACCCTAAATTAGGGACGGGCGACTGCTTATAGCCCATTGAGTTGCTCACGGTGGTCGTTAAACCTCCAATAAAAAAAAATACTGTCGACTTACAAATTACTTAAGGAAAAGATTTTAATTTAATAACTAGTTGCTGCAAGAGGAACCTGGCAATAAAATTTAAATTCCTTCTGTGTAAAGGAAACTTTTGATACAGTTCCTATGTACTGAGAAACAGGCCTTGATAAAATCTAGAGGCCACAAATGTCCAAATGTGCCCATATTGGCAAAATCTGCTAATAATTTGAAAACTATCGGCGTGCGCACATACTTTTACATTCTACTACTTTGGTTGGAAGTATAGTTTTATGAGGATTTTTTTCTAATTTGAATTAATTTTCTCTCAACAATATTATTTTTGAACACATATCATTGCTCCTTTGTTTCTGTAATGCTTCAAAACCATCTTGATAGCTGTTTACTTTTGGTGCTACTGGTTTTGAATTTAATGTTCACTTTGAATTTTGTAGCTGTTTGTTCCTAAATGGCAAGAGTAATAGACCAATTTTTGTATTTGCTAGTTGAGTCTGTATCTTCAGATTTCTCTGAATGAATAATCTTTTCTAAGCAATTAAATTAGAGAGCCACAAACCAATATTTCTATTCACTGTCGGATTAATACTTTTCTGACTAGGCCAGTGCTTCCTAATTAGCCTTTCTCTGAATTATGGATCTCTTCTATTATCAGATCGTTAAGGGCAACAGATTAAAGGCTGGATCACGTAGCTACGCTGTGTAGAAAAGCCGTACAAACTGTCACAGTTTGATTGTACACATTTTTTCAGCAATGTATGCATGTATATATATATACTGGTCACAAAAAGTTAGGGATATTGCATGAAGTGAAGCCACGTAACAAACGCCAGAGTGTGTTTGCAAAAACAATTCAATGGGCAATTTCTGCTCACAACAAGTAGTACCACAATATAGACAAAAGTGTATATTCAGAGAATGTCCAAACCTCTGGATTTCAGTATCCAGTAACACTACCTATGTGTCGAAGAACGTCTTGACACCTACGAAGCATACTTGCAGTGACATTATTGATTAGTGTTTGGTGCAGTTAGTCCCATATTAGTCAACACATTACAGAGGTCTGCCAGTATACTGGGGTATGGAATGCGGTTATCTAAACGTTGCTGTATAGATTCCCAAATTTTCTTAGTAGTATTAAGGTCAGACCTGAGGTAGCTGTAAGGATTCGATCTTGTGGTTTTCCAGCCAGGGCCGGTCCAAGGGGTAGGTAGGCCAGGTGGTAAATGTGTAGATTAGCGTCCTAAATTATTTCGTTGAAAAAATTTTAGTACCTGGAAAAAGTGCGATGTACAGATTTTAGTGTATGGAAATTAATGTCAAATGGTGCAAAAATTGAATATTTTAAATGTGTTTTAAAGATATATTTTTTTCGTAATATTGACCTGTGAGTCTGACGCTGTGAAGAGAAGCTGCGGTAGGCCTAATGTATTGCTACGGCAAAGAATGTGAAGCTTTGGTCCTTTAAAAGGAAGGTTTCTTGCTGTACCAAAATGATGGGCGGAAGAGTACAAGAGAAAGAGGTTATGTTGTTGGCAGGAGAGCAATAAATGTAGTAATACGCTACAGAAAATAGGTCCACAGCATCCACCCTTTATTTTGTTGTATCCTGTATGTTGTTGGCAGGAAAAACTGGGGAAAAAACTCTTCGATTTGCAAAAGATATGTATGAGTAAGATAGAAACTGACCTGCGAACAAGCTATTAACACAGGAGAACCAGAGGTGCAGTGACACAGCAAATCAGCTATGAATGGAAGCTGTTCAAACCAGAACCGAAAGTTATAGTTCCCCAGTTTCCTATACAACATAGAAAAGCATGTTAGTACTTTCTAACATGCTTTTCTACGTTCTTTCGCATACCACGAGTATGCGAAAGAACGAAAAATTTCTCAACATCGCTTTAAAAACAATGACAAAACATGAACGAACTATATTGTGTAGCGTATGAGTATAACACGGCTCGCTCTCGTGGTAACAAAATACGCGCTTGGACTTGTAGTCGTCCGAGCGTGAATTAAACGCTGCAGCGAATCTTCCTTTCAATGAAGCTAAGCTTCACATCGTCGCCGTAGCGATGCACAGAGTCGCACAATATAGACGTACACGCGTACGCCATACGTGGATAGTTTGCAAATTATTAGCAGATTTTGCAGATAGTTTTTGCTTGTAGATTAAAAAATAATGTTATTACAGCAATTAAAATACTTAAGGTTTTACTAAGATTAATATATTTAATTCTATCTTAACATGAGAATGTTCAACTATTTTTCACATCTTCCGATAGTTATTTTGTTTTTGCAGAAGTTTCTGGCCTCTTGATTTTATCAAGGCCTGTTCTCAATATATAGGAACTGTAACAAAAGTTTCATTTACACAGAAAGATTTTTTTATTTTATTGCCAGGTTACTCTTGCAGTTGCCAGTTATTAAAATAAAATATTTTCCTTATATATTTTATAAGTACTATTTTTGAATTAAGTTGTTAAAGATGCTATATATAATTTTTGAAGGTTCATTAACAGAACTGCTTTTCTTGATATAAAAATTAGTCTCTTGTTTTTATGAGGTTCATAGTCCAAAAATTTTTAAGTTTTGGCCTTAAGGTCCATTTTACACACATTTTTGCGGATTCAGTCGTAATGTCCTTTTGCCCTCTCTGGAATCTGTAATGTTCTAATAATTATTTACTGTTATATTAATTTTTCTTTAAATTATCTCGTTCCGTTGTTATCGTGATTTGCGGGTTTGCAGCAAGTTTTCTGTTTCAATGGTTGTGTATGCAGTCACATTTTATTTGAATGCACCTCTGGCGATGCATTAGGCCTACCGCAGCGTCTCTTCACAGCATCACTCACAGTTCAATATTATGAAAGAAAATCTTTAAAACACATTTAAAATATGAAATTTCTGCACCATTTGCCATTAATTTCCATACTCTAAAATCTTTAAGTCACACTTTTTCGAGGTACTGACATTTTTCCGACGAAATAATTTAGGACGCTAATATACATATTTACCGGCCAGGTAGGCAGCCACCAAATGGAAGGGATGCCCATAAATTTTCTTACATAGTAAAATTATCCGCTAACTTTTTTCTTTTTCTTTTATGAGCTAGTCTGTATTTGCCACAAAAATGAAAGCTGAATACTCCTTTGTTGTTTCTCTGACACATGCAGAGTTCCTATATATATACCACCAACAACAAGAAGCATTTTCAATTCTTGTGCGTTTTTTTTTCTGAGAATTCTTCTCTGCTGCTTTTTTACGCATTTGGGTTTTCAGGGGGGAAAATGAACCTTTTTTTTTTGTTCGTTCCTGATGTTTGTTGACATTTTTATATACACTGAGTGGCCACTTTATTATGACTACCTGACAGTTTTAAGCAAATGAGCTATGGCTGCACGCTGTTGCCGCCAGAGGGTGAGGCCAGTATAAAAAAGGGAAAGCTTAGTGCTTGCGACAGTAGTAGAAGTGATTTTTGGGTGACGAGATGGGTAAAAAATGCAATTTGACGGACTTTCAACGTGGAACGATTGTAAGAACTCGGAGCCATGGAGTGAGTATCACTGAAACCGCCGCATTCATGAAATGTTCCAGAGCCACTGTTGTTAAAGTGTTTAAAGACTGGACTGTCAGCCAAAAAACTGGGTCTCTACGTGCAACGTGTGGTCGTCTAGTGACTGCTCTCTCCGGGCGGACCGGAGTGTCCAGACTGGTAATAGGCAAAAGTGCAGCAATTACAGACCATCTTAATCAAGGATCCCTCAAATGATCTGTGCACGCACTGTTCGCCGTACACGGCACGGATGGGATATGGCAGAAGGAGGCCTGTTCGAACACCTTTGCTGTCTGCAGTTAACAAGAGAAAATGTCTCCACTTCGCACAGGAGCATAAGGATTGGACAGTCGATAATTGGAAAAAAATTATTTGGTCCGATGAATCACGTTTTCAGTTGCACCATGCCTATGGCCGAGTGAAAATTTGGCGGAAACAGCACGAAAGCATGGACCCCAAATGCATTGCTACAACTCTTCAAGCTGGTGGAGGCAACGTTATGGTTTGGGGAATGTTTTTCTGGCATGATTTGGGCCCTTTAATTCATGTTGATCAACGTCTGACTGGCACATCATATCTAAACATCGTTGCAGACCAAGTACATCCTGTTATGTGGATGGTTTATCTCAATGGTGATGGCTACTTTCAACGAGATAATGCGTCTTGCCATAGTGCTCGTATTGTACAGGATTGGTTTCAGGAAAATGCCGGTTAGTTTACTTTGCTTAGCTGGCCCCCACAATCTCCAGATCTCAACCCCATTGAGAATTTGTGTGATGAAGTTGAACAAGCCATCAAACAGCTGGATACACAACCCTGCAATTTCACACTCCTGGAAAGTGCTATTCATCAAGCATGGTCTTAGATTCCAAAAACCACCTATCAACATCTCGTGGAGTCCATGCCACGAAGAATCTACATCGACGTAGTATTAAAGGCAAAAGATGGCCCAACGAAGTACTGAGGGGGTGGTAATAATAAAGTGGCAACTCAGTGTATAACAATAAGGCTTGAGTGACAAGCCTTATTGTTACGTACATCTTGGAAATAAATCCCAAATTCCCACAGCCTAGGGTAAAGCGGGGAAAAAACACTTTGTACTATGAAAACTGCAACACAAAGCTCCTACAGATTGCGAACCATATATATATAAATGGTTTTCTATCCACTCACTGATAGCGCATTGTTTGCCATTCAGGAAAGATTTACTCAGTTGCAAAAACTTTTCAACGCTTCGGGTTTCCTTTATAATTTGAAGAAATTGCCTGACAGGGGATTCTTTAAAAGAAAAGTGTATTCAGTTAGAAAAATTCCTTAAGGATGCTGACAGTGAAGAAAAAGATATCGATGGGGAGCAACTGTTTTAAGAGCTGAGGCATTTGCAAGCACTTATGAGCAAATGCAGCTCAGCTACTACAATAGAAGCTCTAAACTTCATATTCCAGTATGATATGGTTCATTGTTATCCCAACAGTAGGATTTGCTTTTGAATATTGCAATTCCTGTCTGTAGAAAGCGGGAAAAGAAGTTTTAATAAATTAAAGCTGATAAAGACTTATTTGAGATCTACAACGATGCAGGAACAGCTATCGGCTTTATCCATCATTTCTATTGAAAACGATATTGCACCAAAAAAATTTCTGAAGCAAAGAGGTTTTTGCAAAGTAAAGCCAGACATGAAAGTTTCATGTAAATAACACAAACAACTATGTATGATTCAGTCATTTTGTGAGTAAAATTATCATTATTATATTGGACTATTTATTTGTAGCATAGCATATAATAGTGAGTTAGTGACATATCTACTGAGCATGCGAAGTTGAGATTAGAGCTATTTGCTGTGTTTGGGTCCATACTGAAAAAAAAAAAAAAATGGGGGGGGAAATCAAAGGAGTCTTTCTGGCTGTCGGGAAAAAAAAACAGAAAAAGTTGAATGCCATGATGACAGCACTTTCAATAGGTTTCTTCAGTGGTTTAGCTTTTTTTCTCTTCCTTTTTTTTTTAATAAATTTCATTCCAGTTAATTGTAACTGCAGCTTGTGCTCATTTTGGCTTTTCACTTTACTAGTAACTTGTTTTTCAGTGTTTACTTCCCTTTTTGTTTCTTCTTGCTTGATTCTTAATATATATAAAGATAAATTAAAATTTGGGGGTATATCATAATTCATAATAAAATTTTATAAACATAATTTACCAGCACTAATGAGGGCAAACTTTTGAATGTGATTTACATTAAGAAATAATAGGGCATTCAAAACAGTTGAATTATATAAAGAAATTGCATAAATGATTTTTTTCTTTTTAAATTTTACTCAGGTATGGTTATTCATGGCTCTAGTTAGGAAAGTTAGGGATGTTATGCAAAACACAGATGAGTGTAAATTAAGTACAACCTCCTGTAGCTTTAAAACTTGAGCTTATATCCCTCAGATCAGTATTTCCCCTCCTACCAGTAGATCTTTCTGTTGAGTACAACTGGATCACCCTGTGAAAGTAAACCAAGTTGGTGACTTCACCAAGTTGGTAAATATAATATTAGTGGAATTAAAGGATTAAACCATGTGTGAAATTATAGAATAAATAAGCAACATTTATTCACAATTAAATAATTTATTTTAAGATCTATAGTTTTGTTGAGCCTTTAGCTCGGCTTCATCAGGACAAAGGGAGCATAAACATTCATATGTGACATCATCAGGTAGTTGATGATCATGGATTTTGGTGAATTGTCTCCATGCAATTGAAAGAAATCGAGTAGGTGTCATGTTGTTGACAAGTCATAAAGAAAAGTCATGGAAACAAATTGGTGTTTTCTACCCATGTATATCGTGCAGTACATCTATGCGTTACAGAGGATTCCTTGCAGAAAAAGCTAGATTTTTGCCGCCGCAGTGGTCTAAGCACTGGCTTATGACTGTTCGATTCTTCCAAGTGGGTTGGGTTTGAATCCCGGTGAGGCATGGATGTTGTGTTTGTCTTACGGCAGTGGGTCTCTTCCTTCTCTGGAACCAGTGACCCTAAATTAGGGACAGGCGACTGCTTATAGCCCATTGAATTGCTCACCATGGTCAGTAAACACAAAAACAAAAAAAAAAAAAAAGTTATGATTTTTTTTTAAAGAAATTGTGGCACACACAGGATATAGATTGATATAGATTGTCCTTTTGTTGTAGACAAAGCTGTCCAGAAATTTAGGAACTTTCAAATGTTTAAATTTCAAAGTTATTTTGAAATCTATAAACAAGGCAAATTTTTGTGGATCAAAAGACTACGTTGAAGACATAACTGGGGAATTTATCACATCGCTTGTGAATGTGGACTTTCATGTATAGGACAGATCCGTAGAGCTTTTAAGTTTTCATGTGAAGGAACACATGACTTACGTATGGAACTGAAGAAGTCGTCTATAGCCCAACATTGTCATGAAAATAACAGATTTTTTTTTTTAAATGCTACGCTTATTGATAAACCTGATTTGACTATCAAGCTTAATATATTAGAAGCTTTCCACATCTAGTGCAACTGCTCATGGCTTGTCAACGACATGACATCTACTAGATTTCTTTCAAACACGTGGAAACAACTTGCCAAAAGCAGTGACTGTCAGAATGCTGATGATGTCACGATGATTTGAACGTTTGCACTCCATTTGTCCTAATAAAGCCAAGCCAAATGCTCAGTGAAACTACAGTAGATTTAAAATCTTAAAATAAAATATTTAATTGTGAATAAACATTGCTTATTTAAAATATTCTATCTCTACAGCCCAACTATTGAAGTCATAAAATATATTTGGGAATTACTTGGAGCAAAAACATAACGTACAAGAGCATTAACCAGAAAAGAAATCATGTGTTCCTTTGGAAAAAAATAAAATAACCGTTTGCAGTGGGTGTTTTTTTTTTTGGGGGTTTTTTTAAGTAACCCCCCCCACACACACACACACACACCTGTTTATTGGGGGGGGGTAAAAATCCTGCTTGATCTGCAGCATTTCCATTCGGTAGAAATTTTGTGTGTAGCTAGCTTGCAAAACTCCTAAAGCAGCAACTGCATCAATCTGCCGTACACCTGCATGTAACATGTCAACAGCCCTATTTCTGATGTCAATACTTAAACGTCGTCTGGACATCTTTTCAAGTTAATCCTACTCTAAAGGAAATGCATTCAGCAAACTTGTAGTCCAAGCAGTGAAACGACCTGTTTTCTACTTCTCGGAAGCTACTTTTATCGGAGCTTGCACACACACACACACACACACACACACACACACCCCAACCACATGATGTGTCATCATGATGCTAATTTATGCTGATAACCTATCTCCTGTAGTCACTAAATATGCATATCACCATGTTTCCCTTTTAAAACCATAATATCCCAAACTTTTTGTGAGTACTGTATATATATATATATATATTTTTTCTTATGATTCAGAATACATGAATTGTGTTTGAAGCCTATGAAAATAATGAAATGAATGCATGAATTGTTCATTTGTTTCATTATAACTTTTTGTGACCACCTATGAATTGAAACAGAAAAAGAACTTATACATTTTAGGAACTTGAAGTTAATGTTATGTACAGAAATAAAGAGAAGAGCACAGCACAATGTCAGAGTACAACAACAAATGGCATTAATGAACAACCAATAGAAGAAAATATTTTTTTCTGGTTGGCCAAACAATGCAAAGAGTTACTCGTGAAATGAGTATACATGAGTAGCAACAGAATTTAACCCAAGACAGAACAAACTAGATTGGGTGGCTGTTTTCATATCTTATTTGCATACAAATTTTTGAAAAAGGTGTTTCAACATGCATAATCAATTGATTCTTACAATTATTTATATGCTACGTACTGTTTGTTACACAATAGGACCCTCAAGCGGAAACTAAAAATTGCAATTTCTAAGCACAAGATATAAACTAGGGACATTACACTAAACAAACTTCCTGAAATACTAAGACATAACCAACCAAAAATTAAGTCTAAATTCGCAAACTAGTGAAAAAAAGATTAAGAACCAAATACACATGGGTTGAAAAAATACAAACCAACTAACATACCAAAATAAAAGGCTCCTCTGTAAAAATACAGAAAAAATGATAAAGAAACTTAAACTGAGATATAAATACACAGATCTGCAGCAGAAACACAGATAGCCTTTAGCTACACTTAAAAGAAAAATTAAAAACAAAGCTGTGAAAGTACTACTTGATTTATCTCCCAGCATTATTTCACCTCACATTTCTAATAATCTATCAGCTAAATTTCAGATGTGTCCAAAAAACTCTTAAATGAACAACACAACTGACTCAGTTTTATGTTGCAATAACTTAGATGTTAGTGGTATTAAAATGTCTACTTTATGTTCAGTTAAATATGAGCAACTGAATTTTCAAGAAAATTGCAACAGCCACAACAGAAGCCAGTGAAATGGACTTGAGTCAAAACATAGTTTGTGAAGTCGTATACCTTGTGAACAATAAATATACAGGGTGTCCGAGAATTATTGGACACAGTACAAAATTATGTAAAACAAAACATTAAACAGATAGAAAGAAACTGACTGTACTAACTTACAATGTAACTACACATGTTAATAAATTTCGATGTAAGATCCCTTGGTTGCTCGTAGTACGTCCAAGCGATACTCGATTTCATGCCATGTATTGCCAAGCATCTGAAAAGATATGGAATTAATAGCAGCTGTGATATGCTGCTTCAGTTCCTGCAAATCAGTACAAGGTGTCTGATAGGCAGGATCCTTCACATAACCCCACATGAAATAATCCAATGGAGTTAGATCTGGGGAGCGAGGAGCTACGGAATGGGACCACCATGCCCAATCCATCTGTTGGGGAAATGCTCATTTAGGCACTTACGTACACACATTGACCAATGCGAAGGCATGCCGTCTTGTTGGAAAACGACGTCATATCTTTTGATCTGGGGTATAGGGAAATTTTCTAACATATCCAAGTAAATGTCACCATTTATGGTTTTTTCACAGAAGAAAGGGCCAATCACTTCTCTTTTTTATAGGGCGCACCACACATTAACTTTTGGAGAATCACGTTCCAGTTCAATAGCAGCATGAGGCGGTTCACTGCCCCATATCCAAACAAAACATAGTTTACGAAGTGAAACAATACCTCATACATGAAATGTGGATTAATCACTAAAAATTACAGTACTTAGAAAGTTTTTATCGTTTCCCACTTGATTCAGCATATCCACAGCAAAATCGTATTGCAGAGTGTGATTATTTGCATGCATCTTTTGCACTATTTGAATTTTATAAGCATGAAACTAATTTCTTGTGCAAGATATCATGAACTGTCTATTTTGGAATGCACAGTTCTCTGCTTGCTTTATGAACGGATTTCCTGGGGCTTCGTCGGAAACTTTCATAGCTTGGTCAACCATCTCACCTCTGACGCTAGGCCTACCGGTTCCTCCACGATGTTCCACATTGCCAGTTTCTTTAAACTGTTTCATTCACCGCTTAGTTGAATTTGTTGACGGAGGATTACAACCATACTCTAAACGGTACCGGCTTTTAACTTTAATGACAGACTTTAATTCCGCAAACCATAACACACACATCGCCTTCTGCTGTATGGATGACATGACTACTGATTGCGCATTTCTCATAAATTCCTCATCAGGCCACACCTAGCGCCATCTATTGGATTCTGGGAGTAGCAATTCTGCAATACAAAAATATAGGAACCGTGTTAGTAATATGTGACATAGAAAAACAGACAATGCTCATAGTTTTTTTTTTTTTTTTTGTACATAATTTTGTAATGTGTTTAATAATTCTTGGACACTCTGTATAATGGTGAGAGATTGTGTTGCACTAGTAACTGTGATAGAAATGCTTTCTTTTTTATAACATTACTTTCCTGACGAAGCTTCAACAAAAATAAGTGATAGTAAAATAACTATTAGGAACAAGAAAAGTTTTGTGAAGGGGCATTCATATGATGAAAATGATATTTTATGATATGATGAAAATGATTTTTTAGGTTAGCTAAGAACTTCATTTATTTACCTCCAAATTTTTGTAGACTAGGTAACAAGACTGTATACAACAGATTATCATGGCAGCTTTAAGATAAGCATTACCGTATGTCCCTCTTACAGAGCACAAACGTTACTAAAACGGTTTTGCTACGTTATGGAAACGTCGTTTAAACGGTTTTGCTACGTTATGGAAAAGTTTGTTTTCAATGTAATATGCAAAGTAAAAGATTTGAAGAGTGATTCCGTATCAACTCAACACAATTTGAAGGCATATTTTATCTCACCATCTCAGATTTTAATGAAATTTGGTACATAGGTGGCCTCTGTATAGATTAAGAAAAATATCAAATTTCATCGTCATATAGCCACCGGTTTTGAAAATACAGCTATATAAAATGTCCAAAAACACCCCAAAATCAGAAGATTGATATGTTTTTAAATTATGATTGCAGCTCCCCTAATTAAGATAGAGATGGGAAAGGTATCTTTTTGTAGTATTTTTTATGCTCTTTTATTTGATGTACAACAAACACCATAGGGGTTAAGATTTTTAAAAAAATTAAAATTAAAATTTAGAATTTTTCAAAATGCGACACCAAAAAATTTGAAATTTTTTAAAAACAATATGTGTTTGGTATTTGATTACGTGAGTTGTAACTTGGGATGATAATGGGTTTACTTAAAAAGCTATATTCAAATTTAGCCTAACACAAGAGTTTAATGAAAAAAAAAATGAAAAAAACATGTAAACCGAAAATAAATTTGGGCTAAATCTCAAAAAAGTTTCATTAATAACAATAGATATAGTACTTTTGTTATTTAAAACTATTTATTTAATCAATGTTTTATTTTTAATTGATTTGTTTAAAATCTGAGACTACATGGGTTTAAAAATTTTATTAATTTCATTATTCAGAATTTGTAATAATTCACAATTCAATACAAAAAAATAAACAGACTTTAAAAAGTAATTTCAATTACTGCTCAAGAAACACATCAAAATAATAATAACATATGGCATTGAATTGTTTACATTTATGCAAATTATATTCCTAATCTTAAACTTAGATCGTCACTTAAAGCAGAATCTTCTAAAATTAAAAAAAAAGTTGCATCATTGTTTTGAAGTGAAATCACACGTGTAGATCCTTGATATAGTCTTTAAAAGCTTCAATAGTTTGGTGTATTTCTGTTTCAGAGAGATTGTAGAGTCTTCCTGTCGGAGTCAAAGGATTTACTTTACACAAGAGGTAACTTACAGGAAGCTATAATACATCTTGTGGGCTAGGGTAGGAAAAGGATGTAGATGGACCAGCTGGATGTAAAAATGAGACCTTAACTTCATTCTCACTCTCTTCTTTTGGTAGAACATACGCTACCCACCAGTTGTCTTCATAGATTATGGTTATGTAACCACTCATTTCTGTTATTTGCAGTCTGTCTTGTAATGCTGATACTTTTTCAGTAGCTGACTCGTTTGATTCCGAGAACATCTTCACTTTTATTTTTGAATTACTCAATGGGATAGGAATAAAAGCATGAAGTTTCTGGGTACCTTGTATTGTTAGAGACTTGCTTAGGCGATTTTCCAAAAATTGGTCTGTTTCTATGTATTCTTCTTGACTTACATATGTAAAGTTTGCCACAAAAATGTTCTGAATTGCCCATTCGTATAACTGAAATGGTGTTTGAATTTGATTCTCGTAAGGGCGTTGTAAGCTGGCTTGGGCAGCTAACCTTTTCACCGTTCCACCAACGCCATCACATGGCCCCTTCCCGTGTGCTGTTGCTGAAAAATGCCATTCAGCATAAATGTTGAAGTCATCTTGATGGAAACATAAAAGTTTGTGAAAAAATTTCCGATTTTTGCACTGGGCTGCAGACCCGTCAGAGAAATAGTACATTTTTTTGACGCTGTTGTCACCAAACTTACTTTTCAAGAAGTTAATAAGGTTTTTTTTTTTTTGGAAGCAGTACAGTGTAATTGTGTTGTGCTCTAAACATTCAGAAATTACTACAAAACTTGCATGTTCAGTCTTTTCTGTTTTGTAATAGATGACCAATGGGTGGACTGTGGCTTGCCCACTGCTCCAGTGATAGCTCTGGGCTTCATCTTGAAGAAGAAAACTATAATTTTTAGCAAAATCACAAATGATGAGAAATTCTGAGTCCTTGAGGTTTTCCTTAGTACTACTATTCATAAAAGAGCTTTGCTGCTTAGCAATGAAGTAATGTCTGACCAAAGCAGACAGTTTTTCGCAAAACAAATCAATAAAATTTGAAGTTGATTTTTTTAATGTCTCCAAGTTGCATCTATCAACTGTAATCCATTGGCGAAAAGTTAGTTTTTCAACCAAGTTCTCAAAACCGTGTTCCCAGAACAGGTGGGACACTTCCCCAAATGACAATCTATGGAAGTAGGGTTGCATAATACTCTTGCAAGACAATGTTTGTAGGAAGATAATTGTCCATTCGTTAGTGAACCAATTCTTGCATTTTCCATCATCAGTTTTACATTTTGGTGTGTGGTGCAAACACATACCGTATGAGTACCACTAGACCCTACCAGGACACGGTTTTTTGGTCTGAGCTCTGCGAATATGGAAAAAACTGACTTTCGTGCTTGCAAATTGTCAATTTACATAAAATCAGCCTGTTTGACAAACTTTATCTCCGTTTTCAGTCCTAACAGAAACACAATCTTTCATTCCAGGTAAAACCCGACTAATTTCATCACTTTGGTAAAACGATCATACTACAACTACTTCAGAAGAGAGAGACTTACCTGGTTTTCTATTAAGGCTTTCCAAAATTCCTTTCTCCTTCAGAATTTTTTTTTTATTGTCTTACCATATAATTAGGAGCATTGAATTCTTACATGATTTTCCTAACACTCCATGACTCTGGTAAGCAAGTCAAAATCATCAACTGTTTATCTCTAGTGCAGTTAGAAAAATTACTTTTAAGATTGTCCATAAGAGAGTCGTGAAGTATTTCATCCTCATCATCAGATGATTCTTGAATATTTATAAAAAGCTTCCGTTTCATAGCAGAACTGATTTTTTGAATTTTGGTTGAAGCATAACATTTAGATTTTAGCTTTTTCTTATTGACAGCTGATTCACCCAATTCATGGAGCGAAGTATTCAGTGTTTCAATTACTTCTGACATAGATGCAAAATTTTCGTCCATTTTCTCATCAGCACAGGTTTCATTTGCTTCTTGACTAATTATTAAAGTTTTCAACTGCTTTCTGCAAGAATCACAAATTTTAGTCTCCTTTGATAAGTCATCAAAATTTTCCAACATCCAGTCTGTCACATTTCTATATGGATTGAAACATTGTATTAATGCATATCTTGTACTTTCCATTGTTGATTATTTGTGCATAAAATGTAAAATTAAAATAGTAAAATAATTGCCTCCCATTACCTGTTCTTTTTATTTTTCTTAAAAAAATCCTGCACAGCTTCAATTTATAAAAGTCTAGTTTCAAAACTGAAAAGGATGTACTTTATTCAATTAAAGTTTTCAACCACAAAAGTTTTCAAACACATATCACTTTCACTGCAAGAAACACATGATCACCATCAAAACCTAAAGCAGACTGAGAAACACATCTGATCACCATCAAAACCTAAAGCAGACAGGTCTGCAAGGTAGGAATGCAAGTTGCTGCTTGTTGGGTCTTGTTACCAATGATCTAAACAACAGAATCAGTTTTTTAAGTCTGAACATGCAGAGTTTTGTCCAAACAAAATGTAGCCTACAGTATAACTGCACAGTCTTTATTTTTTTATATTGTATTGAGAATTATTACAAATTCTGAATAATGAAATTAATAAAATTTTTAAGCCCATGTGACTCAGATTTTAAACAAATTAATTAAAAATAAACCATTGTTTAAATAAATGGTTTTAAATAACAAAAATACTATATTGTTATTAATGAAACTTTTTAAAGATTTAGCCCAAATTTATTTTCAGATTACATGTTTTTTTATTTATTTATTTTTTTCATTAAACTCTTATGTTAGGCGAAATTTGAATATAGCTTTTTAAGTAAACCCATTATCATCCCAAGTTACAACTCATGTAATCAAATGCCAAACATATAAAGATTGTTTTAAAAAAATTTCGAATTTTTGGAGCGTCACATTTTGAAAAATGCAAAATTTTAATTTTAATTTTAAAATTTGAATTTTTTAAAAATATTAACCCCTATGGTGTTGTACATCAAATAAAATAGCATAAACAATACTACAAAAAGATACCTTTCCCATCTCTCTATCTTAATTAGGGGAGCTGCAATCACAATTTAAAAACCCATCAATCTTCCGATTTTGGGGTGTTTTTAATACTTTTTATAGCTGTATTTTCAAAACCGGTGGATATATGACGATGAAATTTGGTATTTTTCTTAATCTATATAGAGGCCACCTATGTACCAAATTTCATTAAAATCTGAGATGGTCAAGTCGTTGTGTTGAGTCGATACGGAATGACCCAAGAACGAAATAGAAACGTTCTAACGTTTTGCAACGGCACACGTAAAGCCAAAAAAAAAGTCTTGAAACTGGAATATAACCTTCGATAAAAGGTTGTGGTAACATTTTTTGCGACGTTTGACGTAATACACAAAGGACAGCAATGTTTAATAGAGGAAATTTAGACGTTGATTAACCGTTGCTGTTACATTTACTAAACGTAATACAGAAAGGAAAAATACGTTGTAAAATCGAAAAGAAAACGTCGCTAAACGGCGGTTAAAACCGTTTCTCAACGTAATAAAGAGGGAATATGACGTTTAAATAACGTCATTTAAACGTTACTAAACATTCTTAAAAACGTTTCTCAACGTCATAATGGAAGGAATATGACGTTTAAATAACGTCATTCAAACGTTGCTAAACGGTTGTTAAAACCGTTTCTCAACGTCATAATGGAAGGAATATGACGTTAAATAACGTCATTCAAACGTTGCTAAACGGTTGTTAAAACCGTTTCTAAACGTAATAAGGGAAGGAATATGACGGTTAAATAACGTCATTTAAACGTTGCTAAACGGTTGTTAAAACCGTTTCTAAACGTCATAATGAAAGGAATACGACGTTTAAATAACGTCATCTAAACGTCTTAAAAACAGTGCTATAACGTTATAACAACGGTTGAAAAACCATTGAATCAACGAGACGTATTAGCGTTTTATAAACGTAATATTGTGACGTTTTTTCAACGTCTCGCCGAACTGGTTTTAAAACGTTTTACAAACGTTTTTGTGCTACTTGGGAGTGGACTTGAAAGTGCTCATGTTCTAATGTATATATCATTTTAACCGTAATTTTTTTAAATCGTGTAAAGACGGCAAATGTGTTCTTAATAATAATAGTAGTAGTATGCTTAATTGCAATATAACTGGGAATCTACGTAAAAGTGTGAAAGCTATATATGCTGTGGAAGTAGAGCGTGTGTACAATGGAATGGTGTTTTATCAAAATGGTTTTCTATTGGTGCAAGAATCAGACATTGTTGTGTAACGTCACAATGTTTTTTCAATATACACTATATTGACAAAAGTCATCAGACACCCAGAAGAGAAACACAACATAGCATTTATTGGCATACATTAGTATGGTGTCGGTCCACCTTTGGCCTTAATGCATGCACTGACCCTTCACGACATGCTTTCGACAAGGTTTTAGAACACAGCAATAGGTATGCACTTCCTTCAGTACATAATGCTGCCACTAACTATTGCTTAGTAATAGGCCTTGGTTCCAAACTTCTTATGTGGTGCTCTAATTCATCCCATAGGTGCTTTATGGTATTAAGATCAGGGCTCTGTGTTGGCCAGTCCACACACAATATGGAATTATCATCAAACCACACCGTAACAGTCCTTGCTTTATGGCTCGGCACATTATCCTGCTGGTACCAACAAGGCTCGGTTCCATAGTATTGTTACAGAGTTGGTAGAGCATAAAATATCGAGGTAGATGTGCTGGTTAACAGGTTTGTCCACGATAACCAATGGGCCGAGACCATACCATGAAAAACACCCCCACACAAGTACACTGCCAGCTCCAAACTTGACTGTAGGAATAGTACACTGTAGTAAATAGCATTCACCCAGCTGCCACCATGCCCACAGACGGCCATCAGACTGATGGATCGTGTTTCTGGATTCATCACCCCAATAGGACCTGTTTCCATTAATCCACGGTCCACGATAAATGTTCTTTACACCATTCCAAACAACGAGTAGCACAACCGCGTGGAGAAGAAAGGCTTATGAGCAGCCGCACAACCATGGTAACCCATGGAATAAAGTTCTCTGCGGATGATACGTGTACATACCGAGGTTCCATCACTTTTGCTTACCTGTACACTGAGGTCTTGTGCAGTACTTCGTCGATTAGCTGTGACGACTCTCCTGAGGCTTTGATGTCCTCTATCACTGATTTTCTTTGGTCTGCCGGTACATTTTGCTGCTTCAGGCACGCCATGTGTATTCCACTTATTCAGTACATCCAAAACACTTCACTTGGGTATGTTTAAACACCTCTCGGTTTCTTTTATGGGCAAACCTCTAATATAACACCCAACAATCTTTCCTTTCTCAAAGTCAGTTCTCTCCCGCCACGACATTTTCACTCAACCTCACAATGCGATATGATTGTGGTTAGCTGCAGGCTTGTTTTTATACCATTTGCAGCTGTACCGCGCATCTTAATAACACAGCGGATCCGTTCATTTACTTTTGAAGGGGTATCCGGTGACTTTTGTCAATATAGTGTATTTATTAATGCATGATGCCAATAGACAATACCGGTTTATGTTTTGGTAATATCGGTGTGTGCAAATTGCTGTATGCTGGTGAGAGAAAGACAGTCCTGTTGGCAGAGAGCAAAAGTGAGATGCAGAGTATGTTGTCCTGGATGTACAAAGTGTGTATGAAATTCAAACTGAGTATAAATAAGAGTAGAGCCAAAGTTATGGGGTTTTGAGTGAAGAACTGGTTGTACTGAATACAAGGTCAATCTAAATGTCACAGAGATGAACCAGGTGAATGAACTTTTAAATTCAGGAAGCGTGTTTGATAAATAAAACAGATTAGATTAAATGGCAAAATTAGTAGGCAAGTGAATTCATCTTTGAGAGTCTTAGGAGGATTTCACAGGACTGTTGGGTTCTGTAAAAGTTCCTGGATCCATGTATTAAACTGTAACTGTTCCTTTATTTCTTACTCATATGACAGTGAAACCTGGGTACTGCAGAAGAGGCATCTATATAAGAGTTGCTTCTGTGCTGGAAATATGTGTTACTTGGGGGGGGGCAAGAGATGTTCTGATCATGCAAGGAATGAAGATTTGTCATAGATGTGTAATATGTGATGCAAAATGCAGACAAGGCACTAAAGGTGGAGACATTTTCTTTTGTGGTTTGGCTATGTTAGAAGAATGAGTGGTGAGGTGCTATGTCACTTTCATGAAATACTACATGCTTCATGAAAGTGGCATAGATTGGTGACCAACAATGTAATAGCAACACTTAATTAAAGGAACTCATTTTGCTTCTTACAATGCACATGTGACAAAAACATGTAAATATCTGTGGCAGTGGTAGCACACACACACATTCAAGGTTACATATGTGTTCTGAGGTGTCTCTCTGGATCCCCTAGAAATACCAAAATGAATATTTTAGCTTCTGATATGCCCCTATGATATGCCCCTATGTAACTTGAAACTGGCCAATGCAACTGAAAAGCATTGTGCCAAATTTTAAAATGTCTGCCATGATTTTTGCAGTTAGTTGTTACTGTGATACACACATAGAGGCATCCTCTTAAAAAAATATAGAATGAAAACATATTCAGTTCAGTTTGAAGCCATGACTACAATTTACTGTAGAGAATTTTGTTTTTAAAATTTGTGATCTTTGTAAACTTTTTAAATCTTTGGTATGAACGGAACTCCAAGTATGAACTTAAGTATGAGCATGATAGTCCCAAAAAAGGACTCTAGTTGTCTGTTAAAGTCTGTTTCTGATTAAATGTTGTTCCTTAAGGAATTAAGATTTAATTTGTTCTAAAATTTGAGATGATAACATGGGAATGTAAAGATTAACAGGTTGTTGAAAATCTCTAAGGAGATTATCAAACTTTTAAAACTTTTTGCATGTTCTGGTCTTCGGAATCAATATATGTCAGTGCCATTTAGGCTGGCCTTTTAAAGAGGATAAATGATTCAAATAATTTATTGAAGAAACAAAACATTGTATGTAAAAATAAGACTTTATTGTGTACATACATTTGACAACTGGAGGGCATAGCCATTGAGCCAAGCACAGTCCCCAACCATGGGAGGAAAGGGGGGACAAATTTCCAGGGCCCAGGTTCCCAGAAGCAGTGGGCCAGCAAGGAGGGACAAATTATAGTTGAAATTGTAAACAGAAAAAGTGAGCATGAAATTGGAAAGACAATAGTGTGCGAGTATTATGAAATTTATGTGAAACAATGTATTCTTCGAACAAAGTTTTTGCCTGGGAATAAATACAAAACATACCCCTAAAAAGAAGATAGGCCAAGTCGTTAAATGTCCTTTTTGAAAAAGAAAAAATCTCATCCAGTCCACACACACACACATCCAATCTACTGTATTCGTGAAACATGCGTTTCGGGGAAGTTTAAAGCCCTGCAAAAAAAAAAAAAATTCTGTCAATAACATTTGCAAAGCAGCATTATTCTGTCGTTGTACCCAGTTAAGTGAAAATCTTATTTCGCTACTGAAAATCAATTGTGTCTGTGATAACACAATTGAGTAACCCAGAATAGCAAAGCTGCACTCCTGTTACATTAATTACTGTGATGTCTTAAAATAGTATGCAGATTTCCAGTTCTGTAATGTATGGTAATTGCACACACATTTACAAACTTCTTGCCATGAGTTACATGCTTCTCAAAATACTGATCCTACATTTATATTATTTTCCTTTTCTATATCTTATTAACAGATATGGAAGGAATTAACAGAAACTAAGTTATTTACACCTTCAGAACTAAAGCTGCATTGCTCCTGGCAAACTAGGACAAGAACAAAAGCTAAGCAATATTAATTCTGTAGGAGTGCTGGGGCATTTTTGCACGCGGCCGAGATCTGGGCATTTTTCTGCAAGTGTTATTTTCTGTGGCCATTTTCCAGTGAAACCCCAAAAGTTTGGTTAGGAAACAGACATTCGTTTTTAATCAAATGTCTACTCTGATTTCCTTGATTGGAGGTTTAACGACCACCGTGAGCAACTCAATGGGCTATAAGCAATCGCCCGTCCCTAATTTAGGGTCACTGGTTCCAGGGAAGGGAGAGAGCCAGTGCCGCAAAACAGACACAACATCCATGCCTCACCGGGATTCGAACCCAGACCCCTTTCGGACGAATGATCAGAAGCCATCGCTTAGACCACTGCGCCACCGGGACGGCTACTCTGATTTCGTGCAAAAACACGAATTCTATCGCTACAGATTTCCTGATCCTCTGTAAAATATCGAAATGGCCGTCCCGGTGGCTCAGTGGTCTAAGCGATATCCTCTGATCATTCGTCCGAACGGGGTCCGGGTTCGAATCCCGATCAGACATGGATGTTGTGTTTGTCTTACGGCACTGGCTCTCTCCCTTCCCTGGAACCAGTGACTCTAAATTAGGGACGGGCGACTGCTTATAGCCCATTGAGTTGCTCACGGTGGTCGTTAAACCTCCAATAAAAAAAAAAATATCGAAATGAAATGCATGACGTCATTATACCTGGGAACAGTATACATAATGCTGGCATACACACAATTTTCGAATTGTACTATAATTAGGTAAACGTGTAATTAAACACAGTTGATGGACTCCTCTTCATTATCAGATCTCGAGATGATCGTGCTGAAGATTACTCTAACCATGTAAAACGAAATACTGAAATCCATTAACAATTTCCGACATGCTTGCGAGTTTTCAGGGGGGGGTGTTCTGTTATTTTATCCTGAAGTATGATGAGCAAAAACATTTGATTATGCAATTCAGATTTCACCATAGCGCAGAACTCCACTGTAACAATTGCGCACAGAAACAAGTAAACTGCTCCAGGTGTTTTATTTTCAATTTCCTAACAACCACAGCTGCAGGTCCCCCGGGCCGCCCCGGTGGCGCAGTGGTCTAAGCGATGGCCTCTGATCATTCGTCTGAACGGGGTCCGGGTTCGAATCCCGGTGAGGCATGGATGTTGTGTTTGTCTTACGGCACTGGTTCTCTCCCTTCCCTGGAACCAGTGACCCTAAATTAGGGACGGGCGACTGCTTATAGCCCATTGAGTTGCTCACGGTGGTCGTTAAACCTCCAACCAAAAAAAAACAAGGTCCCCCGGGCGGATTCCAGTGGGGAAAATGCCCGTATTAGCCACTCGGTGGTGGGGGTGTCATCGCCGCAACACGACTCTTTGTCGCCTGCGAATGTTGATTTTTGTTTTAGCGATGAGATTTGTAAAATAGTATTGGAAAAGAAGTGTTTCTGTGGGTCCTAATCAAGTTTTTTTCCCTGCCGCCCCGGTGGCGTAGTGGTCTAAGCGATGGCCTCTGATCTTTCGTCCGAAAGGGGTCCGGGTTCAAATCCCGGTGAGGCATGGATGTTGTGTTTGTCTTACGGCACTGGCTCTCTCCCTTCCCTGGAACCAGTGACCCTAAATTAGGGACGGGCGACTGCTTATAGCCCATTGAGTTGCTCACGGCGGTCATTAAACCTCCAATCAAAACAAAACAAACAAACATACAAACAAACAAAGTTTTCCCCACACTTGCATAGCTCCAGCAAAACTCATCAGTTAATTCAAATACCTGGCATCAATAGGAATTTTGTTATGAAACTCCTAGTTTTTTTGTTTTGTTGTTTTTTGATTGGAGATTTAACGACCACCGTGAGCAACTCAATGGGCTATAAGCAGTCGCCCGTCCCTAATTTAGGGTCACTGGTTCCAGGGAAAGGAGAGAGCCAGTGCCGTAAGACAAGCACAACATCCATGCCTGACCGGGATTCGAACCCGGACCTCTTACGGACGAATGATCAGAGGCCAGCGCCTTAGACCACTGCGCCACCGGGGCGGCTAAACTCTTAGTTGAAACAACACTTGTTGGGACACCTCCACTATAGCTGTGTTCATTCATAGTTTTCTACAGGAGAGTCTGGTAATCAGAAATCGGGATTTTGCCGCCCCGGTGGCGCAGTGGTCTAAGCGATGGCCTCTGATCATTCGTTCGAATCCCGGTGGGGCATGGATGTTGTGTATGTTTTACGGCCCTGGCGCTCTCCCTTCCCTGGAACCAGTGACCCTAGGGACGGGCAACTGCTTATAGCCCATTGAGTTGCTCACGGTGGTCGTTAAACCTCCAATAAAAAAAAATCGGGATTTTACGGAATTTCTGATAAATTTTAGCAGAAGCGGGAAAAGAGAGGGACAGTGGTTTCAGAGGTTTTTCCTTTCACCTCCATTGCTGCTATTGCCTACGCCGGGTACTGGTACATTGACTCATTCGTGTTTTTTCTCATTTTCAAGATCCTATCTGCTTTCCTCTCATGTCAATGAATCACCGTAGTTAGGTCTAAGAGGTATTCCTCTCAACTTTCCGCGCAAGCGGAGGGGGAGACATCGGTCTCAACTGCTTTTCCTCCAAACCTTCACTCCGGCGCTTTATCCTTGCGCTAGCCAGTTCATCCTAACAATTCCCTATAGAAAACCTCTTTTCACTTTGCGCAGAAGCGGAGGTTGACGGGGAGTCATCGGTCTCAACCACATTTCCTCCAAACCTCTACTCCTGCGATTTCTCTTTGCGCTAGCAAGTTTCTTCCAACAGTTCCCTTTAGGGAACATCTATGTTCACTCTCCACAGAAGCGGAGAGGTAGATATCAATCTCAACCGCTGTTCCTCCAAACCTCTACTCCTGCGTTTTTGTTTTGTTTTTTTCTCATTGCACGCGTCCGTTCCTTCAAACAATTCCATATATGGAACATTTCTGTTCACCTTCCGCAGAAGCAGGGGGGGGGAGACATCGGTCTCAACTGCTTTTCCTCCAAACCTCTACTTCTGCGCTTTGTCATTACGCTAGTCCGCTCCTTCAAACAATTCCCTATAGTGGACATCTCTGTTCACCTTCCGCAGAAGCGGAGGGGAGACATCGATCTCAACCGCTTTTCCTCCAATCCCATACTCTTGCGCTAGCGAGTTCCAACAATTCCCTATAGGGAACATCTCCACTGACTTTCCGGCGAAGGGGGAGACATTGGTCTCAACCGCCTTTCCTCCAAACCTCCACTCCTGCGCTTTCTTCTTGCGCTAGCCAGTTCATCCCAACAATTCCCTATAAGAAACATTTCTTTTCACTTTCCGCAAAAGCGGAGGGGGAGACTTCGGTCTCAACCACTTTTCCTCCAAACCTCTACTCCTGCGCTTTGTCATTGCGCTAGCCAGGTCCTTCCAGCAATTCCCTGCAGGGATCATCTCTGTTCACCTTGCGCAGAAGTGTAGGCGGAAAGGGAGAAATCAGTCTCAACCGCTTTTCCTCCAATCCCCGTTCCTGCGCTTTCTCCTTGCGCTAGCCAGTTAATCCCAACAATTCCCTATAAGAAATACTGACTTTCCGAAGAGAGAGAGACACCGGTCTCAACCGCTTTTCCTCCAAACCTCCACTCCCGCGCTAGTGAGTTCCTTCCAACAATTACCTATAGGGAACATCTCTTTTCACTCTCCGCAGAAGCGGAGGGGGAGACATTGGTCTCCAAACCTCCAGTCTTGCTCTTTCTCTTTGCACGAGCGAAATTCTGTAGACACTTAACTTTTGAATATGTTCGTGAATGACTTTCCGTAGCATCGTAAGTGGAGTGAGCAGAGTCGCTTCGAACCTTCGTGTTTATACTTCTCCACTCTTGTTTTTGGTAGTGTTGTTTTTATGTCAAGCGTGCCTTTCCTCATTTTATGGGCTGCACTAAGTAAATAGCGTCTACTAGAAAAATGTTAAGCGAGTAGCATGAGGTAAATGAAATGTAAACGCGAATAAAAGTAGCCAGTTTATAATCTTATTTTAATACAAGTGGTACACTGGTGTGCAGAAATTAAGACGAAGAGGAGAAATCAGCATAACAGCGGAACGAGCAGGCAGAACGGACCGAAAGACCACTCAGGAGATAGACTAGGGGCCGTTACGGTAGGGCATGCGCATATATACAGCAGGTGGGGGAGTGTCGAAAGGGTATAAGGCACACGGGCGGTGTACGCTCAGCAATTCGGTGAAAGCTATTGCGCGGTGTACATCGGTTTGAACGACGTCGAGTTTCTGCCACCGTGTGATATGGCCAACAGGCAATCCAGTAGACGACATCTGGATGACTTTACCCGAGGTCTCGTCATTGGGAAGTTGGAAGAAGGTCGAAGTGTGGCCGAGGAGTTCGGGATCGCTCACAGCATCGTTTCACGAGCTTGGAGAGCATTTCAAACGACAGGAACAGCTGTCCGAGAGCTTAGCAGTGGTCGTCCACGAGCAACCACGGCGGCGGACGACCGATATATTGTCCTACAGGCGAGAAGAGACAGACAGCAACAGAAATGTAAGGCACATGCAACAGACAACTGGACGTCCGTTATCGCGTTTTACCGTGGCCAGGAGGCTGCACAAAGGTGGTCTATTTGCAAGACGACCAGTACGGTGTGTGCCATTAATACCTGCTTGTCAGAGACGGTGGTTTCTGTGGTGCCAGGACCACAAGAACTGGACACATCAGCAATGGGGTCGAGTTCTCTTTACGGATGGCAGCCGATTTAGTCTGACGAGCGATTCTGGACGTATACACATCTGGAGAGAGCAGGGAACACGCAACCACACCTCCAACATCATCGAAAGGGACCGGTTTGGAGGTGGCGGAGTTCTCGTTGGGGGCGGTATCATGCTTGGTAGCCGTACTGACCTCCACATCTTCCAAGAAGGTTCAGTCACTGGTGTCCGCTATTGTACCGAGGTTCTCCTGCCTCACGTGCGTCTGTTTAGAGGTGCTGTGGGTCCTGAGTCTCTCTCTATGGACGACAACGCTACACCTCATTGTACAGTGGCTGTCGCAGAGCTGTTGGAGAGTGAAGATATTCAACGCATGGATTGGCCCGCAAGGTCCCCGGACCTAAATCCAATCGAACACGTGTGTGACCTTCTCGGGAGACGCTTGGCAGCACGTCACCAGCAATGATTCCGCAGTTGCGATTGGCGCTACAGCAGGAATGGGCAGCGATGCCTCAACAGCTCCTTGACAACCCCGTCCTCAGCATGGACAGACGTAAATCCTGCAGCCGCCCCTGTGGCGCAGTGGTCTAAGGAGCTGGCCTTTGATCATTCGTCCGTAAGGGGTCCGGGTTCGAATCCCGGTCAGGCATGGATGTTGTGTTTGTCTGACGGCACTGGCTCTCTCCCTTCCCTGGAACCAGTGACCCTAAATTAGGGACGGGCGACTGCTTATAGCCCATTGAGTTGCTCACGGTGGTCGTTAAACCTGCAATAAAAAAATCCTGCAACGCAGTCAGGGGTGATCATATCCCCTACTAAAGACTGGATATTTTTTGGCAGCCGCCTGTCACATGGACGTTTCTGTCTTCTGTCCAGTTGTGCTCGAAGCCACCTTTTCAATAAAGTGCCTTTGTATCCTTTGGATTCCTTTTTTGGACGGTTTTGCTCACTTGTCTCATATTCTTACATCTTGGGGATCTTATGGTATGATTTGAGTCAATGTGGAGCACTTCTGCACGACGTTACATTCGAAAAACTGTCTCGTTCTTAATTTTTGCACGCCAGTGTATAATCGAATACACATTTGGCACTAATAATTGTACTAGAAAATCCTTTTACAATCACCTTTCTTCAAGACGGGAGAGAGAGAGTGTGAGAAAAAGGTGGGTGAAGACATGAAAATCTACGCTCATTGAGATTTCCATATTGTTTGATTGTAATAAAAAGGGAAAATACTGTACGAGAAGATTCTGGTTTCGCGACCGTTTCTGTAATTAGAGATGGGTGATTTTTCCTAGGCTTTGGTATTCGAAATAAAATAAAGAAGGTAGGTAGCTTTATTTTTCCGCTGAAGGGCTGATCGTTTTGAGCTTTACAAACGCAATGAACAGTGCCTGAAAGTTACAAGTAAAAGAAAAATCAGTTTTCAGGGTTAGAATGCTCCCTTTTGTTGACCTTTGATATCCACTGTGGCAGTTGCACGTTCCATAACGCCTTTGCTATTGGAACTGGGTTTACCGAATCGGTACTACTTTTTTTGTACCTCCTCCTTAGTGTTTCGCACTAAATGTTAAGTCTGCTTTCTCACCCACTTAGGTGCTGTGAGAGTTTAATTAAGTACTTCATAAGGGACTGTTACATTTGCTATTCATTCAGCCATAGGCGCCGACTTAGGGGTTCCAGACACTTTTTGAACCCTCAATGATTTTATTGTGGGTTCCTCGAACCCTTAATATTTTTACGAGTATTTCGTGGGGAAAATACACGTACGCATATATGCATAAATTTTGTTTTTAGTTATCAGTTCTTCAAGTTTTTTATTATTCATTTCCCGTTTACTACGTATATATGCGTATATATACAGTATATGGGATGTAAGGTCAGGTGATGCGTAACATCACAGCCTCTCCTTGACAAATGTCAACCCCGCCTTCTCGTGGTGCATCCTGTTCCCACTAAAGGGGCTCTGACTACCGCCAATAGCGGTATAACTATACCATCGGGATTAGAGGAAATGCTATCCCACACTCACCAACCCGCTTGGCCAGCGTGGTGAGTTATGGCCAAACCCCTCCAAAATGACTCCACAACTTAAATCTTGGCCCTCAGTCTCCGGCAGCTGGAATGTACCTGGCCAAGGCAGCGGCCAGTGCGACATGAAGGCAGTGGGTGCTAAGAATCCCCGGAGGATCGGACTAGGCTGCCATATGATGCTGACCTTGGCTACGTATAATGGACGCTCCCTATCTTCTGATTCAAGGCTTCTTGAATTGGAAGACGAACTACAAAGGATCAAGTGGGACATCGTCGGGCTAAGTGAGGTAAGGAGAAGATCTCATTGAACTGAAAAGTGGACATCTCTTCTACTATCGTGGGACTGATACTGGCAGAACTAGTGGTGTTGGATTTATAATAAACAAGAAACTGAAGGATAAAGTTGCAGAAGTTGAAAGTTCCTCTGACAGAACTGCACGACTCGTTATCCAGCTCTCGAGAAGATACCAAGCTCAGATTATTCAAACTTATGCACCCACCACAAGTCATGCTGAAGAAGAAATTGAAGAATTTGATGAGGAAATTCGTGATCTAAATAATAAAGGTAAGCAGCACTTGAAGATAATTATGGGAGATTTCAATGCAAAAATAGGGCAACGGCAACAGAATGAAACTTCAGTAGGTAAATTCGGTCATGGCAACAGAAACCAGCGTGGAAATACTCTCGTTGAGTTTGCAGAGGCAGAAGGGTTTTTCATCTTGAAGTCCTTTTTCAAGAAAAAGCCACACAGGAAATGGACATGGAGACATCCAAATGGGACGACAAGTGAAATTGATTTTATTATGTGTAACAAAAAATTCGTCATAGAAGACTGCAGTGTGCTAAACAAGTTCAACACAGGTAGTGACCATAGATTGGTGAGATGTAAGATGCACCTCAACACTAAACTCGAACGTGGCAAGCTCATAAGACAAACAAAATGTATTGACATAACCAACCTTAAAAAACACCATAATACCTTCAAGTTGGAACTGAAGAACAGATTCTCTGCTTTAGGAGGCCTAACATCGAAAGAAGTGGATATTTCTGAAGTTAACAGAAAAGTAACCAAAGCTCTTATGGAAACAGCAACAAAATTAGCTGGGTCTAAGAACAAGTTGCATGTGAACAAATTATCAGGAAAAACCAAAATGTTGATGCAAAAAAGAAGAAAGATGAGGACAACTAAAGAAGATGTGACTTCCAAAGTGGAATACATAGAGCTATGCAAGACAGTACGAAAAAGTATCACTGAAGACGTAAGGAAATTCAACTGTGAACTAGTGAGGAAAGCAATTGAAAACAACCGAAGCCTAAAGATAGCAAAGGGACATCTCAGTAAGGGAAGAAAACAGATTATGGCACTGAGAAAAGAAGATGGTTCTGTAACAAGAAATAGAGGCGAAATTTTGACAAGAGTGAAAGATTTCTACTCCAAGTTATATGAAAGGGATGATGCATGTACTCCAGATATCATGGAAGGTACCAGTACCAGAGTTCTTCCAGTCTTCCCAGCAGAAGTTGCACATGCAATCAAGAACATGAAGCGGGAAAAAGCTCCAGGAGAAGATGGAATTACTGTAGATATCATACAAGAAGCAAGTGGAGAAATCGAAACAGTACTCGCCCAAATTTTCACTCGATGCCTTAATGAAGGGAAGATTCCTGAGGATTGGAACAATGTTATAATGATCCTGCTACATCAAAAAGGTGCCATTGAGGATCTCAGGAACCACAGACCTATCAGCCTCCTATCAGTGGTTTATAAAATCTTCACTAAAGTTCTTTCACACCGTTTGAAGGTAACACTGGACATGGCTCAACCGAGAGAACAAGCTGGATTCAGGAGTGGCTACAGCACTATAGATCATATTCACATACTGAGAGAACTAATTGAAAGAGCGAGGGAATATGAACTTCCATTGTGCATGGCTTTCATCGATTATGAAAAAGCCTTTGATTCGGTGAAACCATCAGCAGTTACAATGGCTCTGAAATCCTGCGGTATTGAAGATGCATACATTAATATTATTAATAACATCTATGAAAATGCAAGTGCGAAGATTCTGCTGTTTGAAAATACAACACACATAAAAATTGGAAAGGGAGTGAGACAAGGTGACACCATATCTCCGAAGCTCTTTAATGCCACATTGGAAAATGTCTTTCAATCACTGAACTGGGAAAACAAAGGGATAAAGATTAATGGAGATTATCTAACCCACCTTCGTTTTGCTGATGACATAGTCATTTTTGCAACTACCCCATCAGAGCTGCAGAGTATGATCCAAGAACTTGCTGACAAGAGTAAAGAAGTGGGATTAAAAATGAACTTTCAGACGACAAAAGTGATGTTCAATGCTTTTACACGAAATGAAGATTTATCGATTGATGGAGAAAAGCTGGAGATAACAGACACGTACGTTTATCTTGGACAGCAGATATCAAGTGAGGGTCACATTGATGAAGAAATTAATCAGCGTACAAAACTTGCCTGGAGAGCTTTTGTAAGAAACAGCATAATTTTCAAGAGCAATATGCCATTATGTCTCAAAAGAAAAGTGTTTGATCAATGCATTATTCCAGTGCTTACGTATGGTGCAGAGACGTGGACCTTAACTAAAAGAGACATACATAGGCTGCAGACAACTCAAAAAAGCATGGATAGGTGCATGCTTGGTGTAACCAGGAGAGATAAGAAGAGGAACTCATGGATCCGAAAAATGACAAGAGTGGAAGACATCATGATCAGAGTTAAATCCCTGAAATGGCAATGGGCTGGACATACAGCCAGAAGGACAGACCATCGATGGACAGCCGAAATTTTAGATTGGATTCCAATGGACAGGAAAAGACCCAGAAGAAGACAACATGGGAGATGGGTTGATGAAATTCGAAAGTATGCGGGAGTGACATGGAGGAGACTGGCACAAGACAGACCATTGTGGAGGAAACTTGGGGAGACCTTCGTCCAGCAGTGGATGATAATGGTTGACAATGATGATGATGATGATGGTACAGTATATAGAAAATGTGTATAAAAATTTACCTCTCAGACTGTTTATTGTGCTTCAAAAAAGAATTAGTGTTTGTTCACACTCATTAAATTTGATGCGATAGACAATGCCTCAAGTATCGTTGTTTAAGAGCATCTGAAACTGCCTCCTTTATAAAAAAAATTCTTCGGTTTGTCTGGGTTCCCACAAAATACAAAAGTCAAGCTTTACATACGGAGACGAGAACCTATTCGAGATCATAGTGATAAAGGCGGAAATATGTTGTACAGTCAGTTGACCCACCCTATCTACCGACAGTTTGGGACCAAGAAGGTTAGAAGAGAGAGGAGATGGCATCAGCCGCCAATGGTGAAGCGAAATCTGATTTCTTGCGCCCTCCGGCTGGGTCTCTCCAGCACAGGTTGATAGCGGCCGTCTCCTACTCTCTGCAGCAGTCCTTGAAGGTCAACGAGGCTCCCACAACTTTAGAAAGGCCGTGATTGGCTAATGCGCAATATGCACTTACGAAGCATAATTTTCTTTGATTTTTTTAGAAAATACTGAACAGTATTTCTGTAATTTTTTTGCAAATTTTTAGTTATGGGCATGTATATTTCAGTCTCATTTTTTCCTGACTATGCATGCTGCACAAGTACCTGTAAGACCTCTTCAAAGTTGACGATTTCCCCATAGAGAAGTACAGAAGCAGCCCAAGTTGGACATACACAGCTGATACGAAGTGGAGCTCACGGAAAACACAGGGCGTGCGGCTGATGCCATGTCCTTTCTCTTCAGAAATCATTTAAAGAAAACATTGGTTGGCATTTTTAAAATTGGTAAAAACACCTAAAAATAAATGTTACATGTTTTTGTTACTTTTATAAAGACAATTGAGTTGGAAATTCACACAGAATCTGTATATTGCATATAGTAATGTCGCACCCTTAAAAGCAAAATAAATGAAATAAATAATTATCTAGAAAAAATATTTTTCTGTAATTAACAATGATTTGCTTCATTTTAGCATTTCAGGCGTTTTATTGTGTCAGATAATCTGACTGAATGAAATTTAAATTAGATTTAAATCCTTTGAAAAATGCATGGGTAATTCGATTAAAAATTTCTGGAACCCTCAATAATTTTTCAAGTCGACGCTTATGCATACAGCATATACACTCTTTGCAAAAATAAAACAAAATGAAAAGCCGAAGAACCCCGATAAAGTCGTTCGATCCTGATGAAACTCGGCATGCAAGTACCTCAGAGCCGAATATGCAAATTGTTAAAAAATAACGTCCAGTGACTAAATAGTGGCCCGCCACAGGGTATGAGAACTTCACATCGAGGAGAGTATATCAAAAGCAAAGCTCGCACACAAAAACAATTGTGATACCGTTGCTCTTTGCATTAATACCCGCGGACTGTAAGGATGCCTCGACGTCGGATCCGTGCGCAATACCAGCAGTTGAGCGAGTTTGAGAAAGAACGTATAATTGGGCTGAGAGAGGACAAGCGTGACCCCCGGAAAGGGAAAGCCATCGCACGGGTTTGTGACGTCACTGGCGGTGAATCGTCGCATCCCATGAGAGAGAGAGAACCTGGGCGCATCGGAGCATATATCCGATGGTCACGATCGTTGTTTTAGCAAAGAATATCTAACTATAAGAAGGTAAGGCTCAGCGAGACGTAACTAGCGCCACTATATTATGCGGCAAAGAATTACTACACAGAAGCCAACATTACAGGCTGATGCCGCAGGATGCCGAGCAGACTGAGTTAGACTGAGCATGCGTGTTTGTGTTCAAAGAATATAAACGCTTGCTTGTGTTGGCGTTTTGTTCAAAGGTTTTTTTGTTCTCATCTAGATCTGCGTTTATATTACAGCCAGGAAATACACCCACTCCATTCCGATGAATAACAATTCATGGAATGGAGTGGATGAATAACAAGAACAAATTTGAAACCGTTTGAAACAAATATCCTGGAAAACCATTAAAACAACGTTTGCTGAATAAAAAAGCTATCGTTACGTTGAAAAAATTAATTTATCAATTATATGAAACTGACTTTTATGAAAAATACCTCGTAATATTGTAAAATGAAAGAGGGAAGCATTCGATTACACATTGCATACCAAAGAGACAGCTTTAAGGATGCCCTCGAGCGTGAGGAATTAGTCCAGTCGGTAGAGAGCTCAGCTATCACGCCAACGGCCCAGGTTCGAACCTACTCAGATACGAACGAATGTTTTTCAGATCTGTTGAGAAAATTTCCCCAGCGCAGTGCGTTTAATTTACAAACTTCGGAAGGGTAGAAAAAAAATTGTAGCTTTGGGAAACTGCGGTTGTCTTTGCTTTTTTTTTTTTTTTCTTTTTTATTATTTTGGCTACTACTGGGAAATAGGCTTCCCGTCCCGTGTCTCCTACGCTTTTTGCGCCTGAATGTTAACTTTCCCGCAGAGCATCTGCGGCCGCATTACATGGTGGCGCTGCTGTCGCCTGTTTTACATTATCTCTACGAGAGTTGAGTTTCTTCACGCGAAGCGTTTATATTCTTTGGTTTTAGAATTTCGGTACTACAGTGAAAAATTGCATCACAAATGTAACATGTCGCTGCAAATGCTTAACGTATTTACGATGTTGTAGCTCACGTTTTTTTTTTAATCTGGAAACCAATTTGCGGATTCTGTATGTTTTTTTATTGTTGTTACAAAACAGTAACTTTAGTAACAGGAATGAACGATCGTGGGAGAATGTTTTGGAATCGGACCATGCGTCATGATCGTTGTGTTAGGATTTCAGTATTATAATGAAAAATTGCATCACAAATGTGGCATATCACTGTAAATGCTTAACATATTCTTTTTATTAAAAGAATGAGAAATAAAATTATTACGCGGTTGTTGCTCCCGTTTTATTAAATGTGAAAATCAATTTGCGGATTCCGTATGTTTTTCTTTCTTTTTTTTTTTTTCAGTCAGTAACTTTAGTAACAGGAATGAACGATCGTGCGAGACTATTTTTAAAGACTGCATCATTGTTTTTAGTTGTTATAAAAAATATCTGAACTAATTATTATTCCTCCAGAAGATGAATATGAAACAAGAAGTGTTTACTATGGGCAGTAGGCATGTAAAAAATTATTTCACTTTTAAAGTAGACCTCAACAATATCCATTTGTTAAAATGTTTTTTTTAAATGCTTGACCAAATGTATTAACTAAGGTCTTGTGTTATTAACTAAGGTCTTGCACTTAAATTCAATTAAAAAATGTTCTATGTACATACTTTACTACATGGTGTAACTGTGAAGTTATCCCTTTTAATGGCACGAATCCACTTAGAACACAAATCTTGGTCTTTTGGAAATCCATACACACGAACTTTGGGTCCTGTTGTATAATTTCCACAGCAGCCGGGAACACACACGGGTGTAGCATAATCAAGTCAATTACAGATATATAACAACGGACCTTATTCATGTGACGTCAGAAGAGGATTCCTGCGGACCAACATGGCTCCTGATTCAATGTTTTCGCTATTTGATTATCCCTTACTGTTGGCTAATTTTTACAATCCTAACGTCATGGATTCTGCCGAGGAATTAATAGAGCTACAAGGCGAAGAAGAAAAAATTAATTTCTTAGAAGAACAAATCAAGGTTTCAAAAACATAATAAAACAATTTTGTATTCGATGTTTATTTCGCATGACGCAGGAGAGCATCGCCGTTAATCATCATGGAGTTTTTAATGTCGCATTTCTCGTACACGCTATATTAAATTTTCATCTTCTTGTTGTCAGACATTGGCGAAATATCTGAAACATAAAATTGAGTTCCTTGTTTTGTAAAACAAAAACATTTAGAAGCTCGGACAAATACGTAATAAGACAACAAACTAGGGTTCGCACGCTAGGCAATCTGCTTAAAAATTAAATGAATGCGCAGCATTAAATAAAAGAGAAATTATAGGTATGTTTGTTTTATTCTTTGAGGAAAGTAGAACTTAATTCGTAATTTACCGATCCAAATATTCCATCAATTTTCTCTACCTTTTTTTCTTTTTTGAAATTGAAATTCGAAGGAATACTACCAGGTTTCAACTGCCTTTGATTCGTAATGTCATAATATCCAAAAGCTTTTTCGTTAAAGTGGACATATTGGAGAGTGCACATCGGAATAGAAATCACCGCGTTTCATTTTACACAGCCATTCCATTAATAATTTCGTCTTTTTCAGAGGAAAATTAAAGAATGTTTTTCTTTCGTCTACACAATTTAGGTTGCAGGATTTATTAGCACAACCATAGGATGAGCAAAAGTTATACATGTCGTTAATAAATTTACGAAAATTGCGATTTTTCTAAACCCTTGCAACGTAACGCCATGTTAAGCAATGGGAAAACGCATGAAAACAAACTTTTGTTGGTCCTCGGCCACGGAAAGGCTTTCCCATGATGCAATGCGAGGTGAATAAGGTCCACTGTAATTAAAATGTTTGTTGAAACAAACCACAGGAAAGGAACACTATTAATTTCACGCAAGCATAAATAACCATAAAAATCACAAGTCACGTGGTTAGGCGTAGCGTGGTAATGCAGACACGGACTGTTAAATCAGCAGATCCACGCGTGTGACGTCACTGAAAATGACGTCACGACTGACAGGCCTTCAAGATCACGGAGGTAACGGGCGAAGCCGGCTGGTCAAGTCACTATATCAGCAGGCATTTGGGTCGGAGCTACGTGGCAATAGGACGATGTTTGCGCCCATGACCACTTTCGTGTGTGTAGAAAACACAACATGGCTACGGTCGAAGAAGGCATAACCCAGTAGCACGCATGCAGTGGACGGCCAAGAGCAACAACAGAACGTGAGGATCGAGTGATTCGTCATTCTCAACCGTCCGTAGCCATGTTGTGTTTTCTACAGACACGAAAGTGGTCATCCGGACAGTTGCCAGGCAACTTGCGGCACGGGGACTACATTCGAGGAGGCCACTCCGTAGCATACCACTGACCAGCGAGCATCACCCGCACCGGTTGCAGTGGTGTGGGACCCGATCAACGTGGGGTAGTGTCCTGTCGCATCGTTTTGTCTTCAGTGATGGATCATGGTTTGTACTTGGTGCCGATGACCAGGGCATACGTTTCTGGAGAAGAGCGGGCCACCATACGGATCCTTCCTTTACCGTGGAACGACACACGGCTAACACGCCGAGGGTGACTGACTGTCTGGGAAGCCATTTTCTATGATTGCCGGACACCCTTGGTAGTCCTGCGTACCACCATCAAGACTCAACAGTACGTCGACGACATTATACGATCTGTTGTGTTGCCATTCCTGTCGCAGCATCACCATGCAATTTTTCAACGGGATAATGCCCGGCTACACATGGCACAATTCTCCCAAGCCTGCCTCCATGATGTCGACACCCTTCCATGGCCAGCCAGATCACCTGACCTATCACCGATCGAACATGATGGGTCACCACCTAGACCCGTCCCGTAATGTCGGCAAACTGGACCGCAATTTAGATACCACCTGGCATACTATACCTCAGGATAGCATCCGTGCACTGTGTGCGTCTATGGCACTCTGGGTACGCCAGGACGTTCTGACTTGTTCCACGCGTGTAGCTGTTTTATCCGAATAAATGACCCAACTGTTCTAGAATTGCAATAATTTCTTTCGTATACATACATATTGCACATACAAATGTTCATCTCGATTGGATGATTTCTTCTGGGGTTTTTTGGGGGGTTTTTTTGCAATGGGTGTACATGTGTATGTGTGCCATCCTGAGAAGAATCTAATTTTTTAATAGTGCCATGATGAGAAAAAGTCTTAACCAATACCATAGATGTAAGTTCGGTTTTGATGATCTATCTACTAAACAGTAACTAGAAACTTCATGAACTAGCAGGGAATAGTGCTTGGTTTGTTTACAAGTGAGCGTAACAGTGTTGAAGTTTAACGTTTCCAGGGTCCTTCCATTAGCCGGGAACCTAAACCATCTGTTGCGACGGTAACCAAAAGAACTGGAAACGGATTGAAATCAGAGCAGATTTCAAGGTCGAAATCTGCTCTGATTTCTAACTCCGTAAAAGCCCAGAAGCAAATGTGATACTGCTCAACAGTTTTCAAAGCAATTTTATTGATTAAAATCTGTGCTAATTCAGTGGACACACCACATTGGTTATAACTGGTATTTATTAAGCATACGAGTATTTCTGTTAGATGCTTTTAACTGTGTAAATTCATTGTTTGTAAAAGTTCTCACAAACTACCATAGCCAAATTTTCAAATTCCACCAGTTCGTGTTTTCCCTTTTCTTTCTTTCCTGTGTGTGTGCGTGTGTCGGTACAAAGATGTTTACTGCTGAGTATTTTAAAGTCAGGAAAGGAATACAGGGTGTATGTGTGGAGGAAAGTAGAATCTTACAGCATAAATGATGCCTTTGATTGAAATAGGATGCAACGCATCATAATATCGTCGCAAATTTCAAAATAAATTTTCGTAAAATATTTGCTGCAATTTAAAAAAAAAAGTCATGAAATAAAGAAAACTAAATTAAATAATTTTAATGAACATTTCGGAAACATTTTGGGACGACAAAAAAATTACGCAGCAGCTCTAACGCTATAAACTTCTTACTAACGAGGTGATTTAAAACTACAACCTATCCGGCCGGCGTCATCGTTCCCAATATGGCGACCTTTGTTAACATTGCAGAAGTGCGCTCTATTAATTACCGTGAGTTAAATTCCATACTAAATACGAATAAAAAGAAACGAAAAAAATATCATAAAATAAGGGAAACGAATACACCAAAATAACGGATTGCTGTCTAGACACGGTACCAAACAATGGAGATAATTCCAGATTAAAAGATGAACTTTTATTTACAACTTAAAATCATATATACATGTGAGGTCTTTCAGACACACTATGGGTCCATCATCAGGTACCGCAGAGGGGTGGTTCCAGGATTAATAAGTCAGGAAAAACAACCCACAATGCATTGGCATGGAGGCGCCGCTCAAGCCCACACGGAAAACGAAATAGAAAGAAGACGTGCTGCCTGTTGAAAGCAAATTATACAGTTTCGAAATATATTTATTTGAAATAATTAATTAAACAAAAGATACAAATTTTGAAGATGACAATCAAAAGATACAAATTTTGAAGATGGGATTACACCAAACATTTTTATTGTTTGGTGTAATCCTCTATTCCATTCATCCATTCATAAACAAAAGATGTTGATACAATTTCCTACAAACGGAATCAGATAAAAAAAATGAAGAAAATTTAATTTGTAAAAACATATGTACTCAAAATAATTTTAATGAACATTTCCGAAACTCATTTGGGAAGACAAAAAATTAAGCAAACAGCTCTAACGCTATGAACTTCTTATTAACGTTGTGATTTATAACTGCAACCTGAGCGTCGCCATTGTTCCCAAGATGCAGACCTTAACACCGCAGAAGAACGCTCTATTAATTAGCGTGAGTTGAATTCCAAACTAAAAACATTTATAAAAAAAAGAAAAGATATCATAAAATAAGGAAAACTAAGTAAAAAGATGTGCTGCACGTTGAAAGCAAATTAAACAGTTGCGATACATATTAATTTGAAATGATATAAAGGATTAAACATTGATGCCATGGATTTCCTACAAACGATATGAGATGATTATAAATGCGATCTGGTACCCACCATTGTTTCCAAAATGGCTGCTGTTGTTGACGTCGTTTTTGCGCGTTGATAATAGCGGCTTGAATCGCAAAATAAATGTTTGCCATATCTATATTTAAAAATTATATCGTTAGTAAGAAGTGCATAGCTTAATTTTTTGTAGTCCTAAAACGTTGAAAGCACTGTTTCGAAAAATATTTGTTTGGGATGATTAAGAATTAAAGGAAAACTAACACCATGGATTTCCTACAAACGGAAGAGATCTTTAGATATGCGATCTGGCATTCGCCATTGTTTTTAAAATGGCTGCTGTTGTTGACATTGTACTTGCGCGTTGATAATAGCGGCTTCAATGGTAAAATAAAGACTAAGTGTAGGTAAAAAAATTCACTTTTTGAAAGCATAGCATTTCGGGAATTATAAAAATACAAGTTAGTAAAATCATGCAATGCATTGATTACAATACGCTTTCCAACATACTAGAAATCATTACTCAAGTTATGAGAATAATGGCTGTGGAATAAATCTCGGTCCTGTGTCCTGACCTTTGATCCCATTTCGATGATATTCAACAGAACCGGCTCGGTATACCTCCGAAATAACATGATAAAGTTTTGTCGCAATCGAAGCATTTTTCGTAAGTTATGATGCATAAGGGCTATGGAATAGATCCCGCTCCTATGTCCTAACCTTTGACCCCGTTTCGCCCATTTTCAATAGGATTCGTCCCCAGGCAGGCCCCTGCAACATACTAACATTTCACCCAAATCGAAGCATTTGTACGCAAGTTATGACGCATGGCGATGGAAGTGATTTCGCTCCTATGTACTGACCTTTGCGCCCATTTTCAACAGGGTTTGTCCCCAGGTGGTCCCCTACCACATACTAAAATTTCATCGAAATCGAACCTTTTTTACGTTAGTTATGACGCTAACGTAAAAAGAGGTTCGATTTGACGCATAAGAGCAGTGGTATGGATTCCGCTCCTATATCCTGACCTTTAACCCCATTTCGTTCACTTTCAATAGGGTTCCTTCCCAGGTGGTCCCCTACCAGATACTAAAATTTCATCAAAATCGAACGATTATTACGCGAGTTACCGTGAGGACTGGCATACGCACACAACGCGTGACGTAATGAGGCATTTGGGAATCGCGACCATCTGCTCGAAAGAGTGTGACGTCATAAAACTTTAATAGGATCCACACACAACGCGTGACGTAATGAGACAGATGGCGTGACCGCGTGCCAACATCCCAATCGCGAGCTTGTGACGTCATAAGATTTCTAAGCATGGGCTACATTAATGGGACGACGCCATGGCACTAAAAACGTGGTAATTCGGGGTGGTTATTTAACCCACTAAACGAATTTTCCTAAAGTGGAGATCAAGCTAAATCGATTTCTAGTACCAGAAAATGGTAGATTAACGACTTTCAACAAAATCCTTAGAGCCGTTTTCAAAATAAAATTTTCATAGATACAAGAAGTGCTCCTTTAAGGTGGACGTCAAGTAATTTTGCTTCCTATACTTCCAATGGAAAAACTTCTGTAAACATTATCTTCACAATTAATGCGATCCCAAAGGATGAAAATTTGAATATCGATTAAAATAGCTTCATTTTATAACTTGGAATACTGAATATTTTCTAAAACATAACCATAATTATGCAATCCAACATTTATTTGCCTACTGACGTCATCAAAGTACAGGTCGCGCCATCTTTTTTCTGGTTTCAACACCACCAAAGGAAACGGTATTGTTTTTTAATATAATTATGGTTATGTTTTAGAAAATGTTAAGTATTCCAAGTTATAATATGGTTATTTTAATCGAAGTTCAAATTCCCATTCTTGGGAACACACTAATTGTGAAGGAAATGTGTACAAAAGTTTTTCCGTTGTAAATATAAGAAGCCAAATTATGTACTTGACGTCCACCTTAATAGTATGTGATAAGGGCGATGGAATGGATCCCGATCGTATGCTCTGACCTTTTGTTCCAGTTTCAATAGGGTTCCTCTCCAGGTGGTCCCTTACCACATACTAAAATTTCATCGAAATCGAACCGTTTTTACGCACGTTATGACGCATAAGGGCAATGGATTGCATCCCGCTCCTATGTCATGTCCTTTGACCCCACTTCACCCATTTTCAATAGGGTTCGTCCCCAGGTGGTCCCCTACCACATACTAAAATTTCATTGAAATCGAACCATATTTACGCAAGTTATAAGGCATAAGGGCAATGGAATGAATCCCGCTCCTATGTCGCGACTTTTAACCCCATTTGTCCCATTTTCAATAGGGTTTGTCCCCAGTGGTTCCCTACCACATACTAAAATTTCCTCAAAATCGAACAATTTTTACGTGAGTTATCGTGCCGACAGACGGACGGAAAACGCTGGAGCATATACGCTTCTTCAACTTACGATTGGAAAGCGTAAATAAAGATATTCAGAAACTATATTTAAATACAAAGTGTTGAGATTTTTAGTAACTGTAAATCAGCCTACCATATATTCCAAAGTAATCGAGGTAGTTGCCTTCAATGCACGATCTTAATATAAAAAAATGTGCATTGTTATTAAAATCGTGCATTGGAGGTAACTACCTCGATTACTTTGGACTATTTCTGCACCAATTTGAATTCTCCTACTACCATATATTATCCACGACTCGGCGAACCGAAGCCGTTTTAAGCCTCTCTCTCTCTTTCTCTCTCTCTCTCTCTTTCTCTCTCTCTCTCTCTCTCTCTCTCCAACTATGTTCCCTTTTTTTTCTCTCAAATTGATAAAAAGTTTCTATTACCTGTCAAGTAATGGTTCCCACCTCCTATTTTTTCTTCCTACTTGTACATCTGTTCTCGAATAGAAACAGTGGAATGTCCATAGAAAGGAATCTCGAGAAACCTAAGAAGAAAGGTGATGGGTATACTTTAACACAGAGGAAAATAAATGACTATGGGGGCTACGAGCGTTACAAAGAATGAAACGAAGAAAATCTCTCTAGACCGAACCAGGATTACACAACCCAGGAACGATCCATGGCTATTCCCAATCCATGGGCTCATCGAGAATAGAGCAGCATTCCGAAGGTTACCAATTCATTGGTTCGCCTATCGAGATTTGCCCCTCCACTTAATTTTCTGTGACCTCTTGCCGCTCCACAGGTGCCACCTGAGGGTGGTGTTCCTCTGTGCCCCGTGAATCGTACGACATCGCAAGTAAGTTGGAATCCCCGGAACGTGAGGGAGTCTGATGTTACGAGTCGTCCGACTCCCTTCCGGCATCATAGCCATCACGGTTGTATGACACCGTCTCCTTCTTCGGTGCCCGGCATTTCTTTCTTCGGCGTCCTCTGGTCTCTTCGGCGTCCTCTGGTCTCTTCGGCCCCCGCCATCTTTCTTTTCTGACCTGAAAAAACAAACAAACACACACACAAGGCAAGTAATTAATTCAAGAACTTTCGATAAATAAATAATACGGAATGTCCCTTATACTTGATACCTACAACCTGTTTTCCACCTGAAAAAACAAAAACACAGCAGTTCGTTAAATCAAAAATTTCAAAGAAGTTTTCAAAATCGGTTTCCACACCAGATCTTTCTTGTTCAGAGCACGAGCCATAAATGACAATTTTTTTAATCTCTGTTTAGAGATATTAAAATTCTGAATCTGGCATCCATTGTTCCGTAAGGGTACATTATTGACGAAAACACTGCGCAACAGCTAAGGTTCCCAGCTTCCGCCAATAGGAAAGCATGTGAAATTTTAATCAAAACATTGTTTGTTTCGGGGCTTAACGATCAACCAGAGAAACTCTAAAGGGCTATGCATAAACAGTAGTCGTCCGTCTCTAATTTTTTGTCACTGATTCTAGGAAGAGGTAACATGGACTGTTATAAAACAAACGCATGACACATATCGTATCCAAGATTTTTTTATTATTATTGGAGGTTTAACGACCACCGTGAGCAACTCAATAGGATATAAGCAGTCGCTCGTTCCTAATTTAGGGCCACTGACTCCAGAGAAGGGAGATCCATGTCTCGCCGAGATTCGAACCCGGACCCCTTGTGGACGAATGATCAGAGGCCATCGCTTAGACCACTGAGCCAACAGGGCGGCATTTTTTTTCCTTTGAAGGTTTGGCCACCGTGAGCAACTCAATAGGCTATATGGACAGTCACCCGAGGTGTTATTCTGATATGCGGAACATCGCGAATCCCAACTACAACATTGCTTATGACGTTTGTTAAAACACAAGTTTTCCCGCGACGGACATCGAATCCTTGTCCCCTCACTCCGGAGTAAGACGCTCTCCCAACTGAGCTACTCGGACAGAATGTCTCGTTGCAGATTTGTCGTATTGACACATGTTTTCACCTCTGTAGTACATCACATCATCTCCCTCCTATATTTTTTCTTTGAAGCGAAGTAGGAATTTTTCATTAATTCCAAACACTGTGTGGAACACATATCTCACAGTTTTCGAAAAACCCAACTGCTAGTAGATCCATTTTCCACAATCGGGCGCCAATGTGAAAACACAAGTTTATCCGCGACGGCCATCAAATTTCCTAACTGATCTACGCGGACAGAATGTCTTGCTGCAGATTTGTAGTCTTGACACATGTTTTCACCTCTGTAGTACGTCTCACGTTGTAATCGCCGTAAATGACGAAGCGTCTGTATGTTGAGTTAAGATGGTGTGTTAGAGTTTTTTCAGGTAGTGTACTAAAGCTGTCAAAGGTAGGCAAATATGCATTATGTGCTGCGAGAAGGAAGGATTAATCCCTGCGACAAGGAAATGTCCTAAAGGACACGAAATGAAATTGTATTCCAAAGAGCATGGACTTGGATTGTTCAGATGTTCGAGGTATCGTATTGATGGGCGCCATGAAGAATCCGCCCCTAGGACACTAGGAGCCTGATTTGCTAAAACAATATACATTATTATCTCCTCACAAAACATTGTTAATAACGTACAGCTTTGCTTGTAATTTAGACGGTGGTATGTAAATTGCGAACTAAAATCAGATCGCCATTAAAACTCTATATGTAAATTGCGAACTAAGGCCCATGACCGCTATATGTAAATTCCGAACCGACTTCTCTGAACATCTGCTGGAATTACCTAAGCTAGCTCGTCTGTTTTGATTGCTTTGCTTTAGATATATCTTTTGTTGTTCGACAAGTTTTACGATGGAAGTGACGCGCTTGATCTCTGAAAAAGGAAAAGATTTGTTAATCGTAGACGCCTATACACTTACGGCAAAATAAAGATATTTTCATGAATACAATGAATTAAGTACAAATATACATATACTAAATATGGAACATCACAGAGAAAATTAACATGGTCCTTGCGCAAGGATGACAAACTAGTTTTGTTGTTTTCGTGAATACAATGAATTAAGTACAAACGTACATACACTAAATATGGAACATCACAGAGAAAATTGACATGGCCCCTGCGCAAGGATGACAAACTAGTTTTGGTGTTTTCGTGAATACAAGGAATTAAGTACAAATGTACACATACTAAATATGGTACATCACAGAGAAAATTAACATGGCCCCTGCTCAAGGATGACAAACTAGTTTTGGTGTTTTCGTGAATACAGTGAATTAAGTACAAATGTACAGACCTAAAAAAAAAAAACAATAAAAAACGAGCCACCTCCCTTAACTTTCGAACCATTTGCCGCAGATAAACAAGTAAGGTACCGTTGAAAAGCACTCAAAGGGAACTATCACGTGATGTGAAGAAAATGCTAATTAAGCCAATTAGCATGTTAATTAGCTCACTATCTCAGAATTTTTCCATATAAGGGTTATGTTATTTTATGCGCATTCTATTTAGCACATGGAAAAAAACCTGAAACTTAAATATCATTCAAATCGGATGATTAATAGCGAAGATATTTGCAAATAAAGTTAGAGGGGGCATCCATATATCTACATCTTAGAAACTCACCTTGAATGTTCCCTGCCCTGCAAGAAGAGTGATAATTTAGGAAAGTCTGCGTCTCGAACGGAACATCCGACAAATTGAAAGCAGAAGACCACGAACAAAGGCCCTTACAGTGTTTTGTACGATAACCTCAGCCATCCAGGGACGGAGTTCATTTACACTTTCCGTTTCCTTTATAACAACTAGAGTTATTCGCGCTAATGACTTGCATTAGTGTTAGAATAAACAGTGTGTATTTTTCTAATAATGGAAAACCCGAATCTGTGCAAGCCGAAATTTGTTTTGAATAATCTTGTTTCCGATCATTACACTTTCTCAAGGCACTGAGTATTCGCGTATCATTAACGGGTTGTTTCATAATAGAAAATTGAAGCAGAACCACGAAATCCGAATTTTTAGAACGTCTTTTGTAAAAAAGATGGTATTTGGGCTATCGGTTTGTCCGTACGTCCGTCTGTGTACACTATATCTTTACAACTATTAGTCCGATTTGAAAAAATATTTTTGCATTGGGAAGCTTGAAATGTGCCAATGATGATTCTTTATTGCTGTATTTTTTTTTTTTTTTACGATGTGCAATTTCGCCGCTAGAGGGCGTAAACGCAGATGATATCGAATTAAAAACACATTTTATTTCATACATTTGCTTCTAAACATCCGATTGAAAAAGTTCTTTTACTTTTCTGTTCCATTTATATCGAAAAGCATTTCAGGTATAGCCACTTTTCAAAGTTAGGCATAGATTTTACGCTAGGGGGCGTAAAAGTAAATTGCGTTTTCCCCATATCTGAACTTCTAAAACTCCGATTTGAGAAATTCTTTCTTCGGTGGATACAGCTCCTGATGGAAAATCTTTTGCATGTAATTTCTAATTTTTTGTTAAAGAACGATTTCGCGACCACGGGACGTAAGTGTTAATTTCTGCTTCTGATGTGTTTGCAGCAAAATCTGAGCTTTCAAAATCTGGATTGAAAAAGTTGTTCCTTTGACCGATACCACTCACGTCGATAATTTTGTTTGGAATTTTTTCTTCTTAAAATAATGCATGGTATCTCCGCCAGGGAGCGTAGATGTATATCATATTTTTGTTAGCATCTCTGCTTCTAAGAGACCGAGTTGAAAAATTCATTTTTTGTTGCATGTACAATGTATTTCTGATGCGAAATGTTTTTCATATAATTTCAAAATTTTCAAGTAATTCATAGACTTTCCGCTAGGGGGCGTAAAGGTAAATTGCGTTTTCCTAGATATCTCTACTTCTTAAACTCTGATTTGAAAAATTCTTCCTGTATCACATATAGCTACTGATGTGAAATGTTTTGCATATAATTTCTTATATTTGGTAAAGAATAGTTTGGTCACCAGGGGGCGTAAGGGTTTATTTCTGCTTCTGATGCATTTGCATCTAAATCTGAGATCCTGAAAACTCGAATGAAAAAATTCTTTCGTGGACCCATTTCGCTCTCTTTGGGAAACATTTTCAGAATACTCTCTTCTTACAATAATGTATAGTTTTTCCGCCAAGAAGCGTAGATGCATATCTTATTTTTGTCAATAGCTGTGCTCCTAAGAGTTCGATCTTTAAAAATATTCCTTTGTTCGAGAGCATATCCGCTGCGAAATGTTTCTCACGTGATTTCAAATTTTTCTTAACGAAGTAGTCTGCCACGAGAGGGCGTAAGCTCACGTATCAGTTTACAGCAATATCTAAGCGCCTAAAACCCGACTGAAAAACGTTTTCTTTGGTCAGATACTACTGAATGTGCAAACTCTGTAAGCGTATTTTCTTACTAAAATAATGCAAAATTTCCCCGCCAGAGGACGCCAACGATTTTCTTAATATCTCTGCTTTTAAATGGGCGATTTAAAACATTCTTTCAATATCGGATTCCATTTACCTTGTGGAACACTTTAGGTTAGTATTTGAGGAGTTTTATAGTTCACAGTTCTGTCGCTAGGTGGTGCTTGTGTACTTCTCTTTGCAGCTGTATCATTGCTTCTAAAAACCCTAATGGCCGCTCCGGTGGCGCAGTGGTCTAAGGCGTTGGCCTCTGATCATTCGTCCGTAAGGGGTCCGGGTTCGAATCCCGGTGAGGCATGGATGTTGTGTTTGTCTTACGGCAGTGGCTCTCTCCCTTCTCTGGAACCAGTGACCCTAAATTAGGGACGGGCGACTGCTTATAGCCCATTGAGTTGCTCACGGTGGTCGTTAAACCTCCAATCAAAAAAAAAAAACCCTGATGAGAAATTGGTTCTTTTCTTTAGTGACGTGCAGTGACCCAACAGACTACTCAAGCAGTCGCAAAGGCCCATTACTTTTCACTTTTTTACAATTGACATCAGGTTCAGATTTTTGAAAAAATAAAAGTGGAAAAACATGGCGTACGATAATGATACCACAGCTACTTTTTTTATATATATTCTTTTACACAACACAGCGAAATCTAAAACGAAAGACTTCTATTTTCCGCATAGACTGAAGTCACTTAACGTACCTTTCTATTTAAAAGTAAACTCCATTCTTCGATCGCTTGCAGCAAAATTTTCTATTACAGAATCGAAAAAAGTATTTCTTTCTTTCAGAATGTTTAATAGATCACTTTCAATTGATATCAGTCCAAGATGCGAGAGTCGTTTCTGTCCTGTTCTGTTCCGTGCGTATGTCTTATTTCGCTTTAATGCAGAAAACGATCTTTCAACTGTTGAAGTGGACACAGGTATCACACTTATAAGTGAAGCCAATAGGTAAAGTTGTGTCATCGATTTTCCAAGTGCTGAAGTCGCTAACATCATCATAAGCTGTATAGGTGACTTGTCAGAAAATTCGTGTGAACTGTATGCTACGATTAATTCGTTTTTTTAACGTACTTCATCGAAGTAGCAACCATAATTTTCAAGTAAGCTTTTCAAACCAACAGTTGGGAAAGTGTGAACGTAAGAGCTGCACTTCGAAGAATCCAGTAAGCACAAAAATGTAAGCTTTTCATAATCCTCAAATCTTGTATTAATGTGTTGTTCGACATTATCGAAAATTTCAAAATATAATCTTCTGTATTTACTATTTAGTGTTAATCGTAATATCTTCAGAAAGGTCTCGGTTTCGTTTTTGTGGAAGTCCAACATCAGCAATGATTCCTTCGTGCACTTCCTGAAAACGACTTCTCAGAGATTTCACAGCATTTTGTGTTTCCGTTATCTTACTTCTGCATTAAACAATGTCTAATAAAGCCCTCTGAAGCACGCTGAACAAAACATCAGTAAGAGAAAAAATACTATGAAAGGTCGCAAGGAGAAAGCAAAACTCAAAGTTTTCTAAATTGGACAAATGTCTCTGAAAACCCGCAAGAATATCCCTTTCTACTTGTGATAGATGTTCCAACATGGCAGCAAAATTCTGGCGAAGCTCTTCTTTTTTTTTCGTGGACAGTATTGACGAGTCGTGATGAGTAATTCCATCTTATTGGGCAAATATTGGGTAGTCGGCGTCTCAAAAAGGCATCAAGAAATTTTGAGCGCTTTGGTGATCTCCAGAAAAACGCTGCAAGCCCAGTAAGAGTAGTTAAAAAGGTACGACATTCAGGAATACTTGAAGCGCTTTGGGAAAGTACTAAATTCAAACAGTGCGCATAGCAGTGAACAAAGAGGGCTTGTGGAAAGGATGCCTTAATATTCGACTGTACACCATGCAAGGAAGAGGCCATTACTGCAGTTCCATCGTAGCTCTGCGCGACGAGTTTTCCACCAGTCTGAAAAATCCTTAATAGGTGACAAAATAAGACCAGAAAGTGCTGCCGCTGTTTTGTCCTCTAACTTCTTGGAAGCACACCAATCTTCCCATCACCCTCCCTTCATTTGCGTACCGATAAACAAGAGAAAATTGAGACTTATTCGAGACGTCGGTAGTTTCATCTGCAAATATGGCAACAAAATCGGACTGCTTTAACTGGCGTTTAATTTCATTACACAGTGCATTTTTTTATTGGAGGTTTAACGACCACCGTGAGCAACTCAATGGGCTATAAGCAGTCGCCCGTCCCTAATTTAGGGTCACTGGTTCCAGGGAAGGGAGAGAGACAGTGCCGTAAGACAAACACAACATCCATGCCTCACGGGATTCAAACTCGGACCCCTTTCGGACGGATGATCATAGGCCATCGCTTAGACCACTGCGCCACCGGGGCGGCACCATTGATTTTGTATAGCTTTGATACATTTAATTTGAAATGAGGATTTCCAGACTCCAAGAACAGGTTTAACACGATGCAGCTTATTTTACATTACCTGGTCCCACAGACCCTGCCACGTTCGCTTGATATGTTCGTAAACAAGAGAGCGGAAATCCCGGTGAAACAGTGGCCAGGGTGTGACGACCAAAGAGGAAGCAGATCTAGCAGCCGCATCAGCACACTCGTTACCCGAGATTCCAACATACCCAGGAATCCAGCAAAACTGAACATGAAGACCGGCCCCAAGCAAACGACGAAGTAACTGTCTCACATCCAAGAGAACAGGATGGTCACGGCAATCTGCAGATGAAAAAGACTGCAGGACACTTAAGGAATCCGTATAGACCATAGCACGATGATGAGAACCCAACTGAACATGGAGAAGGGCGAGTTACACAGCATGCATCTCCGCCGAAACGACCGTGGCCTCAGCTTTGATACGCGCTACTGAAACGTCATCTACAGAGACAGCCGGCCGCCCCAGTGGCGCAGTGGTCTAAGCGATGGCCTCTGATCATTCGTCCGAAAGGGGTCCGGGTTCGAATCCCGGTGAGGCATGGATGTTGTGTTTGTCTTACGGCACTGGCTCTCTCCCTTCCCTGGAACCAGTGACCCTAAATTAGGGACGGGCGACTGCTTATAGCCCATTGAGTTGCTCACGGCGGTCGTTAAACCTCCAATAAAATATTAAAAAAAACACAGACAGCCGCGGATCCAACGACTCCATGCATCTTGGAGCCATCAGTAAAAATAGGAGTGTAGTCAGAATTGAGGTCACGATGCTCAGCGAAGAGCTGCTGGTACACTGACGCAGGGGTTGAGGATTTATCGAAAGATGTAAAGGTGGTATCAACCATGACAACAAGCGGTGCCATGGAGGATCCCCAAAGCCCCTGGTCTCTCCAACAAGTAACAAGTCGAGCCCAACATCACGGGCTACGGCCGCCATACGAAGACCGAAGGTTGAAATGCGCGAGGGCCGGTTCTGGAATAAACGAGCATGCTGGGGATGAAAAACTGCATCGTATAAAGGATGGTCTGGAAGAGATCTAAGTTTCAAGTAGAATTGAACAGACGGCGTAATTCACGCGATGGTTCGTTCGCGTCAGCGTAAAGGCTGGGAATTGGAGATGTTCGAAATGCTCCCGAACAAAGACGCAGTGCTTGATGGTGAATAGTGTCCAAAGGCCGGAGAACGGAACGACGAGCAGAGCCATACACGATACAACCATAATCCAGTTTCGACCGTATTAAAGAATGGTAAATGCGAAACAACGACACCCTGTCTGCACCCCACGAGACTCTCGAAAGGATCTTAAAAATGGATAGATCCCACAGACAGGAAATCTTGAGCCGCCGGACGTGCGCACGGAATGTAAGCGCACGGTCAACGGTCAAACCAAGGAACTTGGTCTCGGGCAAAACTGGTATGGCTGCACGGTCTAAATACAGCTCTGGGTAAGGATGGAGGCCGCGCCTCCGGCATAAATGGACACACGCTGTCTTGTCGGGAGAAATAACGAAACCATTGCTATTCGCCGCTTTAAAGATCTGGTTAATTGCAGACTGCAACTGCCTTTCAATAAAATTCATGCTTGATGACGAGCAGAAAATGTGCAAGTCATCAACATAAACAGTAGCCGAAACAGCAGGTAGAAGATTTGTGAAAAGACAATTAATGCGGAGGTTGAACAATGTGACAGATAAAATGCAACCTTAAGGAACACCTTGTTCTTGATGGAACGGTGCCGAGAGCGTCGTACCCAGGCGCACCTGGAACACCCGATTGCGAAGAAAATTAACGATGAAGGTTGGAAGATTTCCTCACAATCCGCATGCGTGGAGGTCACGGATAATACCGTGCCGCCATGCTCGATCATAGGCTTTTCCAATATCAAAGAAAACAGAAACCATGTGCTGCCTACGCACGAACGCCTCGCGCACAGATGTCTCAAGGTGCAGGAGATGATCGTGAGGTGAACGATGACGGCGAAAGCCGCTTTGTGATGGTGAAAGTACTTGATGATATTCGAAAAAATGAACTAACCGAGAATTACCATGCGTTCAAGAACTTTACACAGACAGCTAGTGAGAGCAATTGGACGATAACTAGAGGGAGACTTGGGATCCTTGCCAGGTTTGGGAAAAGGCAGAACAAAAGCTTTTCGCCAAGATTCCGGGGAACTGTGCTCCGACCAAATACGATTGTATAAGATTAGGAGATTCTCGAGAGACGACTGCGAGAGATGACGGAGCATGTCATAGTGGATGCCATCGGGACCGACAAATGTAGCGTCGGACCGATGCAGAGCCACCCTGAGTTCAACCATGCTGAAGGGGGAGTGAAAACTTGTGTCATTAAAAGGCGCAAAGGAGATTCTCTGGCGTTCCGCAGTGGATTTAATTCTTCGAAAAGAAGAAGGATACGCCAGGTTACTCGACACGGAGGCAAACGCCTCACCCAAACAATCAGCAATGTCCCCGACTTCAGCATATGTGCAGCCGTTACTCTCGAGAATGGAGATCTGGTGAGAGCTGTAGTTACCCCGGATCTTACGAATCTTGTCCCACACACACTTTTTGAACTGGCACGTGAAATGAGAGATGAAACATACTGGATCCAAGACCCCGTCTTGCTACGTCGACGCACCAACCGAGCATAGGATTTTGCTCGTTTGAATGTAACGAAATTAGCATCGGTCGGATAACGCCGAAACGTAGACCAGGCCTTATGTTGAGCTCTCCTAGCACCTGTGCATTCAGGGGTCCACCAAGGCTTCGGACTTCTGGAGAGTGTCGTAGATGTTTTTGGTATAGAAAGATCAGCTGCCTGAAGAATGCAATTTGTGACTTCAAGAACAGCTGCGTCGATTGACTCTTGGGTCACCATTGCAGAAGATATCACTGTGGACGATGTGAAGACCTCCCATCTCGCACGCTCCATCCTCCACCGAGGAGGACGGGAAGCAGAAGATGGCATGTTCGTATGATGCGAGAGGACAATTGGAAAGTGGTCGCTCCAGTGGAGGTCGTTACACACCGTCCACGACCAGTCGGCAATAATCGATGGTGATTCCAAGGTCAAATCGATCGCACTGAAGGATCTTGTCGGCTCATGGAAGTACGTGTCAGCACCGGTGTTAAAAAGGCACAAAGAGGCAGAGGACAGAAGAGACTCTATGCGACGACCTCTCGTGCTGATGCTGACACTACCCTACAAATGATGATGGGCATTGAAGTCACCTAGTAGAAGAAAAGGTGAAGGCAGCTGATCAACTAAGCTCTCAAGAACAGAGACGCTCACGTTCTCGTCCGGCGGCAGATAGACACTGCAGACAGTAAGAGGCACAGGTACAGATATGTGAACCGCCACGGCCTGCAAAGTTGTGGATATCGCAACGGAAGACACCGGAACACTGTGAGGGACAAGAGTACCGACTCCCCCACAGGCTATGTCTCCCGATGCATTATCTGTCCGATACGCACTGTAGCCTCGAACTGAAAGCAGGTCTGATGGTTTAAGTTTTGTTTCCTGTAAACAAAAGCACACTGGAGAGTACAACGAAAGCAGATGTTTCACGTCATCAAAACTCGTCCGAAAACCTCGACAGTTCCACTGAATGATTGAAGCCATGGTTAAAAGTGAAATGAAAATGAAAATGATCAAACAGAGTTAGGCTCCATCACCTCTGATGAGGGTTCCCCCAGATCTGGAGGCGTGTGACCAGAGGCCAAGATGAGAGCATGCTTTGTCCCAAGTGTCTTAAAGGGAGGCACTTTCCGTTGAGTCGTTTGCTGAGATTTTGGAGGAGAAGAAATGCTTTTCTTATCCTGAGCTTTGGTTTTCTTGCCAGAAGAAGTGGCCTCAGTTCCCTTGCTAGTGGTAGGGTGTCTATGCTTCGGCGAAGTGGTGGGTGCCGCTTTCAGACCCCTAGCTCGAGACTGGAGTGCCTCCAGCCCAGCTGCGATGATATCGTCGAGCTTGTAGGGACATTTAACAGGGATCTGAATGTCGGTTTGAATGCCGATTGTAGATTTGGCAACCACCACTGATGCATATGCGCGCCGATCAGAAGAAGCAGGAACTACTCTCCTTCTGGCCTCAGGATAGGAATATTCTCCACCGTCTTTAGCCTTTGAATTTCTTTCTCCTCCTTCCACTTGGGACAATCTTTGGCTGATGCTGCGTGTGAACCCTTACAGTTCACACAAAACTCGGCCTCGGCCACACATTCTGATAAAAGATGCTCTGTGGCACCACAGCGTCCACACCTATGATTGCTCCTGCACGACTGCTGAGAATGGCCGTACGACTGACACCTAAAACATTTCAAAGGGTTAGGGATGTACGGGCGCACCTCTAGGTGAAGATATCCTGCCTTGATGGACGTAGGCAGGGAAGGACTGTCGAATGTTAAAATGATGTTGCGGGATGGGACGGACTGCCCATTCAGCCTGAATACAATGCGCCGCACACCCGTAACGTGTTGACTCCTCAGTTCTTCAAGTAATTCTTCCTCAGAGCATTCAACGAGGTCCTGAGAGGAGACAACACCGCGAGATGAATTTAGGTATCCATGAGGTGTTATTTTGACCGGAGTCTCAAGCAGCGTGGTGGTGTTAAGAAGTGTGGAACTGTAGGCCACAGTGGACATCTCTACAAGAAGATCTCCAGATTGAAGCTTCTTTACGCTCTTAGGAGAGCTTGCTATGGATTGAAGTGCTTTATTTATCCAAAATGGACTTTTGGCACTCAAAGGCTTTGAAGGGTCCAATGAGTGCACAAAAAAGAATCGAGCATTTGAACAATCAGGCACATGCTTTTTAGCGGAAGGAGCCAAGCCTTTCTCAATACCTCTTTTGCTTTTTGGTTCGTGGGAAACCTTATTTTCATCCATGAAAAAAATTAATAATTCGTCCACCGACTTCCCCACCCACAATCGAGCCCAACGAGGGAGAGCCGGAGGTCCGCAAGCCCAAGTGGACGCAGGACACGGCTCTAGGGATAGGAAGCGGATATAGCAAGTTGATAGGGCAGACATGCGCTCGGCGTGCACCCAGACTTTCCCATGCCTGGGGAACACCCTTTGGCATGCCCACCCTATCCCTGACGTGCGAAACGACAAGCCGTTAGCGGTCTGGGCTCCACTCGGCCACAGACCTCATTGACTAGGAGTGGGTTAGTTCCTAGCCGCCCGTTTAGGGTGAAGTAGGGGGCAAAGAGGGGTGTTGGCAACTGGCGACAACAGCACCCAGGCCACCAGAAACCTCAGCATCCAGCATCCCCTTTTCCACCTTACGGGTTACCGCATACGGCAAACGTGCTGGTAGGTCTAGCTAACCAGCTCGGAAAAACGAAGAAAGGAACAGAAAACTGAGATTACAGAAAAGAAAAAGAGAAACTAAAATCCAGAGCTGGCGCATAATCACAACCTCAGCAACCTACAACTGAGGCGGGTGCGTGTCAAGTGAAAAAAACAAAAAAACATAAAAAAATGTGAAAAACATCACATATAGTACATGTCAGTTCGGGCCGTGGGGACGCCATCCCCCAGCAGCTGGATGAACAGCTGTCCCTTCGGTGATGTAATCGTTCAAGACGACATGACCAAATGATCCGTCACAAGGTCAGCTCGGGCCGTGGGGGCGCCGCTCCCCAAATAACTGGAAAACCAGTTATCCCCGTGCGGGGCACCAGCTGGCAGTGCTGGGTCACTGCTGGCTGAAAGCTGCCGCTCAAGGCCCGTTGGTGGCAGCGCTATCAGCTGGTGAGCCATTGATGGCCCTGCAGCATCGCCGTGAATTGTGGGCCTCCAAGCAAGTGCCACTAGTGGCCCGTTGCTGGCAACCAATGCAACCCCAACAGCAGATGGAAGCAACGGGACTGCGCAGAAGCTACACTTGCTGTGTCTCTCATGGTACCAGTTAGTTGAAGACGACGCTATCGCCATCGTGTTGTTTTAGTGGATGTTAAGAAAAAAATCTATATGTAGAGAGGAGAATTAATTTCCTAATGAAATTACACGTCGATGAACACATCAGATTAAGCCATGAAATATTAGATTACAGCCATGAAATACACCCACTCCATTCCCATGAATAACAATTCATGGAATGGAGTGGGTGAACAACAAGAAAAAATGTGAAACAGCTTGAAACAAATGTCCTGGAAAAACATTAAAAAAAAACGTTTGTTGGAAAAAAAAACCGAATTATATTCGTACAAAATTTTTTAATTATTTGAAAGAAAAAAAAAGCAATGCTATGTGGATATAATGTACTCATCAATGGGTTGAATACACAAGACTGGGAGGAATTCGCTTCGAAAAATAACGAGAAGTAAAATAAAATATATTTCCTCTTTAAAACAAATGTAGCTTCGGACAACGGAAAGGAAAGATACAACGTTAAAAATGTAACAGAATGTGACATGAACCCTGGTAAATATATATTAATTCAACAATCGCCTTTCAAGACGACAAGGACAGTACAAAACTTTGGAAAGCGACTTTAAGTTGGTACACCCCTTGAAAATGAGTGAAGTTCCCTTAAAGTAAAAAACACTATCGTTACGTTGAAAAAATAAATTTATGAATTATATGAAACGGATTTTTATGAAAAATACCTCGCAATATTGTAAAATGAAAGAGAACCATTCGATTACACATTCCGTATGAAACAGACAGCTTCAAGCACACGCTCGCGCGTGGCAAATTAGTCTGGTCGGTAGAGAGCTCGCCTCCCACGCCGACAGCCCTGGTTCAGATCCAAACAGGCATTTTTTCCGGTCTGTCGAGAAAATTTCCCCAGCGCAGCGCTATAATTTACAAGTTTCGTATGGGGAGAAAAAATAGTTGTAGCTTTGGGAAACTGCGGTTATCCTTGATTTTTTTTTTTTATGACTGCTACTGGGAAATTGGCAGACAAGATTCGGCAAGCCATCAGTTTCGTCACGTGGTTGCCGGCTGCCACTACCGGCAAACTAACGGACCACATTAGGCTAGCCATAATTTCTGGGACATGCTTGCTTGGCCGCTAAAGGGCCACTTGTGGCAGCTATTGCCTGTGATGGATAACTGATAGCCCTGTTGTGGCATATGACAACTGATGGGGTGCCAACTGTTGGCCAGCTGTTGGCCTGAACTGTTGGCCCTTTTGTTGGCCGCCCGAACATTTTATTGACGCTTCGGCAGCGGCAACATAGTGCTGGGCCATTGCTGGCCAGCAAGACTGTTTTTGCTGGGTTTTTATGTGTAGGGGTTGCTTAGGATGCCGTCCAGCAGGCTGTACCTTGCTTATCTATTGTGCAGATCGTTCCCGATTATCATCAAGGACGCACTTCTCGTCGCAGATGATGATTTAATGCAGTAGAGGTTCCTTTTTATTCCTGGAAAGCAGCGATGTGCACACTTCCAAACGCCTAGCAATTGTCAGTTTTCAACTCATGCGGCAGCCATATGTACAGCGTTTTGACCTTACCCAGCGCAACCAGACGTCGAACAACTGTCGTGTGGTAAACACCTACCTCTGCGCTATCGCACGGCACGTTTTTCGGGGGTCCGCTTCAACCACACGAAACAGAACATCGCCAGAAACAGCAACAGGTCAGTGACCATGTACTTCGTTTTGCAGGCCGTATCTTCACAAACCAACACGGAATGGTTTGTTTGTTGGCCGTATTCTCTCCAAACGCTTTGTTAACGTTTTGAGCGGCAATTCTTGCAGAATGGTCCAGATTAAATTCATACCGGAAGATGACTCTCAAATCCGGAGTCCGAATGTTTCCTTTGCAAGTAACGTTACGTTCAAACAAACCACATCTGAACCTTGTTCTTCACACACATGCTTGCTATTTATAGTAACTCTGTGACGTAATACCCGCAACACCTGTGGGCGATTCCATTCCGCTGTGGTGGGGGTCTGTCTACACTGCTCGTTCGCGCCGGACATTTCATTCGCACCAACCCAATGTACCATGGAATATATAAGGACTGGCGCTGTTGTTAACCTACTGAATGGTTACAGATTAATGTCTATGTGCTACAAAAGACACATGACATGCTTGAAATAAAGTTTCACGTACCCAAAATCCACTATGGGCATTAGTACAGTTAAAAGGGTACAATTGCTTGATCCATGCCCTATTTCAAGAATTTATTTTCTGGCCGTACATGGCATTTCGGAATACATAGCACATCAATGTGTTCCCAGTTGAACACATTGAGAAAAGGTTCACAACTCATTCGGAACACATCGAGAAAGTAATTCCGGAAAACGTATTCGCAGTGTGCTACGAGAGTGTTCCATGCTTTTGCTACGAAGTGTCCAGAATATGTTATGTAAAAATACTAGTATCTTACATCATAAAGCATTTTATGGTGGAAAGAGCTTTGAAAACACACGCGGTACAGGCTGACACACATTCGAAACACTTTGGCAACATATGAGGAACGCAATGATCACCCAATTTTCGGAAATGACTTTCGCCAAATGCTACGAAATTGTGCGATCTATTGCAAATGATTTGTTATTTTCCACCTTAAAAACTAACTTTTCTTTCATATATATCGTGCTTAACATACGAATTAATGGGAGCAGCTGTCTTGTAATTTAAATTTGCACCTCTCATGTATTAATTCCCCGTGTCAATTTAAAACAATAAAATTTTCTTTGTTCGAAAGTATGAACGTTTGTCCCATTTTGTCGCCCGCAGCGGACGCGTATAACACTTTGCTTTGCTTTTATAGCAAAAAGGACCGATTTCCAATAGCGCTGGTGTGACGCCATATTATCAAAATCATTCTAACATGACTTCAGAGATGCATTACGTCGCACGGTTTATGTCACACGATCAACTCTTTTGAAACAGGAATGAGTCACGTCAGGAATTTCAGTTCCACTTTGTCGTTCATAAACGGCATATAGAATTTTTCATTTAGAATCCTATGGTTGTCTGTCTGTCTGTTAAACCTTTTTATAGCCACTTCTGGCTATAGGTATCTCCCAATTCTTTATTCGGGAGGGCAATTGTCTAATTTCCCACGTTGACCAGACGGCTTGGGAAATTCATTTTTCTGCTACAGTCAGCATGAGAAGAAACAGACAAAGTGCATCCGGGACTGACTTGACAGCGAACCATCAACGCATTGGCGTCCCTAAGCCCAGGGTGGTAGTGGAAACTCCCGGGAAAACGTAGACTTGATGGCCGGCAGATCCGAGATTCAAACAACCAACAAGAATTCTGTCGTATGAAATTCAATTTTAAGATTTCCCTTGCTAACCTAAGATGTTTATTTTAGATTGTCAAACCAGTTTCTTTTCTCATTTAAGTCTAAAAATTGAGAGTTCCAATACTGTAGGTAACAGTGCATTTTTTTTATTTCATGCGCATGCTGAAGAAACATCATTTGGGAACTTTCTTTTTTCCTTTTTCCTGAAACTACGAAATTCTCAGAATATAAATATTTTTTTTCGCAGAGTATAACCAGTTATTATTTTACTTATATTTGTAGAAGAAATGAAAAAGAAAACAAAAAGAAAAGAAAAATGCAATTAGATCCGTATTAAACTACACTAAGTAAGCCTAATGCTCCAAACACTACTGGTTACGGTTATTTTCTTAACCGGTAGTCGAAAACGACTAATGCAGAAGAGGCAATTTGCGTGCAGATCAAAGCTACACGTAGATTCGGCTTCTGTATTGCAGCGAAAGGCAGTTTCGTTTTGTATATTACAGGCAGTTTTAGCAGTATAACTACAATGGAATATATCAATGAATCGAAACAATATGCAATTAAATGCGTATTATACCATAATTTGAGACGGAATGGACACAAAAGCAAATCTGCAATATAAAAACAAGAAAGATCACACCGAATTCTCGGGTGTAATGAGCAAGTCTTTTTTTAATCCGTTCTGACGCAAATTAAATTTATCAAAGCTATACAAAATCAATGGTGCCGCCCCGGTGGCGCAGTGGTCTAAGGCGCTGGCTTCTGATCATTCGTCCGTAAGGGGTCCGGGTTCGAATCCCGGTCGGGCATGGATGTTGTGTTTGTCTTACGGCACTGGCTCTCTCCCTTCCCTGGAACCAGTGACCCTAAATTAGGGACGGACGACTGCTTATAGCCCATTGAGTTGCTCACGGTGGTCGTTAAACCTCCAATCAAAAAAAAAATCAATGGAACCAGTCTGGCAAAAAGTAGTATCTGACCGAAGAAAGAAGTCTTTCAATAGGTTTCTTAATCCGGCAGGTACTTCTCTAAACGGAATGGTGAACTTACGCCCTCTGGTTGCAGATTATGATTACGAAAATTTGAATTAATATGAGAAACATTTGGCAGCGGAAGCGCTCTCCAGCAAAGAAAGAATTTTTCAAATCGGACTTTTCGAAGCAGAGATGTGGACAAATATAAGATACGCATCTACGACCCCTAGCGGGAAAACTATGCATTATTTTAGCAAGAAAGTATTCACAAAAGGTTTTTCAATGTGAGCAGTATCGGTCCAAGAAAAAACAATTTTAAGTCGAGCTTTCAAGAACTCAGATTTTGCAGCAAATACACCAGAAGCAGAATTTAACACTTATGCTTACTGGTGGCCAAACCATGCTTTACTAAATATTATAAATTATATGAAAAACATTTTTCATCACTAGCTGTATGCGATACAGGATGAATTTTTCAAATCGGAGTTTTAGAAGCAGAAACACCAGGGAAACACAATTTACCATTGCGACCCCTAGCGGAAAGTCTATGATTTACTTGAGAATTTTAAATTTATATAAAAAATATTTCGCATCAGAAACACTATCCAACAAAGAAGTAATTTTTCAAATCGGACTCCTAGAAGTAGGGATATTGAAAAAATACGATATACATCTACGCCCCTGGCGTAGAAACCATGCAATATTTTGAGAAGAAAATATTCCTAAAAGGTCTGTCGACGTGAGTAGTATCGGCCCACAACCGAATTTTTTCAATCGAGATTTTTAAAGCTCAGGTTTTGGTGTAAATACACCAGAAGCGGAAATTAAGATTTACGCCCTCTGGTGGCCAAACCATTTTTTTACCAAAAATTAGAAATTATATGCAAAAGATTTCCCATGAGGAGCTGTATCCGGTGCAGAAAGAATTTTTCGAATCGCAGTTTTAAAAGCACAGATATCGGGGGAAACGCAATTTACCTTTACGCCCCCTAGCGGAAAGTCTGTGAATTACTACAAAATTTTGAAATTACAGGGAAAATATATCACACCGGTAACTCTATCCAATAAAGAAAGAATTTTTCAAATGAGATCATTAGAAGCAGAGATATTGAAAAAAAAAAGATATACATCTACGCCCCCTGGCGGCGAAACCATGCAATATTTTAAGAAGAAAATATTTCGAAAAGGTTTGTCAACGTGAGTAGTATCGATCTACAAACGAATTTTTTCAATCGAGCTTTTAGAAGCTCAGAATTTTGGGGCAGATACATCAGAAGCAAAAATTAACACTTACGCCCCCTGGTGGCCAAACTATTCTTTACCAAAAACTAGAAATTATACGCAAATGATTTCCCATCAGGAGCTGTATCCGCTGAAGAATTTTTCTTTCAAATCGGAGTTTTAGAAGAAGAAATATCGGGGAAAACGTAATTTACTTTTACGTCCCCTAGCGGAAAATCTATGCGTAATTTGAGAAAGTAAGTATACCTAATATACTCTTCGATATAAATGGAATCGAAAGATAAAAGATTTTTTCAATCGGATGCTTAGAAGCAAATATATGTAATAAAATGTAATTTGAATTCGACATCATCTACTTTTATGCCCTCTAGCTGCAAAATTGTACATCGTAAAAAAAAACGAAATAAAGCATCATCATTTGCACATTGCAAGCTTCTGAAAGCAAAAGAAATTTTTAAATCGGACTAATAGTTGCAGAGATATGGTGTCTACAGGCGGACTGACGGACGGACGGAGAAACCGATATCATAAGCACGATCTCTTTATACAAAAACGTTCTAAAAACTCAGGCACACTAGTTCACTCGCGCAGGAAACAATTTGCAGTTTTCATTTTCATTACCACTGTTTCATAATTTAACGAAGCTGTAACGGTATTTATGTAAAATATATACAGAAAACACATACGAAGCTTTCGTTTTGTGGAACGTACTGTTTTTTTGTTTGTTTTTTTGCGTTTTTGAATTAAACAATATACAAGAGTCAGCTATGTAACCAATGGAAAAAAATTAAATATGTAATTGCACAAACTATGTCGTAAGTTATTTTTGTGCAAAACTAATTAACTTCTGATGTTCATCATTAAAATTTGCGATTCTGAATTAAGGAATATAACATTACTGTATTACTGCTTCCTTCAACCAACTTCACGTAGAAACACTTTCTCCTAAGCGTTTCTCAGTATTGCGGGGTAAACCGTTTTACAGTAAGTAGAGGAAAATATGTTTTTTTATGCACGGCCCTTAATCGACGTATGCTTGAGTTTTCGCGTATATCTCAGCAAGGTTTTATGCTACCACGCTGAAAATTTGGATTTAAGGGTTTTATAATATTCTGCATCCAATGGACATTTAACCAGATATGGTCATAATTCATTTTTTCATGATCATATTTCATAATTTATAATTTCCTTAATATGCCCGTTCTGTTCTTGTATAGCGGCTCATATTATCTGGGCCTCTTTGTGTTTTACTGTTGCAACACCGAATCACTGTATCTGTTCTTGATTAAATGATACAAGTCAAAAACAACTTTTGCAGATTAACATTAGCGGCATCTTTTTCCCGTAGCTCACTGTACACGTATTTATTGGTCAAATCGTATGAAATTTGGAATTTAAGGGTTTTATTATGTGCCGAATAGAATGCACGTAAAATAACATACCTCTTATATGGAAACATTCGGAGATAGATAGCTAATTAGCATGTTAATTAGCTTAATTGGCATGTTTCTTCACATCACATGATAGTTCCCTTCAAGGGCTTTCCAACGGTACCTTACTTGTTTGCATGCGACAAACGGTTCGAAAGTTAAGGACGGGGGGGGGGTTGAGGTCTGTACATATACTACATATAGAACATCACAGAGCCGCCCCGGTGGCGTAGTGGTCTAAGCGATGGCCTCTGATCATTCGTCTGAACGGGGTCCGGGTTCGAAGAATCCCGGTGAGGCATGGATGTTGTGTTTGTCTTACGGCACTGGCTCTCTCCCTTCCCTGGAACCAGTGACCCTAAATTAGGGACGGGCGACTGCTTATAGCCCATTGAGTTGCTCACGGTGGTCGTTAAACCTCCAATCGAAAAAAAAAAAAAAAAAAAAAAAAGAACATCACAGAGAAAATTAACATGGCCCCTGCGCAAGGATGACAAACTAGTTTTGTTGTTTTCGTGAACACATTGCTTTAAATTGCTTCACATTGTTTTTATCTTTATATTTTCATACTGGTTTATTTTTTGATATCGTCAGAATGGGCGCAGAAAAGTTGGTTCGCAATTTACACATAGGGGTTGTAAGGGCGAAAACTAATAATGCTACGAATGTAAATTACTGTATAAATTGATGTTAATTTATGAGTGTGAAAAAAGAACTATGCCACGTGTTTTGATGAACGACGAAGTGTCACTTCGAGAAGGACTTTTCTCTCCCTGAGGGGATAACTTTCTTTCGTTCATGGTGTGGCTGTACAATGCAGATGTCTGGCGTGCGATTAACGGCGAAAAAGGAATGCTAGGTGAACCTCGATAACGGAAACAGTGTTTCCGAGGGACAATACCTTACACAGGAAATATTGTTTTTAGAGAGTAACAAAACAGACCCAGACAATATACTCTATGTCAAAAGAGCGCCAGTGGGTCTGGTGGTCTGTAAACTTCCTTTATGTAGAAAGTATGCTGCTATTGTTGAATGCATTCATGTATCTGTAGGGAGTCTGGTTTTCAAGCGTAAGGGCCAGTAGAGAAATGCCACGAGTTGATCGCGGAACACGATAAGGATGGCCGGGAGGCAGATTAGGAGGGCCAGAGAGTGACACGTTTCCTAGGGAGAAGTCTGATAGCCTGAGGGCTGGAGTCCGGTTCTATCCGGTACCTGATAGGTCAGAGGTCGATGCCTCGGGGCAACGGTGCAAGTGGAATGATGGGATTCTCGGAAGAAGAGCGAAGAAGGTCACGCGGAGAAAAAGCGTGAAGAGGGAGTTCCAAGTACGTTTTGAAAGTGTCTAGACGTGGAGAGCAGGAGCTCCTGGTAAAATAGATTGCGCTTTGGAGAGAAGCCGAGTGCTTTCGTAGGAAAGCGTAGAGTCAGGAAAACTCGAATGTGGGAGGTGTAAGAAGGCACTGAATTATTCAACAGGAGCAGGGTTGGAGTAAGAAATACTCAATCGGAGACTTTCTTCGTGGTCGGAGATTAATAGCTGGCAGAGAATAGTGAACTATTAGTAATCAGATTCGGGTTATTTCGTGGCGGACCCGAAATACGTTAGGCATTCTCTACGCGAACTTTTTGAGGGAAACCAGACTCTCGGTATCTTATTTCTAATCATTAAATTTATTTATTCTCTAATACGGCGTACTTACTGCAACTTTGATTTTTGAGCCTTATTTTAAAACCTTCCCTCCCTTCTTTGGTTCGCAGATTTCCCAAGTAAAGCGGAGGAAGAGAGAGCCTGGGTCTTAAATTTATATTAAATAAATTATGTGTGAGAGAACCTCAGTTGATTTTCTGTGAGTGGGTGACTGCTAAATAAATTCAACGGCCGACCTCCTGAGCGGAGACGGAACTTAGCACAAGGGCCATCGGCTCACTATTACAGGGTTCTTGGCTCTTAGTTCGCAATTTACATATAGGGGTTGAGAGCGGTCCCATTTTAGTTCGCAATTTACACACTCCGATTTATTAGACTATGATTCGGCTGCAAGGGAGACATTCACGGTAGCTTGAAAACCTCCTCGGAAACAACGAGTGGCTGGTATAACTATATAGAGAAGTATTTAATAAGTTCACATGTGTTGAAGTTTGTGGAAGAGAGGGAACAAATTGGAGGAGTAGTGAAAACAGTTGAGACTGATGAGAAGAAAATAGGAAAGAGAAAAACTATGCTGGAAGCTGTGTCGTGAGAACCTGAATCATTGGAATGATTGAAACAGATGCGAAAGAATGCCGATTAGCGACATTCCAGGAGAACAAACACTCTGCAGAACGTCTTAACCCCATCATAAAAAAGTATGTAGCAAAGGGAACAATAATAATATCTGATCAATTGAAGGTCTATGGCCGCCCCGGAGGCGCAGTGTTCCTAGCGCTGGCTTGTGACCATTTGTCCGAAAGGGGTCCGGGTTCGAATCCCGGCAAGGCATGGATGTTGTGCTTGTTTTACGGCTGTGATTCTCTCCCTTCCCTGGAACCAGCGGCCCTAAATTAGGGACGGGCGACTGCTTATAGCCCATTGAGTTGCTCACGGTGGTCGCTAAAGCCTCAATAAAATAAAAAAAATAAGAAAAAAAGGGGGCCTATGCCCATTTCTCTGAAGATGGATATTGTATTTATGAAACTGCGAATCACTCTGAAAATTTTGGTGACCCAGAAATGTTTGCGGTCATCAAAAACACTGACTTGAATATGTTAAAACTGATTTCCAAGAATACAGTATAAGTTTCCTAGTTGTACTTAAACACACACGGAAAGGTTTTGAATCTATAGAATGTAGAATAAAAAAATTCTTTGATATTATAGAATCATTGCTGTTGTGCATAACCAGAATTCTTAAAATGATCTTTATATTGATATTATGTGTTTCATTATGTTTTTTTGTAGGTGGGATTCGCAATGTTCCGCGCGTCAGGAGAACACTTGTCTCCATCTCCCGTCCCTAATTTAGGGCCACTGGTTCCAGGGAAGGGAGAGAGTCAGTGCCGTAAGACAAACACAACATTCATGCTTTACGTAATTCGATCCCGGATCCGTCTCGGACGAAAAGTCATAAGTCAGCGCTTGGACCAATGCACCACCGGGGTGGCCATCTCGGAACCCCTAGATCGAATGACTGAAAAGAAACCTACCCCTCTGAGCACACGGACAGAGGAGCGGTCAATATGATTACCTGAAATCTAAAACATTACCCCAAAGTAAAGAAAGGAAGCAATTCAGCCTCAAATGAACATGAATATTTGATAAGTGGGCACCATAACTGATGATAGAAATTCTGACATCTCTTCTTCGTTACGTCTTTGGCATGGGAATGTGTGTATGAAATGATTTTATCATTTCCCATTTTTCGTCTGCAGACTAAATATCTCCACACCAAAAACTACGTTTAAAAAAAAAAAAAAAAACATTCTGCAAGGAGGACCTAAGAACGAAAATCGTTGCATATTATTTTACAGGTGCCCAGTTTTCCTGCTTTGTGGCAAAAACGCATTTGTTGCAATTGCCATGACATCGGCATTTCTAGATGTATGATTGAAAGAATGCTTTCTAGCATTGAGCAAATGGAACTACGACCAAATTTTTCTGCGTGGTTTGCGATGATCATTTTACATATTGTGTCGTATGTGGGAGATGGTGATCAATGTAATGTGAAGTAACAGCATATTTTTCGTATTTGGTACAAGCGTATTTTTCTGCGTTATTATGTTAAAGTATATTTCTGCGCTAGAAAACTGGGATACATAGATTCGTGCTGTCGACGATATAATTTGGTCCATCCATTGGTGCATATTAATTGAAAACTTGATTTGTCGGACCAGGCGACCTTTTTCCAGTCCTCAAGGGTGCAGGTTTTCCTGCGATGTTATGCAAAAGTATATCTCTGCGCTAGGAAGCTGGGATACATCGATTCGTGCCAGTGATATAGAAGGGTTTTAAAACGCGCGCCTTAGCGGCGCTAAGGTACTTTTGGTGGTTAGCTGGAAAGGAAAAGCACTAATTGTTTTAATGATCATGAAAGCAGAAATAGAGAAAACTGTGTTCTTCATGCAAGCATACCAGTATCTTAACTGAATGTTCGTACAGCAGAGATGGCCGTCCCGTTGGTCGAGTGGTCTGAGGCGCTGTACTCTGATCTTTTGTCCGAGCTTCGCCCCAGCTTGAGGTATGATTGGTATGTTTGTCTGATAGTACAGTATCTGTCCACTCGAACACCGGGGCTGCCTGTCTCTGGTTTCGAACCAGTGTCCCAAAACTAGAGACGGGAGGCTGCTTATAGTCTTGCAATCTATTCATGGTGTGATAGTTAAACTGAGAAGCAAACTTTGTATGAATATACAGCGTACAGACGCGCCGATGCACTCGGACCACGTACTAGAGCGTTTCACGAATCATAAGGGTTCTAGGGCAAAGACAGCATGTGAAATCTTTCTTTTAAGGCCAATGAAAATAAAGTTAAGGCGGTGGACACTCCGTAGAAATAAACGAATGCCGTCCCGGTGGCGCAGGCTTCTGATCATTCGTCCGAGATGGGTCCGGGTTAGAATCCCGGTACTAGCTCTATCCTTTCATTGGAACCAGTGGCCCTAAATTAGGGACGGACGGCTGCTTATATCCATCGACTTGCTCACGGTGGTCGTTAAACCGCCAAACCAAAAAATAAGAAACACACACACAAGGAAAAAAGCAGAGAAAAATGAACTATTCGTGACAGCCGAGTGATAAGCGTTTACAGAAGTGAAGCTCATTCCTAGTAAACTGCTCGCCACCGACTATCGGCTGTATAGTAAAAGTAATTCCCTAAGTTCACTCTCAGATTTATTTTTCGAAACACAAAAGAAATTCCCTATAAAGCTACCTCATAATTTTAGTAAAAACTGCGTACTAGTCATTATATTGGTGTGACAATGTTAGTTGCATTTGCTCAATGTAACTAATATATTATTCCTGGTAGAGGATTCGTGTAGAACGAGAGAGCGGTATTAAAATAAAAATTTTATATTTCAGCGTATAACTTTCACGTACCATTCTTGGGCTAATTTAAAATTGATCAAATTCGACAATTTTAATATAAATTGATAAAATTAGTAAATAATGCAAATTTAATAAAAATGTTAAATAAAAATAGCAAGTGAGGTTTTACAGGGCTTTTGAAAAAAAAATTAAGGAATTCTTTTCGGGTTGTGTTTTACCAATCCTTTCACCGCTAAGGCACTTTTTCATTTAGAACTACATCACTGATTCGTGCTGTCGACATGGCCGTCTTAGAGAGTGGGCCAACGGGGCAGCTGCCCAGGGCCCCCACCTGAACGGGGGCTCCAACACCCCAAGAGTCTTCATCATCATCATCATTGTCAACCATTATCAATCCACTGCTGGACGAAGGTCTCCCCAAGTTTCCTCCACAACGGTCTGTCTTGTGCCAGTCTCCTCCATGTCACCCCTGCATACTTTCGAATTCCATCCACCCATCTCCCATGTGGTCTTCTTCTGGGTCTTTTCCTGTCCCTTGGAATCCAATCTAAAATTTCGGCTGTCCATCGATGATCTGTCCTTCTGGCAGTATGTCCAGCCCATTGCCATTTCAGGGATTTAACTCTGATCATGATGTCTTCCACTCTTGTCATTTTTCGGATCCACGAGTTCCTCTTCTTATCTCTCCTGGTTACACCAAGTATGCACCTGTCCATGCTGCTTTGAGTTGTCTGCAGCCTTTGTATGTCTCTTTTAGTTAAGGTCCACGTCTCTGCACCATACGTAAGCACTGGAAGGATGCATTGATCAAACACTTTTCTTTTAAGACATAATGGCATATTGCTCTTGAAAATTATGCTGTTTCTTCCAAAAGCTCTCCACGCAAGTTTTGTACGCCGATTAATTTCTTCACCAATGTGACCCTCACTTGATATCTGCTGTCCAAGATAAACGTACGTGTCTGTTATCTCCAGCTTTTCTCCATCAATCGATAAATCTTCATTTCTTGTAAAAGCATTGAACATCACTTTTGTCTTCTGAAAGTTCATTTTTAATCCCACTTCTTTACTCTTGTCAGCAAGTTCTTGGATCATATTCTGCAGCTCTGATGGGCTAGTTTCAAAAATGACTACGTCATCAGCAAAACGAAGGTGGGTTAGATAATCTCCATTAATCTTTATCCCCTTGTTTTCCCAGCTCAGTGACTGAAAAACACCCTCCAATGTGGCATTAAAGAGCTTCGGAGATATGGTGTCACCTTGTCTCACTCCTTTTCCAATTTTTATGTGTGTTGTATTTTCAAACAGCCTAATCTTTGCACTTGCATTTTCATAGATGTTATTAATAATATTAATGTATGCATCTTCAATACCGCAGGTTTTCAGAGCCATTGTAACTGCTGATGGTTTCACCGAATCAAAGGCTTTTGCATAATCGATAAAAGCCATGCACAATGGAAGTTCATATTCCCTCGCTCTTTCAATTAGTTCTCTCAGCACATGGATATGATCTATTGTGCTGTAGCCACTCCTGAATCCAGCTTGTTCTCTCGGTTGAGCCATGTCCAGTGTTACCTTCAAGCGGTGTGAAAGAACTTTAGTGAAGATTCTATAAACTACTGATAGGAGGCTGATAGGTCTGTAGTTTCCGAGATCCTCAATGTCACCTTTCTTATGTAGCAGGATCATTGTAGCGGTGTTCCAATCCTCAGGAATCTTTCCTTCATTAAGGCATCGAGTGAAAATTTGGGCGAGTACTGTTTCGATTTCTCCATTTGCTTCTTGTATGATGTCTACAGTAATTCTATCTTCTCCTGGAGCTTTTCCCCGCTTCATGTTCTTGATTGCATGTGCAACTTCTGCAGGAAGGACTGGAGGAACTCTGGTACTGGTATCTTTCATGATGTCTGGAGTGCATGTATCATCCCTTTCATATAATTTGGAGTAGAAATCTTTCACTCTTGTCAAAATTTCGCCTCTATTTCTTGTTACAGAACCATCTTCTTTTCTCAGTGCCATAGTCTGTTTTCTTCCCTTACTGAGATGTCCCTTTGCTATCTTTAGGCTTTGGTTGTTTTCAATTGCTTTCCTCACTAGTTCACAGTTGAATTTTCTTACGTCTTCAGTGATACTTTTTCGTACTGTCTTGCATAGCTCTATATATTCCACTTTGGAAGTCACATCTTCTTTAGTTGTCCTCATCTCTCTTCTTTTTTGCATCAACATTTTCGTTTTTCCTGATAATTTATTTGCATGCAACTTGTTCTTAGACCCAGCTAATTTTGTTGCTGTTTCCATAAGAGCTTTGGTTACTTTTCTGTTAACTTCAGAGATGTCCACTTCTTCCGATGTTAGGCCTTCTAAAGCAGAGAACCTGTTCTTCAGTTCCAACTTGAAGGTATTATGGTGTTTTTTAAGGTTGGTTATGTCAATACATTTTGTTTGTCTTATGAGCTTGCCACGTTCGAGTTTAGTGTTGAGGTGCATCTTACATCTCACCAATCTATGGTCACTACCTGTGTTGAACTTGTTTAGCACACTGCAGTCTTCTATGACGAATTTTTTGTTTACACATAATAAAATCAATTTCACTTGTCGTCCCATTTGGATGTCTCCATGTCCATTTCCTGTGTGGCTTTTTCTTGAAGAAGGAGTTCAAGATGAAAAACCCTTCTGCCTCTGCAAACTCAACGAGAGTATTTCCACGCTGGTTTCTGTTGCCGTGACCGAATTTACCTACTGAAGTTTCATTCTGTTGCCGTTGCCCTATTTTTGCATTGAAATCTCCCATAATTATTTTCAAGTGCTGCTTACTTTTATTATTTAGATGACAAATTTCCTCATAAAATTCTTCAATTTCTTCTTCAGGATGACTTGTGGTGGGTGCATAAGTTTGAATAATCTGAGCCTGGTATCTTTTCGAGAGTTGGATAACAAGCCGTGCAGCTCTGTCAGAGGAACTTTCAACTTCTACAACTTTATCCTTCAGTTTCTTGTTTATTATAAATCCAACACCACTAGTTCTGCCAGTATCTGTCCCACGATAGTAGAAGAGATGTCCACTTTTCAGTTCAATGAGATCTTATGGGTTTAAAAGTTAAACTCTTTGACGACTCACCAGCAGGTTTTTTTTATTTAAAGAAAAGAAGAAACACTAATCTAGAAAGTTGGAAGTTCTTTTGCCTTTTTTTTTTTTTTTAACCTTGCTCGTAGCTTTGATTTCCCGAATAGGCAGGAGGAAATTTGGGTGTTAGGATGGATCTTTTGTGACAAAATAAGAAACAAATAAATCAGACCTCCCTCCCGATCCCGAGTGTTTGTGAGGCTTGAGGGCCATGAAGACAACGCACAAATCGCATTTTTTTCGAATCATTTTTCCTTTTAAACAGTCATTTACGAAGAAGTGCGCGTATATTTATCACTGGGGTTTGCCCACCTGGGCTACTTATATATTTTTTCCATCGTCGCTCTTTACACAAACAATGACTGGGGCCGCATAGCGGCATTTTGGTCAGGTGCGTCATATTGTCTGGAAACGGCGCTGGTTAATTTTTTTCTCTTGTTTTAATTTAATTTTCGTTGAATAATTTGTAGAATGGGGAAGAAACATTATATCTTTCAGCATCCATTTTCTTGTAATTTGCCGAAACAACAAAATGTGAATGCATTTGGTACACTTCATGGAGTTCTACAATTTTTGTCATGTACCATTTTTCATTCAAGTGGTATTTAAAACGTTACTGGATACTGAATATTTCTTCTCATAGGGATGACATGGTGATGGTTGTGTATATAATAATGCTCATACGTTGCATAGATATATCCATATGTTGTATATAATGTAATAATGCCTTATGTGAAAAAAAATAACCACATAATGTAATCATACCATATGTTGTATATGTTCTGTATAGATAAGATCAGGGGCCCAGAAAATTATAACGGTCCAGGGCTCCCAAAAGCGTTACGATGGCACTGGCTGTCAACGCCATAATCTGGTCCGTCCATTGGCGTGTATTAATTGAAAATTTGATTTATCGGACAAGGCAACTTTTTCCAGTCCTCAAGGGTCCATGTTTTCCTGCGTTGTTATGTAAAAGTATATCTCTGCGCCAGTGGCGTAGCGCAAGACTGCAGGGGGCCCCCGCGTAAATGATTTTAAGATTCCTCCCCTAACGAAAATTAGTTTTGAACACTTTGACTAACTTTTGATGATTTCGAATAAATCATGACAACCTTTAATCTCCCACGGACAATGCCGTGTTAGCATTTAGTGTATTATCATTACATCTAGAAGAATCCCCGTTCTCCCGAAAAAAATTGCTTCCGATGGTTCAGATAAATTGGCATGAATATCATTTTTCCACCCCTCGTCGCGGTGAACTCGCGGATGGTTCCGTGTTACATGAAGACATTCGTCCCCTGACCAATCTCATACATACGCACCAGCACACATGCTCTTATGCTCTAATTTCAGTAACATGGGGGGGGGGGGGGGGGCTCACTCTTCCTGTTCGGTTAGCCAACTTGAAGTGGTACCGATTCTGAGCAAATCTTTTGACAAAATTTGCGAATGTCAAATTTAGTCTTGATTGAATAATTTAATAATTTGTTTTCGAAGTACTTGATTTAAACGGGAAAATGGGCAGCGGGAATCTCCCATTCCATTAGGCCAATTTCAATCAAAATCTACGGTCAGTATTGTTTTATGACAAAGCTCAGAAATGTTAGATTTAGTTTTGATTAGGTGAATAATGATTTACTCGACCAATCAAGATGAAATTTTGAAATACTCCCCCACCCCCCGCCCCCAGCCCCCTCATCCCAATGCACAAATCTCGGGCAGTCTTCCTCATTGTCGTTAAGAATAGAAAAAATACGTAATGAATATTTTGTATCTAAATAAGCAGTGCTTTTTTTTTTTTTTTTTTTGAATAAAGATGAATATACTGCTCCCCCACCCCAAAGTAGTGATACGACGTACCACTGCGTACTCCCAAGAAAAAACAAAGCACTGTAAATATGTATATGTAACTTGCGATGAAAAGAGTTCAGTAAATAAATTTATGAGATGAAATTTACCTCATACTAATACCTTTTTTGCATGTCTCACATTATTCAAGGCAAATTCTTCTACAATCTTGCCAATGTCAGTGTTTCGAGATCTTTCCACCTCTATGCTAATAAGACTCAGAGACCAGAGCTGATAGTCGATTCTGCATCATCGAACTGCGGGCATAATTTTTCACTAATTTCAATTTAGAAAATGATCTCTCGGCGCTTAAAACAGTCACTGGGAGAGTTAAAAGAGTTTTAAAGCTACCGAAACATCCGGAACGCTGGGCTTTATGATAAAGTTCTTTACTGTGAGAAGCTCAACTAAATCTTGAATCGAGCCGTTTTGTATTTTCAATATATTTTCCTTTAAATTTGTTCTGAAAGAGAGCAATTATCGTGGGAAATCATGAGATAAATCATTAGAATATATCCCTATTAAATTGTTGGCAGATGTGAATAACTGATCATCACTCATCTTTATAAGTTTAGCGGGATGCAAAATTTGAAATTTTTGAACTACGTCGTTCATGGCTGAAAAACCTGTTTTTAATCTGTGCTATCACTATGTCGAAATTCGAATAAAAAATCTTGACTTTAAAAGATTCTTCTGGATCTGTAAGTTGCTCATCTTCCTGTAACTCATCAGAAAAATTTTTGGTTCTCGATTTTCGTTTTTTTACAAATTCAGATTCGGTACCCCATGTATTTGCCATAACAGCAGCTCTCTTTTTTACTTCGGCAAACTGATTTCTAAATTCCTCTAATACTCCCATAGCATTGCCCAACATTTCTGTTGCTGCAAGTATACATTGTACTTAAATTTGGAGACTGCAGATTTTTTGCTATCAAATTAGCTGTCGATTGTTTTCGACTGAAATGCTATATGAAGGATGAATTCATAGGTCTCCATAAAGTTTTTTAAGGCAGCGCTTCATTTCGCTTGTCTGATTTTTTCGATGTTAAAATTAGATTACTTAAAGATCTCATGATATCACTATAACGAAAGCGAACAGCTGCTATAGCATCATGTCTTGAAGACCATCTGGTTGGACATAATTTTTTCAAAATTGGAGTCTGGCCTTTACGCTTCTTTTCTATTTTTACCAAAAGGCCTTACATTTTTATGCTATTACTGAAAAACGAAAATATTCTTTGTGTATAGTCGTAAAATATTGTATACTGACTTGGAGTACTTTAGTTGCATCATTCAGTACTAAATTCAGATTGTGAGAGGCACAATTAACATATATATATATATATTTTTCCTATTCGATGAATACGCTCTTGGACTAATGAATGCACACCACCCATGACTCTTGCACCATCATAACCATGACGCCCGCATTTTTTAAATGGCAATCCCTTTTCTTTAATAGATTTTATTATTTCCTTCACTAAACCTTCAGCAGTGCCACCAGAAACACGCATAAAACCAAGAAAACTTTCATTAATTTTCAGTTCTATTGGTAATCTATCGATATCATACAGTCTAAAAAGAAGATACCTAAGCAAAAAAATACAAATATAATTTTGACTCACACCTAGTACAACCTAGAAAAGGTTATGTATCTACCTGTGTGAGTAAAAGGAGAAAAGATAAAAAAATAATAAAATAAAACAACTGAATGTAGAAGGTGTCGAGAATACTGAGCCTTGGCTTTATCAAGGACCAGCAAAACCTCTGCATTTTCTCACTTCCACAAAGACCTAGTTGGAAATGGGTTTCTGCAAGGCCATAGATGCAAGTAACATTCCCAACTAAAATAGTTTAAAAAATATATATATGTCATGTCCTCCGTAGAGTTGCATGACCTAGCACTAGTTAACAATTTCGCTTGCATCCATTAACCTTCCTGGCCCGACCCATGCTCTTCATCTCTTACTATTAAACAGAGAGAAGAAGATTAAAGAGAACTCAAGCTGTGAGAGTGACATAATAATTAGAAATGATTTTCAGCCATAACGAAATTCCAAGTTCGTTTGAGAGAGAATTTAAACCTGAAAATCAATGCAAAAGAAATCCAAATTTTTACATTGCAATTAAAAAAGGAAATATTAATTTTTAACGAACAGAATTTTGAAAGAAAACTTGAGTCTAAAACCCCCTACTCTACAACTTATGACAGCACGAAAACGAGAATAAGTTAAAGATAATAATTAACTAAAGAAAACTTTGTGAAAGTTATATACCTTAAACAGTTAGTTGCAATATGTACAAAGTATTTCAGCAGTGCTTTAAGTGCATAATTAATTAGTTATTAAGAACTTAACTACTTTGAAAAAACAGCGCATAGACAGCGCATAGAAAAGGAACAAGCTTAGCCATCTTCTGTTCCTAGGTACCCCAAAAGACGCTCAAAGTTACAAAGAAAAGAAAGAGTTAAAACCCGCAAAAATGTTAACAGACAAACCAATGCCTAAAAGCTGAAAAGCTAAAAAACGACAGAGAAAAAGTACATGAAGTACAAACATTGAACTTATAAAACCTAGAACCCAAAAACAAGGAAGAGAGCTTACCTCTTGTGTGACAAAAACTTTTCTCCTCACAAGAGAAGAACATGGCTGACCTCTTCCGCCACTCCCTAGACGCTGGGGGGCAGTGAGGATGGGGCTGATGGCCTCCTCATACAGCAAGAAACCAACGCGCGGAGATTTTAACCAGAGAAAAAAAATATATAAACTTAAGACTGTGGATCTGTATGATCAGAAAGAGCAGAATTAACTCTCCAGAATACATGAGAAATATTATAAAATACACGAGCAGTGTATTTAATAATCTTTGCATGTATTAAATCACCTTAGTGAGCTTCTATAGATTAATCAGAATCTTATTAATTTTAATGTTGGTTTTACTATTTTTAGTATAGCTATCCTAGTGATGAATAACTAGTTTTCTTTTTTATTTGTTTTTATTTTCTTTTATAAACAGATTTTTAAGCTTTTTTTGTGATTTTGTTTATATTATTTAATTTTTTGTTTTAATAGGACCGTCATATCCATAGCACTAAGGTTCCTTTAGGTAGTTAATAGGCATCCTCTAGCCAACTTCCTTACGGCTTTGATTGGTCAGAATCATATTATTAACTGTGTAGAAAATTAAAGCAGATCTGCCAACCTTACTCTATTATTCAGAATAATTTTTCCTAAAGTTCTTTTGATGAAAGAAGAAGGAATTTCGTTCTCTAGAAAACTTTCTAATAGTATATTAATGTGGTAATTGAAGTCCAAATTGTTGCTGCAAATTCTTGAAATTCTTAGGACCTGAGAAATTAGTACATTCTCAATTACTTTGGTTGAAATGTTATTATTCCAGTGTAGATATTTAATTACTTTGAAAGGAAAATTAACTCTTTTATCAAAGAGGCTAATAGATAGGTTACCTCTGTTGAGCTTAATGCTTAAGTCTAGGAACTCAAGTTCCTGATTACTGTGGTTGGTTTTACATAAGTTAAGAGAGCTAGGATAGATATTATCAAAATCACTCTCTATAACTTCTGAATTATTGATACACAGCAGATCATCAATATATCTAAAAGTGTAAAGGTAGTTATCTGAGCAGGTGGGGTGATTTTTAATGAATTTATATTCCTTAAAGAACAGGAATAGATTAGCGATATTCGTGGACGTTGATGTTCCCATGGGAATACCGTTCACTTGCTTATAGAGAGTATTATTATATAAGATATGGTTATTTTTTATGCAGCAATTGAGATAAGAGTTCCAAGTTCCTACATCAACAAATTGGTTAAGTTTAAATTCTGCATACAGCTCTTTAAAGGTGTAATTACTACATGTTCTTGTGATGAACATAAAGAAACAGTTCACTATGATTAGAATTACAACCATATTATCACCGGAAACTTGAGTTTTGTTGAAAATGAAAAGCTTAGGAATTTATTAGAGTATGGCTCTAAATTCAGACCTTCCTTCACAATTTCCAAAGAAAGGATTCTTGAGAGCTTCACTCAAGATGTTAATAGGTACATCGTAAAAACCAGTTTAAGGTACAATCAGCCTATTGAGGCCTTCGCAGAATGGAAATATAATATAATCAATAGCTTCACCGGTGAGTTGGCAGGTCTGGACTTTTGTTTCGACAGAAATCTCTTTTTCTCTGGAGAAGCTAAAAGGTCACTCTCCAAACTACAAGACCAATTTATTTTTACCACTACGGATAAAGCTAGCAATAATTTTGCAATTATCTGTAAGAAGTTCTATTTTGAATTGTTAACTATGGAACTCAATAATAGAGTAACATACGAGCCCGTAAGTTATTCTACCAAGCAGTTAGAAAATCGGTTTAAGGCATTCTTCAAGAAACTTAAAATTCCACAAACTAGAAGATATGAGCCTGAATTTCCATTTCTTTTTGCAACGGTTAAGTTTCATAAGGATCCTGTGAAGTTCAGGTTCATAGCTAGTGGAGTAAGGAGTCATAAAAAGAAAATAGATCTTGCTTTTGAAGATGTCTTAAAGAAGGTTTTGAAACACATTAGAAACTGTTCTAACTTGATGTACAGAGATTTTTGGATAATTAATAATAATGCAGAAGTAATTTCTACTATACTCAAAATTTGTCCCCTAGATATTAATAGTTATGATTTTGAAAACCTATATACTAATCTGCCTCTATCAGATATAATCACTACCTTTAAAGAGCTGTATGCAGAATTTAAACTTAACCAATTTGTTGATGTAGGAACTTGGAACTCTTATCTCAATTGCTGCATAAAAAATAACCATATCTTATATAATAATACTCTCTATAAGCAAGTGAACGGTATTCCCATTGGAACATCAACGTCCACGAATATCGCTAATCTATTCCTGTTCTTTAAGGAATATAAATTCATTAAAAATCACCCCACCTGCTCAGATAACTACCTTTACACTTTTAGATATATTGATGATCTGCTGTGTATCAATAATTCAGAAGTTATAGAGAGTGATTTTGATAATAACTATCCTAGCTCTCTTAACTTATGTAAAACCAACCACAGTAATCAGGAACTTGAGTTCCTAGACTTAAGCATTAAGCTCAACAGAGGTAACCCATCTATTAGCCTCTTTGATAAAAGAGTTAATTTTCCTTTCAAAGTAATTAAATATCTACACTGGAATAATAACATTTCAACCAAAGTAATTGAGAATGTACTAATTTCTCAGGTCCTAAGAATTTCAAGAATTTGCAGCAACAATTTGGACTTCAATTACCACATTAATATACTATTAGAAAGTTTTCTAGAGAACGAAATTCCTTCTTCTTTCATCAAAAGAACTTTAAGAAAAATTATTCTGAATAATAGAGTAAGGTTGGCAGATCTGCTTTAATTTTCTACACAGTTAATAATATGATTCTGACCAATCAAAGCCGTAAGGAAGTTGGCTAGAGGATGCCTATTAACTACCTAAAGGAACCTTAGTGCTATGGATATGACGGTCCTATTAAAACAAAAAATTAAATAATATAAACAAAATCACAAAAAAAGCTTAAAAATCTGTTTATAAAAGAAAATAAAAACAAATAAAAAAAGAAAACTAGTTATTCATCACTAGGATAGCTATACTAAAAATAGTAAAACCAACATTAAAATTAATAAGATTCTGATTAATCTATAGAAGCTCACTAAGGTGATTTAATACATGCAAAGATTATTAAATACACTGCTCGTGTATTTTATAATATTTCTCATGTATTCTGGAGAGTTAATTCTGCTCTTTCTGATCATACAGATCCACAGTCTTAAGTTTATATATATTTTTTTCTCTGGTTAAAATCTCCGCGCGTTGGTTTCTTGCTGTATGAGGAGGCCATCAGCCCCACCCTCACTGCCCCCCAGCGTCTAGGGAGTGGCGGAAGAGGTCAGCCATGTTCTTCTCTTGTGAGAAGAAAAGTTTTTGTCACACAAGAGGTAAGCTCTCTTCCTTGTTTTTGGGTTCTAGGTTTTATAAGTTCAATGTTTGTACTTCATGTACTTTTTCTCTGTCGTTTTTTAGCTTTTCAGTTTTTAGGCATTGGTTTGTCTGTTAACATTTTTGCGGGTTTTAACTCTTTCTTTTCTTTGTAACTTTGAGCGTCTTTTGGGGTACCTAGGAACAGAAGATGGCTAAGCTTGTTCCTTTTCTATGCACTGTCTATGCGCTGTTTTTTCAAAGTAGTTAAGTTCTTAATAACTAATTAATTATGCACTTAAAGCACTGCTGAAATACTTTGTACATATTGCAACTAACTGTTTAAGGTATATAACTTTCACAAAGTTTTCTTTAGTTAATTATTATCTTTAACTTATTCTCGTTTTCGTGCTGTCATAAGTTGTAGAGTAGGGGGTTTTAGACTCAAGTTTTCTTTCAAAATTCTGTTCGTTAAAAATTAATATTTCCTTTTTTAATTGCAATGTAAAAATTTGGATTTCTTTTGCATTGATTTTCAGGTTTAAATTCTCTCTCAAACGAACTTGGAATTTCGTTATGGCTGAAAATCATTTCTAATTATTATGTCACTCTCACAGCTTGAGTTCTCTTTAATCTTCTTCTCTCTGTTTAATAGTAAGAGATGAAGAGCATGGGTCGGGCCAGGAAGGTTAATGGATGCAAGCGAAATTGTTAACTAGTGCTAGGTCATGCAACTCTACGGAGGACATGACATATATATATATTTTAAGCTATTTTAGGTGGGAATGTTACTTGCATCTATGGCCTTGCAGAAACCCATTTCCAACTAGGTCTTTGTGGAAGTGAGAAAATGCAGAGTTTTTGCTGGTCCTTGATAAAGCCAAGGCTCAGTATTCTCGACACCTTCTACATTCAGTTGTTTTATTTTATTATTTTTTTATCTTTTCTCCTTTTACTCACACAGGTAGATACATAACCTTTTCTAGGTTGTACTAGGTGTGAGTCAAAATTATATTTGTATTTTTTTGCTTAGGTATCTTCTTTTTAGAATGTGAATTCTGAATTTTCAAAACTGCTGCGTTGCGCGTTTTGATTTTCAGGTTATTTTGCAACCTTCGTTTTAAATTCTAAAGTTTTTCCTTAGTCTTCAGTTTTGCTCTTAAGTATCATACAGTACAGTTACATAGGGAAAAATCTGACTCAGTTGATGTTTGGCAATTTCTTGTGTTGTATCTAAGATTATTGAATAAAATTGCGACTCTTGTATTTCTGAAATGATATCCTTCTGCACAGCTGTTGAGATCATACTGATCAATTCATTTTGTATTTTGGGGCTTAAACAACTAATTTTATTCTTTTTGTTACCATGAAGCAATTTTTATAATACTTGGTCGTATGTAGATAAAAGCCCGATAATAGCCAAAAAATGTCCACTATATACGGGGCTCACCCTCACCTAGTTCTTCACGACGTCTCCTAAATGTAAAATTATTTACTTTGGTTATGCTCTCTGTGGTGAGACTTTTGATGCATTGGCTATGGAGTGTTCGCACCTTCTTCTTGTCAGTTTGTGTGACTTACTCATTTATTTTAGTGTGTAAGTTTTTGAAAATAACACGTTCGTTAGTATATATTTCATCATGTATATGTCTTAATGAAAATATGATGTTACTTACAAAAATCGAATTGTATGGAAATAAATATACTTTTGAAGTTTTGTAATGATTATGCTTTTGAAGTGCTGCAATTTTTTAGTTACTTTGGTTACATTGCATGCTGCGTGCAAACTTTTTATGATATAGAAAGCCTCAGTTCATTAATTTTGTTTGCACATTTCTATTACCATTGGTATTACTGTATTCTTGGACTTTTGTTGTTTATTATGATTGTAGATGTAGTTCCCGGTGCGTATGGACTAAATTCTGTTTTGTTGTGGTGTGGCACGAAATTGTAGTTAAATAAATAAAATAAATAAATTTAGAAGATGCTAAAGTGAGAGTAACATCGATAATTCTTCTTAAAACATCTTTCCAAAAGTTTACTTTTTGCTTCCTATCAGAATCGATCAATGTGTCAAGAGTTGCTTTATTTTTCTATGTACCATAAATAACGCAAGCGTGTTAATGGAATTGAGTAAGCTCATGTTCTTTGATTGTCTTAGAAAAATCTTGCCAATCATTAATATCGCGAGCCCATGCTGAATAATAAGAATGTGCACATCTGTCTGCAAAAAGCCAACAAGGCTCGCAATGAGCAACGTCTAATTTGTCGGAATAACATAGTCACTGTCGAGGTATCTTTTACCCATTTGTGGTGTCCTTGTGACAAAATTCAAGAGAAAAACTTCTATTTTATTCATCTCTTGTAGAAATGGACCTTGAGGCTTACATGGCGCGCCTCTTTTCAAATTCACATTACAAATATCCATTGGGTAATGTCCACGATCAGTTAAAGAAGTTAAACTTCCATCATACCTCCTATGCTTTGAAAATCCACAGCAACTTGATTTTGTAAACTACAACTACTACTCTCTTCGTCTTCTGGATCAGATTTCTTCGATACGCTGGCATTTTCCTTTCCTGAGTTTTCTGCAACTTTACTTTTCATCCATGCTGATAATTTAGGCACCTTAAAAAGTGTTGAAAGTTTCATGTTTTTTTTTTCTCTGCATCATATTTTTCTTTTTTCAATTTTTTTTTTTATTTTTTTTTTGCACCACTTAAATATGTTTTTGGTTTTTTTTGGCGGATGCGACGTATTGAGACAGCCCCAGCGTGGCAATAACACAAAAGTAGTGTTTTAAGTGTTAAGTGTTCTTATGATTCAAATATGCAAGGAAATAGAATTGCCCTTCCGGTTTCTCAAAACCGACTGCTGTGCATTCTGTTTCTGCAATCTGCGCCTTGACAATGGCGATCGAAAATCCCGCAACTCTCCGCCACACGAAAAGGTCGAGAGTTTACGACTCACGAAGTACCTACGATCAGGCAGGGTCAAATAAAGATTTCACCGAAACAGTGGTGGCTCGTGGCTGAGATAGTGTGTGTGTGGGGAGGGGGGGGTCACTACATTTCTATACTCACCTAAATATAGAGTCTGTGAGTCTGTGTGGAGTTGTGTATGTGTCATGGCTCATGTAGACTAGTTTGGCGACAATAAAATAAGAAATCGATTCATGCTCTGAATATGCAAACGAAAAGTTACTGGTATAGTTAACCTTAATTGAAAATACGAAGGAGTTTCAGTGCTATAGTGAGTTAAAAAAATAATACCGCAATACAAAATGAAAATTTGCTACGATAAACAGTATAATATTGGCACCCACCTGGAATCAATATTGCGCCTGATTCCCCCAGCTACAGAAGCACTGCCACTTCGATGCCCAGTAGATGCTACTGCAACCATTACTTCTGCTGTTGTTGTGGCTGTGTGTTTGTACACTGGTGTGCAAAAATTAAGGACGAAGAGGAGAAATTAGCATAACAGCGGAACGAGCAGGCAGAACGGACCGAAAGACCACTCAGGAGATAGACTAGGCTCCGGTACGGTAGGGCATGCACATATATGCAGCATGACGTAAGGGGGGGGGGGGTGTCGGAAGGGTATAAAGCACACGGGCGATGTACGCTCAGCAATTCGGTGAAAGCTATTGCACGGTGTACATCGGTTTGAACGACGTCGAGTTACTGCCACCGTGTGATATGGCCAACAGGCAATCCAGTAGACGACATCTGGATGACTTTACCCGAGGTCTCGTCATTGGGAAGTTGGAAGAAGGTCGAAGTGTGGCCGAGGAGTTCGGGATCGCTCACAGCATCGTTTCACGAGCTTGGACAGCATTTCAAACGACAGGAACAGCTGTCCGAGAGTTTAGAAGTGGTCGTCCACGAGCAACCACGGCGGCGGACGACCGGTATATTGTCCGACAGGCGAGAAGAGACAGACGGCAGACAGCGGGAGAAATCGCAAGGCACATGCAACAGACAACTGGACGTTCGTTATCGCGTTTTACCGTGGCCAGGAGGCTGCACATAGGTGGTCTATTTGCACGACGACCAGTACGGTGTGTGCCATTAACGCCTGCTCATCGGAGACGGCGGTTTCTGTGGTGCCAGGAACACAAGAACTGGACACATTAGCAATGGGGTCGAGTTCTCTTTACGGATGAGAGCCGATTTAGTCTGACGAACTATTCTGGACGTATACACGTCTGGAGAGAGCAGGGAGCACGCAATCACACCTCCAACATCATCGAAAGGGACCGGTATGGAGGTGGCGGAGTTCTCGTTTGGGGCAATATCATGCTTGGTAGCCGTACTGACCCCCACATCTTCTAAGGAGGTTCAGTCACTGGTGTCCGCTATTGTACCGAGGTTCTCCTGCCTCACGTGCGTCTATTTAGAGGTGCTGTGGGTCCTGAGTTCCTCTTCATGGACGACAACGCTACACCTCATCGTACAGCGGCTGTCGCAGAGCTGTTGGAGAGTGAAGATATTCAAAGCATGGATTGGCTCGCAAGGTCCCCGGAGCTAAATCCAATCGAACACGTGTAGGACCTTCTCGGGAGACGCTTGGCAGCACGTCACCAGCCGACAGCAACGATTCCGCAGCTGCGATTGGCGCTACAAGAGGAATGGGCCGCAATGCCTCAACAACTCCTTGACAACCCTGTCCTCAGCGTGGACAGACGTTGTAAATCCTGCAACGCAGTCAGGGGTGATCATATCCCCTACTAAAGACTGAATTTTTCTTTGCAGCCGCCTGTTACATGGACGTTTCTGTCTTCGGTTCAGTTGTGCTCGAAGCTACCTTTTCAATAAAGTGCCTTTGTATCATTTGGATTCCTTGTTCGGACGGTTTTGCTCACTTGACCCATATTCTTACATCTTGGGGATCTTATGGTATGATTTGAGTCGATGTGGAGCAGTTCTGCACGACGTTACATTCGAAAAACCGTCTCGTCCTTAATTTTTGCACACCAGTGTATAAGAAATCCATCATTCGTTCTTTTTTCGCCGCAAATCTGTCAATTACGCATTCGCTAAAATTCTCAAGCTGGTTGATGAAATTTTTTTCGGTGGACAGTATTGCTAGTGCCGTCAGTCAGTCTTCCTCCATTGTACTCCTCAGAAATGTTTTAATCCTTTTTAAACAAGAAAAACATCTTTCTGCTTCTGACGTTGTCATCGGGATTGTAATTATTATTTTCAGGAGTTTTACGACCTCTCCGAAGCACTTTTTAAAATTATTATCTAGCAAAAATCCCAACAGGTCAGTTGCTTTCTTTACATTCTGAAAATCATCTCTTCAGGAGATGGTCTGCAGTTCTGTTTTCAGCTTGTGGTTGTTAATAAATGGATACGACTCCACTACGCATTCCAAAGTTTGCTCCAGCCTCCGGGAATGCCTTCCTGAAACTGGTGAAACTAAGATGATCAAATAAATTTGAAGCTGAAAAATGTCCAGAAAACTTGAATCTTTCTTCAACTTGATTTAAAATTAAGTCGCAGATTTCTTTTGCAGAAGCATTTCGTAAAATTGTCGTTTGTTCAGATCTTCTCTTCACACTAACTTCTTCCACAGTAATGTTGCCAACGTCCTCTCTGATCTCAACAATTTCATTAACAAAGGCCGATATTGCAGTTTTCACTGATAGGGGGCTTATGGCTTGTTTCCAGAGGCGACTTTAAAAGGTTCAGGGCTCCCCTTCCTCTTAATTCTTATTCCCTCAGAAATTTTCTTCATCAGTCAGATTAACAAAAAAAAAAAAAAAAAAAAAAAAAGAGGGGAGGGGTCGAGAAAAAGGTTTTCGCTCCCTATGAGGTATCAATCATTTAGACCTTCGTTCTTTATAATTAGCTATTTATTTTTAAATACCGGTATATGTTTTTAAATGTATGTTTTACGAATCCGCGAGTTTGGGAGATGTTTTCTTCGTGATTTTTTTATTTGTACCTTCATTATTTTGGGCCACTCCGATGAAGAAGTCCTGACTGCGCTACTGAGCTGACTGATGTATTTTTTGTTAAACCCGGGCCCCTTTGTTCTCTCGACAGCCTCAGTCCATTATAGAAAAGAAAGGCGATAGGAACTCAACGAAAGTGCAATGAAATGAAAAAGTGGGGGTTATGAAAATGCAACACGGGGGCCGTTCATATGCGAAACGAACTACCACTGACTTACACCTCCTCGACAGACGCCCTCTTCAGCTGTTATAGAAAAGAAAGAGGACAGAAACTTCGCTAAACTGAAATGTAAAAGTGGAGGTGCCGGGGATCGAACCCGGGGCCTTTCACATGCAAAGCGAACGCTCTACCACTGAGCTACACCCCCACATGCAAAGCGAACGCTCTACCACTGAACTACACTCCCCACAAGAGTATTTCCTGTACGTACGATGAATGGTTGTTTTGAAACGTGAGTTTCCTTGAGCGATGGTTTTGTTTGATCAGCTGGAAAGCCGGTTCCAAGAGAATTGGGTGATTAAGTCAATCAGCTGTTGTAGCTGTCGAACATGCTGCGTTCTACCTGATCGTGAAACACTCGGTTTCACTCACAACCCTCTCTTGGTTATTTAAGTGCATGCAGATGCATAACTCGGACGGGGGCCGCTGCCCCAGTCACAGTTCAAGAGAGGACGCAAAAATCAATGCTTACTATCAGGGGCGGCGGAGAGTGACTGTCGTTGACCGGGCCCGAAACTTCGGGTTGTGGTGCACCCGCTTCCCGGAACAAACAAAAGAAAAACAATGCCTAAGGAGCTTTGTTGGGGATTAGGACCACCAGACCACTTACCTAGAGAAACTTTCTAAGGCACATCACAATGATCGCACATATGCCAAAAACAAAAACAAAATATAATAAAAATAAAAATCTTGGCTGAAATTATTGACCGAGCCCGGGCGGTTCTGCCGCCACTGCTTACTATCTAATTGAAACTTTTTCCCCAGTTTCTAGTACTGTAAGAAAAATTATTATTGAATCTGGTGGTACAGAGACATGGCAAACAATCAGACATAATACAGATTTTTCAGAGCAACAAGTACATATCATATATTTTACAGTATGCCAATTGATCAATTTACACAGAGAGACCAGTGTTGATCAAGCAACACAATGGGAACAAATACACATCAAACATGGTTTTACAGTATGCTAAATGACCAATGTACCCACAGAGCCAGTGTTGGACAAGTAACATATTCAGAGCCTCACCGGATTCGAAACCGGACCCAACTAATCATAAGCCAGCGCCTTAGGCCAATGCGCCACCGGGCCGGCTATAGGGATACCTTTTTAGCACGTCTTTTAGTAAAAAAAGACCGTGCTTACGTTATCGGTTTGTCCGTCAATCCGTCCGTCTGTACCCACGATATCAGTCCAATTTTAAAAAAAATTGCATTAAGAAGCTTGAAATATGCGAATGTTGATCCTTCACTGCGGTTTTTTTTTTTTTTTTTACGATGTACAATTTTGCCGCTAGAGGGCGTAAATGCAGATGATATCGAATTCAAAAATACATTTTATTTCGCATATTTGCTTCTAAACATCCGATTGAAAAAATTATTTTATCTTTCGATTTCATTTATGTCGAAGAGTATTTCAGATATAGCAACTTTTTCAAATTGCCCATGGATTTTCCGCTTGGGGCCGTAAAAGTAAATTACATTTTCCCCGATAACTCTTCTTCTAAAACTCTGCTTTGAAAATTTTTTCTCCAGCTGATACACCTCCTGATGGAAAATATTTTGCATATAATTTCAAATTTTTGGTAAAGAATACTTTGGCCGCCACGGGGCGTAAGTGTTAATTTTTGCTTCTGATGTATCTGCCATAAAATCTGAGCTTCTAAAATATCGATTGGAAAAATTCTTTCGTGAACTGATGCCACTCACATCGATAAACCTTTTCGGAATATTTTCTTCTAAAAATATTCCACAGTTTCTCCGCCAGGGGGCGTAAATGTATATCCTATTTTTGTCAATATCTGTACTTCTAGGAGTCCGATTTGAAAAATTCCTTCTTTGTTGGATAGTGTTTTCAGTGTGACATGTTTTTCATATAATTTCAAAATTTTCAAGTAATTCATAGACTTTTCACTAGGGGGCGTAAAGGTAAATTGCGTTTCCCTACATCTCTGCTTCGAAATCTCCGATTTGAAAAATTCTTTCTGCATCGGATACAGCTCCTTATGGGCAATCGTTTGCACATAATTTCAAACTTTTGTAAAAAATGGTTTGGCCACCAATGGGCGTAAATCTTAATTTCCGCTTCTGATGTATTTACAGCAAAATATGAGTTTCTAAATTCACGATTGAAAAAAAAGTCGTATGTAGACCGATACTACTCATGTAGACAAACCTTTTAGAAACATTTTCTTCTTAAAATAATGCTTGGTTTCTACGCCAGGGGGCGTAGATGTATATCTTATTTTTGTCAATATCTCTACTTCTAGGAGTCCGATTTGAAAAATTCCTTCTTTGTTGGATAGTGTTTCTAGTGTGACATGTTTTTCATATAATTTGAAAATTTTCAAGTAATTTGTAGACTTTCCGCTAGAGGGCGTAAAGGTAAACTATCCTCCCCCCCCCCCCCTACATCTCTGCTGCTAAATCTCCGATTTGAAAAATGCTTTCTGCACCGGATATAGCTCCTGATGGGAAATCCTTTGCACGTAATTTCTGATGTTTGTAAAAAATGGTTTGGTCACCAGGTGGCGTAAGTCTTAATTCCCGCTTCTGATGTATTTGCAGCAAAATATGAGCTTCTAAAATTTCGATTGCAAAAAAGTCGTTTGTTGACCGATACTGCTCATGTCGACAAACCTTTTAGGAACTATTTCTTCTTGAAATAATGCATGGTTTCTACGCCACGTAGATGTATATCTTATTTTTGTCAATATCTCTACTTGTAGGAGTCAGATTTGAAACATTCCTTCTTTGTTGGATAGTGTTTCCGCTATGAAATGTTTTTCCTATAAATTCAAAATTTTCAAGTAAATCATAGACTTTCCGCTAGAGAGCACATAGGTAAATTGCGTTTTCTGCGTTATTTCTGCTTCTAAAACTCCGATTTGAAAAATTCTTCCTGTATCGCATACAAGACCTGATGGAAAATATTTTTCACCTAATTTCGTTTGGTAAGGAATGACTTGGCCACCAGGGGGCGTAAGTGTTAATTTCTCCTTCTGATGTATTTATAGCAAAATCTGGGCTCCTGAAAACTCGACTAATTTTTTTTTTCTTGGACCGATACCGATCGTATGGAAAAACCTTTTGAGAATACTTTCTTCCTAAAATAATGCATGGTTTTCCCACCAACGGACGTAAAGTCACATCTTATTTTTGTCGATATCTCTGTTTCTAAGAGTCCGATTTGAAAAATTATTTCGGTGTTGGAGAGCATTTCCGGTGCGAAATGTTTCTCATATAACTTCACGTTTTTCTTAACGCACCAGTCTGCAACCAGAAGGCGTAAGCTCACGATTCCGTTTACAGCAATATCTGAGGGATTAAAAACCCGATTGAAAAACTTCTTTCTTCCGTCAGATACTATTGTTTTCCATACCGGTTCCATTGGCTTTGAATAGCTTTGATAAATTTTATTTGCGTCAGAACGGATTCAAAAGACGTGCTTATTACACCCGAAAATTCGGTATCATCTTGTTCTTTTTTCTATTGGATGTTTAACGACCACTGTAAGCAACTCAATGTGCTTGCTATAAGCAGTCGCCCCGTCCCTAATTTAGAGCCACTGGTTCCCGTGAAGGGAGAGAGCCAGTGCTTTGAGAGAAACACAACATCCTTGCTTCACCGGGATTCGAACCCGGGCCATTCAAGTGAAAAAGTGGAGGTACCGGATAATCATATGCCGACGCTTAGACCAATGCGCCACTGGGCCGGGAACGTTAATTTTCTGGAGCAGTGTGGATATAAATATACAGTATGGTACGGAATTCCCGAAAAACTCATTTTAAATTTTTATTGGTTGCTTTTCCAGAAAAACCAAGATAGCCATTTCTCTTTATGGCAAGAGGGACACTTTTGGGGCATAGTATGGGTGGGGGGGGGACAAGTGACCCTGTAGGAGTAGGGCTAGGGGTTACTCGAAAATTTCAAACGGAAAGAGGGGTCGTGTGACATATCGCTGGAAAGATCTCCGAAAATGTATTCAGTTGGTATTTAAATTTTTGTTTTATTTTTATTAGATACAAAGTTATTGCCCACAATAGCAACACTAAAGTGCACTATGAGTGGTAGAAAACATTGTGTTACTTCTGATACATTTGTGTTCTTAATTTGGTTTGTGTTAATGTACCGTACTTATTGTGTTTTATGACAAGGAAACACGTTTCTGGCCACGAATCGAGGGGTCCGGTGACCCCGTTGAGGGTGGGGAACAGGGTCATTCAATAATTGCAGATGGATAGGGGGTTTGCTTTAGATGTAGGAATGTCTGCAGGCAGGTATTGATTTGACTTAGAAAACGTGCCATTTTCCAGTAGACTCTAAAGATGTAAAACTGCAAGTATCTTTTGCAGTATTTTATATTCCCCGATTACACGTTAATCTCAACAGTTTGGCATAACACATTTCATAAATAAAGTTGACAAATGTTAAAAGCAGAAGTTGTTCCCATTTCTGACATCTTTCCGGTGATATGGCGTGACTCGACTTTATCATGCAACATTTTGTGAAACTCCCGGCGCGGATCCTTACAAGGTCTCAAAACCCCTCGTTTCCTATTCTATGCGGTGTCCCCTTTGACATAAAACAACGACTATTGTATGATTTTTGAACTACAAAGCGCAATAAATTAAATTTGCGAAATATGTCATCGTAACAGTGATGTATTATACTTCATCCTCCCGTTTCTCTCTTCATTTATTAAATGACCCTGTTCCCCGCCACTAGTGGGGTCACCGGACCCCTCGATTCGTGGCCGGAAACGTAGTTCCTTGCCATGAAACACAATAAGTACGGTACATTCATACAAATCAAAGAAAGAACACAAATGTGTCAGAAGTAACGCAATTTTTCCTACCACTTATAGTGCACTTTAGTGTCGCTATTGTGGGCTATAACTTTGTACCTAATAATGATAAAACAAAAATTTAAAAACCAACTTACTACATTTTCGGAGATCTTTCCAACGATATGTCATTTGAAATTTTCGAGTAACCCCCAGCCCCACCTCCTACGGAGTCACCAGACCCCTCGGTTCTATGCCCCAAAAGTGTCCCTCTTGCCATAAAGAGAAATGGTGATCGTGGGTTTTCTGGAAAAGCAACCAATAAAAATTTAAGTGGAGTTTTTCAGGACTTCTGTGCCGTACTGTATACGAAAGAAAGATAGGTGGGCGCCATATTTTGTGGTTTGCCCCGGGCAATGGCGGTTTTACGGGGGGGGGGGTTAATAGGATTAATTACCCCCCCCAGACTTCAAGTGAAAGGCGTTTTTCAGCATTAAAAAGGTTGAAAACGTGGCTAAGAACAACAATGACGCAAGAGAGATTGGTGGTGGGCCTTGCCCCTCTTCATGTTCATCGAGATATCTTCATATCAGTGGACAATGTTATTGACAGATTTGCAAATATGAAGAACCGAAGACTGGAGTTCGTCATTTGATTTTATTTGTGTGAATAAACAGTAATGTTTTTAATAATTAATTGAATTAATGAATATTAATTTAATTAATATAATTCAATTAGAATATATATTAAACAATTTTAATTTAAATAGCTAAATTTCATGAAATATTAGTTATTATTACATACTATAGTTAATAGTTTACATAAGCTTATCAAATATTATTACCCCCCCCCCCCCCCCCCGACTGCAACTCTATAACCGCTCTTGGCCCCGGGAGCAAAAATGTCTTATTGCGCCTCTGAATGGATGCAAACTTTGATGAGAATTGAGAAGACATGGGTGCTGTATTCGCATCTATGAAAAGAAAAAAAAATTTGATGCGCACGAATGAATTACTCCTCTTTCCATTGCATCAGTGATCTACGGCTCTTCCTTAAATTTGCGGTAATTTTGTTACAGGTCTAATTCAACCAAATGCAGGAAGGATAACGAGTTTCTGTGGAAAAAATGCTAATAGGGAGGCCGAACTTAGCAACATGGCAATAGCATGTGTCCAGCCCCGAGAAATGTTGGTCTCACTTTTATCCATCAAGATAAAAAATGATTTTTTTCTTTATCCCCATAGGCGCCGCCTGGGGGGGAGGTGAATCTTGCCCCTCCAATAATTTTACTGGGGGTGACAGTGCCCACCCAATATTTCTCGTTCTGTTTAATTAAATAAAGGGTTTAGCCTCATAAGGCGGGCCAAGTTGCACCTTATGAGGCCAAAGCGATTTATTTCCAAAAAATTAATAAATAACAAAATAAGTAAAAACTTCTTTCCCGTATTCAGCATTGCTCATTCGATAAGAAACTGGATTGTCAGTCCCGTATTGCGTTTGATATGTTCTCGTGATATGTGGTAAATATTTAAAACAATTATCAAAAATAAAATAAATAACAATATAGAAACATAAAATCTCTAGCGCCTTTATCTATTTTTTGCTCTTTGTTTAAGTATAACCCAGCTAATTTCTCATTTTTTTTTATAAACGTTTGGAAATAAAATCTCTCTGGATATTTTTATAAGATCACACGCTGATTTCATTTTTAAAAATATTAATATTCTTCAAAAAAAATTCTGTTTCCTTGTTCATTTGCTGATGAGTGATGGGCAATTACAATTGCCCTTTAAAATATACGTCGAATTCCGTGCATTATCTCCCCTTCTGTTTTTTTATTTTCCTCTTTACAATAGAAGAGACGTGCCCCCTCCCTCGTCTGATCCCTTCGTGCCTGCCACTCCCTTCCCCCAATGGTCTCTCGTTTCCCTGATTATCGGTTCCCTAATCGGGTGGTTCGTTGACACCCATTCTCCCTATGTAGGAAAGTCCCTTTAGCCTGGAATAACTTGCGAACGGAGAGAGGTACAGTTAAGCAAATGAGATAACGGTATAGTAAAGTGAATACGTCCAATCGAATGCAACCAATAGCAGTGCCCATAGTGGCGAAATGCGGAAGTTAGCCATTGCAAATCGAAAACAAAAAGAGATAGAGCAAAACTTCCAACTACAAAGTTGTAGAGTATCAATTAATTAGTACAAAACGACATTTGTTTCACACGGATAAGATAAATTGTCTCCTGATCACCCTAAAATGTCCGAAATCGATGCGCGACGATTCGAATCTGCATATTCACATTTCGCAAATGTAGCTTATGCAAATGCAGATTGTGACGTTGTACCGTACCTACGATATAAAAACCAGTAGCAGGATGTACCCTAATCAGAAGTTTAGGTCTACGTACGCTGTATGAGAATGGCGAGCTTGGATTTCTGGAGTTACGTAAAAAATCAGGTGTATGCAACAGCGCCTACAAGTCTTCTGGATGTACGTGGTCGTGTTACAGATGCTTGCAATAGTTTGACACCTTCCATGCTGAGGAATGTGCATGCAGAGTTACTTTCACGAATACAAATGTGTATCATGGGTAATGGCGAACTCTTCGAACATACTCGACATTAACTTTTTATCACTGTGCGCCAGTTTGCCTTTTTTGTTTTGTTTTGTCTGACGTCATCAAACTGTGTTGACATAAGTACGCATTTATGCAATAAATTGTGTGTATTTGCTCATACCTATGCCCGTTCCCTTCAAACGTTCACACAAAAGGTCGCGCATCGATTTCTGACATTTTAGGGTATTCAGGTGACAATTTATCTTATCCGTTCCGTTTTGTACTAATTAATTGATGCTCTACAACTTTGTAATTGGAAATTTTGCTCTATCTCTTTTCGTTTTCGATTTGCAATGGCTAACTTCCGCATTTCGCCACTAGGGGCGCTGCTATTGGTTGCATTCGATTGGGCGTAGTCGCTTTATTATACTGTTATCTCACTTGCATAACTGTACCTCTTTCCGTTCGTAAGTAATTCCAGGCTAAAGGGACTTTCCTATGCACCCTGTATACACAGTGGGGCAAAGAATTTTTAAGACTGGGTCTGTAAAATGAAATAGAAACAAGAAATTATAATTTGTTTTGGTTTGTTATTCAAAATAAGTCCCTCCGGCTTCAATACACTTGTTACAGCGATTTAATAATGATTTTAATGCCTGTTCCAGTTCACTTTGCGGAATTGCCTCCAAAGCACGCGTCGAAGCTGTTTGTATGGTCGAAATATCATCAAAATAACACCCTTTTAACGTCATTTTAAGTTTTGGGAATAAAGAAAAGACGCAGGGTGCTACATCAGACGAATACGGTGGAGGATTCAACACACAGACGTTATATTTCGCCAAAAATCTACGAACAAGAAGTGGGGTGTGACTGGGTGCATTATCGTGCAACAAACACCAACTGTTTTCATCCCGATATTCTGGACGAATGCGACGAATTCTGCCCATCAAACGCCTCAAAACATTTAAATAAAACTCACCAGTAATTGTTTGTCCACTTGGAACAAACTCTTTGTGGATAATACCCTTACTATCGAAGAATGTAATGAGCATTGTTTTGATTTTCGATGGAACTTTTCTTGTTTTTTTTGGCTTGTGGTGAGTTTTTTTACTTCCATTCCGCACTTTGTCGCTTTGTTTTAGGATCATATTGAAAACACCATGTTTCATCACCAGTAACAATCGATTTTAAGAAGTTTGGATCATTTTCAGCGGCTGAAATGATGTCTCTGCAATGTGCACTTCTCCTTGATTTCTGTTCATTGGTTAACGTGTGTGGAACAAATTTAGCACACAAACTTTTGTTTTGCCCAAATCTTCATGCAGGATGGTTCGAATCGTTTCTTTATTGACGTTTAAAGACTTTTCCATCATTCTTAGTGACGCATATCGATTGTTTGCCACGAAATCATGCACTTTTTCAATAATCTCAGGTGTCCTAGATGAACTTGGTCTTCCAGTATGCTTATCATCTTCTAGGGTATCTCTTCCGTCCAAAAAACGTTTGTGCCACAGGAAAACATTTGATCTACTTAAACAAAACTCACCGTAAACTTGTTTCATCATGTGGTACGTTTCCGAGGCACTTTTACCAAAGTTTTGCGTTAAATTTAATAACAGCCCTTTGTTCCATCTTAATAATTCAAAATGAAAAAAAAATTTACTTCTCTAATAAACGCCCGTTTCGTTTGAGTTACTTTAACAACTGTGCAGTACTTTTTGGCAGAAAGCAAGCAGATGGTCACTGTTTAAAACGCATTCGCGATTACACTGGTGGCGCCACCGTAGGCTGAAATCTAGCGCCAGTCTTAAAAATTATTTGACGCAATTGTATATTCCCGGTTCCCTTAATATTGCTACTGCAACAGAGACGACTTTAGATCTTTTGGGGCCCTAGGCGCTAAAAGGTTCAGGGCCTACCTTCCTCTTAATTTTTATCCCCTCAGAAATTTTCATCAATCAGATTAACAAAAAAAAGGGGGGGAGGGGTCGAGAAAAAGGTTTTTACACTTTTAAAAATGTCATTATATCATCCTATTATTAGAGCGTTCTGTAAGAAACAGTGCTAGTGTAATAATTTTGTCTGTCCGTGCACATCGAACTTTTTTATTTTAGTGATATTTCAAAAGTTATTTTTGCGGCTAATAGGAAATCCATGAATATTAAGTTTGGCACTTTTAATACCCGTATCGCATTTATACCTGTACTGCAGTTATCAGAAACAGAAGCATACGAATTAAATGCAAAAGATCCTGTTTGAAAATGGAAAAGTAGGAACTGCAGGTTTTTGAGTAAGAGTATCATTGACACTTTTTATTGCTTTTTCAAAAGCTAATTTGGAGTCTATTTAAGGAATAGAAAAAGTGAGAATACTTGGTATTATCAGTATTAAACCACGGGAGCAGAAAGTAATGAGAAAATGTTGTTTCAATACAATATAAATTACTTTTAACACTATTAAATAAGATGGATAGTGTGATATTCTCAAATGTCTTTGCTTTTTCAGCCTAAATATTAATAACTCTTTTGGTTTAAGATGGTTTAGGGAGATTAGGACCGATAAAGAAATTGATTGTCCTAAGAAGAATTATCCTATGAAGAATATTTCTTTCTTGATTGATTAGCCTACCACGAAGGGAAAAAAAACAATTAACAGCAAACACCCCGATCATCAGGAAAGTTTTTACACGCACTCCTCTTCGCAACTCGGGGGGAAGGTTCCAACACAGATGTGTTTCCTTTACTGAAAGTAGCATGAAAGCAATTTATAGTTAGTTAGTTAGTTAATTGATTTTAGTGGCGCAAGGGCCAGGTTTGGCCAAAGAGCGCCAGACACAGAACTATCAGTTAAAGATTTTTAAAAGCGGGGTGAAATGATTAAGAGCAGACAGGCTTGGTAAAAGTTAGAAAAGAGAATGATGAAAGCTGTGAAGACTAGTTAGTTAAATAGGTTTATATATATAAATTTATTAATTCACTGTTATAATTTGTATAACTTTTTTTTTTTTTTTTTTTTTTAAATAAGTTTTAAAAAGTCAATCTGCTTTAAGAACGAAAATACTGCAGTGTCGCAGTGGTCGACCAAAAGCCTCTGCAGTGTAGCTGCGCGTCTAAGCTAACCAGCTCCGGAAAAACAGAAAATGTAACATAAAAGAGAAAAAGACAGGGAAGGGAACGAGGAACAAAACCCGGAGCTGGCGCCTCATCACAACCTCAGCAGCCTACAACTGAGGCGGGTACATGCCAAGAAATAAACTAAAGACGAAAAAGCGAAATGTAAAGAGAAAATCGGCTCTGGCCGTGGGGACGCCATCCCCCATCAGCTGGATGAACAGCTGTCCTTTCGGTTATGTAATCGTTAAAGCCGCAGAAGCAAGAGAAACCGTCACAAGGTTAGCTCGGGCCGTGGGGGCGCCGCTCCCTAAATAACTGGAAAACCAGTTATCCCCGTGCGGGTGAAAGCAATTTATAGCACAGCAGGCTAGTTGAGAATTCGTCTTAAACAACGAAACGTGTGGAAAGCGTAAATACCTCTTTTACCTACCACTAAAAGGCACATAAAATTATTTTAACCGTTCCTTTTAAAATAAGTACATCGATAAGAACTCGAAAATGCGGAATATCACCAACAGCAAAAAAATAAAAAAATAAATAAAAAATAAATTATTATTAATATGAGAAAGTAAAATATCAATTGACAATACAAAGTAGTTGCTTTAAGGATTGATTTGCTTCAGTCAGTGAAAACCAAAAATAAAACTGAAAATCCAATTATATGTGTTCGGGGCCCCTCAAACAGTGAGGCCCTAGGCGCGCGCCTAGTGCACCTAGCTGGAAATCCGCCCCTGCTTGTTTCTTTAAAGTATTGTACAAGATATCTACATGAGGCATTACCCTGTAGAAAAATTGAATCGAGAAGTTAAATGCAGGTTGTAGCATGTTCAATTCGAGTCCTTGAGCTTGATTTATCGTTGTCGTTTGTTTACTAGTTTCTAGAATTTTTTTAAAACACTCAATTAAATCGTATTTATTTTCGTAAATTGTTACGATTGTCTTTGAACGGAAATTCCATCTTGTATTAGAACCTGACGGTAGTCTTCTTCCAACTATTTCATCAAGAACTTGGGTCCCCTGAGATGAATAGGCGAAAAAGTTAGGGAACTCAGAAACGTTAGCAAAGAAGACTCTAACTTCTTTATTTTGACTTACTGCTTGAGCCATTATTAAGTTGAGTTGGTGAGCGTAACAGTGAACAAAGTATGCATGCGGATAAACGTCCCTTAGGATAGATAGTTTGTACTCCCGAATGTCGACCAATCATAACTCTGGCTGCGTTGTAACTTTGTGAAATTACTTTTTCTCTTTGCTCCCGAACAACTTCCTGTAGAACATTCTTAATGCAAGTAGCCACAGCGGAGGCATCATGATTGCGAGGATTTAAGAAAGTCCAAAATCTCTGAACCGGTTTTCCGTTAGGTAGGAATTATCTTAGGACAACTACTAATTGAAACTTAGAGGAAACATCAGTGGTCTCATCAGCAATAACAGAAACAAAATCGGCAGCATGTATTTCCTCCGAAATCTTTCTCCTACATACACACAACATGCAATCTAACAAATCGTTCTGTATATCTTTGGATGTACCTTAAAAACAGTGGCTGCACTGAAATGCTCCTTCGCCGCCCCGGTGGCGCAGTGGTCTAAGCGATGGCCTCAGATCATTCTTCCGAACGGGGTCCGGGTTCGAATCCCGGTGAGGCATGGATGTTGTGTTTGTCTTATGGCACTGGCTCTCTTCCTTCCCTGGAACCAGTGACCCTAAATTAGGGACGGGCGACTGCTTATAGCCCATTGAGTTGCTCACGGTGGTCGTTAAACCTCCAATCAAAAAAAAAAAATGCTCCTTCAGAACATTGTCAAAAACTGATGCAAAGTCAAGTAAACCCCTGAATATACTTGCATTGCTCGATTCAGTTATTTCATCGTGTCGTCTAAGAGCTAACTCGAACTCTCCACAAAATTTAATGCAGTCAATAACCTTTGAGAGAACATAGCGGTTTTTCCTTACTTGATCATTATGACGTTCTATATTTCTCCTGAAAGCCTCATTAGTTGTTCTCTAATTTATGTTTTGCCCAGTACTGAAAGATCAATGCAAGCGTTCATGTGAGCACCGGATACCTCATGTATCTTTATTTTTTGGGATAAATGCCCTAAATCCGACACACCTGTTTTTTTCCAGGTGGTGTCTCTCCCTTTGGCAAACAGCAAACACGGAAAGAAAAAAATCGATTGTTATGATCACGACCACAAATCCAATTGTTTCTATCCTGGTTTCTACCGTACAACACTGTATTAACCGAACGGCAATATTCTTTCCCTCTCGCACTTTGCTTCTGTATAATATTTAAAGCGGGGACTGGCCTACCCAATTCTTTAATCCTGCATTTCTCTTCGAGTGGCAGTGTAGAGAAGTCTGTTTCCAAAAGAAACTTCACGCTGTTCATTTTAGAGCATAACACACAAACACAGTTAAACTCACGCTCACCTCACACACAATACCCACGGAGCAACAAACAAACACCCACTGAAACACCCACTGAAATCTAAATAAACAGTTAAATGATGCCACTTCTAAACTTACATTTTTACAATTCCTGACGAATTGTAAATCTTCCACTTCCGTAAACTGTAAATCACATCCAAAAATCTATAGCTCTTTTGTTAGCCACTGTTGAATGAAATCTAAGAGAAGAATTGCTGACACATTTGACTTGCCCTTGACCAGGGCCAAACTAGATTCCCTGCCTTGACCCCGTTCGAAAGCCGACGTCACCAAATCACCTGACTTCCTCCATGAGCAATGGCTTCTCATCGCCAAACCAAGCGCGCTCATCAGCTGGATACGTCACTCTTATCGCTCCAAGGTCATGCAGCGACTTCTTCCAATGCTAAAGATACTCCGACGCGACAGCTTCAAAACCATGGCATTTGGAAGACTAGTTCGATTCATTTCTGCATTTGAACCCGGCTGAGATTCCAATGTAAGAAGAACCCGCAGAGGCAGAAAATGAATTAAAATTGAGCATAGCAGTGAGTCAGCTGAGACCGGGGATTAGGATAAACATAAAAATATGTCTGAAGTGATATTAAAAGTAATAATTTTTCTAAAATGAAATTCACTCAGGGGTTCACCAAACTTTGACAATGAGAAAGTGATAAGACTTCAGGACCGGGGACACCAAACATCTGGGAGTGGGGAAAGTGACGCATGTAAATAAATTACAAAAGAAACAGTTTTCAAGTACTGTGAAAGTGGGAGGGATAGAGTGCTGAAGGGAGTTTTAGCTTAGCCATCCTCTTGGTTTCGGAAACCTACAGAAGAGGAGAGCCCAATTCTTACACACTCCACAACAGAAACAATCTTATTCCGACATAGGGTGGGGTAGCTTCTCTGACCCTCAAGCTCGAGGGGATTCAGTCAGCTGGGAAAACAGTAAAAAAAAACAATAAAGCGCAGGGGTGTGAATGACACATTGCCAGCAAGGGATGACATTTCTTTCTGGGATTCAAAAGAAAAAAATCCTGTACTGTGCAATGAAAATATAAAAAGAAAATGAGCTGTTTTAAGTACACGTGTTTTTTTCTCCACATCATAACTATAAGTGTTTCGTGATGAAATAATTAGGGCTCGGGCTACCTACCCGTCGCCCCCCCCCCCTCCCTTCAGCACCGCAGGGGATCTCGGGGCCTGAGCTAGGAAGCTGGGATACACCGATTCGCGCTGTTGACGCCATAATCTGGGGCTCTGGTCCGTCCATTGGCGTGTATTGATATAAAACTTGATCCACCGGACCAGGCGACCTTTTTTCTAGTCCTCAAGGGTGGCTTTCCTGCGTTGTTATGTAAAAGTAAATTTCTGAGCTAGGAAACTAGTGTACATCGATTCGTGATGTCGACGCCATAATCTGGCCATGGGCGCCAACAGAGAGGTCACTTGACCCCCCCCCCCCCTTGTAGAATTATTTTTTCCTTTATTTTATTTTATTTATTGCTTTTTTTTTTACACTCACAGAACGGGACCACAAGGAAAGATGGAGTTTGGGGTGTCTAATTTAGTATCCCATTTTTATTGGAAATTTGGAATTGGAAAACGATAACGTCAAAGCGGAAAACCTAGCAAACCGTAAGGTACTATAATCTCAAACAAGTTCCGCTCAGGGTGGTGTGTGCTGAACTTAAAAGCCTTGGCGTGGCTCTGCTCGACACTGTTCATTATTTTGAAAACAGTTACCAATGTACATGCTAATACATGACTAGTACTAACATACACTTTCTTCAAGAGCAGCATCAATTAATAATAAAAATAATAATAGTAGTGTTCTAGTGTAGTAACTAAGTAGTAGTAATAGTATTAATCCTTCATTTTCACGAATTACTGTTTTCTACATATTAGCCAAACCTTAATTAATTACACTTGACCCCCACTTGAAAAATTTCGTGCAGGCGCCCATGAATCTGGCTCGTCCATTGGCGTGTATTAATTGAAAAGTTGATTTGTCGGACCACGCGCCCTTCTTCCTGTCCTCAAGGGTTCAGGTTTTCCTGCGTTGTTATTTTAAAGTATATCTTAGCGCTAAGAAGCTGGGATACATCGATTCGTGCTATTGATGCCATAAATCTGGCCCATGCATTAGCGAGTATTAATTGAAAACTTGATTTATCGGAGCAGGGGACTTTTTTCCATTCCTCAAGGGTTCATATTTGATGTGACTAATTGTCGTTTCTGCAGACCAATTTGTCGGTTTCAGGAGAGATGAGTGGTACACGAAGAGAACACCTGCAGTTATTTCCCATTCGCATCAATGTGTGGAGGGTTTTATTGGCTGAAATGCTCCTTTCGATACCGCTGTTGTACTGAGCGGTTACTTGACGCAATAGAGCTAGTCTGTTACCTTGCAAGCTCATTGTCATTAAAGCCCGCCCACCAAGAAAAAAACCGTGCGCGAAACTCGTAGCTAATTCACGCGAAACTCAGCGAATAGACTCCCCGTAGCTAATTCACGCGAAACTCGGCGAATAGACTTTCCGTAGCTAATTCGCACGAAACTCGGCGAATAGCTACGGAGAGGGCAGGCATGCAAATGATTAAAGTTTCGTGCGAATTCGCATGGCCGCAAGACCGGTGCTGCAATCGCCATCCTTGGGGCTTATAAGGCGCCGCACAGGGGACTCCACGTGCGTGCACGGTAAGCGTCAAGTGAAATCCCTGAGCAATAGACATGCCTAGGAGCTGCCGTAACTGTGCGTACGGACAACTGACGGAGTTTGAACGAGGCTGTATCATCGGGATGAGGGAGGCAGGGTGGTCGGCGCACCGAATCGGTCGCTATTTGGGCGGGTCTGACAGTACGGTGCGATCGTGTTGGGAGCAATGGACACGGGAAGGCACCCAGACACAGCGAACTGGCTGCGGACAACCCAGACACACCACCAGCAGAGGGGATCGTGAGGGCGGCACGCACAGATGCAACGATGTCCTTTTCCAATATCCATATACATGTGGCGGCTGCACAAGGAACTCCTGTGTCCGCCAGAACCATTTCCAGACGCCTGGTAGAGGCTAATCTGCACTCCCGACGGTCCTTACGTTTTCTTCCGTTAACACCTGACCATCGTCGGATTCGATTACAATGATGTCGGCAGCGAGCAACGTGGAATGCTACGGATTGTCGATGTATTGTGTTCAGCGACAAATCCCGCTTCGATATGGGAACGGACGACCACCGTGTCAGACTGTGGAGGACCGCAGGTGAGTGGTTCTCCACACTCTGACACTCTACGGTTAGCGCTACAATCCCAACCTCCCTGTACAGCGGCACATATCCCGAACTGCGGGCGTGGTGGTCTGGGGAACCATGGCGTATGACAGCCTGACTTCCCTCGCAGTTATCAGAGAGACGTCGACAGCCCAGCGCTACGTGCAGGAGCTCCTGCGTCCCCATGTGCAACCTTTCCTGGCGGGGCTGCCCTGAGCCATTTTCTAAGAAGATAACGATCGTCCGCACACGACTCAGGTTTTCCAGGAATGTCTACGTCATGCTTCGGTGCGTCCGTGGCCTGCCAGATCGCCTGATCTCTCTCACATTGAGCACGTGTGGGACCAGACTAGACGCCAGCTTTCTCCATGTTCCGGTGTTCGTGATTTAGAGCGTCAGTTGCAAGAAGTGTGGGCCAATCTGTCCTAGGATAACATACGGCGTCTATTTGACTCCATGCCGGACCGTATCACTGCATGTATCCGAGCACGAGGAGGTCTGACACGGTACTAACGCTGACCGGAATGTGTACCGCATGTCCGCGGGAAATCGTCCTTCTGCTGTGATTTTGTAATCACTTCTGTGCTTGGTATGTACCATCTCACTACTAAAATTTCATTTCAATCCGAAGCCTCCTTCTTGGTGCGCGGATTTTTATGACAATGTGTGTACAACCCTCTCCAGCCGCCGTTGCTGTCGAACATCGAGCAGTCTTTTCTACCAACAGAAAAGACTGGCGACTGTTTTGTTGTTCGTGTTCCACTCATTGTACACTCTCGAAAGAGTTGTTCTGGCATGGCCAGGAACGTTGGGCATTTATGAGATGCTTGCATCTGCCCACAATCACGCTTCTTTCAAAGTCCCTTAAATCAAGAGTCTTTCCTATATGTTCGCTATCTACGCTCCGTACATGAATGACTGAATTCTTTGCAGTGAGCTATTTATGAAAACCTCCCAACATCATAGTCGTGTACGTAAGTGAAAATGGAACGTGTTTGATTACTACTGGATGTTCTTAATCATTTGTTACATCAAGGTGTGTATATACATAGCCACTGCATGTCTTTTTTAGTTGACCTCAAATAAAAAAGACTGAGAGGCCGCAGACAACTAAAAGCAACATGGAAAAACGCATGAGTGGTGTAACCAGGAAAGACAGGAAGAGGAGCTCGTGGATCAAGAAAATGACAAGAATGGAAGACATCATGATCCTGGCACGTACATCATGATCTGTTCTCGCTTTATGTTCACTTATTTTCATCTTAGCGAAATCAGTAGTATACCATTTCTTTGTTGATTTCGCTACCGCACCTCAGCTTCCCTCATCGTGTCGTATCACGATTCCGTTCTGCTCTACTTGCCCGTCTTCAAGTTGAATTGTCCGCAGCCGTCTGTCTGAATTTCACTCGGCGTGGACTTCTGCAACAAGTCAATCTATACTGGAATGTTTCCGATCACTCAAGGAAAGTAGTACATCTCCAGCAGTTACAATAAATGCTGCAAGTGGGCTTGCACGGCTATTGAAAGATCCGGAATTTAAATTCTGGTTGACATTTTTTCATCATCTTATGCCTCACGTAGACATATTGTACCACCAATTGCAAACAAAATCGTCAAACGTGTGCAGTGAGACAAAATATTGCGTTGCAACTTTTATTAATGCTGTGCAAAACATAAGAGCTCATATCAGCCCCCCCCCCGCCAAAGAAAAAAAAAGGCGGATCGAGCAGAACAACGTTATAAGCATAGTTGCGCCAAAAGAAGAAAAGAAGTATGTGATGATATAATTACCACTCAAGCGTCAAGCCACCGAATGGTTTCATTTCACAAATCATCTTGAAGCTGCCAAACTTTTTTACCTGAAAATTTTGCCAGTTACGCTAAGTAGTTTCCAAACCGTGAGATAGACATCCGGGTACCGGGTGTATGTATACTACAATTTTTAAATTGACTGTAATCAATTTCATCAACATCATCAAATAATTATATTATTACAAATTTGGAAGATGTGAATCTTTTTTTTTTTTTTTTTTTTGTGTGTAAATATGACATGGATGGTAAGTCAGATAATATCCGAAAACTTGAAAATTTCTTTGTCCCAGAGCGGTAATCGAACCCGCGTCTCCCGGGTAGCGCCCGAGTATGTTAACCACTACACCACCCAAAACGACCAAGTTTACGATTAATTTGGACATAACCATCACAGGATCCGCTAGTCGAAGCAACCGCATTCATGTTAGCGAATCCGGAGGTTAAGAGTTCTATCCCGTAATTGCCCGGGGATCGAATTTCGTCGCTCCAGGACGACAAAATTTTCAAGTTTTCATATATTATCTGACTTACTATCCATGTCATATTTACACAGAAAAAAAAAAAAAAAAAGAAACGGATTCACACCTTCAAAATTTGTATTGTATGGTGTAATCCCGTATTCCATTCATAATTCCATTATTATTCTACATATATGTAAACGAAACAGAAACAACAGCTGTAACGATGCCAATTTTAAGGACACGGTTAGGTGTTATAATCACAATATTAAGTAAGTAACACTGTATAATACCACAACGTGAAGATCGAATGGCAACTCAGAAATACAGATTGAAGATTTTAGGTTATGCTGCGACGTTACCAGTGATCAGCGTCGCCACCACGCACAAAATTAACAAATTTTAGCAAAGTTTTACTCTCTTTTCAAGCACGATAGCCAACTTTATATTTCTTAAGAAGAGAACAGACAAGCACTATATAAATTTCGAGCCACGACTGCTTTTCTATGAATCCGCAAAATATTGTATTCACCATATAATTTCCCTCTCTTTTTTCATTTTCTTTGTTTCCTAGTTGCTTTACTTCTCTTTTCACAGTGAATCGGGGGCACTCCGGGACGCTGAGATCTTTGCGATTGCGACTTGCGCGACCCTTTAAATCCGCTTCTGGGTCCGGGTTCGAATCCCGTGAGGTATGGATGTTGTGTTTGTCTTACGGCACTGGATCTCTCCCTTCCCTGGAATCAGCGGCCCTTAATTATGGACGGGCGATTGCTTATAGCCCATTGAGTTGCTCACGGTGGTCGTTACACCTCCAACCAAAAGAAAAAAAGAAAAAGCATTGTTGGGACACGTTTTTACCGTGGGTACGTCAAAAACCGCTTAGTAACTTACCACAAGAAAAACGCATGCTGTTTAAAGTTATGCATAAAGCATTTCTTGAAACATACTCTGTTGTGAAAAATAATGCACGTTGAATTATTTCATGTGATTGAGTGAATATTCTTGAAAACTCAAAAACAACGAAATATTACTTTAAAAACCGATAATTTCGAAACTTTGTCGAAGAGTAAATGAAATATACAAAATTGAAAAGCGTTCGCAGCGCACAATAAATCCTATTATTGGCGTTGATACGTCAATACCAATAAAAAACGTGATCATTTACAAAATTAGAAAAAAAAGCAAAAACCCGGATTTCATTGCGCGCTTAAAACGACCGATTTTTACAAAAATTTAATAGAACGTTTTCGGGAATGTAGTTTTTGACCGGGAGTTACTGAAAACAGAACAACTTTTTAGTTCCTTATTGCACATTTTTTGTTATTCCGTCATTTGTTTTTAAACTTGAAAGCAGAATATTAGATGCACTGTGCTTAGATGTATAAGATTCACCTGTAAAACTTGATTTTAGGCAGGGTTTTTTTATCTGCCTTATTAGGCTACGCATGTTGGCATTTTAAAAGTTTCTTTCACGCAAAAACAACACAAACAAAAATAAAAAATCAGACCCCCTTCCCCCTCCACTAAACTTTAACATGCTTGCGTTCACTTTCGTAACTTAGAAAGGAGAAATGAGCAACAGAGGGTAACCGAACATGGCGGCCACGCAGTTCAGCTGGCTTCACTATTGAGAGCACATGTTCCTTCTCCTTATTCTATCCTCTTTGACATCTACTAATAACGTAAGGCGGGCATTTTTATTTACCGGTAACAGTAATGTGCCATCAACTTGTGGTAATAGCATATACACAGCTTACTATTCACTCAGCTAAATAATAACATTGAAAGCATGCGATTTTTGTCCAAATTTTTAAATTTTTTGGGATTTGCATTTTTGAAATTCTGTGCATTAAGTGTGGTTCATCAAAACTTGCTCAAAAGCGGCGAGCACGCCATATTTTGTCCATCAAAAACCTGCTCAAAAGCGGCGAGCACGCAATATTACGTCCATCAAAAATCTGCTCAAAAGCGGCGAGAACGCATATATAGGCATCTTCATTCCCCCTCCATTAGGAACTAAACCACGTCCACTCGTTAAGATGAATTTGGGATTGATTAACCGCGGGAAAAAAGGTATTGCGGGGGATGAAAGGGAACGAAGTCTTCCTACAAAGGCCCATTGTTAGAATGAGGAAGATGCCCAGGGTCAAACAGTAGTGATTTGAAGATCTAGGCAATTCATCCTTATACGTTAGCTTTATTTATTCTGTGCATTCGCTATTTCAGACGAGCAAAAAATCTCAAAAAACTGAGTATGTGTGTGTGTGTGTGTGTGTGTGTTTTAATGTCTGAGTCTGTAAGTTTTTTTAGTTAAGTGATTCGAGCAAACTGTTCAGAATTTTAGTGATTTCAATACATTTCGGAAGTAGAACGAATAATTTCTGGTGTTTAGATCGCAATTAAGAGAAAGAAAATGAACCTTTCTGATTGCCGAAAGCTATTGTTTTTCTCACTCACCTGGATAACAAGCGCAAACGAAAAGTTTCAAAAACTAAAAAAAAAAAAAAAAGATGAATATAATTTAGTGAATTCACTGATTAATTTCTTTGTTTGTAGTACAAGGAACAAAATCTTTTAGTAAATTAGTGAAAATACAGTGTTCTTGGTTGTCGCTCTTAAAATAACTCATAATGCAAGACAGAAAGAGATACGTTACCTCATTCATAGACTTGACTGGGAAGAATATATATATATATATATATGCTCGTGTAAGTATATATATATATCATCATTGTCAACCTTTATCATTATCAATCTACTGCTGGATGAAATGACCCAGAAAAAGATCCCATGGGAGATGGGTGGGTGAACTTCGAAAGCTTGCTCCCCAAATCGCAAGTTTCTTCCATAACTGTCTGTCTTGAGCTAGTCTCCTCCATGCCACTCCACCAGGCTTTCCGATTTCTTCCATCCATCTCCCATGTGATCTTCTGAGTCATTTTCTGTCTTCTGCCCCTTGGTATCCAGTCTAATATTTCAGTTGCCCATGGGTAGTTCATTTTTCCAGCAGTATGTCCAGCCCATTGCCATCTCAGGAATTTTACTTTTGATCATCATGTTTTCCACTCTCTCTCTATATATACAGTACACTCAATGGACAAAACATCAGAAATACCTACCTAATAGCGTGTTGGACCACCTCTACTGCGAATAACAGACTGTACAAGAAGAGGCATCGAATCCACCGGATGCCGGAGGGTTTCCCGAGGTAATGCCAGCCATGCCTGTTGTAGCATTTTCTTCAACTCTGCCCGAGACGATTCAAGATCCATGGATTTGAAGTTCTCCTCCATAGCATCGCAGAGATGCTTCATCCTAGCACCTTGGGGTCGCTATGGATGGCTCCAAACTCAGATGAGTGTTCTCGAGACATGCCTGGGTGGTTGCCAGTGGGGCGGCTCATTGTTCTTCTGAAACAGACCATCGGCCGCAGGATGCGGGAAGGCCATGAAAGCGTGTAGGTGATCAGCCAGCAAATGTTGGCAGCACGCAGAGGTTAAGGACATCTCCAGACACACTAAGGGACCTAATGTGTTCCATAAGAATGCTCCCCAGACCAACACAGAGCCACCACCTCCTTGAACCGAGCCGACCTGGCACGACGGGGCCATGGCCTCGTGCTTTCTAAGCCCCCCCCCGTCAACTTGGTACAGCTGAAAAAGGAATTCATCTGACCACACGACGTGGCGCCACTCTGAAAGGTTTCTGTTTTGAAGTTCTTGGCACTTGGCGAGGTTTAATTTCTGATGACGAGCAGTCAACAGTGGCACTCGAATAGGCCGTTGCCTCCCGTAGCCAAGAGTATGCGGCATGCATGCTCCGTATCGTTCACTCACTGACACTACTTGGGACTCCGTCATTTAAGCTGCATGGGATTTGCACCGCCGTCGGCGAGCGTTTGGTCTGTACGAGTCTGGATAGTCTGCGTCGTCCCAGATCATCAATGGCGCGTGGTCGGGCACTGCTTGCTCTCCAGGCGCTAGTACGTTCGTCGATGGTATACTCGCGGTACACCCTTGATACGGATGGCCTCGAAAACTCTAGCGTCCTTACCACTTCGGCGATAGAATTACTCGTCTGTCTTTCGCCGACAATGCGTCAACGATCAAATTCGCTCAGATAACCACGTTTATCTACACTGGCGGAAAGTGAAAAAGAACACCAAGAAGGAGACGTCTGATACCAACGAAATTTATACAGCATAATAACGGAATACAAAGGATAACGTGATCAAAACATTATGGCAAAATACAGCTGTATTTGCTGGTAAACGGAAAAATAACATTTCCATGTAACATGGTTAGTACGAGATTGAACCGCCATGGACAGCGTCACACTGTGCAATTCTGGCATGGAGTCTGTTGTACAGATGTCGGATGTAAGTTTGGGGTATTGAGTTCCAAGCATCCTCAACCTGGACGCGTAAATCGGGGATGGTCGTGGCTGGCCGTGGAGACCGGATAAGTCGTTGTCCCATAAAATCCTACACGTGCTCAATGGGGGACAAATCCGGTGAACGTGCAGGCCATGGAAATTGTCTCACACCCTGAAGTGTATGTTTCGTTGCACGTGCCGTGTGTGGGCGTGCGTTATCTTGCTGGAAAACACCACGATGGACCGACCTTACAATGGCACATCAACGAGCTGAATGATGATGATGTAGGAGGTGGTGTTTAACGTACCCGGTACAAACACTAGTATAATGAATTAACTTTATTTGCTTTCCGCTAAGCTAATTATTATGAATGATTCTCTTCTTACCAGCTAGCTAATGATATACTTGCACTAAGCTTCAAAATAATGAATTCCCAAAAGGGTGTTGTTACTAGTTAATTACGAACTTAAACAAAGTCTCAACGCTGGTTATTTATAGTAAGTAATAAAAGTTATAAACCTAACAGCCAGACAGAGGTCTGACAAAAACTATGAATTGAGAAAGACTGACTTACTGAAAAACTTCTTTATTTCCAAGACTCTTGGTCAACTAAGGCACACACAACACACCACTACATAACAACACACTGCAACGCAACAACCACGCGACACCTCATAACAACACACAACCTCACCTCATAACAACACACAACGCTTAAGTCTCGATGAACGCGCCTATATACTAGCTACCACCACGTCATGACTTACACTCATTGCCAGATCACATTCAGCGGGTGAAATAATATTTCGTTCAGTAAGAAGATAATTTACATAGTAAAATAAAATAACCAGAGATAGTAAAATCAAAAGGAAAGTGAATATAGAGTATACGTTACATCATCTCCCCCTTAATTTTTCTTTTTTTTTCTTTTTTTCTTTTTTCTCTTTTTTTTTTTGTTTCCGAAAAACCTATCAATTTTGGAGTGTAAGTCTTACATTTCGGTGATTGACGTTTCTCGATCTTTTTTTTGATTTGTTGTTTGGTGGTAGCCGTATTTACATTATCAAACTTGGCATGACAATTTACGAAATCTGTATTCGACTGTGAAATTTGTAGTGTAGAACAAAACAAACCTGCATCGGCATACTTTCCTTTTATTCTGCCTAGCAGGAATCACTTTTTTAATTTCAAATGACGTTCTCATTATTTGGTGAATACATATCAACTGTATCAGCAGCGAAGATTGCCTGGAGCTGCCTAACAGTAACAATTTTATTATTTTCATTTCAAATTACGTTCGCCTTATTCGTTGAAATACATACCAACTGTATCAGCAGCGAAATTTACCTGGAGCTGCCTAACAGTAACAATTTTATTATTTTACCCCTAAGCACATAGATATATATAAAAAAAGTGGATTAGTAGATGGACATAGAAGAAATATAAAAAAAAACAACACATATAAACACAAAAAAGAATGCATAGGCCCACACGAAAAAAAGAAATTCTGACACGCCAACTGGTCGTGCAGGAAAAACAACAAACTGAGAAAAGAACCTGTCCACGAGAACTTACTTATCTCGAGGACGCATAAAAACTCTAGTGCGATAACGTTTTCCAGGCCTAATTGGACTGGTAAAATCAGGTGGCTTCGATCTCTTCCGGGACTGGAACGGAACTGGAACATCGGTCTGCTGTCGGTCAGGAAATCCCGGCGGCTGACGGGAACGGTCAGGAATGGCGGAAATCCTTCGGTCCGAAACGGCTGAAGTCTGTGGGTCCAGAAATCCCTGCGGCTGAGAAGAACTGTCAGGAGTCTGGCGGTCTGGAAATCCCTGCGGCTGAGAAGAACGGTCAGAAGTCTGGCGGTCCGGAATCCCTTGCGGCTGATAGTAACGGTCAGGAGTCTGGCGGTCCGGAATCCCTTGCGGCTGATAGGAACGGTCAGGAACGTCAGAAGTCTGGCGGTCCGGAAATCCTTGCGGCTGATAGGAACGGGCTCCCCCAGGCTTTGGATATGAAGTCCCTTTGTGCTGGGGCCCGTTGTGTCCTTTCAGTATCTTTTTGGACGGACGTGTCTCCGACCACATCGTTTGCTTTCGCTTACGCCCACGTGGCATGAGAGTAGCAGCAGGCATCGGCCCTGTTTGCCCTGAACGGAGGTTCCAGGGGCGAAACCCGGGTGGATGCAAAGATTTCTGCCTTCGTCGCTGTTGCGGCGAAGCAGATTGGGGAGACAAGTCACGTTTGCGCCCAGCCTTTGGTGGTGCTGGACGGTTTGGAACCGGAAATTGAGGATGCATAACTGATAAGTCAGAAATGTCCGAAGCCTCTGAGTCGCTGCTGTAATTCAGTGGTCGAGCAGGGCGATGTTTAGATTTACCTATAGGAATACTTTCGGACGAGGTATTCAAAGAAGAAGTAGCCCGCGTTGGTGCAGAGTTATCCGGAAACGGCGCAGCAATAGTCTTGGCAATGGTTGGAGGGAAAGGAACGATACTAGTATTCGACGAACTCGATTCGAGCCTTGGTCTCATGGGAGAATCAGGTTGCGTGTGTAGAAACCCGTCTGGAGGGGGAGGGTGAAGGAAAAATCACTGGAGATTCTTCAAAAATGTTTGTTGGTTCGTCCAAAATTTCTGGCGGTTGAACATGAGATATAGATTCTTGAGTCTGTGGAACAGAAGGTTGAGTAGGATTGATAATGAAATCGATATTCCGTTCGTGATACTTGCGACACTGATCAACATGTACATATTGAAAATGGTTGTCCGGTTTCTCCAGAACAATATTATTTTCAAAGACATTTGCCACCCGATATGGACCTTCGTAGCTGGGTGCAAATTTCTTCACTAAAGTATGCGAAACAGAAGACTGGAAGTGCGTTTCCACGAGAGTGAGATCTCCAACGACAAGATCTGGTTCCCTACGCCTAGAATTATAATATCTTGCTTGAGCCGCTTGTGCTCCTAGCATTGCAACACGAGCTTTTTCTGCCATAATGTGTACTGATTGCGGAGTTGGTCGCTGATTTAGTTCGTCGATAATCCCCGTTAAATTTTCAAAAGGGGTTTTAATTTTGCGACCCAGAAAAAGTTCTGCAGGAGTAATTTTAGTAGACTCGTGGACAGACGAGCGGAGGGCGAACGCAAAAAGTTCTAAATGGTCATCCCATCTTTCATGATGATCCATTACAAAAGTCGCAATCGTTTTCACTAGCGTTCGGTTAACGCGTTCTGCAGGATTACTCTGGGGATGATATGGGGAAATGAATTTATGTTTAATGTGTAGTCTCGCACACATTCTTTCAAAAATGTCAGAAATAAATTGAGGACAATTATCCGAAACTACTTTATTAGGTGCACCATATCTAGAAAATACTTCATTAACTAAGACATTACAAATAACTTCAGCCGTAGCGGCTTTAATGGGAAAAACTTCAACATATTTAGAAAAATTATCAGTTAGTACTAAAACATAACGAGCTTTATTTTTAACAGATAATGGATAAGGTCCCAATAAATCAATGGAAATAATATCAAACACATGAGAACTTGAACTAGATTTCAAGTGACCGGCCGGTCTTACATTACGGTAATTATTAATCTGACACAAGTGACATGAACGTATGCGAGCACACTTTGGTACATGCCAGGCCAATAGGCAACATCCCGCAATTTACAACGGGTCTTGCGAATACCTAAATGGCCTGCAAGAGGTTTGTCATGAAATTCATTTAAAAGAGCCATTCTAAGGGTTCGCGGAATACATGGGCGAAACTCTGCCCAAACTCTGCCCTAGTAGTCCTAGATTTTGTATAATAAAGAAGACCCTCTATTACCTCAAAATGTTGTGACCTTCCAGCCAGAGAAGGATCACTTTGTATGGGGCGAACCCGCAAGCAAAAAATTGTAGATATCCCCAAAATCTGGATCATTTATTAATTCTGCCATTATCTGCTCTCTGGATGTGATATCAGCTATTAGAAGTAAAGGCTGACATCCAGGAGTAGTTTCTGTGGGGACCCCACTAATCGGAACGCGAGATAATGCGTCCGGTAATTGATTCTTATGACCTGGCTGATATGAAATTTTGATATTGCTCTCTTGTAACTTCAGAGCCCACTTCATAAGTCTTTGAGATAGGTGCTTAGCAGAATTCAAATACTGGAGGGCAGAATGATCCGTAATTATGTTAACTGTCAATTCATTAAGATAACATTGAAATTTATTCAGTGCATACACAACAGCAAGACATTCACGTTCCGTAGCTGAATAATTGCGTTCAGCTTTGGCTAAAGTACGAGACGCAAAAGCTATTGGATGCCCAGCTTGTGACAAAACGCAACCAAGACCAACTCCGGATGCATCAGTATAAATATCAAATTCCTTAGTATTATCCGGGAAAGCCAACACCGGAGGCTGAGTCATCGCAGACTTCAGTGTTTCGAATGCAGCGTTAGCCTCAGGTGTCCAAATAAACTTCTTGTATTTACGTTTTAACGCATACAATGGCTCACATATTGTAGCATAAGCGGGGACGAACTGCTGATACAACCGGTCATTCCCAGAAAGCGTGATAGTTCTTTTGCTGTTTTAGGCCGAGGAAAGTCAACAATAGGCCTAATTTTTTCATTATCAGTGAATAAGCCGTGGGGAGTGATTTTCAACCCCAGATATACAATCTCGTCCCGCGCTATCTGGCATTTACTAGGTTTTAACGTCAAGCCAGCATTGTATATAAGTTGGAACACCTGTTTGAGCAGAGAAAGGTGCTCGTCAAAAGTCTCTGGTGTGATAATAATGTCATCCAAATAGACATGCACATGGGGACCCAGGACAGGTCTGAGAACCGTATACCTAAGTTTTTGGAAAGTAGCAGGTGCAGAAGCTAGTCCAAAAGGCATACGTAAATATTCATAGGCCCCAAAGGAAGTCACAAAGCCTGTTTTATCGACAGAGTCCGGATGTACTGCCACCTGCCAATATCCACTCGCCAAATCCAAAGTTGACATCCATTTGGTTGACGACAAGTCATTTAAAATATGTGACATGACAGTTAGGGGATAATTGATTGTTTTTGTGACTTGGTTGAGCTTGCGAAAATCTGTCACGAAACGAAATTCATTTGGTTGTTTCTTTGGAACCAAGAAGGCAGGGGCAGCCCAGGCGCTTGTTGATTCTCTGATTATGCCCTGCTTAATCATTTCAGCAATTTGACGTTGCATTTCCTGTTTCTTATGTGGAGCACAAGGGTAAGGTTTCGTCGCAATTGGTTTCGAACCATCAGTGTCAATAACATGATAAACCACCTGTGTGAAACCAGGTTGATCCGAAAATAAACCAGGGCTTTCCTGTAAAAGGAGAGAAAGCTGGTCTCGTTGCCCCTCATTCAATTGGTCACTCAATAATAAACTCGTGATATCTACAGGAACCGTAGGAATCATTTCGACAGGTTCCGGAAAGGAAATCACATGTTGTACAAAATTCAAAGTTATTTGAAACTGGTTTATAAAGTCCATTCCCATTAGACATTTCACGGGTAGCTCGTCTATAAGCAGGAAAGAATGTGTAAAACGAGCTTTTCCCAGCCCTAAAGATAATATGACAGTTCCTGAGATACTGAAGATTTCATTATTTGCACCTCGCAAATACTGCGTTGCAGGCCGAACGGGTATTGCAGAAAAAGTGTCAGTGCAAAACTTTGTATTTAGGGCTGATATCTCAGACCCAGTGTCGAACTTTGTCTCGACAATAATGTCTTCAAGTGTCAAGAATACATCAGGCAACTGAGGAGTTTGAACAGTCACTAATACTGTTTTAGGGTCAGAATGTTTGGTATCAGGAAGCAGGACCGACCCTTCGTCTACTTCCTGTGGAAGTTTAAAGGAATCCTGGTGGGGTTATCATGTGGTCGGAAACCTCGACCCTGCCGGGTATCGGGAAAATTTTCACGATGAGGAGAACTGCGTGAAAACTGCGTCGGGAACTCCGCGTGTCTGTTGACATTTTCATATCCGTTACGTCTGCCCTCAGCACGGGCAGAAAAATTATCATTGCCCTGAGCAGGATAACGTTCCGAATGCTGCTGAGTGAAACGGGTCGAGCATACTGTGCATTATTACGATATTCCGAAGCTTGTGCAGAAACTCGCTGTTGGTTTGCCACTCTTCTGTGTGGTGGAACGTATGAAGCTTGGGTGGGCACCTGTGTATGCTCGCGCTGAAAGTTATGTCTATTATGCCGCTGAGGGTTTTCGTAATAAGCCTCGCGGGGTGCCCGAGCATGGTGAGTTGAACCATGTTTGCCATGTCGCTCTTCATACGTGCGTATGAGGCGAAGGCATTCATGAATTGTGGCAGGGTGTCGAACCTCAAGAAAATCTTGTAAGAATGGGTCGAGCTGCTGCACGAGGGTATCCAACATGTCAACATGACTGGCATGTGGATCCCATAGGTTGTATAGGCGTGTAGTTTCCAATGCAAATGCAACAGGGCTATCATTGGGACCTTGCTGACGCGAAAAAAGCTGTTGAGCAAGGCTAGCTCGACTGAGGCCGAAAGGAAAGACCTCCAAGAATTCTGCACGGAAATTCTCATAATGAGAATCCGGGTTCGACCCTCGCCACTGCCGATACCAGGTCTTAGCGGTATCCCTGAAGCAAGTCCCGGCAATTTGGACCTTGCAGTCTTCAGGAATATTATATAGATCAAAATGATCTTCCAGATCTTCGAGGAACTTTAAGGACCCCTCCAAACCATTGAAATGAATTGTTCCTGCATGCGGCACGAAATGGGCAAGCATTCTGCTTCGCTGAGAGGATTGAACTCCCTCAGGTACGACCCGCGACTCAGAGTAATAAGAAGCTGGTGCATTACGAAATGGTGAAGAATGCCTGGGTGCGTGTAGATCATTCATATCAAAGTCAGAGCCACAGGCTTCGTGCAAATTGTCCAAAAAAACACCATTACCCTCGAGACTTGCCGAATGGTGGAAATTTGAAGTTGTCTCAGGTAAGGAAGACATTAATAATAATAGTCAGGATCTCGTGTTCGAGAAAAGTTCGGGCGCCAATTATAATGAATTAACTTTATTTGCTTTCCGCTAAGCTAATTATTATGAATGATTCTCTTCTTACCAGCTAGCTAATGATATACTTGCACTAAGCTTCAAAATAATGAATTCCCAAAAGGGTGTTGTTACTAGTTAATTACGAACTTAAACAAAGTCTCAACGCTGGTTATTTATAGTAAGTAATAAAAGTTATAAACCTAACAGCCAGACAGAGGTCTGACAAAAACTATGAATTGAGAAAGACTGACTTACTGAAAAACTTCTTTATTTCCAAGACTCTTGGTCAACTAAGGCACACACAACACACCACTACATAACAACACACTGCAACGCAACAACCACGCGACACCTCATAACAACACACAACCTCACCTCATAACAACACACAACGCTTAAGTCTCGATGAACGCGCCTATATACTAGCTACCACCACGTCATGACTTACACTCATTGCCAGATCACATTCAGCGGGTGAAATAATATTTCGTTCAGTAAGAAGATAATTTACATAGTAAAATAAAATAACCAGAGATAGTAAAATCAAAAGGAAAGTGAATATAGAGTATACGTTACACTAGTTGTGTACGGGAGTGATAGCTGATCGCTCCCCACACCAGGAGACCAGGTGTAGGCCCTGTGTGTCGCTGGCGGATGCAGGAAGGGTTGATACGCTCCACTGTGCGTCTGCGAACACGCATACGGCCATCGGAGGCTCCCAATCAGAATCTGTTTTTATCGTTGAGCACGACAGATCGCCATTGCGTTCTCCAGTGCAGACGTTGGCGACACCACTGCAGCCGTTCCTGACGGTGGGCTAGAGTCAGAGGTATACATGCCAGAAGCACACGTGCACGTAGTCCTGCATCCAGTAGACTGTTGCAGATTGTTCGCACAGTCGCCTCAGGTGCAACGGCAGCTCGAATTTGCGTGGCAGTGGATGTTCTGCTTGACAACGCCGCTCTTCTTATGCGTCGATCGGTCCGCTCATCAGTCCGTCTGTGACTCCCGGTTCCACGTTTTCTCGTGTGGGAATGTTCCTCGGACTATCTACGCCACCATCGTACCACCGCCGATACTTCCCGTCCAATTCGCTCCGCAATACGACGATACGACCACCAGGCCTCGCGGAGTCCGACTAGACGACCTCGCTCAAAGTCCGATAACTGCTGAAATCGTACACGTCTTCCCAGAGGCGGCGGAAAGGAAGTTCGTTGACCGGGTCCAAAAGTTCGAATCGTGGTGTACCGCTCCCTTCCCGCTTCCCGAAACAAACAGAAGAAAAACAATGCCTCAGGAGCTTTTTTTGGATTAGGACCACCCACCACTTACCTACAGGAACCTTCTAAAGCACATCGCAACAATCGCACATATGCCAAACAAAACAAAAAGAAATAAAAATATTGGCTGAAATTATTGACTGGGCCAGGGCCCTGGCAGCCCGGGCGGTTCCGCCGCCACTGCGTCTTCCATGTCCAGGCATTGCAGCTTCTTCAGGGTCTTCGCACGTGTCCGTACGCCGACGACTGATTACATTCACTTCGCCGTACTCCTTAAATACCACCGACGATAATTTGCATATTATGCCGTGCTGTGGCGTAAGCGCTCACCGGTTGGTCCCGAAATTAACATCACACCTACGTAAACTCGTAGGTGTGATGTTAATTTCTCGTAGGTGGGATTTTAGTAAACTCGTAGGTGTGATGTTAATCGACGCCAATAACATATGTAAATTTCATTATCGTCCGCCACGTAGGTGTGTAACATCACACCTACGTAAACTCGTAGGTGTGATGTACGTAAACTCGTAGGTGTGAATTAACGAGAAATTAACATCACACCTACGTAAACTCGTAAGTGTGATGTTAATTTCTCGTAGGTGTGATTTTAGTAAACTCGTAGGTGGGATGTTAATCGACGCCATTAACATATGTAAATTTCATTATCGTCCGCCAATTCCTTCTTTGTGTTCTTTTTCACTTTCCGCCAGTGTATGTTCGTCGATTGTGATGCACTATGGGAAACCCTGCTGCGTGCCTTTTTATGACATGCATTTGGTTTTGGTCTGTCACACTCTGGGTGGGGTATGCCCATCACCCCTACCTCTATCCTTTCTGTCTACAGTGTGTATATCACCCATCCGACTTATGGCATGATATCCCAGTATTTATTAGTAGAACTGGAAAAATCCTTTTATTTTTCTCTTGGTAGCACAAACCAAGAAGGAGAATTCATGTACTTCCGAATTTCTGCGGTGCACAGCTTTTCTGCTAGGTGGCGAAATATTTCTTATACTATGTGTACATTTAAAATATCCAGAAGGAAGAAAATTCTTTCACATTAGATAGCTGAAGCAGTGAGCAAAACGGTTGGCAGCAAAGTCCACTGATAAACCCCTACATTGACTTACCACTAAGAAAACAACTAAATATACACCATACAAAAGTCTTAAAACTTTTCATGTAAAGCAGTGTACACAGATAGCATTTCGTTCAGGGACTTTGATCAAAGCGTACGAGTTTTCCTGATTACATAAAGCATAATTAGGAAAACTCGAACAAAAGGAGATATAACTCTGTGGGTACGAGTTTGCCGAGTACAAATCTGTTTTAATCCCATTCCTTTATGCCCAGAAGCGTAGCTGGGCATTTCTGCCACCGGAGCGAACCAAAAAATATTGCGCCCCCCATAAGTCTTTTTTTTTTGGTTTCGGGGTTTAATGACCACTATGAGCAACTGTAGGGGCCATAAGCATGATGATCATGATCATATGTAGAGGATTTTAGGAAGGGAGTGTCTGACCCCAGGTCTTAAACAACCCTTAGAAATAGGAAGCTAGGAGATTAGGGCTAGAGTGTCCGATAGGAAAGTGACACGGAAGCGAAGTAGAAGGGGGGACGCCCTTATTTATTACTGGGGGTCAGTATCCGGGGTCCGACGGCTTAACGTGCCCATCCGACGCACGGCGGATATTTAGTCGATCGAGCGTTTGTACCTGCCTGGGATCGAACCTGAGGTCCTTTTTTTTATTGGAGGTTTAACGACCACCGTGAGCAACTCAATGGGCTATAAGCAGTCGCCCGTCCCTAATTTAGGGTCACTGGTTCCAGGGAAGGGAGAGAGCCAGTGCCGTAAGACAAACACAACATCCATGTCTGATCGGGATTAAAACCCGGGCGCCTTATGGACGAATGATCAGAGGCCATCGCTTAGACCACTGCGCCACCGGGGCGGCCTTGAGGTCCTTTCCGTGGCAGTCACGAACGTTGAGGGGCCATAAGCAGTCTTCCATCCCTAATTTAGAGCCTCTGGTACCATGGGTCTCTAAATTAGGGACGTTTAACCAGGGTATCTAAATTAGGGACGTTTAACCAGGGTATCTAAATTAGGGACGTTTAACCAGGGTCTCTAAATTAGGGACGTTTACCTGTAATTGTGCGTCCGGGCTCGAATCCCGCATGAGGTATGAATCGTGTGTCTGCCCTACGGCACTGGCTCTCTACCTTCACTGGTGCAAGTGGCCTGAAAGCAAGGACAGGCGCTGCTTATAACCCATTGAATGACTTGCTCACGGTTGTCGTTAAACTCCTCAGTATAAAAAGAAAAAAATCATACTTCGACGGTTTGTGCAACTTTTTTGAACTACTTCGTACCATCATAACGACGGTATTACACCAAACAGACCGAATGCAGCTTGTGTCTCACCGTTGCGATAATGAAAGAAGCCCTCAGAAAATCTTCAACAACGTGAATGATATCATTATCTTGCGATATATTTACAACCCCTTCGTTTCTAAATGCGAGCAACTAACAACCGGGAATATTTTGAGGAAGAAATGGGATTTTTAAGTTGCCAAAGGCTACTGAAACAGAAAACATTTATAAGCAATTTCTATAAATGGGCAAATGACGAACGAAGTACGCCGCGAAAAAACTATCAAAAACTGGTTCAAAGATTTCAATTCCAACTCTAATCATATTGTAAAAAGAGATTTTTGCGCCCTCTCTCGAGCTGCGCCCGGGGTGGCCGCCCTGTCTGCCCCGCCGTAGTTACGCCTCTGTTTATGCCGCCCCTTTGGCTCAGGCTTATGACAAATCGTCCAAATGGGTCCGGATTCGAATCCCAGTGAGGCATGGATGTTGTGTTTATCTTACGCATAAGCGCTGACTATAGAGGGACAAGAAGAATCTTGCCCTCTCAATAATTTTACTGAAGGGGAAGTGCCCACCTAGTATTTTTCATTCTGTTGAACTAAATAATCGCTTGGGTCTCTTAAGGTAGATCAAGCTCCATCTTATGAGGCCAAAGCTCTTTATTTCCAAAAAAGTAATAAATAGCAAAATAAGTAAAAACGTTTTTAACATATTCAGTATTGCTCATTTGATAGGTAACTTGATTGCCATCCCCGTATTGGGTTTGATATGTTTTCACGATGTGTGGTAAATGTTTAAAACAATTATCATAAATAAAATAAATAAGAATACAGAAACGTAAAATCTCTAGCGCCTTTATTTACCTAGTTATTATTTGTGCTTCTCATTCCTTGTTCCAGTAACCTTGCTGATTTCTCACGTTTTATAAATGTTTGAAAATAAAGTATCTCTGGATATTTTTATAAAATCACAGGATGAGTTTTTAAATAAAAGAATATTTCTGTTTCCTTTTGCATTTGCTCGTGAACAATTACAATTGCGTTTTTTTTAAACATACGTCGTTGTCGTAGTTTACCATTTTGGCCTTTCTTTTTCTTGTTCACCTGAGAATAAAAGAAGCTTGTCCCCTCAGTAGTATAAAAGGACCGATCCGGCCGCAAGGATGCATCCTTCTAGAGAAGGATGGGGCGTGGCCTGCTGCAGAAGGATGGGGACGTGGCTTGCGGCAGAAGGATGGAGGCGTGGCGTGTGACCGAAGGATGTGGGGGCGTGACAGGTGGCGCTAGTGTGTAGGGTCGATGCTGCCCCTAGCGGTGATTCTTGGAACTTTCGATGGATCTTTGAGAGATGGCAACGACCGAGTGGGAGAAAGGGCATGGCAGATGACGCTAGTGTGTTGGGTCGATGTGCTGTCCCCTAGCGGTGCTTCTTGGAACTTTCGATGAATCTTTGTGAGATGGCAACGACCGAGTGGGGGAAAGGGGATGTATACGTTGCCCCCTAGCGGTGCTTTTTCGAACTTTATTATTACGTTGGACCTTTGTTTTTGAGAGATGGCAACGACCGAGTGGGGGAAAGGGGATGTGTACGTTGCCCCCTAGTGGTGCTTTTTCGAACTTTTCTCGGGAGATTTACTGGACTTTGTCAAATTTTTTGAAGGAAGTTTTTTTGTCGTTTCCAATTTTTTTTATTAAATTTATATTTTCAGGAATTCCCTGAGGTGTTAGGAATTTTTATACACGCTGCAGTATTTTTCCCCTCAGGTTCATAAAAAATGATCTGGTGGTCCCAGCGAGACCATTAAGAAAATATGTTTGAAAGGGGAAGCATTTTTAATAAAATTCTTGGAATTTTATTTTAAAATGCAGTGTGAGGGAGTGGACGTTATTTGAGTTGTGAACGAGTTGGTGTGAACATGAATTTTTCTGTTGCGGTGGAACATCTCTCGTTGAATTGTTGTAATGGAGGATGTAATGAAACAGGCGTATCTTACAGCCGTAAAATAAGGAAGTCTCGGTGGGGTGAATGCTTTATTCCGTGTTGTCAAGAAAGAAGGCGTCAAGAAAAAAGACGTGGAAAAATGGCTGAAGGGGGAAAAAACGTACACCCTCCACAAACCGACGAGACGTCATTTTCTGAGAAACAGAGTGTTGGTGAATAAAATAGATCAACAGTTTCAAGCAGACCTGGTTGACCTTCCCAGTTAGAGTCGACATAATAATGGATTTCGTTACTTGTTGAAGTGTATTGATATATTTTCCAAATATGCGTGGGTGATTCCCCTAAAACAAAAGTCGAAGTTCCATATCGTTCAAGCGTTTTCCAAGATTTTCGAACAGAGAAAACCATTAAAACTGCAAACTGATAAAGGAACTGAATTTAAGAACAAAGAATTCCAAAAGTTTTTAAAACAGCACGAGGTGCATTTCTTTACGACGAACAACGAGACGAAAGCAAGTGTTGTGGAAAGATTCAATCGCACGTTGAAAACTAGAATGTGGCGCTACTTTACAAGTCAAAACACCTTCAGATTCATCGACGTGCTCGACGATTTAGTCAACAGTTACAATCATTCTCCCCATCGAAGTATAAAAATGAAGCCTGTGGAAGTGAACGAAAACAATGAAAAGCAAGTGTTTGACAATCTATAGTGGTTTCAAGAGGGAAAAACCCTCCTATAAATTCCAAGTCGGCGATCACGTACGAACAATCATGTACGAACCATACCGCTGCTGTACGAAATCCTTCGAAGATTATTACGTCAGTCAAACTGGAAAAGGAATAGTTTACTATCAAGGAGTGCCACTACAAAAAGGTTATGGACTTGGAGGACTTTTTCGTTCATTATTTAGAGCGGCGGTACCGTTATTTAAACAAGGTGCTAAAACGCTCGGAAAACAAGTCTTACGAACGGGTATGGATCTCGCCAATGACGTCATTCTCGTTAAAGATGTGAAAACGGCAGCCAAACAACGAGCTAAAGAAGCAGGACAAATTCTCACTGATAAAGCAGCTTCTAAAGTGAAGAAAATGTTGGGGGAAGCGTTAAAAGAAAGAGAAAAACGAAGAAACGTATCATTCGTTCAAAGAAAGCCAGAAGGACCGCATGCGATATTTTTGATCCGTAAACCATGGCTATGATTCACAGTCATTCTTCCGTATGTCTCAAGTCGGAATTGGATTTATTTGCTTTACCGCCTACCCAAACGAGCATAGAAAAAGGACAATGGATCGAATATCACCCATTGGCCAACATTCGAGATGGAGGACCTCTGGAATTTAATATTTCTGGGAGTGGAGAAGAATACATGGATTTGTCTTCCAGCCAACTCTGTGTGTAAATTAAAATTGTGAAAGCTGACAATTCTTCCCTACCTGAAAAAGAGCCCGTGGGTCCCATTAACTGTTTTCTTCATTCTATGTTTTCTCAAGTCGACATCAGTTTAAACGAAAGAGTGATTTCCTCATCAAGCAACACGTATCCCTACAGAGCTTATATCGAAACTCTACTGAATTACGGAGAAGAAGCAAAGAAATCCTATTTAGCATGTGAAGGTTTTTACAAGGATACAGCCGGACATCTACACGAAATTAATCCCACGAATGATGCAACAAACAAGGGATTACATCAACGCTACGAACTCATAAAAGAAAGCAAGACGCTGGATATGATTGGAACCTTGCACTGCGATTTATTTTATCAAAACAGACTGCTGCTCAATTTAGTGGATATGAAAATCAAACTGGTTCGAAGTAAACCTGATTTCTGCCTTGTTTCCTCCTCCGAGATCCCCAATTACAGAGTTCTCATCGAACAGGCATCCATTTTTGTGAGAAAAGTGAAAGTCAACCCTGGAATTGCCATCGGTCATGCAAAAGCTTTAGAAAAATCTCCTGCCAAGTATCCCATTGATCGAGTTTTATGCAAAGTGTATTACGTCTCTCAAGGAAGTATGTCCTTCGTGCAAGACAACGTATTCCTCGGACAAATGCCCAAAAGACTGGTTATTGGATGTGTAGACAACGACGCTTTTAATGGTACATATAAATCCAACCCATTTGAATTCAAGCATTATGATGTCAACTTTATCGCCGTGTCCGTTGACGGACAGCCAGTTTCTCATAAACCTCTAGAACCCAATTTTGAAAAGGGAAGCACAATTCGTTCCTTCCACAGTCTATTTCAAGGCACCGAGAAACTGGGTCAGGACCGTGGAATATTTATCGATCGTGCGGAATTTTCCGAGGGATACACTCTTTATGCATTCGATCTCAGTCCGGACCTATGCGATGGAGGACATTTGAACTTGATCCATCAAGGAAATTTAAGAGTGGAAATCAAATTTGGAAAAGCTTTGGTAAAAACCATTTCTGTAATAATCTTCGCAGAGTTCCAGAACATTATTGAATTTTCCAAGTCCAGAAATATTCTTTGTGATTTCTCCAATTGAAGAAATGAACAGTATACAAATTACCAAGTCCTTAAAGCAAGATCACGTGAGCCGACGTTCCTTCCTCGGAGTGTTTGCCTGTGACCGCCTTCCCAAGAGAATTGTCAAGTTCCCAGCATGCCTTGTTGTGAATACGGACCGACATGGAAATCCTGGAAAACACTGGTTGGCTATGTATATGTCAAACCCAAAAACAATGGAATTTTTTTATTCTTTCGGACATTCTCCAGAATATTTTCAAGGACCTATTGCTCAATTTGTCTCCAAGTTTGAAACTATGAATTTTAATTATGTACCTCTTCAAAGTTTGTTTACGGCCGTATGTGGTCAATTTTGTATTTTCTTCCTTTATTCTAGATGTCGCGGAAAAAGCTTGTGCTCCATTGTAAGAAATTTTCGATGGAAATCTGAAACAAACGACGTGCGTGTCTATTATTTTGTTCGAAATAAATTTGGAATTGTAACAAAATTTAGAATTTCAAATAAAAATTGATTTCAACTCTAATTTATGTGTCTTTAAATTATTTTGTAAGTTCTTGATTGACCTCAGTTGACAACATGGAAGTGCCCAGACTACAACATCATTTCACAGCTCTGATAGCGGGTCCTACGGGAAATGGAAAGACCCAGTTTGTAAAACGCTTACTTCAGCATCAAGGGGAAGTCCTCTCTCCCCCTCCCGAAGACGTGGTGTGGTTCTATGGGGTTCACCAAACATTGTATGATGAGATAGAAAACGTGACATTTGTGGAAGGCATCCCCTCTAATTTCCGTGACTATGTGAAAGGAAGAACGCTGTTTGTTATTGACGATCTCATGACTGAATGCGGAAGTGATAAAAAATTGACTCACTTGTTCACTAGAGGGAGTCATCATTTCAATGTGTCCGTGATATTCATTACTCAAAATATTTTTCATAAAGGTAAAGAAATGCGAGAAATTTCCCTGAATGCTCATTACTTGTTTCTGTTTAAATCACGAAGAGATGTGAATCAAATCACTCATTTAGGGAGGCAGTTGTACCCTAGCAAACTTAAATTTTTTCAAGAAGTGTATATGGATGCCACAAAATCCCCTTACAGCTATTTATTGATTGATCTAAAACCTGAGACAAAGGAAGAATTAAGATTACGCTCCCAGATACTTCCGGGAGACATTCAAGTAATATATCAACCTCGGTGAAATGAAATGTCTCAGTTTTCATCATGACGCTGTCTAAGCAGCAGGTCCAACTTTTATGTATGATTCAACACTGTTCAAAAAAAGTATTAAAAGACCTAATATCGAAGTGTAGAAAAAGTGGAATTAAAGCACTATGTAAAGTTTGTATGAATACGTTAAAAGGAAATGCTCCGCTTACTCCCACCCAGAAACATTCATTGCAACGACATAAGCACACCTTGCGAGCGAGCTCTCGAAAAAAGACACCTCGGTATAAAAAGAGGAAACTCCTTATTCAAAAAGAGGGATTTTTAGGTGTGTTGATTCCCGCTGCTCTCAGTGTATTAACGACTCTGCTTACGAAATAATGGAATTTGCCAAGAAAATGGTTCTGATTCCCGAAGAACGGATTTCCTGTCATATGCCAACAGACGAAACGCTAACGGACTTGGACAAAGAAATGAAAAAAATTCTCCTAAGCAAAGAGTCTGACGAAGTAAAAGTGAAATTATATAATCAAGTCTTGAATAAGCGCATTCATGTTTCCAGTTTTAATCCTCCAGTTGCATCTCACGAAACCCCATCGAGAACTGAAGAACCAGTGAAAGAAGAACATGTCAAAGACGAGAAAGTAAAAGATGTTGTGGAAGACCTTATCGTTCAGTCCGTTCATTCTAACTTCAAACGAAATGCAAGAAATGTGCTGGACGTCTTTAAAACGAACTCTGATATTTTATTGACTGGAGTCCCAAGGCCGAATTTAAATATAATGGACGCATTGTGAAAAAAACGAATATAGTAGACCTCATAGACTCTATGTTTCGAAGCAAGGGATTTAAGCTGTACATACCTCCTGAATTTGTAAAAGCATTAAAAGACATTAATTTGCCCAAAAAGTACATTAAAAATAAACAAATGTTGAAAGTTCCTGTACAAGAAGGAAATTCTGTTGTAACTTCTAAACGAAAAAATACAAATTCTAAGAAAATATGTAAAAATGTTCGTTCGATTCCATATTAAAAAAATTTAGTTGAACAAAAGTGTCATTCTTTTTTTTTCTCTTTTTTAAATGTATTCATTTTCGGAACAGTTCATTCTTTCTTAGAGTTAAAAATGGAACACTTCAGTTTTTCTTATTAGACAAGTTTGAGAAAACACATTTCATTAAAAGCAGGGAAATTCCCATAGAATAACATGGGGAAACTAGTATACATAAAAAGACTGTTTCGAAACGAGTAAAAATCTGTTGAAGTTCGTTTTCGAAAAAGTTGGAAATAGAATGTAGTAAAAACAGTCACAGCAAGTTCCTGAAAGTTGAAAATTGGATGCACTAAAAATGTCTAAGGAAATAAATTTTTATAAAACACAACTGTTTTAGTTTTCCCAGGCTAGAGGGGTCTTCAGTGAGAGCGCTTCTTCTTTTTCAACTAAAAGAATGAAGCGAGTCAGTTTGAAACATTACAAACTCCCCGAAAATAAGCCGTGTACTCTGGTTTCGGCTCAATACTGTAAAGCATTGCTCTCAGACCAGTCGGAAATCCCCCCGATTGGCCGCCTGATGGAAAACATCAGGCCCATTTCCTTTAATAAATACCCAAATATCCTTAAGAAAAGTCTTTTGCAAAAAAAAATACTAGTTCCCCATTAAAACAATTCTTTCTGTTACTATTTTAAAAAAGAAATTTCTTTTACTTTTAAAATTCTTGAAACTTAATATTTTGACTCATTTCAATAAAAAAACATAATTTCACTAAATTTATATGAAACAAAAATAATTACACTTAAATTTAGGCTCTAGAATTAGAAAAAAAATTGCTTTAAACATTTCCAAAAAAATATTTGCATTTTTTTAAAACTTGAATTCTCACTTTTTTTCAGTAATTTACCTCCCTCCCTCCCCCCTTCCCTTACCCAAATTTTTAGGAGCCCTAAAAAGGACTTTTTTTCAACAGCTGCTGTTTCCTCCAACTCAATACAAGTCGTATTGGGCTACATGCATATCGTGAACCGTTTTCAACAAGTTCGTAATGTCCAGATTTTCTAAAAATTCTTTGGAGATGAGTCCCTTCGAAGCATCAACGAAAGATTCCGCTACAACCACATGCTGCAGCAAGCAACGGTGCAGTGAGTGCTAAACTTGATATTCATGAAATCAGAGCAGGCATGCTCCATGATGTTGTTAGGCAATTCACGATAAGGCAAGAGACATTCCGGACATCGAAACAGTGGGTTGAGCGTTCTTTTGCCGCGGTAGACCATGACTCCAATAAGAATTTGTTGGCGGAAGCATCTGGAGTACAGATCCTGATCTCAGAGTTAATGAAACTGGTTTAAACCCGTTTCGCTTAAAAATAAAGTCTCTTTCTTGCCCGAGAGCAATGCACGACAAAGGTTCTAAATCTGATTCATTGTCCATGTGAAATCCGATGTTATCTTTTCCAGTTCTGTATTTGTTTATTAAAACAAAGTTGAACGTCTCCTCGCATTCTTTCTCAACAGCAAGCTTGATTTCTTGAAGCAATGGGGTCCAAGCTCAAACCGCTCAAAGTGTATTTCAGATTGGGGTCCCCGAAGGCAACATGCTGTCTAAGAATGTTATAACACTTTCCGAAAATTTTTATTTTTGAGAATTCACCACTCAAATATTCCACTTCATCTTCCAAACGGGAATAGTAAGTAATCGCTTGAGCAGGGGAGAAGAACTGAGAGTAACGAAAATTCAGATTTTCCTTGTTATGACGAAGAGACATTTTTTTCAGGTCAACACACTCACACCAAGCACCGAAGCGATAATGAGTCAGGCAGGCAGGCTTGCGATAAGGCGTATGACGTCAGGTTTCCGAGATATGAGTAAGCAGCTTTTCCCCCTTTCCCCACCTGCTTGTTCTGTCAGAAGGTCCTACCCTTTTGAAATGTTGGGGGAAAATTACTCCCCCAATTACGTTGACAAAGAAATTTTCTAGAAATGCGTACATGAAGACACAATATTAAAGTAACAACATTCCTTAATTTATATTAAAAAAAAACCTCTACTGGTTTTAAAGTTCCTTCTCTTGTATTTTTTTCTCGCTAAATGCATCTTTGACAACCCCGAAAGCTGAACTTCTGTTCTTTTCAAAATGATTTGTTCCGAAAGGGGTTCACTCCCTGAGGAATGCAGATTCAAAGCAACGTGATCACTCGTTATTTCTGTACAGACCGTTAAAACTATAATCAGCAACAAATTAGAAAAAAAAAAAAAAAAAACATTGGACTGTCTCCACACATTTTTAAAATGACGTCATTTGAGAGGTGGTTTTTCAAGACAAATTTCTTCGAACAGGAAAAGAATGTATGCGAGCAGAGTAAAAATTTTGAGTCTTCGCGTGAGCAAATCGAGACGAAATATCTTCGCATGAGAAAATTGACACGAAATATCTTCGCATGAGCAGAGTAAAAATTTTGAGACGAAATATCTTCGTACAAGCAACTGAGATGAAATATCTTCACGTGAGCAAAACAAACATTTTGAGACGAAATTTTTTTCTATGAATCCAAGCGAGCAGCAGCAAAAATGACGGAGACATTTCATAGAGCAGAGAATTTTTTTTTCTTGAGGGAAATTTTCTCGAATAATGAGTGAAGACTTGAATTATTCATTCTCTTCCTGGGCAAAGTGGGCCGTGTGGACCCCCATGCCAAGCAGTTTATCGACATGGAGTGGTTCGAATACAGGCAGCTATTTTGTTTTTAATTTCTTCCGGGGAGGCTCTTCTGATTCTAATGAATAATGCCCATAAGGAAGAGAATGAATATTGTCCTGGGATACGACTCGCTTGTTGTCATATGGGCTAAGAGATGTTTTGTTTATGGCAACAGTGAAAACCGAATGTTTCATGCTTCGAATGCAATAGCTCATGTTCTTCTTTTCTTGCATATGAATGAGTGAAGACTTGAAATCATTCAAACGAAGCTGTTGGGAAACTACTGTTTTGCTCACGCCTTTAGCTTTTTTGACTTCTTCTTCTTCTGTAGCAAAAGCATACATCTTCGGTATAAGACCAACAAATTCTTTTATGGCCTTTCCTTGGGTCTCGTCTTTAAATTTCCCAATTACTTTTTTATTTTTCAGACAATAGAGCGGGTGGCTTGTGTAGAAATCACTCGTGTCTAATTCATCTTTAATGCTTTCCATATCTTTATATAGATCTTCTGTCTTGATGTGATAGAAGAAACTATCAGTATCCATATAAAGAATGGAAATGTTGTCACGATATAAAGGCCTCATCACTTCATAATGGAAGTCGTACATTCTAGTTTTAGAAATGTCTAAAATGGCGACTTCCAAATAAATGGGTTTGTTGAAGGTGAGTGAGTGACATTAAAATGCATAGACACAAGAAAATTTCCATCAGCTTCATCTTTTAGTATGGAGCGGTCTTTAAAATTGGGCTTACTGAGCAGCTTTTCCAGTTGATTGTCTTCGCACACCAGCTCAACTTTGGTTCTGTTGCGAATATTTTCCATTGTTTTGCCAAAAACGGAATTGTTCATCAATTTGAAAAAATCTTTCTCAAACTCATTTTTGCCCTCTTTCTCATTTCAGTATTAAGCTGAATATAAGGTTGCAACCACTTGCTTTGATCAAAGCTTATTCCTCGATGCACTTTTGTTATGACGAGACCCGCTTTGACTGCCTGTTTGAGAAGACGATAATGAGCCACGTACCTGGATTTTTTATTTAAAGTAGTTAATAGTTTGACCTGCCTGGTTCCAGGTACTACCTCCGTTTCCGGACAGAAAAGCAAATCCGAATGAAGATCGTGAAGGGAGTCAGGATAGCTGATGTCAACATCGAGAAAGTATCCCGTGCTGGCATCGTCCGCTATACACGTGACATCCAACTGCTTCAGTTCTTCATCGGAAAGCCACCGGAAGTTATTCACCGGAAGTGACTCATTCATTCCAAAACCATAAAGGTTCGTACAATCAAGATAAGAGATGAAGCTGGTTTCTTTGGAGGCATCAAAATTTTTCAGATACTTATTATTGGCCTGAGCATGCCGCTTCACACACATACACAAGCCACCCCGCTTTCCGCTCTCCAGAAAAAGTAGCATATCATAGTCACTTAAAAGCTGGAGAGAAACTTTAGTACATTTGAGCATGGCGGACCAACTTAATCCAGGACAACTGAAAAACCAGGCAGGATCTAAAGTACACTGCTGGACAATTGCTAAGGACGGATCATAAACGGCTATATAGCGCATAAAAAAGTAAGTGTGGTTGGATGCCAAGTGAAATAAAATAATGTCAGAATGCCAGGACATTACAAGAAAAACAATTTATTGTGCTCTGAAATCCAGAAGGCTTTGGAACGTGTTCAAGGGACAAACAGGCCATTTTGTGCAGAATACGTAAACGTGAAAATAATGCAATTACCGTCCGCAGGCGTTCCGGCGTAAGATGTCAATACGGGATATGGCCACCATGGAAGGCGATGCAAGATTCCACACGTCGTGTCATGCTTTGCACAACATTATCAAGCAGCTGTTGGGGTAATTTATCCCATTCCTCTGTCAGTGCACGGATGAGGGTGTCCTTGTTTATTGGAGGGCATTGGCGACCAGCAAGACTCCTCCCCAAAGCATCCCACACATTTTCAATGGGATTCAGATCTGGAGAACGTGCTGGCCATACGAGGCGTTGAATATCCTCGCTCTCAAGACACTCCTGGACAGCGACTGTTCGATGACATGTTGCGTTGTCGTCCATGAAAATGAATCTATCACCGACAGCACCACGGAACATGCGAACATGAGGTAGCAGAACATCATTAATGTATCGTTGGCCAGTCATAGCCCCAGTTGAAAGCACATAGAGGGACGTACGGCCATTGATCATGATGCCAGCCCATACCATGACACTACATGTCGGATATCGGTCCCTTTCCTGTATGTTTGCTGGACAATATGCAGTACCACTATCACGCCAGATCAGTTGTCGTCGACAATAAGATGATAGACTGTATCTACTGTCATCTGAGAACAGGACAGCAGACCAGTCGTTATCAGTCCAATTGCGATGCTGATGGCACCATTGCAAACGGGCGGTACGATGACGTCTGGACAATGGGATGCACACAACAGGACGGCGGGAGTATAGTCCTTCTTCATGCAAACGTCTGGCGACAGTTTTTCGGGAGATCCGCTTGCCAGTAGCAGCCGTAAACTGATTTGCTACCCCACTAGCTGTGCTGCGCCGGTGTCTTTTTGTTGATAGCACTATGTACCGATCTTCTGCAGGTGTCGTACTGCGAACACGACCTACCCCGTGACGTTTGCTACACTCTCCATTTGTTTGAAATGATTTCCAAAGCCTTGAAACAACACTGTGGTTGACGTCGAACTCCCTGGCAACATCTGTTATTTTTCGCCCTTCTTCAATCTTGCCAATAATACGTCCACGCGTAAAATCATCTAGGTGATGTCGGGAAGACATACTGGAACTTGCAAGTTCGTCAATTGATTCCTTCCCTTTCAACTTTGCGTTTGAACAACAAAGGTCAATACGCGTCAAATCCTTTATATCTCTTATCAGCGCTATGACGTCACGAACAAGTTTGGCAATCCAAAATTTGCATACGCACAACACGTCTTACTGAATCCCGCACTTATGCTAATTTCCACATTTTCCTGCCTTCCATTTTATGGTTGCTATCGTTGCTATTGTCATCCGTCCTTAGCAATTGTCCGGCAGTGTATAAGTGTCCTGACAAATATTTCGGAAATTTTCAAACACGTCGGCCAAAATGAGCACATCTGTTTTTAAGTACACGTCTGCATACTGACCTAAATTCTGAATCTTCATGACCGCCCATACTTTTTTGGCATGCTCATATTCTTCATCTGTTATATGACAATTCGTTAATTTGTTGAAGAAATCCTTTTGGGGAGGTAAAGAAGTTTCTTCTAACTTGTTATACGACGAAATGTAGTCATAGGGAAAGATGCCTTTCTGCGTGAGGAGATTGAATTCTTCATCATGAGGAATAAGCTGTCGTGTAATTTTAAAATGCGTTCTCGGAAGATTATTTGCTAATTTCGATAAACTGCTTGGCATGAATCGAAAACTGTCCAGGAAACGAACTTCAAGCCCACCCATCTTTTTTAGAAAAAGAAATAAATTTCTCGGTCGACTCGGGGATCACGCTAATTTCTCCTGGAAGGCAATCTAATTCCTTGATGATAAAATGCGAGTCGTATCCCGAAAGGTTGTGCATCAGAACTGGAACAAAGGAAGGATTTTTGAAATTGATATTGCAGGATGCATGTGCGGGTCCTCTGAATTTCCCAGTACGATGATCGTGGTCCGCCACTTTCTTTTTGGATTTGCTGCATGAATTATATCCACCTTCACCACAAATATGACATATGCTTGCTTTCCGATAGACATCTTTTTCAGCCTCCGTCAGTGCAATCATAGGGATATTTATTTTATAATTTTTTTCAATAACTTCCACATCTTCTTTGAGAGTGTGAAGGAAATGACTCACAACACCCTGCTCTGCTCTATGAGTTCGGAAAACATCATAACGACCTTCCACATCTTTTACGAAATAAGCATATGATATAACTTCATGAGATTGTGTTGGCGTGGTGAAGGACTCGCTTGTATTCGGAATCGGACCTTGAACTGGTTTTAAGACGCTCTCAAAATCAGCTTACACAACGAAAGGAACCCGCTGACTGAATTTGAAATCTTTTAAAGTTAATTCCTTGTCTTCTGGCATCTTGATGAGGACAGTCTTGTTTTGATTGCATAATTTCTTGTGCTCATTTAATTTTTGCTCTCCATTGTACCTCGTATCATAAGTTTTAAAACATTTTTTGCAGATGTGTACTTTTTCCCTAATGTTGACAATTGACTGGAAATAAGCCGCTCAAAATTTGAAATGTAAGCAAAGTGGTTGCAACCTCCGTTTTCTAAATACAACAAATCTCTGTGGTCCGCCAGCTCTTCTTCACATACTTTAATGGGAAATATTTTACCAGCTTCATCTATCCCGTAAATGTTAATGCTGATGTTGTTAGACTTCTCAAATTTTGGAATGTCAGAAATTTTGACAGGATAGTCCACGCAATCCCACTTGTAGCCGCCTTCAAAATAAGGATCGTTAAGATAAGAGGCTACTCTTTCTCGGTCTCTCTGATTTTCAAGACGTGGGATCCACACGGCATATTTGAAACAGAAGGCATCTGAATTTTTAACGTTCACGACAGCATATTTCTTTTGAATGTGGCTGGGAAGCATAATAAAGGAACCTCCTCTCAATGGCCTAAACCGATAAACCCGGAGTTCGAACCACTCCACGTGAGAAAATATCCAGCCTGATCCTTTCAGTTAACATTCAGAACATTCAGTGAGTAGTTTCCTGGACATGATATCAAAAAATTCCCCGAGATATGTCGACCGATACACTGGCTTATTAGTTGTTTTTAAATTCCGAGAACATATATCATATTCCTCCGGGTCATCGGGTTTAGGCTTTTTAAAAGCTGCCTGCATAAATGCATTTACTTTAATGGATGGGTGGGCTGCCAGTGCATGTTCTGGAATGCTTACAGAAGAATTTTGGAGGCCATTCAAATATGTGGAGAGACAGACCGCTGTTTCCCCTTCCGGAAAAATCTTAAATGTTTGTAATCGGTTCTAAGCCACCGACTGCACTTGGATGTAAGCCCCCATATTCAATGGAGGAACAATGGGAGCTTCGGGACTGGGGTCCTCAACAACGTGGCTGGGGCCCGCGACATCATGGCTGGGGCCAGCAACAATTTCATGACTGGGGCCTGCAACAACTTCATGACTGGGGCCTGATGCATTGGAGAGGCCCGCTGTATTTGAAGGGTCTACAGCATTGGAAGGGCCCGCTGCATTGGAGGGGCCTGCCGAAGACGCATTTAACGAGCCCCCCCCCCCACCTGCATTCTCGAATGGCATTTAAGAATATGTATCTGCAAGTACGCATTTCTAGAAAAACTCTTCCTACACAACATACACGGAATAAGTGCCCCAGAATTAATTTTGATATGTCTCTGCAAATTCTGTTTCAAAGTGAAGACCTTCTGACAGATCTTACAAGTGAAAGGGGCAGGGGGGTCAGACACAAATGAGAAAAGTAGGCCTTGCGACATTGGAATTTCCTCTAATGCCTGAAACACTTCTGAATTTTGTAAAAATAGCTGTTCATCTGTAACGTATACTCTATATTCACTTTCCTTTTGATTTTACTATCTCTGGTTATTTTATTTTACTATGTAAATTATCTTCTTACTGAACGAGATATTATTTCACCCGCTGAATGAGATCTGGCAATGAGTGTAAGTCATGACGTGGTGGTAGCCAGTATAAATAGGCGCGTTCAACGATACCCAAGGAGAGCGTTTGTTGTTATAGGGAGAGCGTGTGTTGTTATACCGAGAGAGCGTTTATTGTTGTACGGAGAGTGTTGGTTTATGTGAAGGAGAGCGTTTGTTTATGAGTATAGAGCTCCGTTCATGTGCAAGGAGCTACGTGTTATTTGAGTAGCTGTGTGTGATGATACCCGTAGAAGGTCATAATAAAAGGTTTATGTAAGTACGTCTTTCTCAGTTCATAGTACTGTCAGACCTCTGTCTGGCTGTTAGGTTTATTTCAATTAATATTACTAGTAACAACCAGCATAAGACTTTATTCATCTTACTTACTGCTACAACATTACTACCAGTTATAAGTTTGTTCATTACTATTACTACACTACTAGCAGGTGACTTTATTCATGATCTTAATTAACTAGTAACAACAACCATTTGAATTCACTATTTGAAGCTTAGTACAAGCATATAATTCAGTAGTTGAAAGCTTTGTTCATTATAATATACTTAGCTGGTAGAAGAGTTTATTCATTACAATTAGCTTAGCTGGGAAAAAGGTTATTCATTATAATTGGCGCCCGAACTTTTCTCGAACACGAGATCTTGACAATTATTACCCATGTCTTCACTACCTGAGACAACTTCAATTTTCCACCCTAAGGCAAGTCTCGCGGGTGATGGTGTTTTTTTTTGACAATTTGCAAGAAGCCTGTGGCTCTAACTTTGATATGAATGATCTACACGTACATAGGCATTCTTCACAATTTTGTAATGCACCAGCTTCCTATTACTCTGAGTCGCGGGTCGTACCTGAGGGAGTTCAATCCTCTCAGCGAAGCAGAATGCTTGCCCATTTCGTGCCGCATGCAGGAACAATTCATTTCAATGGTTTGGAGGGATCCTTAAAGTTCCTCGAAGATCTGGAAGATCATTTTGATCTATATAATATTCCTGAAGACTGCAAAGTCTAAATCGCAGGCACTTGCTTGAAGGATACCGCTAAGACCTGGTATCGGCAGTGGAGAGTGTCGAACCCAGATTCTCATTATGAGAATTTCCGTGCAGAATTTTTGGAGGTCTTTCCTTTCGGCCTCAGTCGAGCTAGCCTTGCACAACAGCTGTTTTCTCGTCAGCAAGGACCCAACGATAGCCCTGTTGCATTTGCGTTGGAAACTACACGCTTATATAACCTATGGGATCCACATGCCAGTCATGTTGACATGTTGGATACCCTCTTGCAGCAGCTCGACCCATTTTTACAAGATTTTCTTGAGGTTCGACACCCTGCCACAATTCATGAATGCCTTCGCCTCATACGCACGTATGAAGAGCGACATGGCAAACATGGTTCAACTCACCATGCTCGGGCACCCCGTGAGGCTTATTACGAAAACCCTCAGCGGCATAATAGGCATAATAACTTTCAGCGCGAGCATACACAAGTGCACACCCAAGCTTCATACGTTCCACCACACAGAAGAGTGGCAAACCAGCAGCGAGTTTCTGAACAATCTTCGGGATATCGTACAAATGCACAGTATGCTCGACCCCGTTCCAATCCACAGCATTCGGAACGTTTTCATGCTCAGGGCAATGATGAATTTTCTGCCCGGGCTGAGGGAAGAAGTAATAGATATGAAAATATCAACAGACACGCGGAGTTCCCGCAGCAGGGTTCACGCAGTTTTCCTCATCGTGAAAATTTTCCCGATACCCGGCAGGGTCGAGGTTTCAGACCGCATGATAATCCAACCAGGAATCCTTTAAACTTCCACAGGAAGTAGACCAAGGGTCGGTCCTGCTTCCTGATACCAAGCATTCTGACCCTAAAACAGTATTAGTGACTGTTCAAACTCCTCAGTTGCCTGATGTCTTCTTGACAATTGAAGATATTATTGTCGAGACAAAGTTCGACACTGGTTCTGAAATATCAGCCCTAAATACGAAGTTTTGCACTGACAATTTTCCTGCAGTCCTCGTTCAGCCTGCGACGCAGTATTTGCGAGGTGCAAATAACGAAACCTTCAGTATCACAGGAACTGTCACATTATCTTTAGGGCTGGGAAAGGCTCGTTTTACGCATTCTTTCCTGCTTATAGACGAACTACCTGTGAAATGTCTAATGGGAATGGACTTTATTCATACGTTTCAAATAACTTTGAATTTCGTACAACATGTGATTTCCTTTCCGGAACCTGTCGAAATGATTCCTACGGTCCATATGGATATAACGAGTTTGTTATTGAGTAACCAATTGAATGAGAGGCAACGAAACCAGCTTTCTCTCCTTTTACAGGAAAGCCCTGGTTTATTTTCTGATCAACCTGGTTTCACACAGGTGGTTTATCATGTCATTGACACTGATGGTTCGAAACCAATTGCGACGAAACCTTACCCTTGTGCTCCACATAAGAAACAGGAAATGCAACGTCAAATTTCTGAAATGATTAAACAGGGCATAATCAGGGAATCAACAAGCGCCTGGGCTGCTCCTGCCTTTTTGGTTCCAAAGAAACAACCCAATGAATTTCGTTTCGTGACAGATTTCCGCAAGCTCAACCAAGTCACAAAAACGATCAATTATCCACTACCTGTCATGTCGCATATTTTAAATGACCTGTCGTCAACCAAATGGATGTCAACCTTGGATTTGGCGAGTGGATATTGGCAGGTGGCAGTACATCCGGACTCTGTCGATAAAACTGGCTTTGTGACTCCTTTTGGGGCTTATGAATACCTACGTATGCCCTTTGGACTAGCTTCTGCACCTGCTACTTTCCAAAAGCTTATGGATACGGTTCTCAGACCTGTCCTGGGTCCCCATGTGCATGTATATTTGGATGACATTATTATTACATCCGAGACTTTTGACGAGCACCTTTCTCTGCTCAAACAGGTGTTCCAACTCATATACAATGCTGGCTTGACGTTAAAACCTAGCAAATGCCAGATAGCGAGGGACGAGATTGTATATCTGGGGTTGAAAATCACTCCCCATGGCTTATTTACGGATAATGAAAAATTAGGCCCATTGTTGACTTTCCTCGGCCTAAAACAGCAAAAGAACTATCACGCTTTCTGGGAATGACCGGATGGTATCAGCAGTTCGTCCCCGCTTATGCTACAATCTGTGAGCCATTGTATGCTTTAAAACGTAAATACAAGAAGTTTATTTGGACACCTGAGGCTAACGCTGCATTCGAAACACTGAAGTCTGCGTTGACTCAGCCTCCGGTGTTGGCTTTCCCGGATCATACTAAGGAATTTGATATTTATACTGACGCATCCGGAGTTGGTCTTGGTTGCGTTTTGTCACAAGCTGGGCATCCAATAGCTTTTGCGTCTCGTACTTTAGCCAAAGCTGAACGCAATTATTCAGCTACGGAACGTGAATGTCTTGCTGTTGTGTATGCGCTGAATAAATTTCAATGTTATCTTAATGAATTGACAGTTAACATAATTACGGATCATTCTGCCCTTCAGTATTTGAATTCTGCTAAGCACCTATCTCAAAGACTTATGAAGTGGGCTCTGAAGTTACAAGAGAGCAATATCAAAATTTCGTATCAGCCAGGTCATAAGAATCAATTACCGGACGCATTGTCTCGCGTTCCGATTAGTGGGGTGCCCACAGAAACTACTCCTGGATGTCAGCCTTTACTTCTAATAGCTGATATAACATCCAGAGAGCAGATAATGGCAGAATTAATAAATGATCCAGATTTTGGGGATATCTATAATTTTTTGCTTGCGGGTTCGCCCCTACAAAGTGATCCTTCTCTGGCTGGGAGGTCACAACATTTTGAAGTAATAGAGGGTCTTCTTTACTATACGAAATCTAGGACTACTAGGGCACAGTTTCGCCCATGTATTCCGCGAACCCTTAGAATGGCCCTTTTAAACGAATTTCATGACAAACCTCTTGCAGGCCATTTAGGTATTCGCAAGACCCGTTGTAAATTGCGGGATGTTGCCTATTGGCCTGGCATGTACCAAAGTGTGCTCGCATACGTTCAATCATGTCACTTGTGTCAGATTAATAATGACCGTAATGTAAGACCGGCCGGTCACTTGAAATCTAGTTCAAGTTCTCATGTTTTTGACATTATTTCAATAGATTTATTGGGACCTTATCCTTTATCTGTTAAAAACAAAGCTCGTTACGTTTTAGTATTAACTGATAATTTTTCTAAATGGGTTGAAGTTTTTCCCATTAAAGCCGCTACGGCAGAAGTTATTTGTAATGTATTAGTTAATGAAGTATTCTCTAGATATGGTGCACCTAATAAAGTAGTTTCGGATAATGGTCCCCAATTTATTTCTGACATTTTTGAAAGAATGTGTGCGAGACTACACATTAAACATAAATTCATTTCCCCATATCATCCCCAGAGTAATCCTGCGGAACGCGTAAACCGCACGCTAGCGAAAATGATTGCTACATTTGTAATGGGTCATCATGAACGATGGGATGACCATTTGGAGCTTTTTTCGTTCGCCCTCCGCTCGTCTGTCCACGAATCTACTAAAATTACTCCTGCAGAACTTTTTCTGGGTCGCAAAAATAAAACCCCTTTTGAAAATTTAACGGGGATTATCGACGAACTAAACCAGCGACCAACTCCGCAATCAGTACGAATCATGGCTGAAAAAGCTCGTGTTGCAATGCTAGGAGCACAAGCGGCTCAAGCAAGATATTATAATAACAGGCGTAGGGAACCAGATCTTGTCGTTGGAGATCTCACTCTCGTGGAAACGCACTTCCAGTCTTCTGTTTCTCATACTTTAGTGAAGAAATTTGCACCCAGCTACGAAGGTCCATATCGGGTGGCAAATGTGTTTGAAAATAGCATTGTTCTTGAAAAACCTGACAATCAATTTCAATACGTACACGTTGCTCAGTGTCGCAAGTATCATGAACGAAATATCGATTTCATAATCAATCCTACTCAACCTTCTGTTCCACAGACTCAAGAGTCTATATCTCACGATCAACCTCCAGAAATTTTGGACGAACCAACAAACATTTTTGAAGAATCTCCAGTGATTTTTTCTTCACCTCCTCAAGACGGGTTTCCAAACACGCAACCTGATTCTCCCATGAGACCAAGGCTCGAATCAAGTTCTTCGAATACTAGTATCGTTCCTTTCCCTCCAGCCATTGCCAAGACTATTGCTGCGCCGTTTCCTGATAACTCTGCACCAACACAGGCTCCTACTTCCTTGAATACCTCGTCAGAAAGTATTCCTATAGGCAAAAATAAACATCGCCCTGCACGAGCACTGAATTACAGCAGCGACTCAGAGGCTTCGGACATTTCTGATTTATCAGTTATGGCCCATAATTTGAATATTACAAACCGTCCAGAACCACCAAAAGCTGGGCGAAAACGTAACTTGTCTCCCCAATCTGCTTCGCCGCAACAGCGACGAAGGCACAAATCCTTGCATCCGCCCGGGTTTCGCCCCTGGAACCTACGCTCAGGGCAAACAGGGCCGATGCCTGCTGCTACTCTCATGCCACGAGGGCGTAAACGAAAGCAAATGATGTGGCCGGAGCCACGTCCGTCCAAAAAAATACTGGAAGGACACCACGGGCCCCAGCACAAAGGGACTCCATATCAAAAGCCTGGGGGAGCCCGTTCCTATCAGCCGCAAGGATTTCCGGACCGCCAGACTTCGACCGTTCCTGATCGACGGACTTCAGCCGTTCCTGACCGTTCCTATCAGCCGCAGGGATTTCCGGACCGCCAGACTTCAGCCATTCCTGACCGTTCCTATCAGCCGCAGGGATTTCCGGACCGCCAGACTTCAGCCGATCCTGACCGTTCTTCTCAGCCGCAGGGATTTCCGGACCCACAGACTTCAGCCGTTCCGGACCGACGGATTTCAGCCATTCCTGACCATTCCCGTCAGCCGCCGGGATTTCTTGACCGACAGCAGACCGATGTTCCAGATCCATTAAAGTCCTTGAAAAGATCTAAGCCACCTGATTTTACCAGTCCGATTAGGCCTGGAAAACGTTATCGTACTAGAGTTTTTTATGCGTCCTCGAGATAAGTAAGTTCTCGTGGACAGGTTCTTTTCTCAGGTTGTTGTTTTTCCTGCACGACCAGTTGGCGTGTCAGAATTTCTTTTTTTCGTGTGGGCCTATGCATTCTTTTTTGTGTATATATGTGTTTTTTTTTTATATTTCTTCTATGTCCATCTACTAATCCAATTTTTTTTATATATCTATGTGCTTAGGGGTAAAATAATAAAATTGTTACTGTTATGCAGCTCCAGGCAATCTTCGCTGCTGATACAGTTGGTATGTATTCCACGAATATTGAGAACGTAATTTGAAATTAAAAAAGTGATTCCTGCTAGGCAGAATAAAAGGAAGGTATGCCGATGCAGGTTTGTTTTGTTCAAAAATACAGGTTTCACAGACGAATACAGATTTCTTGATTTTGTCATGCCCAGTTTGATATTGTAAATACTGCTGCCACCAAACAACAAAACAAAAGAGAGGTCGATAAACGTCAATCAACGAAGTGTAAGACTTACACTCAAAAATTGATAGGTTTTTCGGAAAAAAAAAAAAGAAAAAGAAAAAAAAATTAAGGGGGAGATGATGTAACGTATACTCTATATTCACTTTCCTTTTGATTTTACTATCTCTGGTTATTTTATTTTACTATGTAAATTATCTTCTTACTGAACGAGATATTATTTCACCCGCTGAATGAGATCTGGCAATGAGTGTAAGTCATGACGTGGTGGTAGCCAGTATAAATAGGCGCGTTCAACGATACCCAAGGAGAGCGTTTGTTGTTATAGGGGGAGCGTGTGTTGTTATACGGAGAGAGCGTTTATTGTTGTACGGAGAGTGTTGGTTTATGTGAAGGAGAGCGTTTGTTTATGAGTATAGAGCTCCGTTCATGTGCAAGGAGCTACGTGTTATTTGAGTAGCTGTGTGTGATGATACCCGTAGAAGGTCATAATAAAAGGTTTATGTAAGTACGTCTTTCTCAGTTCATAGTACTGTCAGACCTCTGTCTGGCTGTTAGGTTTATTTCAATTAATATTACTAGTAACAACCAGCATAAGACTTTATTCATCTTACTTACTGCTACAACATTACTACCAGTTATAAGTTTGTTCATTACTATTACTACACTACTAGCAGGTGACTTTATTCATGATCTTAATTAACTAGTAACAACAACCATTTGAATTCACTATTTGAAGCTTAGTACAAGCATATAATTCAGTAGTTGAAAGCTTTGTTCATTATAATATACTTAGCTGGTAGAAGAGTTTATTCATTATAATTAGCTTAGCTGGGAAAAAAGGTTATTCATTATACATCTTCCAGCCACCATTCTTTCTGTGAAAGAATAATAAAAAAATTAACCCTCTCCCCTATCAAAGCATTTTTCATGAAATAAACATTAAAATGGGAAATTCCTACGTTGAGAATAATTTTTTATGAGAGCTATCGTAAAAATATGATTTCCTAAAATATTTGAAAAAAAAGAACTATGTTTTAAACGATTCCGCTAACATGAAGTTTCCTTCCTGAAAATCTTTTTTTTTTTTTTTTTTTTGAGGTTTAACGACCACTGTGAGCAACTCAATGAGCTATAAGCAGTCGCCCGTCCCTAATTTAGGGTCACTGGTTCCAGGGAAGGGAGAGAGCCAGTGCCGTAAGACAAACACAACATCCATGCCTGCCCGGGATTCGAACCTGGACCCCTTACGGACGAATGATCAGAGGCCAGCGCCTTAGACCACTGCGCCACCGGGGCGGCAAAAAAAAATCTAACTTAAATCGTATACAAAAGAATTCACCTACCGCTAACATGTTTTAAACCCCTATCAACGCATTTTCAGAGAATAAACATTAAAATGGGAAATTCCTACGTTGAGAATGCATTTTATGAGAGCTAACGTAAAAATATGAATTCCTATAATATTTGAAAAAAAAAGAACTATGTTTTAAACGATTCCGCTGACATGAATTTTCCTTCCTGAAAATCTAACTTTAATCGTATGCAAAAGAATTCACATACCGCTAACATGTTTTAAACCCCTATCAACGCATTTTCATGGAATAAACATTAAAATGGAAAGTTCATACGTTGAGAATAAATTTTTATGGGAGCTATCGTAAAAACAGGAATTCCTAAAATATTTAAAAAAAAGATCTATGTTTTAAATGATTCCACTAACGTGAATTTTCCTTCCTGAAAATCTAACTTTAATCGTATGCAAAAGAACTCACATACTGTTCCTAATACGCTAACATGTTTTAAACCCCTATCAACGCAGCTTCATGGAATAAACATTAAAATGGAAAGTTCCTACGTTGAGAATAAACTTTTATGAGAGCTACCGTAAAAACATGATTTCCTAAAATACTTAAAAAAAGAACTATGTTTAAAACGATTCCGCTAACATGAAGTTTCCTTCCTGAAAATCTAACTTAAATCGTATGCAAAAGAACTCACATACTGCTCCTAATACGCTAGTATATTTTTTCCTTAAAAGAATCCTCTCACGAAATTCTAACAACATCCTAATTCAAACAACTTCGGGGACCTAACAATAAATAAAAACATTGCATGCTAATAAACGAACGCTCACCTCTTCCATTGCAGAAACTGAAGCAAAATCACTTTTAGATGCCATTCCAAAACACGCCACAATATTCAGACAGCGAGACAGGTGATAACTAAACGTAGTTGAGAACTAAACGTACGTACTAAACGAAAGCAACAGAAAAACTGAGAAGGAGGAATGAACAACGCCAGTTTTATAGCAAACAGGATGCCTTTTTGACCCCCGACATTGGAAGAAACGTCATTGGTTCGAAGTTGAAACAGTTACTGAAATTCTTCTGGGATCTGTTCACAAAGATGACATCATGACGTACCCGTCACCGTGCGTCATCGCTTCAAGCAGTATGATGACATTCCAAGTTCACAAGGATGACATCATGACGTACCCGTCACCCATGCGTCATCGCTTCAGGCAGTAACTGCACGGAGACCTTATCTGGTCACAAACATGCTACTGATGAATCACCTCTAATCAGACAAAGCGGAATGTAGTCCAGAACTTATTTTAAGGTAAATTCTTAGCGATAGAAAAGTGAAAGGATTTCGTTATAATTAATTTTCATATCTTGAGAGAATAAACTAAAAAAATGCTTCATAGACAGAAAAAATAAAGTCTCGATAAAAGTAGTTGTTAGTTAGAAAATAAAATAATGTTGGTACATCGAGAAGTTTAACGAGTATGCAAGCATTTAGAAAATAAGATTAAGATAATGCATTAAAAGGTACATTTCACTGAATAATCATGAAGAAATTAAAAAAAAACATTTTAACTATGCATAAAAAATTGTGGCTCTGTACGGTGGAAAAAGGTACAACGTTAAAAAATGTAACAGAAAATGTCATGAACACGTAAATACGTTAATAAACAATCGTGTTTTAAGATTATGTCTGCAGCACAAAACTTTGGAAAACGTCTTTATGTTGGAACGTCCGTTGAAAATGCGTGAAGTCTCCTCAAAGAAAATAAAAAAATCGTTACGTTGAAAATTTATGAATATAAAATGGGAAATTATGAGGAAAAAATAAGGAATAAATTCGTTGCAAAATGATCAAGTTATTGAAAAAATCAGTCTTGGAACTTAATGTGTCTACAGAATCTCAAATGACGTCAACCGCCGACCCCGCTGAGGAAATGGCGTTGGCTGATGTCATGTCTGCTATCACGACATGCGTCACCCATCATAATGACTCATCCCAAAACACGTGTCATACAAAATTTTCTGAGTCAAAGAGAAAATGGTGACTCATCCCAAAACACATGGCTCACAAAATGACAACGTGGTGAAACTAAAATGGCGGAGCATGAATCAACGGGAACGAAATCTTTTCAAACAAAGCCTTTCCTCTCCTAAATTAAAATTGGAGGGAGGACAAATATAAGAATTAAAAAATACTGCAACGTCTATAAAAATTATAACACCTCAGAGAATTCCTGAAAATATAAATTTAATAAAAAAAATTGGAAACGACAAAAAAACTTCCTTCAAAAATTTGACAAAGTCTAATAAATCTCCCGAGAAAATTAAAAAAATAATGCAACGTCTATAAAAATTATAATACCTCAGGGAATTCCTGAAAATATAAATTTAATAAAATAAATTAGAGAGAAAAAATAGGACAAAAATATACGAGTAAAAAAAATTGGAAACGACAGAAAAACTTCCTTCAAAAATTTGACAAAGTCCAGTGAATCTCCCGAGAAAAGTTCGAAAAAGCACAACTAGGCGGGCAACGTACACATCCCCTTTCCCCCACTCGGTCGTTGCCATCTCTCAAAAACAAAGGTCCAACGTAATAATAAAGTTCGAAAAAGCACCGCTAGGGGGCAACGTATACATCCCCTTTCCCCACTCGGTGGTTGCCATCTCACAAGGATTCATCGAAAGTTCCAAGAAGCACCGCTAGGGGACAGCACATCGACCCAACACACTAGCGTCATCTGCCATGCCCTTTCTCCCACTCGGTCGTTGCCATCTCTCAAAGATTCATTGAAAGTTCCAAGAATCACCGCTAGGGGCAGCATCTACCCTACACACTAGCGCCACCTGTCACGCCCCCACATCCTTCGGTCACACGCCACGCCTCCATCCTTCTGCCGCAAGCCACGCCCCCATTCTTCTGCCGCAAGCCACGCCCCCATCCTTCTGCCTCAAGCCACGTCGGTTGGTTGGTTGGTGGATTTTATTGGCGCAAGGGCCAGGTTTGGCCAAAGAGCGCCAGACTAAGAACTAACAGCCACAGATTTTTAAAAAACGTGGAAAATGATTAAGAGCAGACAGGCTTGGTAAAAGTTGAAAAAGAGTATGATGAAAGCTGTGAAGACAAGGTAGTTAATTAGGTTTATATAAAAATTTATTAATTGACTATTATAATTATAATTTTTTTTTTTTTTTATTAAACAGAACTGCACAAAGGATGAGTCACTCTCCTCCCCCCCCACTCCTCTGCAATGCTGGCAGAGGGCGGGGACGAACTGTCACTCTCTTCCCCCCATGTTCCTCTGCAATGTTGTTTGAGGCTGGGGACGAACTGTCACTCTCCTCCCCCTATGTTCCTCTATAATGTTGGTTGAGGGTGGGGACCTCGCTGAGGCCTAGACAGTTGGATGGACACTGCACACCTTTGCGGATTGAGGGCCGGGTCTTCCGCACGTGCAGGCTTTCGGCTGGAAACTGGAAGAGACGGTCGGCAGCAAAAGAGAAGGCCCAGAATCAGGTATTCGAAAAATCTCGAGCTCGGGGAAAAACACCTGTGTCGCTTGGTCAGCTGTAGATCGCTTGGCAAGGGCGGCGAGAGCTACAGGGCGCGGAACAAAGGGCTGCACGGGTTGTGGCAGAGACTGAACTACTGCGGCAAAAGTACGCTGTCGGGTGGTGGGTATACCCAACTTGGCCTTGGCAGCAGGGTACGAGAGGCCTTCCAGGGTCTTAAGGCGCTGGATCGCCATCTCGTCCTTCCATTTCATACAGTTGCGGGAGTAAGCTGCATGGGCCTCACCGCAGTTAACACAGCAGGCCGCAGAAGTGCAACCTTCCCCGTCATGTTCACTGGAGCCACAATTTGCGCAACGAGCGGAACTCTTACAGAAACGTTGTGAATGCCCGTACCTCTGGCACCTGAAACAGCGCAGAGGACTGGGAATGTACGGGCGAACTCCACAGACCAAGTAGCCAGCCTTGATTTCGGTCGGAACTTTCGGGGAGTTAAAAGTCAAGATGACATTTTTTGACTTAATCATGGAACCATCACGCCGGAACATCATACGACGTGCAGCAATAACACCTTGATCAGCAAGTTCAGTCACGAATTCGTCTTCACTGCATGGCAAGAGATCAAACTCCGAAATAACACCCCGAGAGGTGTTAAGAAACGGGTGAGGTGTCACTTTTACAGGAATGCCTTGAAGACTAGTGAGGTTCAGAAAAGTGTTACTCTGAGAAACACTGCAAGTTTGGACAAGCAGGTCCCCAGAGCGAAGCTTCCTCACAGACTTCAAGGGGCCAACCGCAGCGTCCAAAGCTTTAGAAATGAAAAAGAGAGATCTGGTGGACAGTCTCTCATGCGGATCGATGGATTCTACAAGCAAGTGAGTAGCATGCGTAGTCACAGCAATCGAGGGGAGACGACGCTTCGGAGCGACTGGTACAGCTGCCGAAGAAGAGGTTCCACATTCTTGGTCCAGGTCAAGGTCTAAAGACCGTTTAAGGGTATGAGACTTGGTAGGTTGAGAAGACGAAGGACAGTCGTTGTCAACTATCATTTTGTCAGGTGACTTAAATTTGGAGTTTTTGTTCTTTTTACCCATGGAAAAAAAGGAGGAAGATTCGTCTGCAGACTACTCCACCCACCACCGAGCCCTACAAGGGAGAACTGAAGGTCTGCAAGCCAAGAAAATGACGCTGGACACAGTTCTGGAGCTTATACGTTGCAGATATAGTCCGTTGGCTGTGATCACACGCACTCGGCGGACACTTCGGCCTCCGGGTACCGTCATGCCAACGCCTTTGGCATGATCCCACAGCCCCCGGGCTCACCCTGCCGTGCTATACGACAAAAAAGCCGCTAAAGCCGTGTACACAACTTGGTACAAGACTTCTGACTAGAGGTGGGTTAGTCTCTAGCCTCCCGTTTACAGCGAAGCCGGGGTCGAAGAGGAGTGTTGGTACACAGGAGGCACTTATCCGGTCTCCTGCGACCTCAGCCGCCAGACATCCCATTTCCGCCTCACGGGTCTCCGCACGCGGCAAACATGCAGGTAGGTCTAGCACCCAAACCAGCTAAAAGGAAAAAAAGAAATCCAAAGAAGACAAATCCTGGAAGGGAACCTAAACGGAATCTCAGCAACCTACGAACTGAGCGGTTAATATAATACAGTTAGTGGTGGAGGGTAACAAAACCACAAGACCGGGGTGTTAGTGCATAACGTGGTAGCGATTAGGTAAAGTATACAACACGGGCAACTAGCCAGTGGAGAAAATAAATAAAAACGAAAAAGCGAGACACAAGACCAGCTCGGGATCGTGGGGCCGCGACTCCCCAACAGCTGGATGAACAGCCGTCCCTGCATACACCATCAGCACCAAAATAAAAAACAAGCGGTGGCATGACATCAGATGTTGACCAGTCACAAGGTCAGCTCGGGCCGTGGGGGCGCCGCTCCCCAAATAACTGGAAAACCAGTTATCCCCGTGCGGGGCAAGCCACGTCCCCATCCTTCTCTAGAAGGATGCATCCTTGCGGCCGGATCGGTCCTTTTATACTACTCCCCTCCCACCTATGGTCTCTTCATGTATGCCCCCCCAATAAATTGGTGAAGTTGACACCCCTGGTCTTACGGAACTGGCTTTCTCCCTTCCATGGAACCAGTGGCCTTAAATTAGAGACGGACGATTGCTTATAGCCCACTGAGTTGCTCACGGTGGTCGTTAAACTCTCAACAACAACAGCAAAAGATAAATAAATCGCTCTTTTGAGAAAGTGTAAGAGTTTACCGGTATGGAATTTTCCGCCAAACGTCCAAAACCGCATCGTGAGAATTTTCAGTACCAATCTCCCCCAATCACTTAATACTGATTTTTTTTAATTTTACAAAAGTAAAGAAAAGTGTTCACTATACGTGAAAGAATTCCGAGTAGTGAACTACTCGGCATTCTTCGCTCCGTAATAAAAAAAAAACACGAACTGTTAGCTCCCCATCCATTCATTATGTCTTTGATTTAGTATCGAAGCAGAAATGTTTAAACAAATTCTTGCTATATTAGACATGTGTGATCTTTGTGAACAGGAATTATATTTGTATTTGTTAGTGCCTGTAAGATCTAGATTAACGATTAGAATAGAGAGTCCTTTCTCAGTCCGTGAAAAGCCGGACCATAAATGTCGTAAGGCAATGAGAGAAACCTACGCACAAGGGAAGTTCCCACACACTTCCCAAGAGGAGAGACATTTTGTTCCGCTGAAACGAAAACAGTAATCGACTGATAAGGAATCCTAGAGGAAACGATTCCCACATGAGTCTATTTTAATTTGAATATCCTCTGGGGATATTCATCGAAAAAATAAAAGATAAAATGATTTTTTAGTGCACGTGAGGGCACATTTTAGAGGTTTACGAAAGGCCGCTTAAGGAATTTTCTGACCGCATTGAGAACCGTTGTAACCCTGGGTAGGTTGGGTACAGAAAAATTGGTCACATAAGCATTAAGAACATGTATATAAAATGCCTATTTTTTGGGAGACTGGCTGAATCGTTTTGTACTTCAAAGAGATGAGACCGTAACTACACTATCTACCAGCAAGTAATTGGACACTCCTGCAATCAACGATATCTGCGGTCCTGATACACGTCACGGCGCCACCGTTAAATATCGTGAGGGAAACAACAACGCAACCAGTCGCATGAAAGTTGTCACGCAGTTCGGAGCTCTCTGATTTCGAGAAAGATGTAATCGTCGGGTATCACAGAAATGCCCGATCCATACGTGACATATCCAGCGAGTTGAAGTACTCAAAATCGACAGTGATTGGCAAATGGAAAATGAGAGGTGGCTGTTGGAATGTGCCCCGACCCGGCAGACCCAAAAAACTGGGAGTTAGAGACCGACGGGTGCTGGCCAGAGAAATTCGCAAGAACCGCACCAAATCGATGGGCCACATCCACGAGGAGTTTTAACAGGCATCCGGAAGTGTTCCTTCGATGAATACCATCCGTAAGGAAGCCCATCTGCTCGGTTATCATGGACGTGCTGCCGCCCACAAGCCTTTGATCACCAAGTCCAATAGCGCTGCTCGGCTAACGTGGTGCAAAGAACGTCGACAGTGGACCGTTGAACAGTGGAAACAGGTTCTCTGGAGCGACGAATCAAGGTTCACCCTCTACCGTTCGGATGGTAGGGTCTGGGTTTGGCGTCTGCCTGGAGAACGCCTCCTGCCGGAATGTATTGTGCCAACTGTGAAGTTCGGCGGCAGTGAAATTATGCTATGGGGGTGTTTCTCCTGGTATGGCACGGGACCCTTGGTCGCAATTCCTGGTAGACTCAACGCCGAGACCTACTGCACCATTTTGGATGACCATACGCTTCCTACTTTGTTTCAGTTTTACGGGGTGGACCCAGGTTACGTTCAGGATGACAATGCCACCTGTGATGTTGCGAGGTCCACCATGGCTTGGTATGATGACAATGGGGTTAATCGAATGGACTGGCCTGCGCAGAGCCCGGACCATAACCCTGTCGAGCACCTGTGGGACGAGTTGGAGCTTCGACTTAAGGGGTGCCCCACCGTCCAAAATCGGTGAAGCAACTGACCTGTCTTCTCCAAGCCAGGTGGAAGAAAATACCGCTAGCTGTCGTACAACACTTGGTAGAGAGTATGCCCCGGAGGGTCGCAGCTGTAATCACCGTTCGTGGAGGCTCCACCAACTATTGAAGGTGAATAAACTTCGTTTTCCTTTGCTATCACAAGTGTCCAATTACTTGTTGGTAGATAGTGTATATGTTTAGTGGTGATGAGACCTTGTCATAGTGTTAACGTTGTCTGCATTGAAAAAATTAATATGACAGTCGTTATTCGCCCACACTACATTTTATTCGGCGATTGGTTCTTCGACCATCTGTCAGTCCGTCGCTGTTTTACCAACACTCGTACTATCATGCAGAGCTTCTATGCAAAATCTTTTGTTTTTGCATTTCATTCCTCTTCTCTACTTCTAACGTTCTATTCCTCCGTCTGTCAGTCCTTTCTCCCAACTATTTAGCTACTACACAGAATATCCGATTTCAAAACACACACACACACACACACACACATATATGCACAGTCGAGTTACATTATTGTGACCACCTCCTACTTTTGACATCCAATGCGCAGGGCCTGGTTTACGCCTAGGCACGCAAGGCACATGCCTAGGGCCCTCAAATTGAAAGGGCCCCAAAACCTTGGTTAAAAAAAAAACTTTCCCTTTTTCAAAATATTTATACGTGGGTAGATGTGATGTGGAGTAACTATATATAAATCGCTGGCAAAATACAAGCAAGTATTGGCAATATAATATGTGATATTTCTAGTTAATATCAGTAACATTTTCCAGATATTTTGGGGAGGGTTTTTGTGTGAGATTAAACAAAAATTGTCGTGTTGTGTAATAAAAACTAGCAGTATGTGTATGTTTGTAATTATGGCTTACTAAGATCAACTATATACTTCAATTTCAAATACTGCATGGTTCTGAAGCAATTTTTAAACATTTTGACATTTTAGCTCCGAAAAGTTATATTTGAAAAATCTTTGGACTTAATTCGGGCAGGGTTTGAATCCCCCAAACCTCTCTCTTAAATACACCCCCTGGTTAATATGGTAATAGTATAGTTTAGACACACATGGCAAAAAATCCAATGTCTAATTGAATTTTACATGTCATATGGCTTTGTCAAACACAACTGTTTCATTGATGAAGGTTTAAGTCTTTTCAGATGCAAATCAGTAGGACAGCATACAAATCTAGGAGAAAACAATATTTTTACCAGGTACTACCATATATTAATGTCAGTCTTATAAATGTATTGTGTTTATTAAATTATTACGCTGGATTGTAATACAGTCGCCCAAAATGGTAACACTACCTACTCGACTCCGTAAAGTAAATGTCGAATGGAGGGGGCCTCGTTTTGGGTTGTGCTTAGGGCCCAATTCTGTGTAGCTAAAGGTGAAGAATGCTCCCGGAAGAGATGGAGTTTCGGCAAGAGCTGTTCAACTGCTCCCTGAGAGCTGGATTCTGATACTGGTGAAGATTTTCAACGAGTCTCTCCGGCTGAACTATTTCCCTAGGGACTGGAAAAAAGCAGTGGTAGTGGTGTTGCCCAAACCTGGAACCAATCATACCTTACCTGATAACTACCGTCCAATATCTCTCTTGCCCGTCCTGGGCAAGCTCTTTGAGAGAGTCATCCTCTCTCGGCTTCTTGAGTTCTGTGAAGCAAATGGTGTGATTCCTGACGAACAGGGTGGTTTCCGGGCGAAGCTCGCTACGTCCCACCAGTTGATCAGACTTACGGAATTCGTTTCTGAAGGACGAGATAATAGCGAGTATTCCATTGCTGTCTTCCTGGACATCAGCAAGGCTTTTGACCGCGTTTGGCATGATGGTCTCCTGCACAAGTTGCAGAAGCTTCGATGCCCTCGCCCACTTGTTGAGCTGATTGGCTCGTACCTCAACAGCCGCAGGTTCACTGTTAAGATTAACGGTGAGCTTTCTTCGGAAAAGAAGATTCGGCCTGACGTTCCTCAGGGTACGGTTCTTGTACCAACGCTGTTCTCCATTTATCTGCACGACTTACCCAAACCCAAACAAGGGCAGGTCATGATGTACGCAGATGATACAGCTGTTGTCATCAGGTCCCTGAACAAAAGCAGAGCAGTGAAGCTCCTCCAGGACTTTCTCTCTCAGCTGGAAACCTACTCCACTGACTGGCGGATAAAGATCAATCCGTCTAAGAGCAGTGCGCTGATGATTTTTGGATATCTCCAAGGAGTACGGAAACTCGTTATGTTTCAAGAGATAATCCCCTGGGCTACCTCCACTAAGTACCTAGGGCTCCAACTAGATTGTCGACTTTCGTGGGTGGCGAACACCAGCTACCGCACAAATAAAGCTAGATAATGCCTTGGACAGCTAGCTCCACTACTCCGTCAGAGAAGTTTCCTTACAACACTGCACAAAGTACTGCTGTACAAGACGGTCGTCAGGCCGATGCTTACCTACGCCTCCTCCATTTGGATTGGTATAAGTAGGAATCAGCGAGAGAGAATTGAGAGGGTGCAGAGCCGAGCACTTCGAATGATCACTGGAGATCCCCCTTGGACCTCACTTCGGAACCTGAGGAACAGATTTGGAATCGAGAAGGTACACTAGTTTTCCATCAGACTCGCCAGAAAGTTCTTCAAGAAAGCGGAAACCCATCCAAATGGACTTGTTAGGGGCGCGGTTGATTACAATCCCAGCGAAATCCTTAGGTATCCCAGAACTAAGGTGGCGATCGTTGACCCCCTTGACAGAGAGAGTAAGTATGTGAACACTGGTGGGTGTTTGACAGACCACCATACCCTTCTTTTTCAGATTGGCATCGAGATGGCGAAAATGCATTCTGCTTGGACATTTGAAATTGATATGGTTGAGTTTCAGTCGCACCCTGGTGCGTCGGGCGGCTGGTTGGTGTTGTGGTTCTCTGCGGTGTTGTGCGGTGCTTCGTTCCCTTCTCCCCCCTTCCAGACAGAGTTGTATCACGGATCACCCTCTCCTTTCACTACATTTTTCTGTTTGTCCTTCCTATTGAGTTTACTTACTCAGATCTCCTAGCTTCTCATTTCTAAGGGCAGTTTTAGACCTGGGGTCAGACACTCCCTTCCTAAAACTTCTTCAAATAACATTATCATTATCATTACTGAAAACATATCCTTCGTTGCTGTCATGGATAAAAGGAGTGAGTTATCAGTTTTTCAAAAAGGGATGATTGTCGGATTTCGGGCCAAGGGTGGCAGTATTTCTAAAAAAGCGGAGTTTGTACTGTTCGCGTACTACTATGGTTAATTTTTTTTTACTGGAGGTTTAACGACCACCGTGAGCAACTCAATGGGCTATAAGCAGTCGCCCGTCCCTAATTTAGGGTCACTGGTTCCAGGGAAGGGAGAGAGCCAGTGCCGTAAGACAAACACAACATCCATGTCTCACGGGATTCGAATCCGGACCCCTTACGGACGAATGGTCAGAGGCCATCACTTAGACCACTGCGCCACCGGGGCGGCCTACTATGGTTAAAGTGTATCGGAGAAATGGTACCATTACGAATAAGCGACGTGCAAACTGGGGAGCACCATGTGCCATTGATGTGAGAGGAAAAGCACCTTAAATTTCCCCCATATATTTGAGCACGTTATGCGGCTGCGTCTTGTTTTAAACAGTTTGAAAATGGAAATGATGAGATATTTTTAGCGTTTTTTTTTCTCTAATTAGTTTACTCTTCTCCAATAAAAGTTTCTATGTATATATTCTGTTTCCGTTCCAACAGGTAATCAAATGTGTGCTCGCCTATTTTTGTGCTGTTACACGGTACTCTCTTATATTTTGATCTAGTTTCTCCTGTAGACCTGCACAAAGTCACAGAAATACATTTACAATAAATATCAGCTATTATACATTAAATGTCACCATCATTAAAACATGAAATTTCGGAAACTATCTATAAGTCAGGTAACCAAACTCTGGGTTGGAGGCCACAGGGCAATTCGAAGTTGAATTTTTATGCTAATATCTTCTATCTAATATTTCTGTAGAACTGTTTTTAAACATAACAAATTTTCATAATTTAGCAGATATTCCATTAGCCGTATCAATTTAAAAGCACTTTCCTACCAGGCGAATAATTCTCTTTTTTCCCAAGAATATATAGTTTTAAATTCCATCTATTACTTGCAGTCTGTCGGAAGGTCGAGAATTTAGGCACATAAGTTCAATCCTACGGACTGTAACGTAATATAAAAAACACATCGTTTTTATTTAAATATGTGCAAAGTTTTCCTCAGTAATTCGTTCGTTTATGAAAGAGTAACAGTAGAAGAGATATCATGTTCGTATTATTTTCACCAAAGACCTCATTCAAAGCCACAACAATTTCAAATCTATAATTCAGAATTGTTCGTAGAATATAATTCGACTGATCGTTAACAAAGGATTGCATTAACATGAGCATACCTTTTATTAAATTCTTGGTATAACTGAGGTTATCGTTTGATAGTCCATGTTTATAATTCAAAAGAAACTGAACTTTAGAATCTATATACACTATCTACCAACAAGTAATTGGACACCTGTGATAGCAAATGAAAACGAAGTTCATTCACCTTCAATAGTTGGTGGAGCCTCCACGAGCAGCGATTATAGCTGCGACCCTCCGGGGCATACTCTTAACCAGGTGTTCTACGACGGCTAGCGGTATTTTACTCCAGTCGGCTTGGAAAAGACAGGTCAGTTCCTTCACCGATTACGGACGGTGGGGGCACCCCTTAAGTCGAAGCTCCAACTCGTCCCAGAGGTGCTCGACAGGGTTAAAGTACGGGCTCTGCGCAGGCCAGTCCATTCGATTAACCCCATTGTCACCATACCAAGCCAGGGTGGACCTCGCAACATCACAGGTGGCATTGCCATTCTGAAAGTAACATGGGTCCACCCCGTAAAACTGCCAGAACGTAGGAAGCGCATGGTCATCCAAAATGGTGCAGTAGGTCTCGGCGTTGAGTCTACCAGGAATTGCGACCAAGGGTCCCGTGCCATACCAGAAGAAACACCCCCATAGCATAATTCCACCGCCGCCGAACTTCACAGTTAGCACAATACATTCCGGCAGGAGACGTTCTCCAGGCAGACGCCAAACCCAGACCCTGCCATTCGAACGGTAGAGGGTGAACCTTGATTCGTCGCTCCAGAGAACCTGTTTCCACTGTTCAACGGTCCACTGTCAACGCTCTGTGCACCACGTTAGCCGAGCAGCGCTATTGGACTTGGTGATCAAAGGCTTGTGGGTGGCAGAACTTCCATGATAACCGAGCAGATGGGCTTCCTTACGGATGGTATTCATCGAAGGAACACTCCCAGATGCCTGTTGAAACTCCTCGTGGATGTGGCCCATCGATTTGGTGCGGTTCTTGCGAATTTCTCTGGCCAGCCCCCGTCGGTCTCTAACACCCAGTTTTTGGGTCTGCCGGGTCGGGGCACATTCCAACAGTCACCTCTCATTTTCCATTTGCCAATCACGTAGGCCACTGTCGATTTTGGGTACTTCAACTCGCTGGATATGTCACGATGGATCGGGCATTTCTGTGATACCCGACGATTACACCTTTCTCGAAATCAGAGAGCTCCAAACTGCGTGACATCTTTCATGCGACTGGTTGCGTTGTTGTTTCCCTCACGATATTTAACGGTGGCGCCGTGACGTGTATCAGAAACGCAGATATCGTCGATTGCATGGGGTGACCAATTACTTGTTGGTAGATAGTGCATTAATTCTATAAGGTTTTTTACTGTAAGACCAGTTTTGAGAGAACGGCTAAATGTAAGCATATGATTGGGGTATCAAAATAAACGTCTCACCATGTAGATGTGCCAGTCGAAGAGAAAAATGAGATTGGGGCAACGGTTTGGGCGTTGTGGGGTGGCAAAGTTCCTATGTAAAGTCAATGGGAGGAGAGTGCGGTTGACATCCGATCGCCTGCGGTTGACTCACGAGCTGTTGAAGTATGTAGGGACTCAGTTAGTCCAAAGTCTCTCTTCTCAGCGAACCGTTGTGCAAAACAACGCTAGCAGGAATTTGAAAGTTATCGGAACAGCGAACACTCGAAGACCTGATTGCGTTATGCCATTGGACTGCGTGATGTATATATGCAATTTAACATTCATTCGATCCAGTTCATTCACGTAAGTAAGACGTTTCCCTTTATGTAAAGATGTAAATAAACGTTTCATATGAGTTTATCTTAAAAAATATATATATATATATTTTCGTCGATTCCGACGGGTTTCGTTTACCAGGAAAAAAAATAAAAAAAGTAAAACTATTCGTCGATTCCGACGCGTTTCGTCTACCGGGTTCGAATCCCGGTGAGGCATAATTCGATCCAGTTTATTCACGTAGGTAAGACGTTTCCCATTATATAAAGATGTAAATAAACGCTTCATATGAGTTTATTTTTTTAAAAAATCAAAGAAGAGACTTATCGTCGATTCCGGTGGGTTTCGTCTACCGGGAAAGAATAAACTATTCGTCGATTGCGACGGCTTTCGTCTCCGGGTTCGAATCCTGGTGAGGCATGGATATTGTGTTTTTCTGACGGCACTGGCTTTCTCCCTTCCCTGAAACCAGTGACCCTAAATAAGGGACGGGCGACTGCTTATAGCCCAAGCGTTGGCTTATGTTCATTCGTTCGTGAAGTGTCCGGGTTCGAATCCCGGTGAGGCATGGATGTTGTGTTTGTCTTACATCACTGGCTCTCTCTCCCTTTCCTGAAACCACTGACCCTAAATTAGGGAAGGGCGAATGCTTATAGCCCATTGAGCTGCTCACGGTGGTCCATTAATTTTCAGTCACACAAAAAATATCACGAACCAGGATTATTGTGTTTACTGAAGTGGGTGAATAAATTTTTCAATCAAATAAAGTTTACATTTGTTGTTTCATATGAGTTTATTCTTTAAAAAAAAAAAAAAAAAAAAAAAAACTAACCGTCGATTTCGACGGGTTTCGTTTTGTCAAACTTTAGACGATAAAGTTTCCTGCCCCTGTTTTCTGAATAACAGCGGCGAATGAAAGATTAAAGCAGCTCCCCCTTTATAAGGAACTTATTTACTGTTCTCTCTTCCTGGAGCGGAGCTCCAGACGTAAACCACAAGCGTTAGTGTCTTTTTGTAAAGCTGTCGTTAATGTGATCCCAAAGGATTAGCCCCGCCTCCTACTGGGAGGAGAAACACAAGTGTAGAACTGCCTGCGGCTTTTAGAGAGGAATAACGCTATGAAGACCAAGGAGTTTAGAATAAGGTATCTGGAGATGCCCGTGTTAATGAAGCAGTATCACTTTGCGTGAAGCCTATAACCGCGAGCGACGGCCGTCAAAGTGTGGGAAAGATGATGGTTTTCAAAACTATTGCAATGCATTTTGTTTTGGCCGAATCGCATTCTTTCGTCGCAAATGTTTCCAATTTCGCATCGTAACTTGCTGCCAATACATGAGAAAATGCTGAATTTATAAAATTCGTAATTATTTTGAGGCTCCTTCCCATTTTTATTTTAAATTGAAATATACGAACATTAGTGCGAATTCTAAACAAAACATAACGTTAAAATTGTAAACTTCACTCGTGTAAGAAGTATAATTCGCTCCGGTTTGATATTAACAAGGTTTCTGCAACCCAAAACCACGCAATTCCAAACAGTTGAAAAACATGCGTATCATGTAAACAACGGCAGCCGCCCCGGTGGCGCAGTGGTCTAAGCGATGGCCTCTGATCATTCGTCCGAACGGGGTCCGGGTTCGAATCCCGTGAGGCATGGATGTTGTGTTTGTCTTACGGCACTGGCTCTCTCCCTTCCCTGGAACCAGCGACCCTAAATTATGGACGGGCGACTGCTAATAGCCCATTGAGTTGCTCACGGTGGTCGTTAAACCTCCAATAAAAAAAAACAAAACAACAACAGCAAATTCCCACACCTTGCGGCTTCACGGTTAAGAGACCAGGGCATCTCCAGAAGTGTTATTCTAACCTCCTTGATGAAGACAGGACGCCCAGAGAAGCTTTTTGTGATACAACCTGACAGAATTTGTCATTGAATCTTCCAAGTCTTACACCGCCTAGAGGGTTAAGGAAAGACATTGTTCTCTTAGGTTCCGATTTTGAATTTTGGTAAAATTTGTTGTTTTTGTCAATAATATGTATATAAGTGCTTCTACAAAGCCGCGTGTTGTCATGGTCTTACCCGCGTGTCGTCATGGTCACGTATTTGCGGAAAGCATGGCTGAGTGTGCAATGTTATCAGTGTTAGATTACCCGTTGTTATTGATTAAATTTGGTAAAATGAATGTTTTAGAATACGCAAATAAGCTAAATGATATTCAGGATGGAAAAGGAGAAATTAGTTTCCTATAGGAGCAAATGAAAGGTGAAAAAATGTTCTATGACAACTTTTGTATTGGATGTGTTCTTCATCGAGACGACTACTCAGACGAATTACGATGAAACTGAAGATTCTGCTGAAGCTTTCCTGATTTCTGGAAAGATTAAAGCTGAAATGAAGACAAAAACAGTCTATACTGTTGAATGTATGCTCTCCAAAACAGGAAAGGTAAGATTCTCGCGTTAGTTGAAGTACAAGACATACCAATGATGATAATGTTCACTGAGGGAATGTTTATTAAGGTTTGTTTATAACACGCTTGTTTTTTTTTTTTTTTTTTTTTTTTTTGATTGGAGGTTTAACGACCACCGTGAGCAACTCAATGGGCTATAAGCAGTCGCCCGTCCCTAATTTAGGGTCACTGGTTCCAGGGAAGGGAAAGAACCAGTGCCGTAAGACAAACACAACATCCATGCCTCACCGGGATTCGAACCCGGACCCCGTTCGGACGAATGATCAGAGGCCATCGCTTAGACCACTGCGCCACCGGGGCGGCCTTGAGATGTTGGAGGCATCACAGTGTTTTAGAAAATTATCAGTAAACCTTAATTAAGGGATGATGAAAGAAAACACCGTTGCATGTAAAATTACCAAGCTAAAGTTAATAATTTTATATTAATGATGACAAATAGCTTGAGCCATACAAAATAAATAAATGGGTGGTCTTATTTAAAGCTATAACTATAAATTTGGTGAGCAGAATTTGTTAAACTTCGATTTCAAAAACTTATCTATCCAAATATGCAATCCGTTTTCTGCCGCCCCGGTGGCGCAGTGGTCTAAGCGATGGCCTATGATCATTCGTCCGTAAGGGGTACGGGTTCGAATCCCGGTGAGGCATGGATGTTGTGTTTGTTTTACAGCACTGGCTCTTTCCCTTCCCTGGAACCAGTGACCCTAAATTAGCGACGGGCGACTGCTTATAGCCCATTGAGTTGCTCACGGTGGTAGTTAAACAATCAAAAAAAAATCCGTTTTCTCTTCAAAGTTTTTTTTTGGAAACAACACTGTCCGGATGCTTTCACGTTTCAATTGCCTACGGTTTGTAAAAGGCTAGTAAACAAATCGTCCTCTACGAAGTGGGAAGACCATATTCTTGAATGCAGATCGGGGTGAAAATCCTTCCTTTTCCTTTTGCACAACCATTGCTTCAAAATATCAAGTCTTTTCAGTGGAAAATTGTGAAAACTTATCCCTTCTTCGATGCATTTCCTGTGGCACGACTTATTTACACAACCAAACGCAGAACAAAAATTAGGCATAATGCAGAAAATACAAAAAAGTTATAATGTTTTTTTTCACACAACGACAACCTATAACCGAAACAACTGAGAGATTGTTGGTCCGCTATCACGTGGTTAATTTCCCAGAATGCAACGAGTGGCGGGTAAGGCCCATTGGGAAACAATGCGTTTTCGTTAAATCATGCCCTACACGAATCACCTTAAGGTGGTTAAAATCTGTGCCTTATGTTTGCAATGGTAAAACTTCTTTACATAATCGCAATTAATGTATTCCTAAGGCTGAAAATTTGCACATCGGTAAAACTAACTTTAAATTTTAGCATGGAGTACTTAATACTTGCTAAAACATAACCAGAAATATATTAAATTTTTTTTATATTGGAGGTTTAACGACAACCGTGAGCAACTCAATGGGTTATAAGCAGTCGCCCGTCCCTAATTTATTTAGGGCCACTGGCTCCAGGGAAGGGAGAGAGCCAGTGCCGTAAGACAAACACAACATTCATGCCTCACCGGGATTCGAACCCGGACCCCGTTCGGACGAATGATCAGAGGCCATCGCTTAGACCACTGCGCCACTGGGGCGGCTATATTAAAAAAGAAAAAATCAATAATTTTTCTTTAAGTAATGTTACACCTGTTAATAGATGCCCCAAGGAGGTTTATTTTGGAATTCCGTGGATTTTGATTGCCGAAAATGCGTTAATTTCAAACCGGAATGAATTATGCGAACCGACCCAACGACCGGAAGTCCAGATTTTGAACCAATGGCAGGCTGCGATTTCTTGGCACAGACCACCGTCCGGAAGTCGAGTTTTTTAACCAATGAAAGATAGCGATAACTTGTCACCGACCACCGACCGGAAGTCGAGGTTCTGAGCCAGACTATATGTTTCAGTTTCAAAGTTTACTCTCCATCTTGCCGCCCCGGTGGCGCAGTGGTCTAAGCGATGGCCTCTGATCATTCGTCCGAACGGGGTCCGGGTTCGAATCGGGGTCCGGGTTCGAATGGACGTTGTGTTTGTCTTACGGCACTGGCTCTCTCCCTTCCCTGGAACCAGTGAGTCTAAATTAGGGACGGGCGAATGCTTATAGCCCATTGAGTTGCTCACGGTGGTCGTTAAACCTCCAATCAAAGAAAAAAAAACTCTCCATTTTACTTTAGCTATAAAAAAAATCATTTTAGTTCATCTTTTTTTTATAAAGAAAAAGAATTAGGAAGTAAAAAAAAAAAACGTTTTCCCAGAAAAGTGGGTTTATTAATTGCATATCATGGATTATGTTTTCATCAGCTGTTAATTGTGTACTTAAATTACGTCAGTTGTGGTGACGAATTTTAACAATTAAAATCTTATAAAAGCCGCTTAAGGAAAAAAAAACCCTTCAGATAACAATGCCTCCCGCTCTCCCGTCCATAAATAGGGACCTATCTCGTTGGCTGCCACCGACTGTGACGTCAAAGTCGGTGGAAATAGCTTCGGGGTTCCGGCCTTTGTGTAATGGACAGTGTTTGTTGTGAATGTTTGTCAGTGAAAGTTATTGTATTATGGGCGTGGTGCTGTAGGAGCGATTTGTTTTCGACAAACTTATTAAAATAGCTGTAAATAAAGAAGCTTTCAAGTATTGCATTAGTGTATGGTTTTGCACCTTTTTCTCTTTGATGCTAAAGCATTTGTAATTTTAATTGCGATCCTTTGAGGAACGTATTTAAATTTTTCAATTTTAAATTAATATAAAAAAAAGTATAATTTAAGCAGAACATTTAAAAGTATTTTTTTACGTGAATATTGGATTACGTTTATTTTTACATTTTGGAATTGTTCTTCAATATTGAACGATTTGAATTGTGATATGTTACTGAGGCTCCTTGATAGGGAAGCATTGGTAACGGATTCATTAAAGGATGCACTTAAATTTTTGAACTGTAAATTAATATCCCAGATAAGCTCACTGGACAAAAAGTTAGTCAGCACTGGCAGAACTTACCTAACAAAGGGTGATGGCCTTGCCTTGATAACAGCATGAATCCTGTGACCACAAGATTGTGGATGTATTAAATGTCGAATTGCACCATTAGTTCGTCAGGAAGTTTTGTCAGAGTACCTGGGTGTTTGTTTTGGCGTTTCGCCTGTTTCAAATGATCCCACAAATTTTCAATAGGATTTAAATCTGGGGATTTGGCAGGCCAGTTGAGGTGAGACAGTGTTGCTGATTGTTCAGTGTGCCATTTGGACAGTGTTTTAGTCCTGTGCCACTCAGCAGTTGTCTTGGAAGATGAATCCATTCCATGTCAGATCACCAAATTTTTTTGCAAAATGTCACCCGCTGACTGATTTTAATGAAACTTGGCAGGTAGATATACCTGATAAAGGTAGGGAAAAATCCCAAGTTTTAGTTTTTTAAACCTTATAGTTTTTAAAATACAGTGCTCCAAAATTTAGCCAAACACCCACTTTTGCAGCTGTGCAGTAGTATGCCACTTTTTACATAACATGCTGTAGTTTTCTGTGCTACTGAATTTAGGATAATGAAACTTTGGAATTGCATGGAAAAGGGCCCCTAGATATTGAAAGCACTTTTCATTTTACTTGAAACACCAGTTAAATGAGGGCCACCTAGTGTTGAAGTGAAAAATTACAGCAAAATTTAGACATTTTATGGGGCTCTGTAGAATATTGCTCTGACATGGAGAATTTTTTTATATTGATGTTTAACACATGCTATAACATATTTGAAAAAAAAAAGGTGGTTATCAGCATATTTTTTCAGATAGTTAAAATGATCTGAAATGCATACAGGGGTCTCCTTCGACAGTTCAGCCTATTTTTTTCTACAAACAACCCACCGTTTAGGCGGTTGCTGAAGATTAACTTGTAGGTTTGCCTAACAAAGAGCTGCAAAATATTGTAAATTTGTTTCCTTTCACATTCCATAGTTTCCGAGATACAACACTTGAAAGTTAGGCCTAACCACTATTTCAACAGCAAACTGACCCTGTTTCAACTTGTGAAGTTTGTTACATGGTACCTTTTAAGTTGAAAACCTGTACATGCACATTGCTGAGTACAGTGCTGGGCTTAGGAATCTGAACATTTTAAAATACTTTTTATTTAAGCGTAAAATTCGTAAGGAGCTCAGTCCTGTAACCACAGCAGTATGAATTAATGCTGTTATTAACAGTTAATTAAACTGCAATGACGAGTAAGAAAAAAATCATCTGTTTAAATTAAGTGGCAGCATTTTTCAAGTAGCTGTAAAAAAACCCCGCAAAAATAAATTCTTTTTTAAATTACTACTATTTGCATCATCCTGAATCAATGGTGGTTGTAAATTATAATTACCTGCATATTAATATTAAGCTGTTATTCATTCCTTGTTTGAATGTGAGAATGTTCAGTTACACGTATAACAGATGTTGTTCTACAATTTATTCCGATGCATGCCTCAGTGGGAGTTTTTCTAACTGTAGGGAACTTTTCTGTGCGTCACACCACTAAATCTGAATAGCTTCCGTGTCTTCTTTACGAAAATAATATGCTTGGGCTGTGCCTGTCGTCATTCGGGGTTGCACTGTACACAATATATGCTGCATAGGCACATCGCATATATTATCATGAAGTGGCCAGTAAAATGACTTTGCAGGACCACGTGGATGCACAAACTTTAATTTTCACGTCTTCATCCTTTTCAATATCACTGATCATACCAAAAAAACAGTTATTATCATATATGCATGCTACATAGCATTGAGTGTGCAACATTGAAGTTAAATATAAAACAATATTTATTTGATATTTGTCATCTTTACTTATCCTCTTCATTCCTACGGTATTTGATGAAAGTGGACAGAATAGTGAAAATTCCTGATTCCTGGAATAACACCAGTTTCTAAAAAAATGTTCCTGTAGGTTGTTTTGCACTATTTCAATTTCAGGCTTTGATATAAAGTGGAACTGAATGTTTTTTATGTTTGCAACATATCTGCCAAGTAGTGAACCTTCACAACTTCTGGATATTTATTCTTGATGTACTGCATTGTTGTTTGTTGAATTCTGTACACCATACAAACATTGTGGTCCAGATCGTCAGAAAAGAAGCAGTGATTTGAGATTTCAAGTAACTGTGTCTCACCTCTGGTGTACATAATAACTAGGTGAACTGTGCATGCCTCTGATGTCCAATGATACCCTTGTGCCTCATCTTGTATGAGAAATGAGTAGTTCTCACTGAAGTCCATGAAAACAATTGCCATGTCTGGCAAAATAATTTCTTAGTAGTTACTTTAGAAACCTGGATCGTTCCTTTGCAATGTATGCATGTGGGATAAGTTTTTCCATCTTCAATCAACACTAGCATTTGCATAAAATCTTCCATTGTTGACGTTAACTCTGTTCTTCCACTTGATACTCACTGACTGAATTCCATGGTATCATTTTCATCATAGTCTTCAAATTTTGTTTTTAAAAAATTAGCTGAAAATTTCTGTAGATGGGCAGTTTTTTCAGTTTCTGAGCATGCAGTTATGCTCTTTCAAGTCACGAACCATGTAGCCCATTAATGTTTCATATTATTCCTTGATCTGAGCAGCATTCAGAAGAAATATAACATTTTGACGAATAATGGAAACACATACAGAATGAGTACCCGCAGCACCAGCTAAAACACACCAGTTTGGCCTTATACTACAAAATTTGCAGTGTAAGACAAAACGTGACCCAAGTGTAATACATGTGGCACGCGCGCGCACACACACACAAAGATTTCAGTTGAAAAGCTGCCACATGATATACTTCATCATTTGAAACAGGATCAGTTTGCTGTTGAAAGAGTGGTTAGGCCTAACTTTTGAGTGCTGTATCACGGAAACTATGGAATGTGAAAGGAAACAAATTTGCGATATTTTGCAGCTTTCCTAGGTAAACCTACATGCTAATCTTCAGCAACTGCCTAAACGGTGGGTCAGGTTTGTAGAAAAAAATGGCTGAACTGTCAAAGGAGACCCCTGTGTATGCATTTCAGATAAATTTAACTATCTGAGAAAGTATGCTGATAACCACCATTTTTTTTTCAAATATGTTATAGGATGTGTTAAATATCAAAATATTTAAAAAAAAAAATTCTCCCTCGTGCCAGAGCAATATTCTACAGAGTCTCCCATAAAATGCCTAAATTTTGCTGTAATTTTTCACTTCACCACTAGGTGGCACTCATTTAACTGGTGTTTCAAGTAAAATGAAAAGTATTTTCAATATCTAGGGGCCCTTTTCCATGTGATTCCAAAGTTTCATTGTCCTAACTTCAGTAGTACATAAACTACAGCATGTTATGTAAGAAGTGGCATGCTACTACACAGCTGCAAAAGTGGGCGTTTGGCTAAATTTTGGAGCACTGTATTTAAAAAACTATGAGCTTTAAAAAACTGAAACTTAGGATTTTCCCATATCTTTATCAGGCATATCTACCTGCCAAGTTTCATTAAAATCAGAGTCGGTGGGTGACATGGCCTCTGTGATCTGACATAGAACGACCCAGACATGAGTGGCTATGTGATGCTGCTCCTGGAGATGTAGGACAAAGGGCAACACTTCAGCATTCAGAATGTGGAAGGTACACATGCTGGTTCAAATTCATCGTCACTGCAATGAGAGGGCCATTTCGTGGTATGAAAAATATCACAGAACCTCCTCCAACTTAAACAACATCGACACAATCAGGATTAAAGGCTTCATTGGGCATACAAACAAAAACAAGACTCATCAGACCAAATTACTCATCTGCAATCCTCCACAGTAAAGTTTTGTTGCATCTGAGCCCATTGGTAATGTTTGACTTTGTGACTTGCTGTTAAGAGGCCTCTTCCATAGTACGTGGCAACAGATGTCCACCACATGCAGTTCTGGTTGCAATGTCCATTTGGAAATTGGTTGGAGTAGACTTTCATTGACTGTTTAGAGCAATTGTTGCCCGGTTTGAAACCGATTTGCAGTTGCTAGGTGTGAAACATCGCAGCAGTCCCTGTTGGTGAGAAGCGTTTTCCGGCCACAGTTACGTCACCGATTTTCAGTTGACTGCAAACTACACCACTGTTTGTAGACCCGCTGGATAGTACACTTTGACATACCAACAAATTGGGTGACTTCAACACGATGGCTCTTTTTTTCATTTTGCTAGTACACTTTGACGTACGAACAAATTGGGTGACTTCAACACGATGACTCTTTTTTCTTTATTCCACTCGGTGATGTCTGTCTTACAACCCATATTGCAGACTAAATTCAACACACGCATTGCTCTTTACCACTGCATGAGACAGAAATGATGACTGTAGACCACATCAGTGTTGTTTATCTCCCAACAATGCTATCACGGCACCCTCTGTGCAACCAGTAACTTCCTACTGTCATTTCTGTTTGGGGTAACTAATTTTTTGTCCTGTGTGCTTTTGTGTTCTGAACAGTGCATTCCATAGTATAGTTTTATGGAAATGGAGGAGTACTTCCATTTTTTGTTTTAAATTATTAGATGAAATACAATTCTGAATTACAATCCATTTATATTCTTTTGTACTGAAACATTTAATTTTCATTGCGAATCATTAAGGAAAATATTTAAATTTTTGAGTTTTAAATTAATATAAAAAAATGTGTTCTAAATAGTGCATGCAGTACCTATATTTTTTGTTCTGCTATACTTTGAGCAATGCAGTAAAATTTTGGGATTATAATTTAATATCAAAGAAAAGTGTACTAAAGAGTGTATTGGAAAACACAGTTTTGTGTTTATAGTGAAGTACAGGCATTTGTACTTTTTCAGTGTACAAATGTTACTTCTTAGGCAATAATGCTCTCAAGTTTTATTATTTACTTATCTTCAATGACAGTTCTGGAATTTTTATAGACATTTTAGACCAACTTGTGGCAATGCACTTTTCAGAACTATGATCTGTTTTTTTTATTATTATTGTTTGTGTCCCATAGTATTTCTTTAAGAGTTCCTATGTTTGAATATATTTTAAATTTTTTGGTATCTTCAATGACAGTTCTGGAATTTTGGGATTATAATTTAATATCAAAGAAAAGTGTACTAAAGAGTGTATTGGAAAGCACAGTTTTGTGTTTATTGTGAAGTACATGCATTTTGTACTTTTTCAATATACAAATGCTACTTTCTTAGGCATAATGCACTCAAGTTTTATTATTTATTTATCTTGAATGACATTTCTGGAATTTTTATAGACATTTTAGACCAGCATGTGACAATGCACTTTTCAGAACTATGATCTGTTTTTTTTTATTATTATTATTGTTTGTGCCCCATAGTATTTCTTTAAGAGTTCCTATGTTTGAAGATGATATTTTTAACTTTTTGGTATCAATTTAATGGCCACTTACTGTAAAAGAAACTTTCTGAACTAAGCAAACACACACACTTTTTCTACTGATTAGTTCTTAAACTTCTTATAGAATTGTACATATTTTTTTGTCTGCTTTAACTTTCAAGAAAGAAATATTTACCATAAATGCACCTGTTTTTATAGTGTTTGCATAAATTTGTAATTCTAGTTGTAAATGCATTTATGGCACCTCTATTCATAGTGATTGTGGAATAACTTTTTTACGGGTCTTATAGAGGTTATTTTTAATGAAAGTTGGTTGTCAAATTTTCGAACTAAAGCCTAGTTCGTCATAGGCTTTAGTTCGAAAATTTGACAACCAACTTTTATTAAAAATAACCTCTATAAGACCCGTAAAAAAGTTATTCCACAATAAATTTGTAAGTTCTGTGAACAAAAATCAAACATAAAAATAGGTTAGATTTCTTTTATATATCTAGGCATTTGAACTATTTATGGGTATTTCATATTTGAACTGCATCAGTTTATCTGTTTTAATATCTTGTAACATAGAACCTACATGAGAATCATGGTAAAGAAAAATTGTGAATGAACAGTTACATATTTTTCTAATGTAGTTTTAATGTATTTTTAATGAAAAATATTTTTTACTTTTAGGTGATATGGTATTAAATGAAAATAACATTAGATAGCATTTCAAAATTTATGTGCATTAGCTAGTGCTAAAGAAAGTTTTTTTTTTTTTTTTTTTTTTTTTTGTAAAGTATACATAACAACAGTACAAAGAACTTTCAGTTTTTTTTTCAGCTAAAAGTATTAAACAGTATAGGCCGATTATAAGGAATAGTAAAATTACAAAAAACTTTTTAATGTTATTTGAATTATTTTCAGCACCTTTCAAAGCACATTTAATTAAAAAGTGCAATGTTGTTTTCAGTGTTCTTTGAATTGTACTTTCTAAAGCATATTTAATTAAAAAGTAGAAAAACTTGATGTTTATTGATTGTTCTTTGCATCTTTCAAAGAACATTTAATTAAAAAGTAGAATTTTTTATTGATTGTTCTTTATATCTTTCAAAGAACATTTAATTAAGAAGTACAAATAAATTTTTAATATTCATTGAATTATTTTTTTGTACTTTTCCAAGAATGATGAAAAGAGTGAAAAACATTTCAGTATCAGTAAAATATGCTTTGTACTTTTCTAAGCACATTTACTTAATAAGTTCTGTTTACAGTGTTCTTTGTGCTTTTTGAAGAATATTGAAGAAGTACAAAGAACAGTCAAACAATAAATTGCCTGCAGACTTAATTAAATTAAGTGTTTGTGTCACACACTGATCATGGTTAAACCAGTTTTGTATTTAAGATCAATGTTGATATTGACAGAACTTTCTAAGTGAAATAACAGGGTTCACATGTACATCAACCTGTTGCTCGGCTTTTATCAGTCTGTATTATCCAGGACCCTTTTACTTTAGACCCAATATAAAAATATATTTGATGAAATTTCTTGTGTAGCTAGTTTGGCTTGGTCTCAGAACAAAAATCTGTATACCATGTAATTTGTGCTCACATTATTTCTGCAAAGGTGAAACAGATTCCTTGCCTAATTACAGTTTCCCTTAGTTTAAACCTTTGTCTACTTGATTAAGAAGTTATATATTTTAAAGGAAGAAAATATCACTGATCTCAATGCTAAGTGACATGGATTATGTTTTCCATTAAAATTGCATCAATATGAGCTATTTGACATGCCTTTATATACATTTCATGTGATGTATATGCACAGAAACCTGTACTTCATATTAGCTATCACATCCACACAAACAGCTTTGCCTCCATTTCTCCTGATAGTCATGTTAGGGTCGTTCCATGCCAAATCAACCAGGAGTCTAAACCTTTATGTATCAGATTTCAATGATTTTTGGTTTATAGTTTGTAACCTATGGGCTCTTTCGATCTCAGTTTAGGCAAGGTGTGTCATTTGATCACCTCCAATTTAAAAATAAATAAATTATGGTAGCCACTCCTGATAGAGGTATAAAGTAGTGCAAAAGGTTTTTTCAAAAACATTTTTTTTGGTCGACCTGCAGCATTTTGAAAATAGGCGAAAAATACACTCGTGATGAAAATCACGTGAAACGCCAAATTTTTAAATGTGCATTGCTCCTGAACTAACAGGTAGACACTTGAGTTTTTTTTTTTTTTTTTGAAGTTATTGAACTGGCCTTTCTCAAAGTTCACAGAAATTGATCAAAGGAATATTGCCAGATTGGAAAAAAAATCTATATTTTTTACAACAATTTAGAAGTTTAGTTTGAAAATTGCACTGCTTGATGTGGGTGCTGGACTATTCTGGCCATTGATGGTTTATTTACTTGTACAAACCAGTAATGCTGTGACTATATCCCAACAACAGATTTTACTGTATCCCACTATTCTACTTTGCTGGTACGGTAGGTTTAAACTTCATCAGTTGTGAGGAGTAGAAGTTAAATTTCCACAAATTGAGGATTTTTTTTTTTTTAAAGAAAAAGGCTTATCAAGTGGGTAAGTGTGCCAACCTGCACCCCTAATAGGGTTATCTCAGCAGTCATTTTATTTTTAGCCTGTAATGTATGCAACTCATAAAATTGATTTTAAAAATATACAAAATTTGAAAAAATCAACATTTTTGAATTGCAATATCTCAAAAATTCTGAAAATTTGCCCAAATAATGTCCTAATAGACCAGTTAACTAGGGAAATCAAGTTACTGAATTTTTGCTTTGAAATTTTCCTACAAATTTTTGAAAATGCACTTCTCTCCTGCTTAAACCTCACAGTTGGGTTATTATTAACAAAAAAACTTCAGAAGATATTTCTGAAAAATTTACCTCGGTATATATTCCAAATTACAGTGTCATCTATATTTTATTTTAAAGTCATTTTCATGGTGAATAATTATCACCTATGTACGTGTTTAATTTTTTTTAAATCCATAGTCTATACACATACAATGCATTATCACAGTTGCAGTTAAGATTCAGTTTCTATTTACATAAGAAAAGTTCCTCAAAAAACAAAATTACAAGCTTACCATTGTAACTACAAATTATTCAAGCTGAGAAAAGCTGCTGGATTTTATTGATTTCCTTCTCGTCAAAGGTATGAAGTCTTGCAGAATGCCCGACAGGAGATGGGGCATTCACTTTTAGAAGTATATTTTTAAAGGGCACTGGACACTTGTCTCTTGCCATATTCTTCTGGCCACCCAAAACCTCCGGCTGGTCCATGAGGGTGCATGAAGGATACTGTTATGTCCTGAAATTCTCTAGATATGTTTGTAATCTGTCCCATGCACCAGTTATTTTCATAAATGCATCATATTAATTCTCCTATTTGAAAATCATTCACAGAAAATAGGTTCTTTTTTTGTTGGCTTATAAATTGCACTGCTTGATGTGGGTGCTGGACTGTTCTGGCCATTGATGGTTTATTTCCTTGTATATGTACAAACCAGGAATGATGTGACTGTATCGCAACAACAGATTTTACTGTTCGATAGGACTGAACTTCATCAGTTGTGAGGAGTAGAAGTTTAGTCTTTGGGATCAAGGGGGAGACAGTTTCAACAAATTAAGTTGCATCTCTTATAGCTTGTGAAGCTTCTTTCTGTAAGTTGAATTTAGTAGCAAAATGTTTGCACAGGCCACTCACACCATCACACATGCTCTTGCCATATCCTGTGGCTGAGAAGACCCACTTCCTTGTTGCATTTGGGTCCCCCTTTGTAAGTTCATAGAACTGATATTTGTTTGTGAAGTGCCCTGCTGCTCCATCTGAAATGTAAACAATTATTTTAAATTCTTCCAAAGGACAAGCCTTAGCAATTTCACTTTTTATGAGCAGATTGGCACACAGAGCATATGCTGTGCCATGGCTTATATCATTGCATGCTACTGCGAAAGACTTGGTGTCATTTTGAAAGTATGCAATTCATGTAAAGAGTTAGATCTGGACATTTTGTCAGTGGTAACTTTGCACTTCAGGTAGAATTACAGACCAGTTCTGAGCAAACCCAAAGTGCAACATCAACACTGGACTGTGTGCTGCAGACTGTTTAACCTCTGCTATCCCATCTCTTTGGATCCTACGTGTATGGCTATGGGATATACCTTTGTGTATCCATTGCCTAGCATCCTCCAGAAAACTGCCAATGGGGACTGTCTTCTTAATGAGATCACCACCTTCCCAAATAGCAAATGTGACCTCCTCTTCCTCTTCGCCACCCAAACCTAGAGTTTGTAAGGTAATTCCTTTTATGCCAGGACAGTTTACCCAGCTCTCCTTTCTGGTCTAATTCCTAAAGTTTGTTTTAGTGGTAACATGTCCACATCAAGCTTAGTATTACTAGTATTCAAAATACTCAACTTCATCACTGGAATGAAGGACATCAGATCTTCTGATGTCTGCAATGTCTCTGCCTCTATAACTTGAGAATCACTCTTCATAACTGCAATTTTTTTTTATAAAAAAGTAAACAGTTTTTGCACATATTATCAGTACTGTTATCATTTACACACGTTCTGGTAATCTTCTGGATTGATCCAGCCAAATCACCCACCTTATAAAACTTTAACATCCCTAGTTTTATATACAAATTTTTTGTCTCTTCATGTAGTCCACACACTGAAGAACTATGAAGTCCTGCCGTTATTATAAATTTAGAACAGACTCACAAATCATGGAAAACTACACACACAACTTCACTCAGTAGTTGTAAATAGCAGACTGAGGAAAGAAAAGTCTCCTATGTTTATTGGCTGATAATAAAGAAACACGTGTTGAATGTTTTCGATTTGGATTTTTTGGTTTCAGTTTTAAGCAGACAATGTAAGCACTTGTTCACAGAGATCTTGTGATTTGTAAACATGGAGCACATGATTTGTCATTCACGATAGGACATAAAGAGACTACTGTCTCCATGGTTACAAAGGGCATGTGAATCGTTGATTTTGGCAACTGAGACATCAGCAATTTGTTTGTTTTGCACACATTGCTGTTTATGGTACTTTAATTTTAAAAAAATACACATGGTGTCAGGACAGCTAGCTAGTGGTGTTGGAAAATGCGCTAACAGTAGCAAAAAAAAAAAAAAAGTGTAACGCAGTACGAAGTTAGAGACCCCAAAGAGATGGAAATATGGCTTTTTCATTTTTTTTTTTTTTGTGAGGATTTTGACAGAAAATATTTTGTGCTCAATTAGTAGTGTGGAATAGCTCAGCTGGCCAGGCTAAGTGCTCTGGAAAGCTCGCTGAGCTATTCCACACCACGTAATAGTTGCCATCGTGGTAGCGTAATCACTTTCCGAATCACATTCGTTAATTTGTTGCATTAATCACATTAGTGTTAAGGCTTTTGTTCGATCCTTCAATTTTTGAGAAATATTTTCAGAAATGCAAAATGCTATGGATTTTTAGGTCTAACTAATAAACAATGGTAATGCTGAATAAACTATGAATTTTCATTTTTTTTCATTTGAAAATAACATAAAAGTACTTAAAAATGAGTTACTTTTTTTTTAATAAGATAATTTCTTTCGTACGTCTTTGGATTTTTGGTCATCATATGAATCATGATTTTTCTGTCGGAAATTATGTGCAGGATCAACATGATAGGTGCCGATATTTTATTTCTGAAATTCACGGTCTGCGGATAGGTCGACACGGATTAGATGACAGAAACATTATGTTTTTCTGAATTTTGCGATACGCCACCGAAAATGACGCATGAGAATTTTTTATTCTTGCCGCGGATTATGCGCAAGAATGAATTTTTATTTGTTTCTAAATTTCGTAGCCCGTGAGTTATAATGCCGCTCCGGATTACAGGAAGGAAATACGATACTTTGGGCACGTGCAAAATTTAATTTCAATAAATTATACTTAAATAAAATTAAAATTTTTTGATAGCACCAACTAAAGAAACGTGGTGGTAGAAGGTGGGGTGGTAGTGGGGTGGGGGGTGGGGGGGGGTATGGACCAAATTATTAAAATTTTATTTAGCAGTTAGTGATTTGGGTTTTAAAAAGATGACAAGAAAAAGAAATACATTTTAACTTTTTGTTCCATCATCTTGACACATTACTTTTGAGTGTGGTTCTTTAAAATTTGAATTTACTTCAGCTGGCACCTAAATTTTGGGAACTGTCTCCTAGATCTGGAACCTATTTTTCCAGCCCTGGGATGCACAATCATCAAAACAGAAAACTTTCTGCAAACCCAGGAAGCGTGGACCACAATTAGAAATAAAATAAAATAAAATGTAATTCTTAATTTCATCTTATTTTATTCCTAACAATTAAAAAGTAACTGAAATAAGACAATTTTTATTTTCAGAATAATAGTTATAGAGGATTAAAATTGTTCTCAACACAAAACCAGGCAAATTTCTCAAAAATATGCTAAATTTCACAAAAATAAGCAAAATTTCACAAAAATAAGCAAAATTTCACAAAATTGGGTATCATCTTTAAAATTCTGGATAGACCCCTGACCTATAAAAGCAGAAAATAAACTCATGACAACACTGACATATTTATACATTCAATTATTTTTCATAAAAGCACTCGGGATGAACAGAGAACACACAGACTGCACATCGTGTCTGGATGTCGTCTCAGAGAAAACAGCTCTAAATGATATATCAACAGTCAGGACTGAACAGGCAAGTGAATATTTGGTAAGTTCTGGCATGCAATAACTTGCAAGAGCAACACCAAACTGGGTTGTGTTGAATATCAAATTAAAGTCCACTAGGCTTTAAAATGAGCTGTAGATGAGTTTTCTGGCATCACTGCTTGCAGACTTGTTGATCTTTTACTAAATGGTGTTTGTGTGAAATTTGTCATCTTTGAAAATAAAAAATAAAAAAAAACATTTAAACAAAAAATCAAAAAATTTGGATTTATCATGTACTCCATAGGTACAAACTATAAACCAAAAAAGCATTGAAATCTGACACGTCAAGTCCAACCAGAAATATCTTTATATTGGTTGATTTGATATGGAATGACCTATTGGTTTTACTGATAAAGACAGAAGTTGTCAAACAGCCCAGAACACTGTGAAATACCCTACTCAAGGTTACAGAAATTTATTAAATATCAAGACTGTATTTCAAAACAAAGTCATGCAAGTACAATTTATTCTAGCAAATAACAATGAAGAATTTACAATCCAAGAAACAATTAATGACAAAAGTTCAAGCTATGGCTTAATGGGTTTGGAACACCTGACTGACAGTGTTAGAATTATAAAATTTTTTTCTACGGGCCCAGCGGACCACTGTAATTTGCAAATCACTGGTCTGTAAAAGAAAAAAATGGTACTTACGTATTAAACCGAGGACCTCAGCAGAGACTGATTTTGATGCAGTGATAATTGTTCCGAACTTCGTTATGGATTTGTGACGTCACGTGAGAACTTCATTTGATTCTTTGTTTCTCATTCTTAGTTTGTTTTGCATTCTGTGTTCTTCTATCACTAATTGTTAATGCTATTTAATTAAGTAAGATTTCGTCATTTTGTGGAATTATTAAAATTTGGGATCTACCTAACATTGAGGAACCGATTCTTTGTTTCTCGTTCTTAGTTTGTTTTGCGTTCTGTGTGCTTCAATCGTAAATTGCTAACGCTGTTTATGTAAGTAAGCTTTTGCCATTTTGTGGAAATATGATGAAAATTTGGGATCTACCTAACACTGAAGAAAAGGCAGTGAGTTTTTTTCAGAGTATAGGAATATTGCCAAGACAGCATATGTAAGAATGGCCATAATATGAAATTATACTTTTCATTTAAATCTTGGCAGTGTAATGTAAAAAGCTGTAAGAGCAAAGTAGGTATGCATGGTGGAAATTGTTTTGAAGGATCTCATATACCTTTCGTAACTGCTTTACTATTTATTTACTGTTGGTGTGAAGAGCTCACATCTATTCAGCGGTGTAAAAGGCAACTTGATATGTCAGACAAAACTGTAATTGACTGGAACAACTATATGAGAGAAGTTTGTGTTGAAATTTTGGATAGAAGAAATAAGAAAAAAATCGGAGGGCCGAATATGACAGTGGAGATTGATGAAAGTTTGCTTACCAAACGAAAGAGCAACTCAGGACGAATATTCCCACAGCAGTGGTTTTTGGGGGACTTTGTAGAGAGACAACTGAATGTTTTATAATACAAGTTGCTGATCAAAACGCTTCGACATGAATGAATCCTATTGTTCAAAATATAAACGAAGGCAGTACGATATATTCGGATTCTTGGCGGGCGTATAAATCTAATGAACTTAAAGAGGCTGGTTTTTATCACTTCACTGTGAATCACAAATACAATTTTGTTGACCCCGACAGTGGGGCACACACAATCTATAGCAAGGTTATGGGGTTCTACAAAATGGCGCAACAAGAAACATCGTAGTACTGCGTGTCATCATATCGAATCTTATTTGGCGGAGTTCATGTGGCGAAGAATGACACAAAGAGATGAAAACGTGTTTGAAACCATACTTACTGCTATTGCTACTGTTTGGCCAACATCAGAATAGTTGGACTGATGCTTCAGTATATATTTCTTTTCTTTCTGTTGAGCTGTTTGACTTTTGTATGTGTACTTGGCATTGTTAGGCAGTAAATTTTCTTTTCTTTACAGGGCTTGAAAAATACCATGCCCGAGATGCCCGGGGCATGTAAATTATTGGCCTGGGCAAGTAAAAATGAAATCTAGTTGCCCAACCGGGCAACCAGATTTAAAGAAAAAAAAAAAAAAGAAGTTTGGAATGGAGAATTTTCTATCCTAGAAAAAAAATACAGTTGTTGCATATTTTTCATTTTACTGCAAATCACCAGAAGTTGTATTATTGTTTCGGAATGAATGCCAGAGGAAGGAGAATAGCGATTCTTCAATTATATTATGCTCTAAGTCCAGAAATTGAAGTTTTGCTCCACATGTCGTTTACAGTTAACGACGGGATGCATGCCTCGGGTGAAACTAGCCTCTGGTGTTTAGTGACAAAATGCGTAAACTGCCATGAAACAGAAGGATGCAGACTGGTGGGCAAAAAAAAAAAAAACGTGCTTTATGAGGTGGAAGCACCTTTGGGAGGGAGTGACTATGGAATATTTATTGCACAGCCCTGGGTGAGGTTGGGTCTGTGATACAACTTATACAAGTGAGGGAGGGGAAATAGAAGCTTCCTCTTGCATGCACTCCCCATCCCCCACACATGAATAACAGTGGTACTACTGAAACAAAGGCTAAGATTCATTTAAGAACGAGCCTGTACACTTAGCCGGGAGAAGAGCGAAAATTGCCGACACAGATAACTTACCTAGTTTGTCTGAGAGAACAGTAGTTCGTGTTAGCTGCAGATATGTTGTATTTAGTAATAAACATATATATGATTTTTTTTTGAAAAAAATCCAGCAGTGAGTGTATATCTCATAGTAAGCAATTATGTGAAATTGCTGATCTGTCTGTGGTTGTTTCAAATTTGTCTTCTGCATTGTTGAGTGATGTAATTTCAGAATTGGAATCTGCGTTGTTGGCAAAATTGAAACTTACACAAGCGGACTATGATAAAGTGTACGAAAAAAAAACCCCGCTGTCGCACAGTTCAGGAATCTTTTATAAAAACATTTAATTGGCTAAAGTCAAATGACGACAAGACTATTAGGTGGTGCACTGCTTGCCAAAACCATCCTAAAGAAGTGTGTGTGTGTGTGTGTGTGTGTGTGTGTGTGTGTGTGTGTGTGTGTGTAGAGGGGTCAGGTGATAATATAGTTTAATAACTATAAGTGCACACAACAGTAGTCGAAAACATAAGGATTGCCTTTGTTTCTAAACAACAATTCGTGGGATATTTTATGATGCAAAATCACTTCTGTTTGCATTAGAGAAAAAGGTAAATAATTTTTACATTCAAAATTGTTGTTGAAAACCCCTTAAACTGCCGTACAGTTAACTGTGATTATTTAATTTTTTTCAAAACACAGGACGTACTGTATATTAAAAATTCTTGAACATGGCATCATCACTAAATTTCTCAAATGCCATCAATTATTACCTTTCTTAAAACTTGAGATATATGCTTTTGTGCACTCTGAACACAGACACTTTAAAATGGCAATGCAAAAGATATATAAAAAAATTATCATAATTTTTAACTTTAATAAAATGAGGCTTCTGTCTTGTTATTTTAAAAGATAAATTTTTCAGGGCATGTAGATATTACTTCTGAGCAAGTAAATATTTTCTGCACTTGCCCAGCTGGGCATGTAACTTTTCAGATATTTCTCAAGCCCTGCTTTATATTGAACTGTTTGACTTTTGCATGTGTAATTTAGGCAGTATATGTTTCTTTCTTTATATGAAACTGTTTCACTCTTGTACGTGTACTTGCCGTGGTTAGATTTCCACCAAAATCGGTCTTTGCTGAGGTCCTCGGTTTAATATGTAAGTACAGAAAAAACTTGCACATTTACAGCATTATGCAAAAAATAATGTATAATTTCATTGGAGCTATATTTCACAAATTTAGAGCAACAGCATGTGTGCATGTACACATGTAAATAATACATAAATAAAATACAAAGCACGGTAAGCAGTCATAGAAGTTTGAAAAAAAAAAAACAAAAAAAAAACTTGATTTTTCAGCAGAGCCAGTTTATACCAAAATGTGGTGGTCCACTCATTTTTATTGGTCCAGAAATGGCCCAAATGCTAATATATTTAGTATTCACATGGTATTAGTATCAAGGACGATACTCTGAAGCATAATATATAGTTGATTCAAATTAAAGTTTATTGTTCAAATACTGTATTACAAAAATTTTTGATTGCCATTCACAAATGCAAAAGTGACTTGGGTAGCTGGTTTTTAAACTGACACTTCCCAGCCTGGCACTGCAGCAACACACTACTCTTCCCATGATTCCTTATACCATTTAGTTCCATAGGGAATGCTAATGTTGAATGCAAAATGATGTTTCACAAAAATGACCTACACACATTCATTTGACCTTTCCTGCCAGTGTCTCTCCCTGGTCCCTGGGCAAAAACAAAAGCTGGCTTGTGTCTGGTTTCAGGAATAGAAGATGCAGAACACGTTTGTCCTTGTGATTCTCCTATCGTGCTTTTACATTTCCTACTGCATAGCAAAGGTAATAATTTTTCCTTTGCTATGCAGTAGAAAAAAAGAAGGGTTGCAACTGTAATTTTTCTTCTGGTGTATATTCCTGCAAAAATTTTGATCTTCAATGATAAAATTTAGAATTTATCAATCAAATTGTGATATTTTAATAGTAAAGTACTTGCAGTAAAAGTTGATAAAAAATTAAAAGGTTTCTTTTTTGTGTCGTGAAATTGAATGCATACATATACAGTGTGTATGCATGGCACATGAATTCACAAGAAGGAAAATAAGTAAAGCAAACCATACAATGCACTAATTGTGAAGCCTTTTGCAATATACTAAAAGCCGCTTTATGGAATGCCTTGCTTCAGTGTGAAAGGCAGCTGAGGTTCTTCCATGTGGAAAGAATGACAGATGGGCAAAACCATAGCATAAATGGTTCTTCAACCTCCAGTTTGAAAGCATTATGAAGACCCATTCTCTGAGATCACAACTTGGGCAAAAAAGGGGTGCTGTCTTAATTTAAATATTTTGATCCAGACCTCCGTTTGCTGCAATCTAAAATTCTCATAAAACTGAAGTATGGTTTGCAATTCCGATATTCAATTTTTGAGTAGTAAATATGTTAATTTCAAAAAATCTGAAAACTGCCTTAGAAACCTAGATATTTTGAAATCTGGTTCAGTTCTTTATATAAACTTTGACACCCCCCCCCCCGACAAGTAACATAAATATTTCACTGGCCCAATGGAATTTTTCCTGACCAATGGCCAGAGGACCACCAGATAATTCAACCGCTGACTGGTATTGCAGCAACTGTTTCCAACAACTGTGCACACAAAAGTGGTATATTATTTCTAAAACACAATAGCTCTTAAACTGTGGGTCTCAGTCTCCTGAAAAGGAACAACTTTATTTGCCCTTTATTACATGGTCAAGTCACATTATTGTGACCACCAGCTAAATATCCAGAGTAACCGCCATGTGCAGCCTGGACAGCAGCTAGACGGGCTGGGAGTGACTCAGTAAGGTGCTGGAAGGTGTTCAGAGGTATGTGGAGCCATGCTTACTGCAGTGCATCTGACAGCTGCTAGAGGGTGCATGGTGGAGGATCCATAGAGCGAACAGCACTATTGAGGTGGTCCCACAGATGCTCAATTGGGTTGAATTCTGGGGAATTAGGGGACCAGGGAAGTACTTTGAAGTCTTCATCGTGCTCTTCCAACTACTCTCGGACATTTCTAGCTGTGTGACAAGTCGTATTGTCGTGCTGGAAGATCCTATCTGCCCTAGGGAAGACAATCAGTCTGTATGGATGTACGTGGTCTGCAAGAATGGATTCATAACGGATTTGGTCCATGGTGCCTTCCACAGGTACGAGTGGACCCAAAGAATGCCACGAAAACATTCCCCAGACCATAACACTGCCCCTACCAGCTTGTGCTCTTCCAGAAATGGTTGAAGAGTGTTTGTCCTCTGATGTTTCTCGCTTTATACGCCAACATCCATCCATTCGATGAAACAGAAAATGTGACTCATCGCAGAAGGCAAATCTTTGCCAATCAGCTGAGGTCCAATTCCGATACTGTCGTGCAAATATAAGCCTTTTCTGCCGACGCACTTTCGTTAGCTTAGGTGCAGTGTCCATCCATCTGTATTGGAGCCCCCATATACAGCAGGGTTCACTGAACTGCCATTTTAGACACACTTCTTGTAGCTTTCTGCTTCATTTGGCCAGTGAGTTGCTCCACTGTAGCGGGTCGATCACCCGTCACGCACCTTCGCCGCCGACATTCACCACTTCGGCTACGAAGACGTACTCCACGTCCACACACCTGAAAACTGTGGTGCTCTGCAGTTTTCACGTCGCTTATTCACAGTGGTACCATTTCTCCAATCACAATGCACTTTAACCACAGCAGCACGAAAACAGTTCAGAAATACTGCCACCCTTCGCCCGAAAGCCGACAATCATCTCTTTTTGCAAATCTGATAAATTGCTCCTTTTATCCATGACAGCAACGAGTGATATGTTTTCAGAATGCCTAAGCACACCATATACCATCCAAGCCAGCTCACGACATGTGCCTTCTTTCATGGGCTACGCGCTGTTGATGTCAAAAGTAGGAGGTGGCCATAATAATGTGAATTGACTGTGTATATACACATTATGTACATAAGTTATAAGTTTCTATGTATTATACCTTTAAAAAAGTCATCAAACTACTATAATAGAGTTTTTAGTGAGACAAATGTAGTTTATGCTAAAAAAGAAACTGCCTAAATCACTTTGGCAAAATACCAAGTGTTTTGCGTAGCATTATAGTATCATGCATTACATACCTAGATATAAGTTTCCCAATCCACAGTTTCAGCTCCTTGGACACATCCACAGTTTCATCATCAGCTTTGCATTTAGCTATAGCAGTTTTTGTGATTTTTTGTAGCCCTGAAGAATTTTTTTTTTTCTCCCTGCTCAAGCACCAGTTGTTAATAAAGTTAGATATAAAGTGTAATTTGAGCTTAATATAGATATATTTTTCTTTTTTCTTTTTATGTGAATATTTATTTGTTCTGAAACATCCTTTATTATATATGCATAATTCTATGTAAAAATATCAGAACTGCCACCACTCGTCAGAATATATATAAATGTATGAGAGAGAGATGGTGTCAGTTGAAAAAATAATTTCAAGTAAAACATAACTTCTAGTGATGTATGGTTTTCCAAATATGCAATTATTGCATAAATGAAGGGAATTAATTTAAAGCTTGTGTTTTATACCTCACTTAAGTTTTTTTGTGAGTTTTTAAAATTTCTTTGACTGCTTTGTTTTAGAAACTTTTGTCATGTAGTTTATTGGTGTGATTTATCCATGACCTTTTTTTGCTTTTATAGAATTTAAAATCATCAAACATGTCTAAAGTCTCGTCGAAAGAGCTACCAAAAATAATTGTGTACCCTCCTAATGTGACGGAGATTGGTGATGATTTGAGCACAGACGACCTCCTTGTTCAACAATTAAAGGCTAGTATTCAATGATATTATTGGTTCATATTTGAGTGGCACTTAGTTATAAAAGTGTTTAAGTTTAGTTTTGTATGTGATTCCATTTGTTCATTTCAGTAGGCAAGTATGCTGTTGAAGTTCCTGAATGCACCCTCCTTGCTGCCTGCAGCTTGTTTGGTTTTGTGCTTCGAAATTCAGCCACTTATTTAGAGGATTTATTACTTACTAATTTTATGCTGTTTCCTCTTTCACATTTTTATCTGTTTATATATATATATATATATATATAGGGATGAAAGGTCAGGTGATACGTAACATCACAGCCTCTCCTTGACAAATGTCAACCCCGCCTTCTCGTGGTGCATCCTGTTCCCACTAAAGGGGCTCTGACGACCGCCAATAGCGGTATAACTATACCGTCAGGATTAGAGGAAATGCTATCCCACACTCACCAACCCGCTTGGCCAGCATGGTGAGTTATGGCCAAACCCCTCCAAAATGACTCCACAACTTAAATCTTGGCCCTCAGTCTCCGGCAGCTGGAATGTACCTGGCCAAGGCAGCGGCCAGTGCGACATGAATGCAGAGGGTGCTAAGAATCCCCGGAGGACCGGACTAGGCTGCCATCTGATGCTGACCTTGGCTACGTATAATGGACGCTCCCTATCTTCTGATTCAAGGCTTCTTGAATTGGAAGAGGAACTACAAAGGATCAAGTGGGACATTGTCGGGCTAAGTGAGGTAAGGAGAAAAGGAGAAGATCTCATTGAACTGAAAAGTGAACATCTCTTCTACTATCGTGGGACAGATACTGGCAGAACTAGTGGTGTTGGATTTATAATAAACAAGAAACTGAAGGATAAAGTTGTAGAAGTTGAAAGTTCCTCTGACAGAGCTGCACGACTCGTTATCCAACTCTCAAGAAGATACCAGGCTCAGATTATTCAAACTTATGCACCCACCACAAGTCATCCTGAAGAAGAAATTGAAGAATTTTATGAGGAAATTTGCCATCTAAATAATAATAAAGGTAAGCAGCACTTGAAGATAATTATGTGAGATTTCAATGCAAAAATAGGGCAACGGCAACACAATGAAACTTCAGTAGGTAAATTCGGTCACGGCAACAGAAACCAGCATGGAAATACTCTCATTGAGTTTGCAGAGGCAGAAGGGTTTTTCATCATGAACTCCTTTTTCAAGAAAAAGCCACACAGGAAATGGACATGGAGACATCCAAATGGGACGACAAGTGAAATTGATTTTATTATGTGTAGCAAAAAATTCGTCATAGAAGACTGCAGTGTGCTAAACAAGTTCAACACAGGTAGTGACCATAGATTGGTGAGATGTAAGATGCACCTCAACACTAAACTCGAACGTGGCAAGCTCATAAGACAAACAAAATGTATTGACATAACCAACCTTAAAAACCAGCATAATACCTACAAGTTGGAACTGAAGAACAGGTTCTCTGGTTTAGAAGGCCTAACATCAGAAGAAATGGATATTTCTGAAGTTAACAGAAAAGTAACCAAAGCTCTTATGGAAACAGCAACAAAATTAGCTGGGTCTAAGAACAAGTTGCATGTGAACAAATTATCAGGAAAAACCAAAATGTTGATGCAAAAAAGAAGAGAGATGAGGACAACTAAAGAAGATGTGACTTCCAAAGTAAAATATATAGAGTTATGCAAGACAGTACGAAAAAGTATCACTGAAGACGTAAGACAATTCAACTGTGAACTAGTGAGGAAAGCAATTGAAAACAACCAAAGCCTAAAGATAGCAAAGGGAAATCTCAGTAAGGGAAGAAAACAGATTATGGCACTGAGAAAAGAAGATGGTTCTGTAAGAAGAAATAGAGGCAAAATTTTGACAAGAGTGAAAGATTTCTACTCCAAATTATATGAAAGGGATGATACATGTACTCCAGACATCATGAAAGGTACCAGTACCAGAGTTCTTCCTATTCTCCCAGCAGAAGTTGCATATGCAATCAAGAACATGAAGCGGGGAAAAGCTCCAGGAGAAGATGGAATTACTGTAGACATCATACAAGAAGCAAGTGGAGAAATCGAAACAGTACTCGCCCAAATTTTCACTCGATGCCTTAATGAAGGGAAGATTCCTGAGGATTGGAACAACGCTACAATGATCCTGCTACATAAAAAGGGTGACATTGAGGATCTCAGGAACCACAGACCTATTAGCCTTCTATCAGTGGTTTATAAAATCTTCAGTAAAGTTCTCTCACACCGTTTGAAGGTAACACAGGACATGGCTCAACCGAGAGAACAAGCTGGATTCAGGAGTGGCTACAGCACTATAGATCATATCCACGTACTGAGAGAACTAATTGAAAGAGCGAGGGAATATGAACTTCCATTGTGCATGGCTTTTATCGATTATGAAAAAGCCTTTGATTCGGTGAAACCATCAGCAGTTACAATGGCTCTGAAATCCTGCGGTACTGAAAATGCATACATTAATATTATTAATAACATCTATGAAAATGCAAGTGCAAAGATTCGGCTGTTTGAAAATACAACACACATAAAAATTGGAAAGGGAGTGAGACAAGGTGACACCATATCTCCGAAGCTCTCTTTAATGCCACATTGGAAAATGTCTTTCAATCACTGAACTGGGAAAACAAAGGGATAAAAATTAATGGAGATTATCTAACCCACCTTCATTTTGCTGATGACGTAGTCATTTTTGCAACTACCCCATCAGAGTTGCAGAGTATGATCCAGGAACTTGCTGACAAGAGTACAGAAGTGGGATTAAAAATGAACTTTCAGAAGACAAAAGTGATGTTCAATGCTTTTACAAGACATGAAGATTTATCGATTGATGGAGAAAAGCTGGAGATAACAGACACGTACGTTTATCTTGGACAGCAGATATCAAGTAAAGGTCACATTGATGAAGAAATTAATCGGCGTACAAAACTTGCCTGGAGATCTTTTGGAAGAAACAGCATAATTTTCAAGAGCAATATGCCATTATGTCTTAAAAGAAAAGTGTTTGATCAATGCATCCTTCCAGTGCTTACGTATGGTGCAGAGACGTGGACCTTAACTAAAAGAGAAATACAAAGGCTGCAGACAACTCAAAGAAGCATGGAGAGGTGCTTGCTTGGCGTAACCAGGAGAGATAAGAAGAGAAACTCGTGGATCCGAAAAATGACAAGAGTGGAAGACATCATGATCAGAGTTAAATCCCTGAAATGGCAATGGGCTGGACATACTGCCAGAAGGACAGACCATCGATGGACAGCCGAAATTTTAGATTGGATTCCAAGGGACAGGAAAAGACCCAGAAGAAGACCACATGGGAGATGGGTAGATGAAATTCGAAAGTATGCGGGAGTGACATGGAGGAGACTGGCACAAGACAGACCGTTGTGGAGGAATCTTGGGGAGACCTTCGTCCAGCAGTGGATTGATAATGGTTGACAATGATGATGATAAAATTTCGGCTGTCCATCGATGATCTGTCCTTCTGGCAGTATGTCCAGCCCATTGCCATTTCAGGGATTTAACTCTGATCATGATGTCTTCCACTCTTGTCATTTTTCGGATCCACGAGTTCCTCTTCTTATCTCTCCTGGTTACACCAAGCATGCACCTCTCCATGCTTTTTTGAGTTGTCTGCAGCCTTTGTATGTCTCTTTTAGTTAAGGTCCACGTCTCTGCACCATACGTAAGCACTGGAAGGATGCATTGATCAAACACTTTTCTTTTAAGACATAATGGCATATTGCTCTTGAAAATTATGCTGTTTCTTCCAAAAGCTCTCCAGGCAAGATTTGTACGCCGATTAATTTCTTCATCAATGTGACCCTCACTTGATATCTGCTGTCCAAGATAAATGTACGTGTCTGTTATCTCCAGCTTTTCTCCATCAATCGATAAATCTTCATTTCTTGTAAAAGCATTGAACATCACTTTTGTCTTCTGAAAGTTCATTTTTAATCCCACTTCTTTACTCTTGTCAGCAAGTTCCTGGATCATACCCTGCAGCTCTGATGGGGTAGTTGCAAAAATGACTACGTCATCAGCAAAACGAAGGTGGGTTAGATAATCTCCATTAATCTTTATCCCCTTGTTTTCCCAGCTCAGCGACTGAAAAACACCCTCCAATGTGGCATTAAAGAGCTTCGGAGATATGGTGTCACCTTGTCTCACTCCCTTTCCAATTTTTACGTGTGTTGTATTTTCAAACAGCCTAATCTTTGCACTTGCATTTTCATAGATGTTATTAATAATATTAATGTATGCATCTTCAATACCGCAGGTTTTCAGAGCCATTGTAACTGCTGATGGTTTCACCGAATCAAAGGCTTTTTCATAATCGATAAAAGCCATGCACAATGAAAGTTCATATTCCCTCGCTCTTTCAATTAGTTCTCTCAGCACGTGGATATGATCTATTGTGCTGTAGCCACTCCTGAATCCAGCTTGTTCTCTCGGTTGAGCCATGTCCAGTGTTACCTTCAAGCGGTGTGAAAGAACTTTAGTGAAGATTTTATAAACTACTGATAGGAGGCTGATAGGTCTGTAGTTTCCGAGATCCTCAATGTCACCTTTCTTATGTAGCAGGATCATTGTAGCGGTGTTCCAATCCTCAGGAATCTTTCCTTCATTAAGGCATCGAGTGAAAATTTGGGCGAGTACTGTTTCGATTTCTCCACTTGCTTCTTGTATGATGTCTACAGTAATTCCATCTTCTCCTGGAGCTTTTCCTCGCTTCATGTTCTTGATTGCATGTGCAACTTCTGCTGGAAGGACTGGAGGAACTCTGGTACTGGTATCTTTCATGATGTCTGGAGTGCATATATCATCCCTTTCATATAATTTGGAGTAGAAATCTTTCACTCTTGTCAAAATTTCGTCTCTATTTCTTGTTACAGAACCATCTTCTTTTCTCAGTGCCATAATCTGTTTTCTTCCCTTACTGAGATGTCCCTTTGCTATCTTTAGGCTTTGGTTGTTTTCAATTGCTTTCTTCACTAGTTCACAGTTGAATTTCCTTACGTCTTCAGTGATACTTTTTCTTACTGTCTTGCATAGCTCTATATATTCCACTTTGGAAGTCACATCTTCTTTAGTTGTCCTCATCTCTCTTCTTTTTTGCATCAACATTTTGGTTTTTCCTGATAATTTGTTCACATGCAACTTGTTCTTAGACCCAGCTAATTTTGTTGCTGTTTCCATAAGAGCTTTGGTTACTTTTCTGTTAACTTCAGAGATGTCCACTTCTTCCGATGTTAGGCCTTCTAAAGCAGAGAACCTGTTCTTCAGTTCTAACTTGAAGGTATTATGGTGTTTTTTAAGGTTGGTTATGTCAATAGATTTTGTTTGTCTTATGAGCTTGCCACGTTCAAGTTTAGTGTTGAGGTGCATCTTGCATCTCACCAATCTATGGTCACTACCTGTGTTGAACTTGTTTAGCACACTGCAGTCTTCTATGACGAATTTTTTGTTACACATAATAAAATCAATTTCACTTGTCGTCCCATTTGGATGTCTCCATGTCCATTTCCTGTGTGGCTTTTTCTTGAAGAAGGAGTTCAAGATGAAAAACCCTTCTGCCTCTGCAAACTCAACGAGAGTATTTCCACGCTGGTTTCTGTTGCCATGACCGAATTTACCTACTGAAGTTTCATTCTGTTGCCGTTGCCCTATTTTTGCATTGAAATCTCCCATAATTATTTTCAAGTGCTGCTTACCTTTATTATTTAGATGACAAATTTCCTCATAAAATTCTTCAATTTCTTCTTCAGGATGACTTGTGGTGGGTGCATAAGTTTGAATAATCTGAGCCTGGTATCTTTTCGAGAGTTGGATAACAAGTCGTGCAGCTCTGTCAGAGGAACTTTCAACTTCTACAACTTTATCCTTCAGTTTCTTGTTTATTATAAATCCAACACCACTAGTTCTGCCAGTATCTGTCCCACGATAGTAGAAGAGATGTCCACTTTTCAGTTCAATGAGATCTTCTCCTTTTCTCCTTACCTCACTTAGCCCCACGATGTCCCACTTGATCCTTTGTAGGTCCTCTTCCAATTCAAGAAGCCTTGAATCAGAAGATAGGGAGCGTCCATTGTAAGTAGCCAAGGTCAACATCAGATGGCAGCCTAGTCCGGTCCTCCGGTGATTCTTAGCACCCTCTGCCTTCATGTCGCACTGGCCGCTGCCTTGGCCAGGTACATTCCAGCTGCCGGAGACTGAGGGCCAAGATTTAAGTTGTGGAATCATTTTGGAGGGGTTTGGCCATAACTCACCACGCTGGCCAAGCGGGTTGGTGAGTGTGGGATAGAATTTCCTCTAATCCCGATGGTATAGTTATACCGCTATTGGCGGTCGTCAGAGCCCCTTTAGTGGGAACAGGATGCACCACGAGAAGGCGGGGTTGACATTTGTCAAGGAGAGGCTGTGATGTTACGCATCACCTGACCTTACATCCCGATGATATATATATATATATCTTGACTTTGTTCCTAGCAAATGGCTTATTTTCTTCAAATTCTGTGTTAATTGCTGTTTCAGCATTTTGCAAACAGCAGCACTTGTTACAAGTACTGCCTTCTCCTCCATGCATACCCAGTGTTATGTCTCATGATTCATGATTACCTGCACATTTGTAATTGGGTTTTCAGTTATTTGGGTAGTGATACTTTCACAGTCTGACCTAACTGCATAACTGAGAAACTTTATAGCTTTGCCATTCTGATTTTTAAACACAACAAGGGCAGATGTTCATCCAGCTGTTAGGGAGTGGCTATCCCACAGCTCAAGCTGACCTAACCTTGATGCTAACTTCTGCATTGTGCTCAATCTTCTAGAGTACTGCAGGAAAAAGCTGTGTTTACAGTTTTTGGGGATAGTATCCTCACACCTTTTTCTGACTCGTCTGTTCTTTTACATTTTAGACATGACATGTGCTTGCACATATCTGTTGTAGGTGGCTAAGGTTTCCATAATGTCCAGTGTCCATTTTTACTTTGTCTGGTTTGTAGTTCGTTGGTTTAACTGCACTGGGTGTATGAGGTCAACCTGCAGTGTTTTGTTTGTGGTTACTTGTAAGCTGGAAAAGGAATAACTGGAGACAAATTTTCGAAATGGCTGCATTACCAATAGTGAGCAATCCTCATTACCCTTTGTTCCAGTATAAGTGACAGGCTATGGGTAGTCCATTCTAGTCTCCAGTGACTGTGATTAAGTTGATGTAGCACAAGATAAATTTGGGAAGGTGGATGAGAAGATTGGTACCAGAGGTATGTCACTAGGGACTGAGGACTGTATCATATGTTGAACACAATAGTATGAGACTGTATCTGTTTTGAACCAGGCTGTATCTTGCACTTGCTTGAGCTGGTGGACTGCCAGCCTTACTCCTAAGGAGTGGCTAGTGTAAGGCCAGTAAGCTGTTTGTGGACAAGTTTTTCTTCCATAATGGAAAATTGTAATGCTCTCAACTCTTCAAACTGAGCTTGTGGGCATAATGTGATTGTTTCATCACAATTCAAGGGCATAGCTGTTTTGTCTACAACAAAATCAGCTATAAACAGACATCAAGTCTACCAATGGGCTCACCAGCTTCTCTTTGCTAAAGCTGCAACATATTAATGCAACTTTGTTTCCCAGCCACCCATTTCAACTTTCTTTCTTGCTCCAATTTGTTAACAATGTATTTGCCATTTGGCCTCATTCAGAAGATAATTTGGTAAGCTTAGCAGATGCAATTACAGAAAGATACCCCTTGATCAAGTTTACAATAAACATGGGAGACAGTGATAGCTGCTCTTGTGGTATAGTGATCTATGCGCTGGATTAGGACAGTTCGTCCATGTGGGCCTGGGTTTGCGACTCAGATGTGCCATATGCATTGTGTTTATCTTAATGGTGCTGGCTGTTTCCCTTTCCTGGAACTATTGGCCATAAATTAGAGACAGACAGCTGCCTATAGCCCATGGAGTAGCTCATGGTGGTTGTTAAAAATACCTTTCAAAATTGCAAATTTGCTGTAATAAAATCCTTCATGCACAGGTGTTACTTCAGACATGAATGAGCATTCCAACTCCAAGAGATTAGTTTATTCTGCTCCTATTAAATGAAATCTCTCATCATCCACTCTATAGATTAACGGATCTCTCTGCAAGATGGCACTATTTCTTACCAACAAGGTTCTTAAGGGAATAGCTGGCAAGCTCAGCTTGGTACACCTCCTTTCTAATCTACTCATCAAAATCAGAAAACTTAGAATATCCAAAAGCTGAACTTCTACCTTGGGTTCTTGGATGCATCAAATATCCAAACACTGAACTTTTACATTGGGTTTTTGATTGCATTCTGCATGAAGTTATCACCGTTTGTGCCCCTTACTACATCGCTGTCACTCAATGTCTGTACCTCGACACACCACTGTGATCTGTATCTCTATGCATATCCTACTTGTTTGCTGTGTCTGTTTACCACCAGATTAAGATATGAGCATTGCGGATGTAGAGTATTTGGTACATCCTGCTCAATGATAGACATCTCCCTTCACCTATTCTCCATTTAGAGGACATTAATGCACCTAATTCATGCCAGACTAGTGCCAGTAGTAACAGAAGAGGTCATGAGATGTCTCCTCAATACAAGAACTGATATCTACACTGGTGTGCAAAAATTAAGGTCGAATAGGAGAAATGAGCATAACAGCGGAACGAGCAGGCAGAACGGACCGAAAGACTACTCAGGAGATAGACTAGCGTCTGGTACGGTAGGGCATACACATATATGCAGCATGGCGGGGGGGGGGGGGGGGGTCAGAAGGGAATAAGGCACACGGGCGATGTACGCTCAGCAATTCGGTCAAAGCTATTGCATGGTGTACATCGGTTTGAACGACGTCGAGTTGCTGCCACTGTGTGATATGGCCAACAGGCAATCCAGTAGACGACATCTGGATGACTTTACCCGAGGTCGCATCATTGGGAAGTTGGAAGAAGGTCGAAATGTGATTAGTGTGGCTGAGGAGTTCGGGATCACTCACAGCATCATTTCACGAGCTTGGAGAGCATTTCAAACGACAAGAACAGCTGTCCGAAAGTTTAGCAGGGTCGTCCACGAGCAACCACGGCGACGGATGACCGGTATATTGTCCTACAGGCGAAAAGAGGCAGACGCCAGACAGCAGGAGAAATCGTAAGGCACATGCAACAGACAAACAGACAACTGGACGTCCGTTATCACGTTTTACCGTGGCCAGGAGGCTGCACATAGGTGGTCTATTTGCATGATGACCAGTACGGTGTGTGCCATTAACACCTGCTCATCGGAGACGGCAGTTTCTGTGGTGTCAGGAACACAAGAACTGGACACATCAGCAATGGGGTCGAGTTCTCTTTACGGATGAGAGCCGATGTAGTCTGACGAGCGATTCTGGACGACAAGCGATTCATGTATACACATCTGGAGAGAGCAGGGAACACGCAATCACACCTCCAACATCATTGAAAGGGACTGGTTTGGAGGTGGCGGAGTTCTTGTTTGATGCAGAATCATGCTTGGTAGCCGTACTGACCTCCACATCTTCCAAGGAGGTTCAGTCACTGGTGTCCGCTATTGTATCGAGGTTCTCCTGCCTCACGTGTGTCTGTTTAGAGGGACTGTGGGTCCTGAGCTCCTCTTCATGGATGACAACGGTACACCTCATCGTACAGTGGCTGTCGCAGATCTGTTGGAGAGTGAAGATATTCAACTCATAGATTGGCCCGCAAGGTCCCTGGACCTAAATCCAATCGAACACGTGTGGGATCTTCTTGGGAGACGCTTGGCAGCACGTCACCAGCCGCCAACAACGATTCCGCAGCTGCGATTGGCACTACAAGAGGAATGGGCCGCAATGCCTGAACAGCTCCTTGACAACCTCGTCCTCAGTATGGATATATGTTGTAAATCCTGCAACACAGTCAGGGGTGATCATATCCCCTACTAAAGACTGGGCTTTTCTTGGCAGCCGCCTGTCACATGGACGTTTTTGTCTTCTGTCCAGTTGTGCTCGAAGCTACCTTTTCAATAAAGGGCCTTTGTATCCTTTGAATTAATTCCTTGTTTGGACGGTTTTACTCACTTGTCTTATATTCTTACATCTTGGAAATCTTATGGTATGATTTGAGGCGATGTGGAGCACTTCTGCATGACATTACATTCGAAAAACCGTCTCGTTCTTAATTTTTGCACGCCAGTGTAGTTATACATACCTACTTATAGCCTTTCTGCAATCAGTTGGTACCTGTGTTTGCCATTGGTTCTTGCCAGCTGTTTTCTGGATGGTGTGTGATGACATACATGGCAGTGGCCACTGTCCACATCATCTTGCTTTTAGAGAGTAAGTTTTGCCATCCTTCTTGTAAAGCATGGTAGAGTGTGAATCAGGCCAGTTGGAATGTTTTCATACTTTATCTGTGCTAGATCTGAAGTAGACTTGTTTGCTGTCTAGATGTAGCCCAGAATTCCTAGTTTTTGTAATTTATTCTAAATGCTGAAATCCAGGTTTTCCAGTTTTGTGTAAGAGTCCCCAATATATCATGTCATTTCTGAAGATGCTATGAAGTGGTAATTAATTAAAGCTGCCTTTGCAGATGAAAAGCTGTTGTGCATGCTGAAAGGAAGGCTACTTTTATCATTTTTGCAGCTGTATCTATTAATGTAAACTGCCTGACAGAGAAAATGCCACACTACAAAGACGTGAACGCAGTGCCAGGCAAATTGCAGGGTGGGTGCACATGTACAAGTTATGCAAATGATTGTATTTGCAGGCCAATCACACAAACAGCACATGGGATATAAGCGGACAACTAGCCCGTGAGGCCATCAGTTGAGACATCGTCATGGCCGTGAGTGAGTGGTTGTGCAGTAACTGTGTCTGGAGAATGAACAAGGGGTGCCAATGCCATTAAGACGCCATCATACGTGATCTCGTCGAACAGATGAGTTCACGAGAGGTGTTGTCGTAGGCCTTCATACCGCCGGATGGTTCTTGCATCATATTGCGTAAGAAATGCAATGTGATGTCACAATCGTCGGCCGCATTTGGAGAAAGTGGTTCCAGGAAGAATCTGTGCAATGTCATAGGCGGACCAGAGCACGGAGACGGAGATCCCAGTGCACCAATCTTCGCATCTGATGTTATACCATAGCGGACCCACAGGCCACAATGGGCGACATTCTGCGGAGTGTATGGGAAGGCTTGGATGCCCAGATATTGACGCGGACAGTGTTGCCCCAATTGGCTGCATCTGGTTTGCTGTCCAGTCGTCCGTTGTGAAGGCTACCTGTAACAGCGATCTATCCCCATCACCGCTTGATGTGGTGTTGCTCCAGAGCTGTGTGGAGTGCCGAATGAAACAGTGTGGTGTTCAGTGACGAATTGCAGTTCTGTCTCGCCATGGATGATCACTGTGCGAGAGTCTGGAGGCGACGGGGTCAACAGGTGGATTCCTCTGCCATTGTGGAGCGCCACACTGCTCGGCAATGTGGAATCATGGTGTGGGGTGCTATCAGCGTCAACAGCCGCTCACTGCTGGTATGCATTATGGGCACATTGACGGCACGCCATTAAGTTGATGAAGTCCTGCGGCCTGTGGCACTATCGTATCTGCAGGGCATCCCAAACGCTGTTTTTCAACAGAATAACATCCAGCTGCATATAACTCGGTTCAGCCTGAATGCTTTACATGGTGTGCAGATACTTCCATGGCCAGCACGATTCCCTAGCCTCCCGCCTGTTGAGCATCTGTGAGACATGACTGGACGTTGGTTGAGTACCCTCCCACCCCCGCAAAATGAAGATGAACTGTGGACTCAGATCAACAACACATGATCCACGATACCCCAGGACTCTATTCAAACTCCATTACCTCGATGCCACGTCGGATTCAACGCTGTATCACCCAAAATGGGAGCCACACTCCTTATTAATCATCCTATATATTCGGCCACTGGAGTCTAGTCTGTTTACGACAATTAAATCATTTGTTCACGACCTACTTGGCTATGTGTGTGTGCAGTTTGGTCTGTTTTTGAGCATTCCTTCATGGTGTGACATTTTCTCTGTCAAGCAGTGTATAAAATAATTTTTCTACATAAGATTCAATGAATACAATGAGCTAATTGCAGAATTAACAAAAATCACTGTAGGATGTTGTGGTAGCAAACATCCAGAACTGATCTAATCTCCATAGTTTTCCTAAATATTCTGAAGTTTTAAATTTCACTTCAAAGAGGTAATTTTTGAAGTCTAATTTCACAATTTTTGAGAGATCTAACACCACTAACATCACATATAAAGTTCAAAAATGCAATTTTCAAAAGGTTTCTAACAGTGGATTGGTACAAGAAAGGTATGAAGTTAAATTTCACTGGTATTAGTGGTTAATTGTTGTGTAGCTAGTTAATATAATGGGTGTACAATATGTAAACATTGTGTATCTGTATTGTACTTACATTCTGCAATATAACATATAAAGAATATGCATTATTTACCCAGTCTTAGCATAAATACTGTTACAAACATTCGACACATGGCACGCAACCTAAGTTCAATGTCACTGACCAACCAGGAGGCATGAAGCAGCTAGTGAATCATTTTGCATTCAGTCACAGAGGAGATAACGTGTTTCGTGAAGTACTTGCCGTGGAATGGGGCAATTATGATAATTGTGTTACTGAAATAACGCTGCACAAAGTTAGAAAATCAGCTTCCGAGATTTTCAGCATGCTGAAGAATCTGAAAATCAGCCGAATTTTTGTCTACCGGACCGTAAAAGGTTTCTTGAGACGGGACCGTCGCTGACAACCCCAGAAAGGGTTGGCCATGTACCGTAGAGACTGCTCGCCTGGTGAAAGCAGTGGCAGCCCGTATTCAATGAAATCCTGTCAGGAAACAATCAGTGATGGCTTGTGAGCTGAATGTCGTTGTCACACATGCTGCGGAGTGATCTAAGGGCGAGAGCTTACCGGCGGCATACAGGGCACTTTCTCACTCCACAACTGAAGAAGCAGAGGGTACTAAAAGCGAAATGTTTGCTGTAGCGTTATGCAAACAATCGCCACAGGCAGATCCTTTTCTCTGATGAAAACATTTTCACTATTGAAAAGACTTTCAATCGCAAAAATGACAGGGTGTATGCGTCAACCTCACGAAAAGCTCGGGAGAAAGCTCCAAGGATCGTGAGGGGCCATCATCCAGCTTCTGTCATGGTTTGGTGGGGAGTCTCCTACGAGGGTACCACAGAGCTCCATTTCTGTGAGAAAGGAGTGAAAACATCTACCAAAGCCTTACCAGGACAAGGTTTTGGAGCCAGTGGTTAAAAATGTGAGTGGTCTCTGGTTTTTCGAACTAGGTACTATATGACTCCAAATTCTGATTGAATTTTTGCAGAGCTCCATGTTAAAGGCAACAAACTTAAATGTTTACTTTTTACTGAACAGGCTCAGCAGTTTTCATTCTCTCTTTGAGATTTCGTATTAATTTTTCATACTTATCACATTACTGGTTTTGGCAAGCACTATCACTTACTTCATTTGGAGCAATCGAAAGGTCAAACGATTTATTCAGTTTATGGGCGACAGATTGTGTAATCATTAAAACTTCCTTTCTTAAAGCAGATGATTTGGCATCAGATGATAATTTGGCAACTTTCACAGGTGACAGACCAAGGGCAGTACATGCTTTATTTACTGACTTAACTAAAGCACATTCAGGATCATATATTTTGGCATTGTCACTATCTTCATAGGTTGCAACTGACTGTTTTTGAATTTTATTCAAACGTTTAGGCACAGAGATTTTCCAGGAATAAGTTTCAAATTTGGGTTTCTTAAATACAATTCTTTACTGATGATTCTAAGTGTTTTTGTGTTCACCACCTTATTGTGCTCAGAAAATGGGTCATGGCAGGAAGTTCCAAAAAGGTGGGAAAATTTGTCTAGGAATTTTTTCCCATGGTAAATACAAACAATTTCAATGTTTTTACACTCAGTTTTCAAGCAGAGTAAAGATTTATCATCTTCTGTAGATTCAGAAATACTATTTACAGTTGACTTCCTTCTATAACATAAAAATGTTACAATCCTCTTTTTAAAAAATTCCAAATGAGCATTTAGGCCTCTCCATGACTGATTCTGTACTTTGTGCAGAGAAAAGACAATTTTATACCACCATAATCCCAATAAAAGTATTAGCCTCTTGTCTTGACCTCACACTTTTATCCTAAATCAACAAGCCCAGTGTTTCACCAAAATATGCCAACTGTAATTATGTATGTATCATGATCTTGAAATGAAAAAAATTTACATCTGAAACACTCACTGGACTTCACAGGACACACGAGGAACACTTGCCCAGCCCTTACTTCTTCAGAGTTCAAGAAGCAACTAAGCTAAGATAGGGAACATACGTGTGGGAGCAACTATGAACCTGTTGAAATGTGCACATTCCTGTGGTAGCTGGCAAGTGAGAAGCTTACAAAAGACAGGGGAAAGGAATTTGTAATTTCTTTTTTTAAGCTGTCTATTTTGGTTAGGTCAACCTAAATACCATCAAATATTACTCAAAGCATTTTCTTCAGGAGAAAAGCATAATAATACAACATATGCACCACAAAATTATTTTGTCTTATGGATATGAAGCTCAAATAGCAGTGCAAAAATAGTGTCAATTGTGTTGTTTCAGTACAATATTTTGAAAATTTAGAACCTTGCAACTCCTAAACACCTTTGAATAACAAAGCAAAAAATTTTTTGAAAGCTGGTAAAAAGTGCTGTAGTTCACTAGAGTGAAAATTTCCCCCCTCCCCCTACATGCTTTTTTTAAATCTTGGAAACTGGATTTTTGAGAAAATTTGACTAATTTTGGGGATCATATCTCATGAAGTAGTCAGAGTAGCAAGCCAATTTTTTTTTCTATATAAATAGTAATCATAGACATGTATCTAAGAAAATAAAAAGTTGACTTGTTATTCCAAGCCCTTCATGGATTTTTAAATTTCCAAAAGTTGTAAACAATGAGTTTTGTGTAGCAAAATTTGACCTTGGAAGAATAGGCTTTGGCTAAAAATCAGAAATTTGTTTGCACCACATAAAAAAAGAGCTTTTTTTAAAGCTTTCTAACAAGCTATATCTGAGCCTTGTAGCTTTGATAGGAAAAAAGTTATAGCTCATAAGAAAAAGCTCTGAAATACCACTTTATTAGTAAGTAGTAACACTGTACTAGTGATCCGATTTATTGGCATAGGAAATAAACACATAAGCGTTTCCAAGCTTTCGCACATCAACCTGTCAGCTAATCCTATGTGGGATGATATAAAGAAATTAGCTAGCTACTCTAACCCTAAATGTACAGCCATTCGGGAAACCTTGGAGATCATTACCAACAGCGATACTTGCAATGATTGTGTCTCGCTCGAGTTGCCACGAATTTGAAACCAATTCTTCAAGTAACACCTTTTCTCTACCAGGATCCCGCGTGCAACCAACGTGATGCCTCGTATCTTTAATGAATGTAACGTCGCATCTATTTATTGTCAAGTTCCAGCGTTCAAATTTATTAAGCATTCTATTTTTCAGTTTGCAGTTTCTGTCTAACTTCCTTGAAAAAGCCATCTGGTTGATGTGCGAAAGCTTGGAAACGCTTATGTGTTTATTTCCTACGCCAATAAATCGGATCACTAGTACAGTGTTACTATTTACTACTTAATTGGTGTACTGTTCCTCGTTATAAATTTACCACTTTATTGTTGTTGGCCATGGAAAAAACAGCCTATACATCAAGGGGTATATTTTTTAAAAATAAATAAAAAACATTTTTGAGGTCTTGGAGGTAAGGAGAATGCACACGCAAATTTTCATCAGAATCAAAAAGGACGATGCAAAAGCTATTTTGAAAATTTGTTGAATTAAAATGGAATGACCCATAAAAAAAAATGCAGACTTCGTGTAAACGGAAGAGATATACAATATAAGAGCTCCGTCTTAACACGATTTATTTCATTTTAAAAAATGAACATGTATGCAATTAAAAGCCATTAGCACTTTTGGAGTGCCGTTCACTCCATCTTCAGATGATCTATGTTGCTGTATTATACAGCCATATATATATACAGAGTCACGTGGGACATTACGTAGCTTAACTAATTGCCATTCATGAATTACACGGTGTTATATCATATACATCAGTTGCCACAAAAATAGTGAAAAACTGTATAAATATGTTATAATTCAATGATTTCACTATTTCCAAAATTCAGGTAAGTTGACAGGGTAATAGTCATTACAACATTTCATATCTAATGCCGTGATAAAAACACTTTCTGCGATCAATAGAGCATGAACATAGGAAGGAGTCTGGAGTATACTGACATTGTACCAATCAGTGATAAATATGCCATTATTTATATTATGTGCAAGTGCTGTATTATAAAGGTGCGCTTTAATACTATATTTGTGTTCATTCACTCGTAACTCCAAATTCCTCCTTGTAGAATCTATGCAATTTCTGACATGCTGTTTTGTAACTGGGTCTAAAAGCGGAATATTGTATACTCCCCAACTTTGCAAGATATCAGGTTTATCTCTGTCTCGTCTAAGTTGTGCAAACAAATTGTTACGATTAATGCCTAGTTGTAATTTATATTTGGAACACACATGTAACAACAAATTTGTAACACCAGGTAAGTATTCTAGTGATCCACTGAACTTCTGACTATGTTCATTATCTCTGATCAACGTAGTAGAGCAACATGCTATTACCCTTTCATGAATCCTGCGGGTAATATAATCTGGGTTCCTAAATATGTTAGTCATCTCAAAAATTACATTAATTTCACGATTTAAAGCTCGGTCTGTAGATGAATGTGAGTAAGCTCTCCTGAAGTAAAAATCAATTGCTAAAGTTTTCTGCTTAAAAGGATGACATGAGTTATACGGAATAATAGAACAAACATAAGATGGTTTTCGATAAACAGAAAATGATAATTCATGGGTGGTGGAGTTACGACTAATACAAATATCAAGAAATGGTAAAACAAAGTTACACTCGATAAAAAATAGAAGATAGTGCGTAGACAAATTGTTCTAACAAATCCTGTGAATGAGGCCAAATAACCAGGATGTCATCGACATACCTTAAATACCCAGCAAAAACAGTCTTGCTGGGCCATCAGTAGGCCATTGCTGGCAGCCAGCACTGCCAGCAATGGCCCAGCACTATGTTGCCGCTGCCGAATCGTCAATAAAATGTCCGGGCGGCCAACAGAAGGGCCAGCAGTTCAGGCCAACAGCTGGCCAGCAGTTGGCACCCCATCAGTTGTCATATGCCACAACAGGGCCATCATTGGTCCATTACAGGCAGTATCTGCCACAAGTGGCCCTTCAGTGGCCCTGCAAGCACGTGCCAGAAATGATGGCCAGCCTAATGTGGTCCGCTAGTGGGCCATTAGTGGCAGCCAGCAACCACGTGACGTAACTGGTGGCTTGCCGAATCTTGTCCGCCAATTTCCCAGTAGTAGCCATAATAATAATAATAAAAAAAAAAAAAAGCTAGGATAACCGCAGTTTCCTAAAGCTTCAATTTTTTCTTTTTCTACCCTTACGAAGCTTGTAAATTAACGAACTGCGCTGGGGAAATTTTCTCGACAGACCGGAAGAACGCCCGTTTGCATCTGATTAGATTCGATCCTGGGCAGTTCGCGTGGAAGCCGCGCTCGCTACCGACCGGACTAATTCACTACGCTCGGATAGGTGCTGGAAGCTATCTGTTTGGTATGCAATTTGTAATCTAATGCTTCCCTCTTTCATTTTACAGTATTGTTAGGTATTTTTCATAAAAGTCAGTTTCATATAATTGATAAATTAATTTTTTCAACGTAACGATAGTATTTTTTTTTTACCTTAAGGGAACTTCACTCATTTTCAAGGCGTGTACATACTTAGAGTCGCTTTCCAAAGTTTTGTACTGTCCTTGCCGTCTTGAAAAGAGATTGTTGAATAAATATATATTTACCTGGGTTCATGTCACATTCTGTTACATTTTTAACGTTGTGTCTTTCCTTTCCGTTGTCCGAAGCTACATTTGTTTTAAAGAGTAAAAGATATTTTATTTTACTTCTCGTTATTTTTAGAAGCGAATTCCTCCCAGTCTTGTGTATTCAACCCATGGATGAGTACACCACATAGTGTTGCTTTTTTTTTCTTCTTTCAAATAATTAATAAATTTTGTACGCGTATAATTCTCTTTTTTTTTTTCCAAAAAACGTTGTTTTAATGGTTTTCTAGGATATTTGTTTCAAGCGGTTTCAAATTTTTCTTGTTATTCACCCACTCCATTCCATGAATTGTTATTCATGGGAATGGAGTGGGTGTATTTCATGGCTTTAATCTAGTATTTCACTGCTTAATCTGATATCTTCGTCGACGTAAAATTTCATTAGGAAATTAATTCGCCTCTCCACGTATGGATTTTTTTCTTAACATCCACTAAAATAACACGATGGCGATAGCGTCGTCTTCAACTAACTGGTACCATGAGAGACACAGCAAGTGTTTTGCTTCTGCGCATGCGCAGTCCCGATGCTTCCACCTGCTGTTGGGGGTTGCATTGGTTGCCAGCAACGGGCTACTAGTGGCACTTGCTTGGAGGCCCACAATTCACAGCGATGCTGCAGGGCCATCAATGGCTCGCCAACTGATAGCGCTGCCACCAACGGACCACTACCGGGCCGTGAGCGGCAGATTTCAACCAGCAGTGACCCATCACTGCCAGCTGGTGGCCAGCAGTTTCCCAGCATTTGTGTTTTTGCTGGGTACAAACAAGGAGGATGTAGAAATTTAGATAAAACCGAATTTTCAACATGTTGCATAATAATTTTGGCAAGGACGGATGACAGTGGTGAACCCATAGGAGAGCTCACCACCTGTTGAAACACATCCTTAAAATTTAAAATATGAACGTTGTTTAACTAGTCTAAGTGCGTTCATAACAGGCATAATTTCCTCAGACGGAACTCCGGAATCAGCAAGAAGAGCCTCTATAATTTGGTGGGCAGCCTCCACAGGTACACTAGGGTACAAAGATACTACATCAAGGGACGCCAATATGAAAGGCCTATTATGCGGCTGAAACGTTCTAAGCCTTTCAACAGCCCTAGGGAACTCTGAATAGAGTAAGGGGAATCCACTACAAGTTTGGACAAATGCAATGCCAAAGCTTTTTCCAATGGTCTGGTAGGGCTAACATAGTCAGATACCAGTGGGCGAAGTGGGTACCCTTCTTTATGTAGTTTAAGTCGCCCAAACACATCAGGCACACAGTAACCACAGTAACTGGGTTGAGGGGTAAAAACATTTTGAAAACATTCAGGAAAGCAATGTGCACATTTTAATCTACTGAGTGCAGCCACAGTTGCTTTTATAGGATCTCTATTAACCACCCTGTGCTGAATAGAATTGATAACATCAGTCATCTTAGAGTTATACTGTGTATTATTCATAATGACCATTTGATTTGATTTATCAGCTGACAATATTGCTGTCTCGATTATTCCGAAGCACCCGAAGCTGAACTTGTACTTCGTTATACTGATCATTTATAAACGAGTTGTGAATAACTTTAGGTTTATGCTGTAATCTTCATACGGGGGAAATCACCTTCGTTGCTATCATCAGGATTATTTTGTAGTACTCTTTCAACCCGTGGAATGAATGACAATATATTATGTCGCATATTAGGGTACGCAAATTTTGCACCTCGTTGGAGTGCCTTTACTTGAATTAAATTCAAATTATAGTCACTTAAATTAATGACTGTTGTTGGTCGTGGATCAGAGTCCCATCTTCGTGAGTATCTACTGTAATTTCTGTTACTCACCTCATTATCTACAAGTTGTATATGCTTTCCAATATGTGTTTGAGTCAATGTTTGAACTTCACTATCAACGATAGCATTAACAATAAGTAATTCACGGTTCACTAGTATAGGGTGAGTTCCGTATGACAATTTCAAGAATGACATATAACACTTACGGTTTAATGAGTCCACAAATCCACGTTTGCTGCAAATAGCCTGTGATAATCGTTTCTTCTCAGCATTCACAAAAATGTTATTATCTTTTCGCAAAAAAGTCGTTCGGATGCACAGATGCTTAAGGATCACACATAGGTCCTTACAGTTAATCAAAAATGACAGATGACTTGATTCCTTAGCCAGCTTGATGCAAAATGTTCGAAATATTCGCATGGGAGTCGCCCACATGACTTTGCAGAATACGTCCACAATGAAATAAAACAAAAGATGCTGAATAACTACTTCAAATACGAAGAGGAAATACAATATAAGAGTTCCGTTTTAACACGATTTATTTCATTTTAAAAAACGAACATATATGTACAATTAAAAGCCATTAGCATTTTCGGAGCGCAGTTCACTCCATCTTCAGATGATCTATGTTGCTGTATTATACAGCCATATGTATATACAGTCACGTGGGACATTACGTAGCTTAACTAATTGTCATTCATGAATTACACGGTGTTATATCATATATATCAGTTGCCACAAAAATAGTGGAAAACTATATACATATGTTATAATTCAATGATTTCACTAAGTGTTTCCAAAATTCAGGTAAGTCGACTGGATAATAGTCATTACGACATTTTGTATCTAATGCCGTGATAAAAACACGGCATTAGATACGAAATGGTTTCAGTGAACATGATCTGTTCACTGAAACCATCATTTGGTTATGCCTGTATTTTCTTTTGATATCTTTGGAAAGGTGGATGTTCTTGAAACACACACATGCCACTGTGTCTGTCATAGATGAAGTGTGGACTTTTGGCAACTTGTTCAGTAAAATCAATGAATAACACTTCACCCTCTAATTAGTCAACTCACCATACTTTTTCAGTTATAAAAGTATATTTTTTATTTTTATTTTGGCATCAGTTGGTAAGTTCAGTAACAATTCAAAAACATTTAAAATTTTTGATGTAAAATGAACAGTAATTGCAGACGTGAAACTTGTTCATGAGCAACATATAATCTGTTTTAATACTGAATCAAATGTGATACTGTTTTGTAATATCTTATAACATTTTTGTGGAATTCCATGAGAATTTAACCACTTTAATGGTGTATGGTGTTCATTTCCAGTATTGAATTTATGAACTACAACCTCATTCTGAATAATGTGTTTTATTGATATTATAGGAATGTGCACATGCATTCCAGAATATGAGCCAAGGTGAAGATAATGCCATGTACATTCCATTGGCAATGCACTTAGCTTCAGACACTTTTCTTGAGCACCCTAGCAAGGATGTACGACTTCTCATTGCTTGCTGTATTGCAGATGTTTTCAGGATATTTGCTCCTGAAGCTCCATATAAAGACAGAGAACAGCTCAAGGTAAATGCGTAATCATGTTCAACACACTTCCTATGAAAATAACTCCACCTTCTTTTATGGCATTTTATTCTAATGTATGTGAATCTGTGATAATACATTTGAGATTCTGTTTAGTCTGAGCAGTGTTGTGTGGTTAAGGCTATTTTTTCTTTTCCTTAATTTAGTCGAAGTGCTTGATTCATTGTGTGTGTGTGTATGTATGAATCTTTCACATAATTGTTCTGGTCCGTTAATGCTGTTTTCCATGTGTTTTGTAGCTATAATTTGTAACTAATCATGGCAGTGAGTGCTAAAAGCAAGAGGAAATGTGTTTTCAAGAAAACAGCTTAAAGCTACAAAAAGGGTAGGCAAAGAAGAAGCTATATAAAAATATTGGTCGTAGAATTAAATATAGGAACAATGAATTATGTGGTGGACTGAGCAAAAACTGATAAAATGGTGCTTGGAAAGGTATTTTGCAGGTACGGTTTGGGTGCATGAAAAAACGGAATGAAAATAAAAAAAAAAAGTAAAAAATCAGTGATGCATTGCTCCTATATTTTTTGCAGTGGAGATTGAAAGGAACCACAGTCACATTGAGTGCTTCAGGAAAAACTGCTTTCTTTTGCCAAAAGCAACTTCAAGATGGTGATAGTGATTTTATTGTTAGTGTTGGCTAGTTATACAGTGAAGTAGAAGTTATGAATAAAGTGTTGGAAATGAAAATTTGTGGGGAAGACATGAAGTTGTTGTACTGAAAGTAAACTAAAACTCCTGTGGAAAGTAAGAATCTTGTAATTTACTAACATTGGGTTATGATTGTGCAGGATTAATGTATGAAGTTCTCCAACTGTAAACCAATTGCTTTAGTTGAAAGCATTGCATGTTTGATGAAAAAAAAAATGCTTGCTTTTGGATTCAGATATCTCAGATTGCTTTTGATATTCACCAGTAAAACGTGGGCCTAAACACACATTTTTTTGATAAATCTAAAAATATCTATGGATTAACTTAGTGCTATTTGCACAGCCTTTTTTTTTTTTTTTTCTTTTCGTGTAGGGCAAACAGGAATTTTGCTCCAAAAACTGAGAAATCTTTGAAATATTCATAAGACTGTTCATCTTAGACGATGTACCTTTCTGTCCAAGGGAAAAATTAGTGACAGTATGTAATGTGGAACAGCTGAAAAACAGATATTTTATGGTATTTATAAAGAAGATATTGATGAAAGTTTGAAGAATGCAAAAGAAGCTTGTGAGATAAAACACTTTTTTTTTTTTTTTTTTTTTTTTTTTTTACACTTTTTTTTTTTTTTTTTGCTAACAGGAACATTGAGGAACTTTCTGTATAAATCCTGTTTCAGGCAAGACCTGTTGTCAAAGATCTAATTAATGATCTTTGTCAGAAAGCTGAAGTAACTATCAGCTTTTTGACAAAGGAGATCATTAATTAGGCCTTAGAGAATAGACTTTGAATGAGAGCAAAAGGCCAGCTCTCTGACAAAGGAGATCGTTAATTAAGCCTTTGAGAAAAGGCCAGAAATGTCAGGATTAATGAAGGAAACTCCTCAGTATCCCCCGCTGCACAACAAGCCTTTTATCTCATAGCTTCCTTTGCACTCTTCAAATTTATCATCTAAGTCAATTCAGTGAGTTATTTTCAATTAATGGAAGTTGTTGCAGCCATTTCCTGAAGCATTGCACCTTCTCTTGTACAATGGTCATTCAAAAAACAACGAGACTGATTTTACATGGGACAGAAGTGTAATGCAGTAAACATACTTGCACTTACGTACTTTCAAAGTATTTTCCCTCTACCTGGATGCACAGGTCACACCTTTCTGTCCAGTTCCGGAAGGTGTGTTCGAAGCCCTTCCTTGACATGTGATTCAGGATTCTCATCACAGCATTGTTCAGTTCAGTATTTGATGCAAACCATGCATGCCCACAAAGTTGTTTTTTCACTCCAGGGAATAGGTGGAAGTCACACGACGCCAGGCCCAGTGAATACAGAGGGTGCACCATCGATTTTGATGCCTAGATCTTGATAACCTGTTGGGTAAGCAAAGCACAATATCATACATGAGATTCTTCCACGGATTCGCTGAATGCTAATCGCCCCCGTCCTCATTTGGATCATTCTTAAGATCATTGCAAAACTGAAGAGAATTTTTTTTAGGGTTAGTGGGTGTAGTGTGGAGCCATTTTCCGACTGGGGACGTTATTTCATCTTTCAAAACTTTTGAAAATGAAAGTTACGGAGTGAAGTTTTTCTCGTAATTGTAATTTCTCCCCCCACCCCCACGATGTTGCCTCTGTCTAGTATTGTTGTTAAATGTCATTTTATTGGATAAATGTTTGTAAATTTCAGCATAAAACTGTAGGCAACGATTTCCAAAAACGAAGTTAAGATGGCGCAAAGATTTCCGAGTGATCTGTAGAAATGAGGAATTTCGCGTTTTCCATTATCGTTTGGGTTATTCTCAAGATTGATGCACAACTGAACAGAAATTTTAGGGAAATTTGTGGTACTTGGATGTTTGTTTTCCATTTGAGGATGGAATTCCGTCTTTGGAAACTTTCGAAAACTGGAGTTAGACTGAGTGAAGATTTAGCCCGTAAGCAGTCATTTTTTTCTCATGATGTCCTTCTGCCTAGTGTTGTTGTTCAATGCTATTTTATTCCATAAATATTTGTATTTCAACTTATTATGGGGGGGGGATTTCCAAAAACGGAAGTTGGATGAAGTTTGTTTTAGTTTTTCTCTAGTAATCACAATTTTTTCCCGTGATGTTTCCACTATCCTGTGTTGTTGTTAAATGTTACTTCCCCCATAAATGCTTGCATTTAAGACTGATAAGGCACCAGAAAATTTCTGAAATCAGAAGTGACGAATTGGAATTTTTTAAAAACTTGATGCATGGGTGTTCAAAAGTATTCATATTCTCAGAGCTATACCATTTATCCAAAACATTCATGGTTTCCAGGCTGAAAGTTCTTTTAAATCTGATGAATAAAATTATTGTCATCTGGGAAAACAAAAATGAGGAAGAAGAGTGCCAATGAAGAAATGGGAATGGAAAGATATCAGCAGAAACAAATATTAAGCAGTCAGTGTCATGCAGCTACAGAGTCAACAAAAGACAAATCTAGTTGTGTAACTTGCTGTGAAGAAAACAAAACTTGCTTGCAAGAGGAAACTTGAGCTGATGTTCTAACAAGTACAGCAACAACAAAAAAAAAAACATTCACTGTAATTTACTTATGTAAATATTAAAGTAATTTACTTACTTTAATATTTACATAAGTAAATTACAGTGACCATTTTGGCTCATGCAACATTATATTCATATTTTCAAGCGGCATGTTCTGATTTTTCACCTGTTTAAAAAGTTCAGCTCCCCCTCCTGCGTGGGTCTCATGTATGGATATACAGGGGCATTATCTTGATGCAAAATCCAACCAGTATGTGTATATTTTGGGCATTTTGGGGAATATTTTTTTCTTTAGAGGACCTTTGAGAACTTTAAAATAATAGACACCGGTAACAGTTTTCCCATGTGGAACAACATAGTCATGCACAATTCCCTTTTTGTCAAAGAAAACCAAGTGCATGACCTTCCCTGCACTTGCTTGAACCTTTGCTTTCTTGAATCGGGGACTCTGTGGGTGTTTTCATTGGGTGCTCTGTTGTTTTGTTTTTGGATTGAAATGGTGAAAAAATGTTTCATCACATGTGACGACTCGATCCAAAAAGTGAAGCTCGCGTTGTAGCCAGCACTTCCATTGGCGACAAGTGATTACACGATTTGCCTTGTGTTGATTCTTGAGCAAGTAGGGAATCCACTTTGCAGTGATGTTTCGGTACCCCAACCGGTTTCTCACAGTGCCATCAATGGAACCAACAGACATCTGCATCACATTAACAACCTCTTTAATGGTCATTTGGCAGTCTTGCGCAGGAGTGCCTCGATGGTATTGACATTAACCTCTGTAGTCGATATCGAAGGCCTACTGGAGCATGGTGCATCTTCCAGACACTCTTCACCATTCATAAATTTCTTGTGCCATTCAAAAGCTCTTGCATGAGACAAAGTATTTTCCTCATAGGCTGTTTTAATCATTTTGTGTGTTTCTGTGGTGGTGTTATTCAAACGCATGCAAAATTTTATAGATGCTTTGTGCTCCAGTTTTAAATCCATACTGGGTTACAGAAACACGTCTGAACTCTACGCCATCTGCTACAAGAATAAACTAGCGCAGCACTGTAATGACACATGATCACGTGACTGACCTTGCAGGTGTTCTGACACAGGCAGCTGCATTTTTATGCGTGGGTTTGTTTTGGTGCTATGACAACAGTCACATTACTTTTTGAATGACCTTATTCCATTATGTGATATTATTTATTTTTATTTGTTCTTTATGTTTTTATTTATTTATTTTATGTGTTCTCCATCTAGTTTCAATGCCTATCATCTTGGTGTATCAAGGTCAAGGTATTTAACATGTTACGGCTCTTTCAACTGTGCCATAGGTTCCTGTTGCTTTGCAGAACAATTTCAGACCATGATAAAAGGGAAAACTTAGATGATGCTTACACTTCAACGAATAAAGGATATTTTCTTCTTTTTCTTCTTGAAACAAATTTTGTGGCAAATGCATTTATTTTATGGCAAGCAATGAAAACATTTGTCTTCTAGATAAGTTGGATATACATAAAAAACCTTTGTTAGGTTTTATTTATTAGGCTTATGTTAATATGATTAAATTTTTTTCTTTGTTTTATAAAGTCGATTTCACAATTAATACAGTTGATTTTACACTGATTGCTACCTAGTGGGGAAAACTACATATCTACACTGCTGGCCACCCAAAATGCAACACCAAGAAGGACATGAGATAGCAAAACCAGATTTACTGGACAAATAACAACAGATACAAAGATGAAACGATTGAGCTTATAGGCCCGTGCGACTTGCGGAACACGCAGACATCAATAGTTCGTGTGGCCCTCATGGCTGGCAATAACGGCCGCTACACGCAGCGGCATCGAACGAAAGAGGCTTTGGATATGGGCTTGGAGTATGTCGGTCCAGGCTGCTTCCACACGTTGCCACAGATCATCAGGTGTAGCCGAGGGTGGTGCTTGCCGGGCCACTCGGTTGCTGATCAGCGACCAGACGTGTTCGATGGGTGACATATCGGGAGAACAGGTGGGCCTAGGCAGCAGTGACACCTGGTGGGCCATGAAGAATTGTTGCACGATGCGTGCCATGTGCGGGCGCGCCTTCTCCTGTTGAAACGTGACCGCTGGCAGGTCCCGCTGGTAAGGGAGGACTACAGGCTCCAAACCGTCGGAGATGTAGTGGTGGCTGTTGAGTATACTGGCGATGCGTACCAGAGGGGTGTGGGTGTCATATGTAATTGTGCGCCAAACCATAACGCCAGGCGACGGACCGGTATGACGATGCATAATGCAGGCGTTATACAGTCTCTCGCGGCGGTGCCGTCACACGCGGATCCGACCATCATGGTGTTGTAGGCAAAAGCAGGATTCGTCGGAGAAGACAATGTTGTGCCATTCCGTAGTCCAGATGCGGCGTTCAACGGCCCACTGCCGCCTCACTCGTCGGTGGTATAATGTCAATGGTAATCGGAGCAATAGGTGCCGTGCAACAAGTCCCCGCTCTTGCAGACAACGTTAAAAGGTACGTTCTGACACAGGTTGTTGTGCAACACACCCTAATTCCTGCGCTAATGTTCGTGATGTGGCGGTACGAGCCGTCAATGTCCGCCGCACAACATGCCGGTCCTCTCGTTCGGTGGTGTGCCGCAGCTGCGGCAATTGCTCATGTCGGTCCGTGAGTCCCTCCTGCACCCACCAAATCCATACTCTCCTCACTGTGGCTGGATGTCGTCCCACACGGGCGCCGATGTCTCGGTATGATAAACCGCTGTCGCGATAAGCCACTATTCATCCTCTGTTGAACTCCGAAACTTGCTGGAACGACTGCCGTATTCTGCAACGAGGCATCAGGAAGCTTCCCACACACAGGTCTGGCAGTACAACACACTTCCACTACTTACACCCCACCTTCCTTCTGTGCACCCTTCTTACAGTGTTTCTCGGTGGCGTGTCGGTTGCACATGATTTGCATATGCCCTGCAATGCTAATCGTTTGCATGTCCTCTCGCGGGCGACAGATGGTGCGAATTTCAGGCCAATCGAATGCTTCCTTCTTGGTGTTGCATTTTGGGTGGCCAGCAGTGTAGAATAGTTGAAATTTTTGTGCATTTTTTTTAATTAAAGGGATATCATTTACTAATCAAAAACTACTATTATGGGAATTGTTACTAGGATTTTTTTTCATTTTAATTGCACAGTTTCGGAGAAAACTTTTCTTCTTCTTCAGGCTGAAAAAAAACCTCTTCTTTGAAAACTCTTCTTTTTCTTCAGGCTGTCTTTTTGTTGTCACTTCAGTGACAACAAAAAGACAGCCTGAGGAAGGAGAAGAGTTGTCTCCAAAATTTTGCAATTAAAATTAAAAAAAATTCCTAGTAAAAATTCCCATAATAGTAATTTTTGATTAGTAATTGAATTAAGAAACTAGGAAGCCAATTCTCAACATGAGCTTTACTCAAAGGGATATCATGTCACACATAGGAGGAAGTTGTATGTTACTCACAGAAAAAATAGAAATTGTATTGATGTTCTTGGTCATATGACACACATGTCTTGTAGAAGCAGAAATATGCTTTAAGACAGAAGTGATGAAAAGTGTGTCATTTTTTTATGTGCAATTATGTTAAAAGTCTCGAGGCACAATTTCTTGGATTGTTATTCAGAAGAAAGGGTAAAACCGTGTGAATATATTTAGTGTTCCTATAAACCATGGAAAGTTGTTGAATTAATTGCTAACTTTCAGGTCTGGAAAGTCCTTGAATTTTGTTTTCCTAAGAAGACATAAATAACTGCTTGCTTTTTTTCTATGCTGTGGGAATTTGAAAAACACATGTTATCACTATCATTGATAACTAGGAATTACCTGTTGTGATATTCATTTATTGGTTTCTGAGGGTTTAGATTACATAATCCAACACCAATTCTCAATCATTTCCCATACACACGCATATGCACAGCCAGTAAAGGTGTCTCAGAAATATGGCTTATTCTTTCCCATGGTATAAAAGAATTATATTACATGTATTTGGTATGAGGTTAGTAAGGATAAAAATCATTGGAATACATCATTATGAGGGATGAGCCTAAAGGTGATAGTTTCAGTTGTTTATTCCTCCTAAAAATTCTAGAACAATACTGAATGATGTAATTCATGAACTGAAAATTATTTCAGTTCTCTGTACAAAACACTAATTAAAGTATTGAAGGCTAAGTATTAAGGAAGTGGACTTAACTTATAAGGCTAAGCTGATAAGTAATGCACACAGTCAAATACCCAGAAAAAGAAACGATGTATTTGCACAAACAGAAACTGAAATGAAAGTACAATATGGTAAGTACAAATCAACATATCTATTTTCTATGTAGTTGAGTTGTCATTCAATACATTTTTCCCAATGTAAGACAAGTTTATGCATGCCGTCAATACAGAATTCAGGGCTTCTTTGTCAGGTCCATGGTGTGACAGCATGCTTCACTTCATCATCCAAGGTGAAGTGAGTCCCTTTCAGATTTGGAAAGAAATGAAAATTGCTCTGTGCCAAGTCAGGGCTGCAGGGATGATGGGAGAGCACCAAGTATTGCACAAGAGGCACATGATCTTGCATTGCCACGTAGCAACAAAATCAGTGCAGTTGACTTTCTAACTTGACACACCCTCCAGCGTAGGTTCTTTATTGTTTCAATGTAACACGCTGAATTGACAGTATTTCCAGCTTCCAAAATTCTGTCAGGTAAACCCCAAAAAACAGCCAAATGAATCTTGCTAGGGCAGACAACATTGTTTTAAATTTTTTGAGATGAAGAGAGAAAGCGTGTCAGTATTCCATGCTCCATCATTTTTCTTCAGGGTCAAAGTGATGGTTCCATGACTCATCCCGGGTAGCAGTATTCAACAGAAATTGATTGCCCTCTTCACAATAATGCTTCAAAAGTTTTCCACAACACTCAAGACTCTTCTGTTTGTTTTCTGGCATCAACATGCGTGGCATCTATCGAGAAATTTTTTTTATGTAGCCAAGTGAAGCAATGATATACCCTACTCTTTCTTTTGAGATTCCAAGCATATCTGCAATCCATTTTTGGGTGATACAGCAGTCATTACAGATGAATTGAGAAATTGCTTTTCAGTGATTTTCATCAGTCACAGAAACTGGCCTTCCACTGCAAGGTTCATCAAAAAGATTGGCATGCCCCAATTCACACTGGCAAAATTTGATGTCCCAGTGATTTACTGTACCTCTGTCAACAGTGTTTTTCCCATACAAAGTCTTTAAATGGTGATGAATTTCAGTTAGCATTTCATTTTCAACACTTAAAAATTAAATCGCTGCTCATTGTTTGAACTTCATTGACATATCCATGTTAACATGCACTGATTCACAACAGCTGTAAGGAAAGGAATGAAACTTGCCAACGTTGTGGCTGAAGGTTGCATCTACAAGGTCACTCTGCATGCACATGTATTACTTATCAGCCGTCATACGTATTTATCATCTCTACACATGTCATATGGAATCATATTTCCCCTGAAGCATGCCTTTCAAACTTTTTAACAAACACCTTGAATTGAAGTTGTAATTACTTATTTGCCGCCTGGGAGGAATGTTTTAAGAACTGTGTTGTCACTGCTACTAAAGAGGTCTGTGGCACCACAATAGTGGGTAACAACAGAGATGATGCTTGGTGGAATAGTGAGATTGAAGAGGCAGTAAAGAGAAAGAAGGTAGTCTATTTGGGGATGTTGCAAGGTAGAGTCTCTGTGGATGAATATCACTCAAAGAAGCGTTAAGCTGCTAAGCTGGTTTGCCAGAGTAAGGCAAAGATAGGAAGGAGAAGGTGGAAAGGCATGAACTGGCTTTTTGGAAAGATAGGAAGTCTTTCTGGAAGTACATGAGGCTCAGGAAAAATAGGGGAAACAAAGTTGTAAGTTGTGTGAAAAATGAGATTGGGGAAATGATATGGGAGCCCAATGAGTTAAGTGCAAGATGAGGTGAATATTTCTGTGAGTTATTAGATCAGGAAAGCAAAGATGATTCTGAGACAGACGCTGATGATGTCACAGTGAGGGATGGAAGCACAGGAGGGATCTCAAGAGAAGAAGTGTGTAAAGCTCTAAAATCTCTTCAGAATAGTAAGGCACCGAGAGTTGATGGCATAACTGCCGAGATGTTGAAATATGGTGGTGACTCTGTAATTGACTGGTTAACTGAAATTTTCCAGTTGTGCTGGGAGTTAGGAATGGTCCCTCGGGATTGGAAGGATGTTGTTATTGTTCCCTTGTATAAGGGAAAAGGTGATCAGACTGAATGCAAGAACTATCGCGGTATTAGCGTACTAAGTGTGCCAGGGAAAGTGTTTGGTAAGGTTGTTATTAAAAAATTACAGGGTCTTACATCAGAGAAAGTGTGGGATGTTCAGAGTGGTTTTATGCCAGGTAAAGGCTGCACTAACCAGATTTTTGCATTAATGGTTTATGTCTTGGTGACATCTGTGTGTGCAGATTGCTGTATGCTGATGACACTGTCCTGTTGGCAGAGAGCAAAAGTGATTTACAGAGTATGTTGTCTTGGATGTACAAAGTTTGCATGAAATTCAAACTGAATATAAATAAGGGAAAAACCAAAGTTATGGTTTTTGAGAGAGGAACTGGTAGTACTGAATGTAATGTAAGTCTAAATGGCACTGTGATTGACCAGGTGAGTGAGTTTGTGTATTTAGGAAGCATGTTTGACAGAGAGAACAAATTGGATGGTGAAATTAGTAGGCGAGTGAATTCTTCATTGAAAGTCATAGCTGCTCTGGGAGGTTTTCACAGGAATGATGGGTTCTCTAGAGAGTCCCGCATGGCTGTGTATGAAAGTGTATTTGTTCCTACTCTGATGTATGGCAGTGAAACCTGGGTACTGCAGAAGGAACATAGGAGTCATTTGTTTGTGTGCTGGAGAAATGCATTACTTACGGAGGGTTTGTGGCAAGACACGGTCTGATTGTGTGAGGAATGAAAATGTGTTGCAGTTGTGTGATGTGAAGCAAAATGTTGTTAGCAAGATGGAGACCAATATGCTTCGGTAGTTTGGCCATGTTGAAAGAATGAGTGATAAGATGCTTACTAAGAAGCCCAAGTGGCAGGAAGGAAAGGCAGAGGAAGGCCAAGGAAGACATGGGTGGATCAGATTCAAGAGTGTTTGCATGAGAAAAGGATTATGAGTATGAAGTATAAAAGATCTTGTGTACAGTGTGTAATGGATATCAGTGAAGCCCAAGTTGTATGTCAAGATCGCTGTAAATGGAGAAGTTTGATACGACAACAGTAAGTAAAAATATCTGGTAGTTTGTATTTCCTTTTAGAACAGCTTAGTGATATGTATGTATGATGTGATGCAGTGGTCTAAGCTATGACTTCTGATCATTCGTCTGAGATGGATGTGGGTTCGAACCCCAGTGAGGCATGGGTGTTGGTTTTATCTTATGGCACTGGCTCTCTCCCTTCCCTGGAACCAATGGTCCTAAATTAGGGACGGGTGGCTGCTTATAGTCCACTGAGTTGCTGCTCACTGTGGTCGTTAAACCTCCAATAAAAAAAATATATATATCTATTTTAAAAATTAGCATACTGTAAATATATGTTTTTATACGAATAGGCTTAAAACTATTTTTTAGTACTATAAATATCTTGAAAATAATATATTTTCATGAGGTTAATATGTTTTTCATGTATTGTTCAGTCATTAAAAGTTTTGAAGAGTCCAGATTTGTGCATATGCAAAAATATTATTATGTACAACTGAACTGTGATATTATTATGTACAACTGAACTGTGAATTATGCTTTTCTTGTGTACGTGCCCATGAACTTATAACTTCAATAATTTGCAGAGTGGCGAATTTCTCTCTAAAGAATTGTTTGTGGTGTTCTCATTAAGTCCAATACATAAAATTAATCTTGAGATTGATTTTGATGGCATATTTCTCTTTCTCCTTGATTTGTTCTGTGTGCGTAGTAATTTATTGCCACACTTGGACTTGCTTTGATAAAACTCAACTAAACAGTAAGCAGTGAGGGCAGTTAATTGTTATTGTTGTATAAAAACGTTTTTTTTTAGTTCAATACAAGTGTGATATGTTAGTTATTATAGTAAATTTTAAAGCTTTTTATGTATTGCAAACAAGAAGAAGTGAAATCATAAATTTTCTTTTCAGACTATTTTTGAGTTTTTCATTGAACAGCTTCAAGGTTTGGAAGATCCTAAAGACCCAATTTTCAAGAGATGTTTTTATCTTCTTGAGGTAAGTGTGCAGATCCAGCTTAACAACTCTCTCCTGCAAGACTGTGCAATGTCTTTGATAACTGCATGCATTTTTTTTTCATTTAATTCAGAATACAACATATATGAATGCAATTTTCATAATTTAAAGTCTACTATAGTTTTGCTGAAAGCTGTGGTTCAGCTTCATCAGGACTAAGCATTTTCATGCTTCTGATGATGTTTCCGGTTTCACGTGTCACGCCTCATGCTGCCATCAGATTTCAGATTGATGAGTGCTTTCCATGCGCTTGATAGGTATGGAGATGAAGATAAATCATTTACCAGGTTATTATGGTTTTGAAATACATGGAAGACTTCCAAAAAGTCTAGGTCAAATATTGATTTAGGTCTATCTAACAATTTGTCATCATTAAACAGAAATTGGTGGTTATTTTCCCAACAGTGCTGGGCTATGGAAGATTTTTTAATTTCACACTTTAATATATGATTGGTGTTCTTTTAATTTGAATTTAAGCGATCTCCGTGTCTGATTTACCTATGACAGGCCACATTGACACTGGATGCAATTAATTCCCCAAGGATTTATGTCAGGAATTAGGTCTTTTTTTGTAGAGTAAATCATCTTAGATACAGGAGTGAAGATAACTTTGAAATTTGGAAACAAATTTGAGGGATGAATGGAAGAACTGCCAAGTTTCATTGAGAATATAAAGAGATCAGGGTCAAGGTGGATTTATACTGAGGTTTAACAAATGTTTTTGTAGCTGAGTTTACTAATGAATGTTTGAAGTCTCTGTTGATAGCAATATTTCTGATGTAATTTATTTCCTTTTCGAGATCCTCCTTTGTAGAAAAGACATTTAAGGCTCGGTAGACATATGTATAAAATGCACTAGTTTTATGTTGGATGGAATGATAACTCCCCGAAAAACAAGACATTAATATCACTAGATACAGTTTCTATGTTCTCCAATATTCCAGTTGGAGCAATGGATTGTCTAAAAAGAAGTCTGTTAGCCCATCATTTCTCACAACCCAAAGTAGGAGAACTCTTAATTCTGGCCACTACATGCCTTTCTCAAAACTGTTTTGTTTACCAAGGCCAATATTACAGACAAATTTGTGGTCTAGCAATGGGAAGCCCACTATCCCCAATTCTTTGCAAAATTTATATGGAACACTTTGAAAATAAACTTTTCAACATGATCTCCTTCAGCCTTTGGGTGCTCTATGTAGACTACATTTTCATCCTCTGGGAAGGTGAAGTTTTGAAATTTCTGGATCTGTTACCAACAATCAATTCACTGGACCCTAATATCCAGTTTACTTATGAATTGGAGCAAGATGGTTTTCTGCCTTTTCTAGACATACTAGTTACATGGTGTGAAAATTCATTTATTACCACTGTTTATCGGAAACCATTTGCTGTTAATTTACTGCCCACGCAAAATCTAATCATTCCATCCAACATAAAACTAGTGCATTTTATACATATGTCTACTGAGTCTTGAATGTCCGTTCTACAAAGGAGGGTCTCGAAAAGGAATTAAATTACATCAGACATATTGCTATCAACAAGGGCTCCAAACATTCATTAGTAGTCTCAGCAGTCAAAATATTTGTTAAGCCTCAGTATAATCCACCTTTACCCTGATCTCTCTGTATTCTCAACAAAACTTGGTGGTTCTTCCATTCATCCCTAAAATTTGTTTCCAAGTTTCAAAAATTTTTAAGTCATCAAATTTCAAAGTTATCTTCACTCCTGTATCTAAGATGATTTACTCTTCAAAAAAAGGACCTTATTCCTGACATAAATTGGGGAATATGTTGCATTCAGTGTGGTCTGTCATACATAGGAGATCGTTTAAATTCAGATTAAAAGAACACCAATCATATATTAAAAAGTGTGAAATCAAAAAATATTCCATAGCCCAGCACTGTTGAGAAAATAACTACCAATTTCTGTTTAATGATGACAAACTGTTAGATAGACCTAAATCAATATTTGACCTAGACTTTTTGGAAGCCTTTCATGTATTTCAAAAGCATGATAAACCTGGTAAATGATTTATCTTCATCTCCATACCTATCAAGCGCATGGAAAACACTCATCAATCTGCAATTTGATGGCTGCACGAGGCGTGACGCGTGAAACCGGAGACATCGTCAGAAGCAAGAAATGAAATTGCTTAGTCCTGATTAAGCTGAACCATAGCTTTCAGTGAAACTATAGTAGACTTTGAATTATGAAAATTGCATTCATAAACTTTGTATTCTGAATTAAATGAAATATAATTATGCAATGCCTGTAGTTCAACTATTTCAATGCATGCATTATTATTTAAAAACCATGTTAATCTATCCATGGGATACTCTTATCAGTAGTGTTTAATGTATAAAGCATAAATTATATACTGTAGATCAAGTCCATGTGTTGTAATGATAAAACTTGTGTTTATGCTTTTAATCATCATGTAAATTTTCAAACAATAATTATTAACTTGGCTTGTGGTTAAGTTACCAGTCTAGCAAATTAGTGTAAAGAATGATCAAGTTTAGTCAGAAGTCTAATAATTGTTTTCTAAACATTAGATAATAATTAAAAGGGTGGTGAAGATTTCTATCAGTTAAATGTGTACTTGGCACATGGCCTTTCTTTGAGGAGCTAGCCTCTGAATCTCAGAGAACAGCTTAATGATATGTATCTATGAAAAATTTTGCCATCATATTGTCATAATACTAACAAGTCGGTCATATATTGCTGTACATTTCCACTTACATCTAATTGCAGTCACAGTTAATTAAAATTTCATCATACCGCTGTCTGTGTAGATCCTGTTTGGCCTATGTTCAAGGTAGCAGTACACTGTTGCTCAAAATTAGTAGATAGTCCACAAAAATGTAAATAGCTGTCATTATACAGGGCTTGAAAAATATCTCAAAAGTTACATGCCCGGCTGGTCATGTGCAGAAATTATTTACCTGCCCAGGTAGTTAAAGTTGAATGCCCAGGAGAATTTATCTTTTAAAAATTGGAACCCTCATTTTTTTTTTTTAATTTAAATACGATGAACTGTTTTTACATGTTTTGCATTTTCGTTTTAAGGATCTGTATTCAAAATGTTCAATACACAAAAGCGTTTATGTCAAGTTTTAAAACATGACGATTATGGGCAAAACACGTAACAATATTAACAAATAAAGGTAACTTGATCACGCTAGTTACGTTAACTGAAACTTTTATAAAAAGTTCGTAAGTTGGAAGCTTTCGACCTTATCTTAGGTCTTCATCACGCCAATGGAGGACTAAGATTGTTGCCAGATTCTACATTTGAATTTTTCTTATTTTTGTTGCCAAAACTTAGAATTGATCTCCAGATCAACGGAATGTAGAGAGGAGATTCGGAGTTGCAAGTCATTGAGTTGAACATAATTTCTATGCTTTCACGGTAACTGAGGGCAAAACAATTGTCAAAAGAAGCAATTCGTTTTGCTTCGTTCCAGTGGGGAACTGCAGATGTGTCTTCCATTGTCAAAATAGACAAGGCAGTATTGGGATTGACTTTCGAAACATCTTTTCTATGTTCTAAAATTCTATGGCTAATGCTCCTGTATGTGCTTCCAATGTATAAGTTATCCCCAGTAGAAGAAGACATAGGAATGCAGTAAACTCCTGGGAGGTTCAGGCTTTCAACTTTGTCCCTATCCCTTTATAGAAGTTTCAAGATGTTTGGGGTAGATTTAATGGCAAGATGGTAACTAAAACTTCTAAAAAGAATCTGTAACTTATAAGCATAGGAAGGATGGTAAGGATCAGAACCACAGAATTTCAGGTCTTCTTTCTTGTGAGGAAGGAGGCATTCGATTTTCGAATGGTTTTCATATTTCTTTATGAGGGAGTTGACTATAACAGCAGGGAAACCATGAGAGAGGGCTATTGTAGAAATTTTGGAGAGTTCTTCTTGAAGAGAGAGATAGAAAAGATGTTTCGAAAGCCAATCCCAATACTGCCTTGTCTATTTTGACAATGGAAGACACATCTGCAGTTCCCCACTGGAACGACCTAAAATTCTGATGGTAACCAAAACTTCTAAAAAGAATCTGTAACTTATAAGCATTGGAAGGATGGTAAGGAACAGAACCACAGAAATTATGTTCAACTCAATGACTTGCAACTCCGAATCTCCTCTCTACATTCCGTTGATCTGGAGATCAATTCTAAGTTTTGGCAACAAAAATAAGAAAAATTCAAATGTAGAATCTGGCAACAATCTTAGTCCTCCATTGGCGTGATGAAGACCTAAGATAAGGTCGAAAGCTTCCAACTTACGAACTTTTTATAAAAGTTTCAGTTAACGTAACTAGTGTGATCAAGTTACCTTTATTTGTCAAGTTTTAAAATGATCGTGCTGAAATTGGCACAAAATGATATGATGAAATTAGTATTTGAGAAATTTAGCAATTCTGCCATGTTCCTTTGTAACTAAACACAGGAGGCTAGTTCCTTTGGAGGCATGCACCCCGCTGCTGACAATAAAAAAACATTTGGTGCAAAACTACATATGATTCCAATTTCTGGACATAGAGCATAATATAATTAAATGATATATTTCTGTCTTTGGCACTTTGTAACAATAATACAACTTCTAGTGATTCTCAGTGAAATGAAGCACGCCATGCAATGACTGTCTTTTTTTCTTGTAGTAGGAAATTCTATTCCAAACTTTTTATTTTAGTTGCCCAGATCGGGCAACTAGATTTTTTTACTTGCCCAGGCCAATAATTTATATGCCCTGACATCTCGGGCATGGTAAGCTCTGATTGTATGTAAAATAATGCATTGAAAATTGGCAAACATGCTAATTTTGCTATGCAGAAGATTATCCTTCATTTACCTTTGGCACCGGGAAGCCGAAGCATGCAAATTAGGATTGCATTAAGAAGATGTGCAAGTCTACTCTCACCTGGTAGCTGTTCTAGGCAACTCTTGCTTTCACTTCAGTAGCATGTCAAGCTCATTATGTCATGAAGAAATTGTATGAATAATTTCCAGTGGTGGAGAGCGATTGGTAGGATGAAAGCAGGTCAGCCCCAGCTAGAAGTTTCTGTAGCGTTGAATGTTCCACATGTCTTGCCAAGGCTCTGGTAACAATTTCAACAGACAGGAGATGTTTGTCGTCGACTAGAACAAGGCCATCCCAGAGCCACAGCTACCTCAGCCCAGTGCTGTAAAAGTCTGACTGCCAGACAGAGCAGAGAGATGTCTGCTAGGCAATTCTCTTTATAGCTTGCAGCAGCCACTGAAATGAGGGTTTCAAGGCAGTCTGTTTGTAGAAGACTTCTTGAGCAATGCCTTTATGCTAGGAGACCAGTTTTTTTGTGTCCCACTAACTTCCACCACCCTGCAAGCTCTTTTAATGTGGAGTTGCAAACATCACACTTGGAGGCCAATCAGTGGGCAAATGTTCTTTTCACAGATGAATTGCGATTCAACTTAAGTATTGGTTCCCAATGTGTTCTCATCTGGAGAGAACTGGAGACCTGCACTTTGGTGGCTGTATGGTCTGGTCAATAATCATGATGAATGGGTGCACAGACTTGTACATCTTCTGGAGCCGCTCTGTTACTGTCTTGAGGTACAGAGACATGGTGCTGAACCTATATGCCAGGCCACTCAGGGAAGCCATTAGTACAGATTTTATTCTCGTGGATAATAATGCCCAACCTGATTGAGCTCATTTGGTCGACAGTTTTCTCAAAGAGTAAGATGTTCACCAAATGGAGTGGCTACCCAGATCCCTTGACCTCAATTCCATTGAGCATGTACAGGATGCTCTGAGGAGATGCCTTGAAAATTGCAGCCTCTTGCCAGAACACTTCAAGAACTATGAACAGCTCTAATTGAGGAGTGGTCATTAACTCCCTAAGACCTCGAGACCTCATCAGTACCCTCATACACAGTATGAGGAGTCATTGCTTGAGCTGCATGGCCATTAGAGATGATCATACTCTATATTAAAATACCATTTGAACAGTGAACTATTGGCATTCCATCTTTTATCTTTTTGCAAAAAAAGATAGTTTGAAATCGATTTATCAGGTATCATCCTATAATACAAACCAGATGCATACATGTTATACACATCTTTTAATTCATTGCCAAATATGATTTCCAACATTTTTTTTTTTTTTTTTTTGCTTCATCTACTGAACTTTCAAAGGTTTTGGCTGTTTCACAGCGCTGTATTCTCAGTGATAATCTGTGCCGATTTCTGAATCTTTGAAATGAACCATTACTGTAGCTGAATCTTTGTTTTTAAGAATAACTTCATCAGTAGTAACTCCATTCTTGGCATATACCTGGCCAATACATAGAACAAGAGCTTTCTCTAAATTTCGTGCTTACCACTTCTAAATTTTTTTAACTGATTACAGTTGTTTTCCAGATCCCATCCATTTATGTTTATTGCTTAATATGTTTCCTACTGTTCTGCTAATTGACTTGTTAAAAAGGTTGGAAAAGTGATTTGTTAATGCCTAATGGCTAGATTCAGGATTATGATCTTTGAATTTGCATATCAAAATTTTCTGATGAACATCCAACAGCATTTTACCCATTTCAGAATGCTTTAAAATAAACAAAACCTAATGAATGAAAAAGTCCACACAACAAGCAGTTCCTGCAAGAAACAGTGACTATTGAATGTGTTGCATAAATAAAGGTGTTAGAATGTGAAATGTAAGGCAGGAAATGTCTTTTTCTGAGGGAGCATATCCTTTATGGAAATAAAAGATGCAGCAGTTAAGTTATTGTCATTTGGTCAAATTGTAAAGGAAACCATATGAGCAAAGTAATTAGTCCCCATCTCTCCGTTTAGTAAACTTTGATGTTTAACAGGGCATATACACACTAGTTGTCTTACTTCTGTCAGATGCAATAAATCACAGAAGAGTCTACTCGTAATTTTTTGCAGCTGACTACTCTTCAAGAACGACATCATTCTTTTATTCAGGGGAATGGGTGTGGCAGTGGCTGTTCTTTGAGGTGGACCCATCTAACATGCTTTTGGGTTACACTTTAGAAGATAAGTTGGGTGATTCAGAGTGTTCATTGCCAGCGATTATTTTGAGAGGCAGTTTGATAAAGTATTCTCCAGTGAAAACCACCAAAATGTCACTAGAATGTCCTAGTGGATGGCGGTCAGCAAGGTGACGATTTTAAGGGGGAAATTTCCATTTTGCACAATAGGGTAAGATTTGTAACCTGTGGGCTGAAGGTGGGGTACCTGTGGGCTGAAGGTGGGGTTAAAATTGTCACCTTGCTGACCGCCATCCTAGTGGATGGCGGTCAGCAAGGTGACGATTTTAAGGGGGAAATTTCCATTTTGCACAATAGGGTAAGATTTGTAACCTGTGGGCTGAAGGTGGGGTTGGGAGACAGGTTCGACTGTATATAAAAGATCAGTTTCTTGACATTTTTATTATTTAAGTAGTGTGATTCAACAATGCATATCCATCTAAGAAAATTCAAGATAAAATACTTTAAAATTTATTAAAATCTGTATTTTAATTAAAATAACTTCCACATGTTCAATTAAATTCAATCTATCATATAATAGTTGCTGTACTATCTTTAACCATATTTATTACGTGATATTGTATTTTCTTTTCTTTCGAACATTATGTTATTGCTCAAAAATTACTGTTATACACGTTGTAAGTGATAATGTTATTTGGTACTGGATACATTTCATATAACTATTGCATAATAGAATAATATAGTATAATTATCTAAATAATTAACTCATAAGATAATGTTTTAGGTTGTCATTTTTATTCATGCACTTGGTTTATGTATTCAGAATTTTTCTTTTCTTGCTTTCTCAAAAAATATATCCAACTACCTGTCTAATCCAATCCGGTGAGTAAACGGCATCCTTTGTTGATTTAGACAAGCTACGTTCGGAAACTATTGATTTATCTTTCACTTCTTTTTGTTCCAAAGTTCAAATAGTTCGTTGAACGTTCATGTCAAAAGTTTTGGTTTCTTCAATCATAATTCGTTTTCTTCTTATTTTTAATAAAGTCTGATTGTCCTTGTCATTCAATCCGGCGCTTAAACGTCACTCCTTGATGACTCCGATGTTCCATATTCCACAAACTTTTTACCAAAATCAATGATTAGCATTTATAAAAGGGAGTCCACCTCGCAAAATCGTGTAATAGCAATTTGAAGCTAAGGAATCATAACAGTCCTATTAAAGTATTTAAAATTGTTAAAAATAGTTGAAAAAAGCACATTTTACATCCAGCTTCCATACATTACCAGACTAGTTTCAATAGCATATTTCCGCTGTCATCTTCAGTGGTCGTATATGCCGAGTTTGCGGCCTGCTGTACTACTTGCAATGTCGGTTATCTTCACAAATTCCTCTTTAAATGTTTTTGTTGGCACACGTGATCTTTTGTAACTGGCTTACCCATGGAAATATTTAATAGAACAAAATAATTATAAACAACTGAAAATGAATATGAGAAAAAACAAAAATAAGAATACAACATAAAAGAATAAAAGTTATACGAAAATCTAAACAATTCTGAGATGGACACTTTTTAAGGCGCAAATGAGAGATAACGCGGAAAAGCACGTACAAGAAACGTGCAATGACAAAAGATCACGTGTGCCAACAAAAAAATTTTAAGAGGAATTCGTGAAGATAACCGACATTGCAAGTAGTACAGCAGGCTGCAAAGTCAGCATATACAACCACTGAAGATGACAGCGGAAATATGCTGTTGAAACAAGTCTGGTAACGTACAGAAGCTAGATGTAAAATGTGCTTTTTTAAACTATTTTTAACAATTTTAAATACTTTAATAGGACTGTTATGATTCCCTAGCTTCAAATTGCTATTACATGATTTTGCAAGGTGGACTCCCTTTTAGAAATGCTAATCATTGATTTTGGTAAAAAATTTGCGGAATATGGAACATCGGAGTTATCAAGAAGTGACGTTTAAGCGCCGGATCGAATGACAAGGACAATCGGACTTTATTAAAAATAAGAAGAAAACAAATTATGATTGAAGAAACCAAATGTTTCAACATGAACGTTCGACGAACTATTTGAACTTTGGATCAAAAAGAAGTGAAAGATAAATCAATAGCTTCCAAATGTAGCTTGTCTAAATCAACAAAGGATGTCGTTTACGCACAGGATTAGATAAGACAGGTAGTTGGATATATTTTTTGAGAAATCAAGAAAAAAAAATTCTGAATACATAAACCAAGTGCATGAATAAAAATGACAACCTAAAACATTATCTTATGAGTTGATTATTTAGATAATTATACTATATTATTATATTATGCAATAGCTATATGAAATGCATCCAAGTACCAAATAACATTATCACTTACAACATGTATAACAGTAATTTTTGAGCAATAACATAATGTTTTTCGAAAGAAAAGTAAATTCAATCTTATTTTAATTAAAATTTGGTTGAATGCAAAATTGAGCTGGGAATTAGGTGCATTCATGCAATGTCACCCCCTCCCCCTTCCAATGATGTGGTGGTGTGGCATTGTGCATCCCAACACTGAGTTGTGTGAAGGCAGCAGTTTGTTTGGCTGCTGTGGAGGGTTTTCTGTGGCCTATGTCCATGTGTTCTTTGCTGTTTATTATCCATTTGTGTGGAATGATGGCTTTTCTATAAAAAAGAGATATGAGATTCTGTCTGTAACATCCAAAATTTCCATGTTATGCCTGAATGCATTGCAGGCAGTTACCTTTTTTTTACACTGAGTGGCCACTTTATTATGACCACCCCCTCAGTACTTCGTTGGGCCACCTTTTGCCTTTAATACTGCGTCGATTCTTCATGGCATGGACTCCACAAGATGTTGATAGGTGGTTTGTGGAATCTGAGACCATGCTTGATGAATAGCACTTTCTAGGAGTGTGAGGTTGCAGGGTTGTGGATCCAGCTATCTGATGGCTCGTTCAACTTCATCCCACAAATTCTCAATGGGGTTGAGATCTGGAGATTGTGGGGGCCATCTAAGCAAAGTAAACTCACCGCCATGTTTCTGAAATCAATCCTGTACAATACGAGCACTATGGCAGGATGCATTATATTGTTGAAAGTAGCCATCACCATTGGGATAAACCATCCACATGACAGGATGCACTTGGTTCGCAATGATGTTTAGATATGATGTGCCAGTCAGACGTTGATCAACACGAATTAAAGGGCCCAAAGCATGCCAGGAAAACATTCTCCAAACCATTACGTTGCCTCCACTAGCTTGAAGGGTTGTAGCAATGCATTTGGGGTCCATGCTTTCGTGCTGTTTCCGCCAAATTCTCACTCTGCCATCGGCGTGGTGCAACTGAAAGCGTGATTCATCGGACCACATAATTTGTTTCCAATTATCGACTGTCCAATCCTTATGCTCCTGTGCGAACTGGAGACGTTTTCTCTTGTTAACTGCAGACAGCAAAGGTGTTCGAGCAGACCTTCGACTGCCATATCCCATCCGATGCAGTGTACGGCGAACAGTGCGTGCAGAGATCATTTGAGGGGATCCTTGATTAAGATAGTCTGTAATTTGCTGCACTGTTGCCCTTCTATTGTCTGTTACCAGTTTGGACACTCTCCGTTCCGCCCAAGCAGTCACTAGTCGATGACAACCACACGTTGCACGTAAAGACCCAGTTTTTTGGCTGACAGTCCAGTCTTTAAACACTTTAACAACATTTCACGAATGCGGCGGTTTCGGTGATACTCGCTCCACGGCTCCGAGCTCCTACAATCATTCCATGTTGAAAGTCAGTCAAATCACATTTTTTACCCATCTCGTCACCCAAAAATCACTTCTACTACTGTCGCAAGCACTAAGCTTTCCTTTTTTATACTAGCCTCGCCCTCTGGCCGCAACAGCCTGCAGCCATGGCTCATTTGCTTAAGACTGTCAGGTGGCCATAATAAAGTGGCCACTCAGTGTATAACCTATGACTTCCAGCTGCTACGCAGTTTGGATTATATGTATGTACCGACAAAATGCCACAGTTTTTGTTTCATGTGAAACACCAGATTTATGAAGCCTCATTATCACAAATTCTGGAGGTGGCTAATCAAGTTGTGTTTTAATGTCTTGTGCCATAGCTGCAGAAAGTTTAGGCTTTCCACTACTGCAAGGCTTGTCTTTTTTTGCAGCTGCATGAAGTCTGGATTTTCTGCTTCAAATTGTGTATGGTGCCCTTAGTAGGAGGTGGTTTCATTGTCATGAATGGTTTTCTGAACTGCATGCATTTTTCATATGATGTCTGTAGGGATAGATAAAAAAATATCTCCCAGACACCTTTGTGTGTGTGTGTGTGTGTATATATACAGGGTGATTCATAAAGAAGTATACAGTTTTAACGCACTATAAAACAGGAACAATGTAAGATATTTTATGTTACCTGTAACAGAATTGTAGGGGAATGTTTCAAGTTTTTTTAGAGACAATCACAGATGTTTTATGTGTGCACCCTTAGTCACACGACACACATCGAGCCAGCAATCCATTTCCGCCCAAACGCGAGTTAAGATATCTGAATCAAATGCAGTGATAGTGGCTGTGATACGCTGTTTCAGCTCCGCTAGATCAACAGGAAAGGGGATAGGCGAATACCTTGTCCTTTACATACCCCCATAGGAAAAAGTCACAAGGTGTTAAGTCAGGACTTCTGGGTGGCCATTGGGTCAGTGGCATGTTGTAGTTCGCGGCTCATTCAATCCATCGGTGAGGATTGGACGAGCCACGGACTACAATCCATCACTTTGTATGGAATCATTTTCACCTACTTTCTCAAAATTCTCCAGACAGTGGGCTGTGAAATCTGCACTTCACGACTCACCCTCAGCGGTGATTTTCCCGGGCTTCGTTGAATGGTGGTGCAAACACTATCGACGACTTCTTCTGATACACACAGTCATCCAGGACTTTTAAGTTTGCACAAACAGCCCGTAGTTTCAAAATTTTTATGCCAATCGTAGATAGATTTTCTGGTTGGAGGTTCTTTTCCGAATCGTAATCGAAAATGCTGTTGCACAACAGTTACAGATTCTGTTTTGCTCAATTTAAGAACACAAAATGCCTTCTCCACTGCAGACGCTGCCATTTTGGCTGACTAATCACGTGACACGTGTGCTATCACCTGCATCACTTCCCTCAGTAGCGGGACACAAACTTGATGAGTACATCTACCTAACGGTTTGCAGTTGTGGTCCGTGTCTTCAACTGTTACTGTTTTACAGCATTTGGAAACTGTATACTTCTTTATGAATCACCCTGTATATATATATATCATCATCATCATTGTCAACCATTATCAATCCACTGCTGGACGAAGGTCTCCCCAAGTTTCCTCCACAACGGTCTGTCTTGTGCCAGTCTCCTCCATGTCACCCCTGCATACTTTCGAATTTCATCCACCCATCTCCCATGTGGTCTTCTTCTGGGTCTTTTCCTGTCCCTTGGAATCCAATCTAAAATTTCGGCTGTCCATCGATGATCTGTCCTTCTGGCAGTATGTCCAGCCCATTGCCATTTCAGGGATTTAACTCTGATCATGATGTCTTCCACTCTTGTCATTTTTCGGATCCACGAATTCCTCTTCTTATCTCTCCTGGTTACACCAAGCATGCACCTCTCCATGCTACTTTGAGTTGTCTGCAGCCTTTGTATGTCTCTTTTAGTTAAGGTCCACGTCTCTGCACCATACGTAAGCACTGGAAGGATGCACTGATCAAACACTTTTCTTTTAAGACATAATGGCATATTGCTCTTGAAAATTATGCTGTTTCTTCCAAAAGCTCTCCAGGCAAGTTTTGTACGCCGATTAATTTCTTCATCAATGTGACCCTCACTTGATATCTGCTGTCCAAGATAAACGTACGTGTCTGTTATCTCCAGCTTTTCTCCATCAATCGATAAATCTTCATTTCTTGTAAAAGCATTGAACATCACTTTTGTCTTCTGAAAGTTCATTTTTAATCCCACTTCTTTACTCTTGTCAGCAAGTTCCTGGATCATACTCTGCAGCTCTGATGGGGTAGTTGCAAAAATGACTACGTCATCCGCAAAACGAAGGTGGGTTAGATAATCTCCATTAATCTTTATCCCTTTGTTTTCCCAGCTCAGCGACTGAAAAACACCCTCCAATGTGGCATTAAAGAGCTTCGGAGATATGGTGTCACCTTGTCTCACTCCCTTTCCAATTTTTACGTGTGTTGTATTTTCAAACAGCCTAATCTTTGCACTTGCATTTTCATAGATGTTATTAATAATATTAATGTATGCATCTTCAATACCGCAGGTTTTCAGAGCCATTGTAACTGCTGATGGTTTCACCGAATCAAAGGCTTTTTCATAATCGATAAAAGCCATGCACAATGGAAGTTCATATTCCCTCGCTCTTTCAATTAGTTCTCTGAGCACGTGGATATGATCTATTGTGCTGTAGCCACTCCTGAATCCAGCTTGTTCTCTCGGTTGAGCCATGTCCAGTGTTACCTTCAAGCGGTGTGAAAGAACTTTAGTGAAGATTTTATAAATTACTGATAGGAGGCTGATAGGTCTGTAGTTTCCGAGATCCTCAATGTCACCTTTCTTATGTAGTAGAATCATTGTAGCGGTGTTCCAATCCTCAGGAATCTTTCCTTCATTAAGGCATCGAGTGAAAATTTGGGCGAGTACTGTTTCGATTTCTCCACTTGCTTCTTGTATGATGTCTACAGTAATTCCATCTTCTATATATATATATATATATACACTGCTGGCCACCCAAAATGTAACACCAAGAAGGAAGCATTCGATTGGCCTGAAATTCGCAGCATGCTTCGCACGCGAGAGGACATGCAAATGATTAACATTGCAAGGCATATGCAAATCATTTGCGCCCAGCACTGTGTGTTGTGCTGCTGGACCTGTGCGTGGGAAGCTTCCTGATGCCTCGTCGCAGAATACGGCAGTCATTCCAGCACGTTTCGGAGTTCGACAGAGGACGAATAGTGGCTTATCGTGACAGCGGTTTATCGTACCAAGACATCGGCGCCCGTGTGGGATGACATCCAGCCACAGTGAGGCGAGTATAGATTCGGTGGGTGCAGGAGGGACGAACGCACCGATGTGAGCGATTGCCGCAGCACACCACCGAAAGAGAGGACCGGCATGTTGTGCGGCGAGCATTGACGGCTCGCACCACCGCATCATGAATGTTAGCGCAGGAATTAGGGTGTGTTGCGCAACAACCTATGTCAGCATGTACTGTTCGACGTCATCTGCAGAAGCGGGGACTTGTCGCACGGCGCCCATTGCTCCGATTACCATTGACGTTACACCACCGGCAAGTGTGGTGGCAGTGGGCCATTGAACGCCATACCTGGACTACGGAATGGCATGACATTGTCTTCTCCGACGAATCCCGCTTCTGCCTGCAACACCACGATGGTTTGATCCACGTGTGGCGGCACTGCGGCGAGACTGTATGGTGCCTGCATTATGCATCGCTATACTGGTCCGTCGCCTGGCATTGTGGTTTGGGGCGCAATTGGATGTGACACCCGCACCCCTCTGGTACGCATCGCAGGTACACTCAACATCCACCGCTACATCTCCGACGTTTTGGAGCCTGTGGTCCTCCCTTACCTGCAGGACCTGCCAGCGGCCACGTTTCAACAGGAGAAGGTGCGCCCGCACATGGCACGTATCGTGCAACAATTCTTCACGGCCCACCAGGTGTCACTGCTGCCGTGGCCCGCCACTTCTCCCGATATGTTGCCCATCGAACACGTCTGGTCGCTGATCAGCAACCGAGTGGCCCGGCAAGCACCACCCGTGGCTACTCCTGATGAACTGTAGCAATGTGTGGAAGCAGCCTGGACCAACATACCCCAAGCCCACATCTAAAGCCTCTTTCATTCGATGCTGCGGTGTGTAGTAGCCGTTATTGCCAGCCATGGGGGCCACACAAACTATTGATGTCTGCGTGTTCCGCATGTCGCACGGGGCCTGTAAGCTCAATCGTTTCATCTTTGTATCTGTTGTTATGTGTCCAGTAAATCTGGCTTTGCAATCTCATGTCCTTCTTGGTGTTGCATTTTGGGTGGCCAGCAGTGTGTATATATATATCAACCAGTGGTTGACGTGGCACAGAGCTACTGCCTGTATGGTGTTGACCCCAGATCCACATAGTATAAACAGATTTCGAAAGAAATACATACCATTCTACATAATTGTGTTTTTTTTTTGGTGTTAAAAAATTAATGTATATAATATTAAAAAAAATTATGTAATAATTAAAATAAAGAAACCTTCATTGAAGGGTTTATAGCCTCTTTCAGTCACAGCTGCTAATCATTTATCAATTTTATCCATTAAAAATGTCATTTGCTGATTTTTGCATTAAAAATGTTGCTTTCATCCTAATTTATTTATGTAGTTTGTGACAGGTTTATAATTTGTTACATACCAGGATGGTAAATAATGTGTTTTTACCTGCCGGTATGCTCACTTCCATTTTTGTTAACTACCGGTATGCCATACTGGCTCATACCAGCCCACTTCGAACACTGATATCAATATTTTTTATACATTTTTTATATTTTTTTTAGAACTTTCAATTTTTCTTTGTTCAAGTGCCAAAGCAAGCACGTGGCATTAGTTGTAAGAACTTGGAATACTGTTTGACTAGGAATTAAATGATTAAGGTCTGTTGCTATTCTCCCTGATGTTTCTCGAAAGTGTTCAGCTCAAAATTGTATAGTGTATCATTGTTTTTAGAACCTGCCCTCTAACATTGAAATGTCAAGGCAGGGGTGATTGTGATAAACAAGTTTCACACCTCATTTGTTGGTGTTTGATCTCGGAGCAAGACCTGGGCTTCCAAGAACCATGGAGGTGCGCTAGGACAAAGGGTAGGAGCACTATAAAGGCGCATTTTGGTGTGAGTCATTCTGGTGTGGTGATTACAACATGGAAGATTTGGCATTAGACTTCGGTATCAAGCAGCTAGGACTTGGAAGTTGAGGGTTGGGAGTCAGTGGTTGAGTCTGACCGGTAGCGATTGAAGGCCCACATAAGGATGTGCAGTGGCCAAGTTTGCCAGGAGGTGTTATTTTTCTGCTGGCTTGGAACCCAAGTCCCGGACTCGAGAGAATCGCCACAGATAATTTCCCGGATGGGGAAAATGAGATTTCACAGAGGGCAGCCCGCGGTTTGTTGAAAATTTGAACAATCACCTGAGATGTCAACTATTCCTGGGTTGCATAATAAACTTGTTTATCATAATTATCCACATAGCTGTTTCGTCTATCATTTGAGTTGCATGAATTCTTGCGACCCACCTTGAACACCAGATGAGAAAGGTGAGGTGGTCAGATTCTGTATTTCATATTGAAAGAACCTTTAAGGTGGCGGCTGACAGCATAAGACGTATGTTCTTCACATCTGGATTAAGGGCTGCTGTAACACATGGAGGCACAACCTTACAATGTCATTTTAAAGTTATGCTCCAAGATGCACTAATGTAAACAACATATTACAGGCTTTTGTTATGCTGTGACATTTGCATTTTTTAGCACGTCTTTTGTGAAAAAGGATCATGTTTATGTTATTGGTTCATCCGTCCATCTGTAGACACGATATCTCTGCAACCAGTAGTCTGATTTGAAAAATTCTTTTTGCATTTGGAAGCTTGAAATGTGTGAATGATGGCTCTTTATTTAATTTTTTTACGATGTAAAATTTCGCCACTAGAGGGTGTAAATGCAGATGATATCGAATTCAAAATACATTTATTTGCTTCTAAACATCCAATTAAAAAAATCTTTTACCTTTAGATTTCATTGATGTTGAAGATTATTTTTGGTATAGCCACTTTTTTAAGTTACACATTATTTCTCCGCTAGGGGCATAAAAGTAAATTGCTTTCCCCCAATATCTCTGCTTCTAAAACTCCGATTTAAAAAAATGTTTTCTTCAGCGGATACAGCTTCTGATGGAAATATTTTGCATATAATTTCTGGTTTTTGGTATAAAATGGTTTGGCCACCAGGGGGCGTAAGCATTGATTTCTACTTTCGATGTATTTGCAGCAAAATCTAAGCTTCTAAAATCTCGATTGAAAAAATTCTTTTGTGGACCAATACTACTCACGTCGACAAACCTTTTTGAAATATTTTCTTCTTAAAGTAACGCATGATTTCTCCACCAGGTGGTGTAGACATATATTATGTTTTTGTCAATATCTCTGCTTCTAATGGTCCAGTCTGAAAAATTTCTTCTTTGTTGGATAAAGTACTTGGTGTGACATGTGTTTCATATAATTTCAAAATTTTCAAGTAATTCATTAACTTTCCGCTAGGGAAAGTGAAGGTAAATTGCGCTTTCCCCAATATCTCTGCTTCTAAAACTTCGATTTGAAAAAAACTTCCTGCACTGGATATAGCTCCTAATGAGAAATCTTTTGATTGTAATTTCTATTTTTTTTTTTAAATTCTTCTTCATAGGTATTTGCAGCAAAATCTGAGCTTCAAAAAGCCCCATTGAAAAAATTCTTTCGTGCACCAGTAACACTCATGTCAATAAACATTTGAGAATATTTTCTTCTTAAAATAATGCATGGTTTCTCCAGCAGATAGATGTATATCCTATTTCTGTCAATATCTCTGCCTCTAAAAGTCGAATTTCAAAGTTTCCTTCTTTGTTAGATAGTATTTCTGGTGTAAAATGTTTCTCATATAATTTCAAAATTTTCGCGTAATGCATAAACTTTCCACTAGGGGCGTAAAGGTAAATGCATTTTCCTCAATATCTCTGCTTCTAAAACTCAGATTTGAAAAATTCTTCTTGCATCAGATACAGCTCCTGATAGGAAAGGCATTGCATCGAATTTCTAATGTTTGGTTAAAGAATAATTTTGCTACCAGGGGGGTAAGAGTTAATTTTTGCGTCTGATGTATTTGCAGCAAAATCTGAGCTCCTGAAAACTCGATTGAAAAAATTCTTTCGTGGACTGATACTGCTCACATCGTAAAACGTTTTGAGAATAGTTTCTTCTTAAAATAATGCATGATTTTCCCGCCAGAGGGAGGAAATGCATATCTTATTTTTGTTGATATCTCTGCTTCTAAGTGTCTGATTTGAAAAATTCTTTCTTTGTTAGAGAGCATTCCTGTGGGGAAATGTTTCTCATATAATTTCAAGCTTTTCTTAGCGAATAAATCTGCCACCAGAGGGCATAAGTTCATGTTTTCATTTACAGCAATATCTGGGGACTAAAAATTCGATTGAAAATCTTTTTTCTATGATGAGATACTGCTACTGTGCAAACTTTGTGTGTAATTTCTTTCCAAGAGCACAATTTCACCACTAGGGGCACAAATGCTTATTCTGTTTTTCTCAATATTACTGCTTTTACATGTGTGATTTAAAATATTCTTTCAACATTGGATGCCATTTACCTTGTAGAACACTGAAGGCTAGTATATGAGGAATTTTGTAGTTCACAGTTCTGTTGGTAGGTGGTGTTTGTGTACTTCAGTTTGCAGCTGTATTGCCACTTCTAGAAACGCTACTGAGAAATTTCTTCTTTATTGTATGTCATTTGCTACAACAGAGATGTGGAGCATTATCTTATTTAAATAACACAAAGATTTTCTGCTAGCTGCGTAAGGGGTGAAACCTTTTTCTTTTTCACTATCTCTGCTCTCGGGAGACGTATTTGAAATATTTTTTTCCTTTAACATAGCTTTCTTTCTTCATCAAGAATAATTTTCGCCTATTTTCAACTTTTCCATTATGCAAAACTTTTCCGCTAGTAGATGTAGACTTAGTACTTATGTCATGTTTCCTTCTATATTTCTCCTTTTAACTGTCCAATTCGAAAATCTGTCTCTGATACCTTCCTTGTAATATGAGAAACTTTTTGTTCCCCATTTGTTAAATAGATGTTTCTATTTCTGGATGTTTTATCGATTGTTGGAACCAGTTGATTGTTTTCCAAACTGGTTCCATTGACTTTGAATAGCTTTGATAAATTTAATTCATGTCAGAACGGATTCAAAAAACGTGCTTATTACACCCGAAAATTCAGTGTCATCTTTCTTGTTATATATATATATATATATTTACCTAATGAAGAGTGTGTTTATTTTGCCAACTTGAAACTCAGATCTTAAATATTTTCTGTTCATAAAATCTTAAAAACTTATTTTTTAGTGGAACCTGTTTTGTAAATTTTTATTGAATTTTTTTTTGTTTTTCAAAATTTGTGTCTCTTAATGCTTTCTTATTTCTGTTTTTATTATTAAAATGTTCTTGATTTGATTGTCTTTGTTTTGTAGAGTCTGACATGGGTTAGGACATTTAACATCTGTATAGAACTTAAAGAAAATCAAGCAATCCTTTTCAAACTATTTTCACTGATTTTTAACATTGTGAAGTAAGTAGATATGATTTTTTTTTCATCCTATAATCACATGTCTCATCATTAACTGTGGTAACTCACATTAACTTAAAATTTTGAATATGTGTACATGAGTAAGGATGGTGGCACTGGCAAAAAATTCGACAAAATATCGCTAAAGCACAGAAATGCTTTAGTGGCTTAAGCAAATTTTGGCAGACAGCTAATATCAGCAGCAAAGTAAAATTAGGAAGTTTTGCATCTGTTGATCATGTGGTTCTGCAGAAACCTAGAAGATTACTAAAATGCAAGCATCAAAACTTAAAGCATTTCAAAATCAGACTTGCCAACTCTCCGGATATAGGTGGGAGACTCCGAATTTTCAGCCCTTCCTCCCACCCTTTGGACGAATGTCAAATTCTCCTGATAGGATGGCCGAAATTCCATCAATCACCATGACTTCCAACCGCCTGTGAAATCTTTTTTTTTTTCTGCTTCGATGCAAGGCCGCATTACAGCCATCAGTTTCATACTTTTCCATTCCTCCTATCTGCAACAAGAAAGCCACCCCACTAGAGCACTGGCTTCTAACTAATTGTCTGAGATGGGCTGAAAAAAATTTGCTTAAAATTTTTTTCTCCCAATCTGATTGTCATACACCTTCAGCAAAGAGCTCACCTGCTCTGGCACTAGAATGCTGGGGAGGGTCAGTAATTGATTGACAGATGGGAGCTGCCCTGCCTTCTCCTTGCAGTTCAATCTTTCAACCCCTCACCTCAACAAAGCAGTGCACATTCTAAGTGATGATGAACAGTTGAGTTGTGGTAAATTCACTTAACGACAAAAGGGAGTAGTTAAAATTGTCCTCGCCTTGTAGCAAAAGGCAATGTTAGTGGAATGCTTTTTGTCATCTTCACTTTCATGCTCGACTTAAAGAAGAAATGAAAAACAGTTGGCTGCTATTTTATTCGTAAAAAACAACATGCGAGCCATTGCATGTTTTCATTATCTTGCAGAATTGACGTACCTAAAACAAATTTCAATAGGGAGAGGGGGTGTTGATTTATCACTGCTTTTTTTTTCTCCAGAACTTTTAGTAGACCAATAATACTACTTCTGGAAAATTGTTCCTATGTCTAGAAAATGTTGATAAGAAATGGCACTCATGTGATTTTTTGAGCTGTAAAAATCTCCCAAATTTCAGATTTTGAAAGTTGGCATGTCTGCAAAATAAATGTCACAGAAAGATACATTAAAGATTCTTTGGCCACATTGTGTCTTCAATGTTGAACCACATGAAATAACAAAAATTAGGAGTAGGCTATTGAAAGTGAAATTTTACTCTGAAGATGGAAATGGGATGGACAGGTTGTTCCACATGCAAAATGACTGAGTACCTGAAGTTGCATTGACTTTGGCACTGGAGGGAGAATGAGGAAACGATGCCAGATCACTTGACAAAGAATGATTACACAGGAGAGGAACTGTGCTGGCTGGACGAGCTGGGAACAAGCAAGGGCTGTGGCGCTGGATCATGGAAAGTGGAGGAGTAGACTGATAGTGTTATGTGCCACTGGACATAAAGAAAATTAAGTATGTAATTTTTAAAGCAATTTTTGTCTTTTATGTAAGTGTATGTTGGGGTAATCAAAGGCTAGGGAACGTCATACATAAGTGGGAAATAAATTTCCCTGAAGAAATAATTCTTCACAAATACAGGGTGTCCGAGAATTATTGGACACATTACAAAATTATGTAAAAAAAAAAAAAAAAAACTATGAGCATTGTCTGTTTTTCTGTGTCACGTATTACTAACATGGTTTCTATATTTTTGTTTTGCAGAATTGTTATTCCCAGAATCTGGTAGATGGCGCTAGATGTGGCCTAATGAGAAATGTATGAAAAATGTGAAATCAGTAGTCATGTCATCTGTACAGCAGAAGGCAATGTGTGTGTTATGGCTTGCAGAATTAAAGTTTGTCATTAAAGTTAAAAGGCGGTACCGTTTAGAGTATGGTATTGTGAATTGTCACAATTGTAGGATATGGGGCAGTGAACCGCCTCATGCTGCTATTGAACTGGAACATGATTCTCCAAAAGTTAATTGTGGTGCGCCCTATCAGAAACAGAAGTGATTGGTCCTTTCTTCTTCTGCGAAAAAACCATAAATGGTGATATTTACTTGGATATGCTAGAAAATTTTGCTATACCCCAGATCAAAAGATAGGACAATGTTGTTTTACAACAAGACGGTGCACCTCCGCATTGGCCAACGTTTGTATGTAAGTGCCTAAATGAGCATTTCCCCAACAGATGGATTGGACGTGGTGGTCCCATTCCGTGGCCTTCTCGCTCTCCAGATCTAAGTACATTTGATTATTTCATGTGAGGCTATGTGAAGGATCATGTCTATCAGATGCCTTGTACTGATTTCCAGGAACTGAAGCAGCATATCACAACTGCTATGAATTCCATAACTCCTCAGATGCTTGCCAATACACGACATGAAATCGAGTATCGCTTGGACATACTACGAGCAGCCAAGGGATCTCACATCAAAATTTATTAACTTGTGTAGTTACATTGTAAGTTAGTACAGTCAGTTTCTTTCTATCTGTTTAATGTTTTGTTTTATATAATTTTGTGATGTGTCCAATAATTCTCAGACACCCTGTACATGGAAGGCATACAAATGTAATCATTGGCACAAATGTGCCATATTTTCACTGTCTCCATGTAGCAACTCCTTCAGAAAACTTGAAAATTGCATTGCCCCGGAGCAGGAACCAAACCCACATCTCTTGATTTCCATTCGAGCATGCTGTAATGGACAGTATGCTTGAATGGAAATTGGGAGATGTAGGTTCATTTTCCTTTCCAGGGCAATGTAATTTTCAAGTTTTCTCAAGGAGTTGCTACATGGAAACAGTGAAAATATGGCACATTTGTGCCAATGATTACATTTGTATTGCCTTCCATTTATTTATGAAGAATTACACTGGGGGACAATTTTTTTTTCGTGGTGCCTGCAATTTTTGACCTGATTCTGCGTATTTTTCGTGGCGCTGATTCCGAAAATGGTATCCTTTTTCTCAAGCAGCTCTAGTTTTTGAGATGTTGTTAGTGTTATTACCTAGTATTACTTTATTTTACCGCCAGCATTTGTTGCCTGTTCGCATACGTACCTTTGAATTTTCTGTTGCTGTATGTGTTTGCGTGTGCACGTTACATATTCAGATGTTTTATTTCTGTTTCATGTGTTGACATAAATTCATCACGAAGAAAATGTGTCAAACATTTGGATGTTTTTTGTTACATTTGCGGAGAGTACACGTTCACTCAACAGAAACAAGCTATAATGGACTTTGTGAAAAGAGCTTATTTTGTCTACTTCACAGTAAAACTAGGGAACCCAGCTAATTCTTGGTCACCGCATGTTGTGTAAAACATGTACAAAGCACCTGCTACAGTGGACGAATGGGAAAAGGAAGTGCATGGAATTTGGTATGCCAATGGTATGGCGCGAACAGAACAACCACAGTGATGACTGTTACTTTTTTCTGGTAAATATAAAGGTCATCAATGGGAAGAACTGGAGTAAGTGGATGTATCCTGATCTAGCCTCCGCTAGATGCCCTGTTCCACATTCAGAAGAGATACTTGTTCCAACATGTAGCAGGCTTCCAGAGCTTTCTGAAGAGTTAGATGAATCGGATGGTGAGAAAGAAAGCTATGCTGAGCAACACGATAGTGATTTCCAAGGAACTTCATCAGCTGCATCAGGTTTCAGTCAAACAGAATTGAATGACCTTATAAGGGGCCTAAGTCTTCCAAAGAAGGCAGCTGAATTGTTAGCTTCCAGGCTGGCAGAAAAAAATGTACTGTTACCGGAAGCAAAAATCACAGTGTATCACAACAGAGAAGAAGAGTTTCTGCCATTCTTCACAAAAGAAAATGAATTCGTTTTCTGCAGCAATGTGCCAGGATTGCTGATGAAATTGGGCATATGGGAATACACACCCAGTGAATGGTGGTTATTCATAGATAGCTCCAAACAGAGCTTCAAATGTGTACTTCTACATAAGGAGAACAGATACAGATCAATCCCAATCAGTTACTCAATTGGTATGCGGGAAGATCGGGCGACAATAGCCATAGTCCTAGAGAAGATAGCATACTACAATCACCAATGGGTCATCTGTGTGGATTTGAAGATGGTGAATTTTCTCCTAGGCAGCAGGCCGGGTACACCAAGTACTCATGCTTTGTATGTCTGTGGGACAGTAGAGCTAAAGATCAACACTGGGTGAGAAGACAGTGACCTGTGAGAGAAAACATGGTAGCTGGAGAGAAAAACATGGTAGCTGGAGAGAAAAATATAATCACAGAACCTTTGGTGTACAGAGAAAAGATCATATTACCACCATTGCACATCAAACTTGGTTTGATGAAACAACTTGTAAAGGCACTTAAGAGAGATGGAATGTGTTTCGGCCACATATGTAGAAAATTTCCAATGTTGAGCATGAAGAAAATAAAAGCAGGTACATTTAATGGACCACAAATCCGGGAACTCGTGAAAGACCAGCGTTTCCAAGACTCAATGGACAATATTGAGGCATGTGCGTGGTCGTCATTTTGTATGGTTGTACAGAATTTTATTGGGAACCATAATGCCGCTAACTACTGTGAACTCGTGGAGAATATGCTCACTGCGTTTTGTACATTTGGTTGTAACATGAGCATCAGTAGCGGCTCGTTCATAAGAGCACAAGAGCACGTGAACCCCCTATAAAAAATAGAAAAATAATTATACGATATGAATAATACATCTTTATTGACGCAGTACTAAATGGCTTATCTTCAGTAAGTTTAAAAGAGCGGACAATGAAAAACAGTGTAGAACGCGCAAAGTGAGGTTAAGTGTAATGACGTGCCTGTGGCTAGGAGCGGACTGAATGTGCCGCTCTCGATACTGGACACACGGGATATGCGACAGACGGGCGAGTCCATTTGCTCGCGGTAGGGGGCGGGGGAAACATGTCTACAAGCGGCTTAACGGAGAATACTGATGAGCTGCCTGTGACACAGCTCAGCTCAACTTAGTTGTTGCACGGCTGTAGTTGATGTCAGATGCTCCTAACCTTTGTGCGCGTGTTACATTTGTGTTTTGGAGTTTCCAGTTTCGATTATTTTTTTGGTAAACTTTTAGTTGAAATTACACTTATTACAGTTTATCTATTGTAGTGTAGCTAGTGAACTGTTGTTTTTATTTACTGTACAATAATGGAAAGTACCTGTAAGTACTCAGTTAGTAATTTAAAGGAAGTAGCTTTTGGCAATTTACCCATAGAAGTTAAAATAGCAATAAAAGAGAGTGGCAGGCCAACGCCCCGACTTAATGTAAGTCAAACATCGACATTAAAATCTAGAACTTTTAAAAGAGAATTTAAAGAAGAGCTATACGAAAAAATTCCTTGGCTTTGTGGTTGTGAACAAACAAACAAAATATTTTGCTTTCTTTGTTTGTTATTTTCCCGTGAAAAGGGCGATCCTACTTGGGTAAAAATTGGCATTTGTGACTTAGCTCATTTGACACAAAAAATTAAAAAACACGCAAGTTCTCATGGACACATAAGTGCTACATTGGATTTCAATTTGCTGGGAAAGGTTGACGTTCGTCAGCAGCTTGACAGTGCTTATCGACAAAATATTAAAAAGCACAATGAACAAGTGACTAAAAATCGGTATGTCCTTTCTAAGCTTATAGACTGTATTAAATTTTGCGGCGCATTTGAGTTGGCCCTTCGAGGTCATCGTGAGGATGACGATTCCTTAAATCCTGGCATATTTAAAGGGCTTGTAAACTTTTCTGCAGAACTTGACTCATCTTTGAAAGAACATTTGAGTACCGCTACTGTCTTTAAAGGTACCTCGAAAGAAATTCAAAATGAATTGCTAAATTGTATGCTTTTTGTATGTCAAGAAAACATAATAGAAGAAATAAAAACTGCACAGTATGTTTCTTTGATTGCGGACGAAACGTCAGACGTCTCGTATGTATTTCAGTTAGTTATAGTTTTCCGCTATGTTTTAGCTAATGGCCAACCAGTTGAAAGATTTTGGAAATTTGATAACCCTGAAGGGCACGACGCAGAATAAATAGCCAAATGTATTTGTACCAGTTTAGATTATGTTGTGCAAAATCCAGAAAAACTTGTATCTCAAAGCTATGGCGGTGCGAATGTAATGAGTGGGCACCATGCTGGCGTGCAGACCATAGTGCAACAAACCTATAAACATGCTTTTTTCGTTCTCTGTTACGCTCATCAGTTGAACTTTATTGTAGCTCAAGCAACAAGCCAAAACCAAGATGTCAGAATTTTTTTCGGACTTAAGTGATATAACAAATTTGTTTTCGAATTCCCATCAGAGAGTGTCTGTTTTGGACAAGATAGTTGGCAAACGAATACCTCGGGCGTCAGCTACAAGGTGAAATTTTAAGAGCAGAACTGTTAATACTGTTTTTGAGTACAGAGAGAAATTAATTGAATGTATGGAGGAAATCCAATCAACCTCTAAGCAACCAACCACCGTAATTAAAGCTGGTGCTCTAGCTCGTCTCCTTAGAGATAATAAGTTCATATTTTGGCTTTCTGTTTTTCACAGATTAATGCCACATGTGGATATTTTGTACAACCAATTACAGCTAACTTACACTGATGCTGTGAGAACTAAAGCCAATGTTGACCACTTCGTCAAAGCCATTGATAAGGAAAGAGGTAACATGGACAAAGTGACGGAGCTGGTTAATCAGTACCCAGAAAATGCGCCTAAACGACCAAGGTGTGAAGAAGATTTTTACTTAAGTAGAACTGTGGCTGCCAAGGAAACCTGTGACATTATTACAACGCAACTAAAAACAAGATTTTCATCTACAACATCTTGCTCAACTGTATCTCTTTTTGAATCACAAAAGTTTGAAGAGTTTGAACAGAAATTCCCCGAGAAATTGCTTGAAGATACAGTAAATGTGTATTCATTTCTTGAAAAAATCGCCTCAAGACAGAGCTTGAAATCATTTACAAAAGAACTGATTTCAGAAACATGCGTGGTGCTGTTAGTCTTTTACAGTTTTTTTTATTGAAAACAACTTATTGTCATCATTTTCTGAAAGTTATAAACTGTTATTAATTATTGCAAAAATACCAATGACGACTACTGAAGCTGAAAGGTGTTTTTCAACCCTAAAACGGATAAAGACATTTTTGCGGTCTATGATGTGTCAAGAGAGGCTTACAGCTTTAGCCATGCTTGCAATCAAGAAGGAAATGATTTCTAACATCCATAATTTCAATGAAAGAGTTATTGATGTTTTTGTGTCAAGAAAAGATAGAAGGATGGACTTTGTTTACAAAAACTGTACTTAAAGAAAATATTTGTGTAAGCTACCATCCAAGTAAATTTGTGTAAGTAAATACTAGACCTTACCATCATATGCAGCAGCTTTGATTATTTTCCTTTTTGTGTGTGTTTAATAATCTAATCTAATAATTGAGAGCATGAGGCCTTATGACTAACTATCTAAATATTTAACACTTAAAACAAGCTTTCTGTTTTGCGTTTATTTTACTATAAAACTATAAAATTAAATGAAAATAATTGTTTCAGTAAAAAAGAACAATTAGCATATTATAACAAGTATGATCAATAAAGTAATCCTTTATTATTAAGTTGTGAAACAGTTAAAGTACAGTAATATCTATAGTAACATTTCGTTTCAAAATTAATACATTACATGAAGATATAGCAGTGCCTAAGTTATATGAATATTGTAAGTAACACACAAGTGTGTGACACAGTGTATCTCAGAAACTGCAAATTATTAATTGTGAACCCCCTGTAGATGGACTCACGAGCCGCCACTGATGAGCATCAAATTGCATTACCTCTACAGTCATTTGGATTAATTTCCACATTGTCTTGGTGATATCAGCGATGAACAAGGGGAGTGATTTCACCAGGAAATAAGGGCCATGGAAGAACGGTACCATGGACGATGGGATACGCATATGACGGCAGACTATTGTTGGAGCATCCACGCCGAATGTCCAGAAATATCGCATCGCAGGAAATCACAGAAACATGGGTTCAGCAGCATGTCTTAATGACAATACTTGTGTGTTGTTGTTCGTGTTCTAGGATTCTTGGGATTTCTCTGCATATGTCATATAGTGAGAAGCAGATCTGATGGACAAAAACTAATGCCATTTTCGGAATCTGTGACCCCAAAATAACCCTAAAAGGGTCTAACAAATTAGGCACCAAAAGTTGTGTTCCCCAATGTTATTTCTTCAGGGAAATTTGTTACCCACTTATGTATGATGTTCTCTGAAGTTGTGACCTACATCCGACCCCGGATGTGAGAAAAGGTTGTAATGACACTATGAGGAAGCACATAATAGAATAGCTTCAACTAGTGCAAATCTGAACAGTTCTGAGATTTCTAAGCTACATCTGCTTAGCTTCAGTTGCTTGGAACTTCCTTGTCCTGAATTATGTAACGGATAGCATGCTCAACAGAAATCGGGAGATGCGGGTTCAGTTCCCTCTCCATGGCAATGTAATTTTCAAGTCTTCTGAAGGAGTTGCTACATGGAAACAGTGAAAATATGGCATATTTGTGCCAACAATTACGAAGGCTGGGGAATTCTTTTCATATTCTTAGGAGCCAAAATATTTTTGTTGCCACACAGAATGTGTTATCTTCCCTAGATCTTGCATGTTGTGTGTGTTTCGAGTGTTAGTATTAATACATACTGAACTACATATGTCAGTATTACAGTTTGATAAAGCAAAACATTGAAGATACAAATTAATTTGTTAAAAAATATTGCAACTAAGTTTGCATACATGTGTTTTGTCATGCCATCAAAGCACCAGTCATCTCTTGAGTGTGGTGAATTAAAAATTTAAAAATACTGTTTTGATTATAAGAATTATTTATCAGATGGTTTATGCTTTTGTTTTTTAATAAGATACTGAAGTTTTTTGTAATCATTCATTTGGCTAAATTCATTCTTATGTGTTATAATAGAAGTAGGTCAGAGTTGCCAGGTGCTTTGGAATCCATTGTCTGCTCTGGTTGCTCCAAATGATTTGTTAAAATTCCGGAAAAAATGGCAAATCCATGTGTAGGTACAATAATAAAAGTTTTGTAATATTACATGTAATATAATTGTTATACTTTTGTGACTTTTATTAGGTTTAGTGAGTGCGTGTGCGTGCGTGGGCAAAATTCTTATTTTTCTTCAGAGCTGTAGAAATCTGTCAAAGAAAAAAAAAACTTTTAATCACACAAATAGTCATTTTCATAAGTCATTGTCATTAGTTCTACCATTATATGAGTCAGTTATTGACTTCATCCTGAATTTTGTGAGAAAAAATTTCGAACAGTTTGAAAAAGAATCCACCCAGTTGCTAGGGAGAGAAATGGATTATGAATCCCCAAGAAGAAAGAAAATACCTGAGAGCTAACTTCTAGATGATTCAACAACTCCAGATGTTGTTTTTAATAATTGAGATTCCTTCATCACTCAAACGGCTTACTTAACATGTGACAATCTTGTTTCACAGTTGCAAACCAGAAAGAAGTTATATGAGGAATTGGTCTCTAGATTTGGATTTGTCTACAAGAATGGCCTAAGTGATGTGATGGAAGCAGCTGAATTGTTGTAAAAGCAGTATTCAAATGAACTTAAAGAAGACTTTGCTGAAAGGTTCCTTCAGTTTTGAATGCTGATGAAACAATTCATAGAGAGCACAGATCCCCACATTTGCCTTGGGAAGTTAACGGAGTTGAATTTAATGAATTAAATACGGGATTACACCATTGTACAACACAAATTTGGAAGATGTGAACCCGTTTATCAGTGTAAATATGACATGGATGTTAAGTCAGATAATATCCAAAAACTAGAAAATTTCATTGTCCTGGACCAGAAATCGAAGCTGCATCTCCCGGTTAGCACCTGATCATGTTTTCAAGTTTTTGGATATTATCAGACTTAACATTCGTCATATTTACACCAATAAACGAATTCACAGATATTATCTGACTTAACATCTATGTCATATTTACACCAATAAACGAATTCCAAATTTGAGTTGAATTTAGTTCATATTTTTTCCAATCTTGACACATGCCTCAGGATTTTTTTTAACAATACCAATTTCCAACTGTTCGGGCGAATGCTTGTTTTCAGTTTTGAAAAGAACTGAGCGTAGACAATTTTGAAGGAAATGTCAATTAATGCTCTTGTTATACTGTACATTGAAAGTGATGATGTAACAGCAGATTTAAGTTTTGACAATATAATTGATAATTTTGCAACCACAAAAGTTAGAAAAAAGCCATTTTTTAATGTTCTGCTGCCAATTTAACAGTTAACAATTATCAGGTATTTTTTAGACATTTTTATTCATACATTTCTAGTGGTTTGTTTAAAAAACAGGGTGTGACTTACAATCACTCTCATACAGTAACATGTAGGTATGGTTTGTTTTTTCTTGATATCTCATATCACGGGAAGCCTATATCGGAGCAATACGGTATATTATACATACAAAGCATTTCAGAAAAACATGTAGAATTTACTAAAAATATTTTTATTATTAATATTAGTTTTGTGAATCAGTATTCATAATTATGTAGGGTTTATTTTTATATAAATAAAAATATGAAAAAAAGTTCAATTAACTCTACTTTATTTAAAGGCTGTTGTAATAATTTACCCCACAATGTATGTAGTCAGCTGTAACATTTTGTGAGGGATTACGTCTTTACAGCTTAAACTACCATCGGTTCATCATTCCCATTTAAATTTATGGTAAATAGTGTTCTCCCTAGACTTTTTTTACAGCTGGATGGCAAGAAATTTTAGCTGGATAGTACTTTTAATGACCTTCCCCCAGATGAAGATAAAAAAAAGGATTTTTGTTTAATATTATTATGCTTATTAGACATCTTTATAGCAGTGTGGTAGGCTTTAAGGTAACTAACATGATAAATATTAGAAAATTGTACATAAATGATAAAAAAAAAATGGGTACTTACTAATAAATGAAATTTGATTCAGATTTCAGCCAGTCTTCATCAGTATTTATGGTGTATGTGGGAATAAGTTTTCCACTCTTACAATTATGTGCACTTCATATGGAGCACAATAAAGAAAGTACTCATAAAGGAAATCACAACTTATGCAATATTTGAAATTTTACTGAATTAGCAATAAAACTATAATTTTTATTCTTGTCTGCAGGGTTAAAAATGGAAACTGTTATTTAAGGTACCAGCCAGAGTTTACATTATTCTTAATTTCATGTGTGATGTACATGTATAACAAGGGCGTTCAGATATGTATTTTTCTTTTTTCTTTCCTGCCCAGTTATCTGCAGCTCGATCATAATCGAAAGTTGAAGGATCAGGACCTTCTAATGCAATCATCAATAAATTATTTAGAGTTTTCTGGCTCATTCTGTTTCGTAGGCAAGTTTTAATTCTTTTCAAAGCAGAGAATCCCCTTTCACATTCTGCAGTTGACACTGGTAAAGAGAGACAAATTGTTGCTAATTTGGATAAATTAGGGAACAATTCTCTAAGTTCATGATTCATAGATAGTTTTTTGACACAGTTTCTTGTTGACATATCTTTATATGAGTCACTTTTGATCATCACTGAGGCCACACTCCATTCTGCTTTTGTGGCTGTATAATCAACTGGTAGGGGATTTCCATTTTTTGAGTAGTGAATAAATAACTCTTTGCATAGCTCACTAATCCTCTCTGGTGATGTTTCTTTTAGAGCAACAGGGTTAAATATGATAGAAAATGATGATATTGGCATATCTGGGAATCTGTCTTCTAAATGAATTTGTATCACATCCAGATATTTATCATAAAATTTTTTCTTGTACAGCTCTACACTTTCTTCATCTACTTTAACAGCCAGGTCCATCCACTGATTTTCCAATAGCAAGGGTAGATTTCTGAAATTTTCTCCTGGGTCAGATTTCAGTAAAATTATTTTAGATTTGGTTGCCTCTAATATTGATTTAACAGTGGTTAATCCTGTATCTTGCCATAACCATGATCAAGATAGGTTGCTCAAAATTGGCAGTATATCACACATCATCATTAATGTAGCAAGAAATGAGTATGTTTTTATAAATTTACTTAAACCTTCTGCAGTGACATCATTTCGTTCAATGGCTTCTCTCTCCAGTGCAGCCACAACACTCATTAGTGTTTTACGAAGTGACTGAACAGCAGCTTCATGAGAAAGCCATCTAGTATCATTGGCCGTTTTCAGTTTCATCTGAGGTATGTTGAAAATGTCTTGTATTTGGTGCAATACAGCCATTCAAACACCAGAATTTTGAAAGAAAAAAAAAAACTGCCGCAGAATGTCATTGAATTTTACTAAATACTTAACTTCTTGTGCAGCCTGGGCACTAGCTTAAAGCTAGACGGTGATTTACACAATGACAATTAATTAAAAGATTTTGAGTTGCATCCTTCAGCAATTTTGCAACACCATTATTCTTGCCAATCATCACTGCAGCACCATCAGATCCCAAACCTACCAGTTCTTCAAGCTGTAAATTTAATTCACCTAATGTTTCAGTTAAATTCTTTGCAATTGTTGTAGCCTTTCCATCATCTATGCTTTTAGTGGTCAGGAAATCAACTTTAACTTCTTTTGTTTTTGTGGACACAAATTTTGTATAAATTATTAACTGCTTTACAACTGAAATATCAGTTGTCTCATCACACAACACAATAAAAAACTGACTTTTGGCTAACTCGCATACTATATTAGAGCAAATTTCTGAAGCTAGCACCTCTTAGAGCTCTTGAACAATTCTCTCAGAAGTGTAATTAGCATTTTCTGCCACTTTCAAATTACTTTAGTAAGTGCATCCCATCAATTTGCAGTGCTCCAATAATTTTTCATATAAAGTTGTATGAGGCAATTCATTTTTGGCAAGCCAATATACACTTTTCAGTGCACCTAAAAAAGCATCACATTGCAAATTATTTAAAGCTGAAACAGATCTTTCGATCTCTTCAACTCCAGTATTTTTCAGTAAAGCAGCAGATGAAGAATGTGAGCAGGCATCAGAGTGCATCTTACCTTTTTCATGATTTGAAAGGCTTTCTTTCCTCAGTCGAGTACAAGGAGTATCCACCCATGTTAATTCTTGATTGGCAGTTTTTATAGCATATTTCAGGCATATGATGCATAACATTCCATCTTCAGTCACAATTAACCATTTGTACTTCTGAAACCATTCTTTGTTAATGCCACTAGAACGGTGCTTGGAATTAACAGTATTTTCCTGCTGACCTTGAGTTGGAAGTTGTTAAGTTTTTCAGCACTTCCTGAAACAGAAGAATCATTTAACTGTTCACTGGTTGAGGGATGTTTTCTTTCAGTGGAACTTTTAGAGGACTTAGAAAAGTAGCAAAAGAGTGTTTTTTCCATTTTTATATGCCCTGGACAAATGTAACACAGAACTGATAACTTCCTTATTTGCTACTACGGTTTACTGCCTTGTGTAGCTCACCACAGTCACAATGACAATGATCACTCAGGTGACTTCTCTGCATTCCTCTGTTAGAAAATGACTGAACTTGTCACCAACATCTCAGCCTTAGTCAGACAGACATGATTCATCAATAAAGATTAAGTCCCTACCTCCTGCTTACTTATTTGAACAGATACCCCCCTCCCCCCGTCTTCCACACCTATCTCTTTCTTAATCTAGGAGTGCCTGAGCATTGTGAGAGCAAGATCAGATTAACATTTTTGCAGCTGGATGCACTGAATTAACATTCTTGTAGCTGGCTCAAAAATAAAAAAATACTGTAGCAAAACTGCTAAAATGAGGAAAGAAGTTGTAGCAAAATGCTAAAGTTAGCCACTTTTATTGCTCAGAAAATCATAACACCAACTGAATTATTTACACCAACAATGCTTTGGATGTCAGTGGAAAACTAATGTTGATGGCCTTGGTGAAATGCCACAGACGTCAATGCTGACTCTGGTTTAAACTTAAACTTTGAATAGGGTGAAGGAGTCTATAATTCCTGTGGCCTCTATAATCTTACCCCACCCATCCTTTATGGGGGTGCTCTAAGAGTGTGTGGAGGAGGGGAGGGAGTGATTAAGCAAACAGATACTGTAGGAACATACCTTAAGGATTAAAAAAATAACAGCGGAGCGCAAATCGCTGCTAGAATTTCAGAAATTTTTGTTTTCACATAAATAGAAAAGCTGTAGCAGAATTTGCTGTTGCATTGATATTTAAATGGCTAGCACCATTTTGCTACGGACACTAATTTTTTCTTGCATTTTGGATTAACTCGTCACATTTTGTGAAAATAGCAACCATAACTTAACCTCTGCGCACAGGGTTATGGGATTCAGAATATTTTCCTAAATTTAACATGGCCATGACACTGCAACAAATTTGAGAAATTACACTGAGCTCCTCAATAATTCCGAAATAAAATTCTCAAGGAATTTTATAGACATGCAGGAAAAACAACAGTGATTTTTGCCGCAAAATTCCGAATAGGGCTCACGGTAAGCACATTTATAATACAGGCGCAGAATTCAGGAAGTGGCGCTCGATTCTGTTGGATTGCTCTAGGCGTAACATTTTGACACTCAACTGCTTAGCTTGTAGTACCTGCCTGAATCATTTTAACTTGGTTAGGTGATATTCATAATATAATACATGAAATGTTTGCACTTTTTTCTGGGCATCAGTTTTTACCTGTTCGTTGTATGCCATTAATCACAGTATTTTTCCTCTCCCCCATATGCAATTTTAAAAAGCATCACATAAAAAGCGCAAATTGAATAACACGCAGTTCAGAGAAATGAACCGGGCAAATGTCTATTTAGCACGTGCAATGATTATTTTATGCCATAATTTAGGTACATTTTATAGCAAAATATATTCATAAAAGGGCTTCACTAGTTTGTGCAATTGCTGCATTTTTGGCATTTCAAAGTTCAGCGACAGAATGAAAATCTTACTGTAAAACGTGTCCATATTTTTCAGTGACAGGTAATTGCGTCGAAGTTTTAAACAGCTTGGATGTCTCTTTGGGGGAGAAAAAAAAAGCATCTTTTACTTATGCAGTGGCGGTCTTTTGTTACAAAGAAGGGGTCAGTCATAGCCTGGAAGTTCAAAAGCCAACGGGGCGATCAGTTCGGTCTGTCAATGAATCATACGACTTCCGTGGATCAGGCAAGTGCTCGATCTTACCCCAGCAACAGGACTGGGATAAAATTTTCTAAAGTAAAATTTTTCTAATTTTTAAAATATAAGAATGAAATTTTCACGAAGACCAATACATGTTACAATAACGTTCAGATTTAAATTTCATTAAAATCTGTTGAAAACTTTAAAAGTGACGCATTTTTTAAAAATTTATTCCGTTCCGCTATTACAACTTAATGTTTTAATAATTTCAAAAGTAGTGAATAGATTTATCAAAAAGAATATTTTAGCTTTGATAATCTCGATAATCTTTTTATTTAGAAACTTGGACTTTTTTTTTTCTGATGCTTTGAAACAGTTTAAAACAAATGAGTTTTCAACAGTTTAAAACCGCAGGTTGAAGATGCGTTTATTTGCTATTCTGAAGAATCATGCAAACTTTTCGTAACTGCAGTATATAAATTTTTTGGTTTATGGCATCAAGACATTTTTAAGGTTTTTGAACTTCACGGCCCTGTCGGTTCCATCCACATGCATTTTTTAGAAAAAGATGCAGTTTCGTTTGTCACAGAAATCAAAAAGCAAATGGAATCAAAATTAAATACTATCAAGTCACTCAGATATAATAACTTCTTCAAAAAATTATACCAGATTAAAATTCCTAACTTTTTTGTAAAGCACTTGTGATCTAGAAATCTTTGATTTCAGTAGCGGTCTCCGAAAATGCACGTGAACAGCAGCAACCGATCACGTGACCATATGTTTACCTTGATCCTCACTATCTGCCTTATGACTCACGCAGGCTTGAACAAATAGGACCAAAAGAGGGGGAGATGTTGAGATGATTATCTGCTGTCTTTCACATGGGAGAGTGACTTACCGCCCTCTCCTGCACCTGGTTTATCTTCCCCCCATGCTGACAGGAACACCGACAGCATTGACAGCACCCACTTTTCCCTCCGACTTTGTTTTACTGCATTTGGAAAGGGAGTAAGCTACACTTTGTTTAACACTTGGTCTTCTTACATTTGGATCTTGAACAGGAGAGGAAGAAAAGTAGCACTAACAGCCACTATCGTGAGGTGAAAAAACCCCAAAAAACGCTGAGTGTCGCAATGAGAAAGTCGCACGTATGAGGACTTTTCCCTCTTCCCATAATTGCATCCACAGCTGGGCGGCAGAAAAAATTAGCTAGGGAGAACACTAGTAAACTTGAGGTTTTAAATTATATCTCTGGGAGGATAGTTATTTGTTTTGTAAATGATACTATAAAACAAAAAACGAATTCCAGAGTTATTAATGTTACAGCTGTAAGCTCTGCGGGTGCAGGGAAGTACAAGTGATGTGAATGCTTGTCTATTACAAACCACATTGGCTATAAAATTGACTAGCATGTAAGATGTGTTTTAATGTTTTACTACTAAAAAACTGCTTGCAAAAAAAATATTTACCAGCAAACATTCTTTTCAACTGTTGACTAAAAATTTTAATCGAGGAAGGCCCAAGACATGGGATGTGCACTGGGCCTCGACTGTCCTAAGTCGGGCCCTGATATTCCGCTTCCTTTCAACACCCAGGAACGCTGGTAGTGAAATCGTACGTGTGATAAAATATGTGGTCCTCCCACTGGACAAAGTCTGAATTAAAACAAAAGACACCACAAACGGCCACAAGACAAAAAGACTCAACAATATTAAATGGAACAAAGAGTAAAATGAATTAAAAGTAGATGGAAGGTCACAGCCATCAAACCACATTACCAGACTTATTTCAGCAAGTTTTGTGCTATCCTCAGTGGTACTCCCAATAGTGCTTCTTCATCGTATGAATGCACACATCAATGCCGAACTTGACAGACACAGAGGCCACACCCTTGGTTTTCTGAATGCAAAGTATCCTGTGATCATGAGAACACAACATTCATGGTGCCATCTATGGTTAGATCAAGGACTTCTTTTCTGCTGGGTCTTCTATTCTGTCATTCTGTATTTTCTTTCTTTTATTATAATAACGTTTCTTCAATTTCGATCAAATACTTCTAGGCGTACGGTAATTCAACTGGTACATTACTGTTACAATTCCTATTTTCCAAAAAATTAGAAAACATGTTTTTATATATTTTTTTAAAAATGAAATATATTTTTATTTTTTGAAAAACGAAAAATAGGAATTGTAACAGTAATGTACCAGTTGAATTACCGTACGCCTGTAAGTACTTGATCGAAATTGAAGAGAAAATGAAGAAACGTTATTATAATGAAAGAAAGAAAATACAGAATGACAGAAGACCCAAAAGAAAATAAGTCCTTGATCTCACCATAGATGGCACCATGGGTGTTGTGTTTTCATGATCCCAGGATACTTTGCGTTCAGAAAACCAAAGGTGTGGCCTCTGTGTGTGCCAAGTTTGGCATTGATGTGTGCGCGTTCATATGATGAAGAAGCACTGTTGGGAGTACCACTGAGGATAGCATGAAACTTGCTGAAACCGGTCTGGTGATGTATTTTGACGACTGTGACATTCCATCTACTTTCAATTAATTTTACTGTTGGTTCCATTTAATACTGTTGGGTCTTTTTGTCTTGTGGTCGTTTGTGGTGTCTTATTTTAATTTGAATTCTTACTTCGTCCAGTGGGAGGACCGCATATTTTATCACATGTACGATTTCACCACCAGCGTTCCTGGGTATTGAAAGGAAGCGGAACATTTGGCCTACATTGGACATTAGCAGTGGATGATTTTTGGACATATTCATCGACATCGTAGGTAAAGCACTTTCTTTATATATATATAATTCAGAGTGTGCTGTTTGGTATGTCGATATGAATAACTTTATGGCACATTATATGTTGGAGGTCACATTGGAGGGCTATGTTTATACCAAGAACAACGTGATGAAAAGTAAATGTTTAACGTTTATACGTTAATATAGTAATGGTTCATATTTTGCTTTAAGATATATATAGCTTTACCTAAATAAATGCCTAGTTTCACTTTTAAAACAGTGAATGTCCTACAGATTGAAAGTGTTCGGCACTTTGACTTCGAGTTGTAATACGATCGCTCTCCAATTGCCCTCTCTCTGCGCTGCTGAGGAAAAGCGCGAGGCCACAGTGGGATTTCCTGTAGAGGATGTGGGAAAACAGTCGGTTGCCTATAATTACGTGCATGACAGGCGTCAACATTTATTCACAGCAGCCACAGATTTGCCATGTGTAAGGATTTTTTCAAGTGATATATTTTAGTTTTGGACGAAGCAATTATATGTATTGTCAAATCTATTACTTAAAAAGTTAAAACTACAAGGCTCTAGGTACCACCATTACTTTTGCAGACACTCTCCCTGACTTCCTACTCCTCCCCCCCCCACACAGCACGAAAAATGCATCCTCCCTCGAGTTTGAATTTGAAATCCTGGGAAAATTACTGTGCTTAAGGGTGCTGAAGTAAATCCTGTGGGGGTGGGGTGCGGGGTGCACTTTGTGCTAGTTACGTCACTGTACTGGTTTTAAATTTGTCCTTCAACTGTGATATTATTTCTGAATCAGAATTAGGCAGTTTATTGTTTTCACTTTCACTAGATGGAATGTTAAAAATATTTTGCTTTACAGCAGACATGACTTTCTTTATCTTCTTCTTAGGGTACTTCTTTTCTTGGAGGTGCTTCTCCTTAATAAATGATTCCCTGCAGCCTGTAGGCTACTATTCAGAAACTCCATAGCAACATTTGAAGCACCAGCAGCATCTGCTTCATTGTTTTCTTGATCAACGGTGTGCAGTACACTTTCTTTTTTCTTGAATGTTATAAGCATCACCTGTTTTTTTCGGCTTGTAAAATTTCATTCGACATTTGGCACAAATTTTACCACTTTCGTTAACATTACTCACTGAGGTTAGCATCCGTGATTGAATAGGCCTTAAGTTTTTTTCCAACATGTAAATGTCTCTCTTGCTTAAAGGGGTTACAACGAAATATCTGTTCACTCACATTCATAGTGGTAGAACATATACTGCAACACAAAAAACAAATAAAGGGTAATTTATTGTTCAAACTCTGTTAAATATATTCACTTCATAAATGTAACAAACTGGATGAAAGCCTATTGAAATGCAGTAATGTTACCAGAGGGAAAGCACTTATCACCAATGAACACAACGATACTGTAGTACTAACAAGAAACAAAGAGTAACAAACTAAGGATTGTAAATTGGCAAGTCATGGTTTGAACTGTGCTGCCATCTGTGAGCAAAAAGTGAAACATTTGCATGAAGCCTTCTGAATAGTGTACAACCAGGAACAAAATAATTAATAACTTAAATTTTTTTTGAGTTCCACATTGAAACTTTTAGTATATATTAGACTGATATGAACTTAGATAATATATTTTTTCAGAATTTTAAAAAGGTAAGTTTTTGAAAAATTTAATTTCAAAATTAAATTTTTTTTTAAATTTTTGTAAAAAAAATTATACCAAGTTGTATATGATGTTAAACCTTGTTTATTAAGCCTTCTATTGACACCAAGAACAGCTTAATAGCATAAATAGATCCCAAGATTATAAAAGTGGAGTTGTGGCAAAAGTTTAAAAAATGCACTCAATGCATTCAGGGCAACTTACCATTTTCTGGTCTTGCTCCCAGTTCAACATTTCCAGCACGTGAGTTTTGATCCAAAATGTTGCATGTTTTAGGGGCAGGCAGCATAGGGGCTATTTACTTTTCATATCTGAAGTCATTCATTTTATTGTCTTCTGTTCCTGGTCGTGTAGGGTTTTTCGGAGAGGTCATGTAGTAATCCTCTATTACTCTTTCATTTTCATACAAAATGTAGTCACACCATATATACTTACCAGAAACATCTGCGATCCTTTTACATATCGGCACTCAAAAAACATAGTTTTTTTTTTTCGTCAAACATATACAGATATTCCCTGTACAATATATATAATTAAAAATACCCTATGAGCTCACTATATACATATACAGGGTGAATAGGAAAGTCCCTTTAGCCTGGAATAACTTGCGAATGGAGAGAGGTACTGTTATGCAAGTGAGATAACGGTATAGTAAAGCGACTACACCCGATCGAATGCAACTAATAACAGTGCCCCTAGTGGCGAAATGCGGAAGTTAGCCATTGCAAATTGAAAACGAAAAGTGATAGAGCAAAACTTCCAACTACAAAGTTGTAGAGCATCAATTAATTAGTACAAAGCAACATTTGTTTCACAGGGATAAGAAAAATTGTCGCCTGAATACCCTAAAATGTTCGAAATCGATGCACAACCTTTTGTGTGAACGTTTGAAGGAAACACGCATTGGTATGAGCAAATACACATAATTTATTGCATAAATGCATACTTATGTCAATACAGTTTGATGATGTCAGACAAAACAAAAACAAAAAAGGCGAACTGGTGCACAGTGATAAAAAGTTAATGTCCAGTATGTTTGAAGAGTTCGCCATTGCCCACGATACACATTTGTATTCGTGAAAGTAACTCTACATGCACATTACTCAGCATGGAAGGTGTCACACTATTGCAAGCATCTGTAACACGACGACGTAGATCCAGCAGACTTGTAGGCGCTGTTGCATACACGTGATTTTTTACGTAACCCCAGAAATCCAAACTCGCCATTCTCACACAGTGTACGTAGACCTAAACTTCTGATCAGGGTACATTCTGCTATTGGTTTTTATATCGTAGGTACGGTACAACGTCACAATCTGCATTTGCATATGGCTACATTTGCGAAATGTGAATATGCAGATTTGAATCGTCGGGCATCGATTTCGGACATTTTAGGGTATTCAGGCAACAATTTATCTTATCCGTGTGAAACAAATGTCGTTTTGTACTAATTAATTGATGCTCTACAACTTTGTAATTGGAAATTTTGTTTTCGATTTGCAATGGCTAACTTCCGCATTTCGCCACTAGGAGCGCTGTTATTGGTTGCATTCGATCGGGCGTAGTCGCTTTACTATACTGTCATCTCACTTGCATAACTGTACCTTTCTCCGTTCGCAAGTTATTCCAGGCTAAAGGGACTTTCCTATGCACCCTGTATACATCAGACATTTACACCTTGGTCAACTACATTGATGTTTCTTAACCATGCTCTCCGCTTGCATATATCCCACGTCCATTGTAAATTGGCTTCGTACAAGGAGCTCTCCCATGCTACGCTGCACCTTCTGAAACATTTCAACCCTAGTACATTCTGTAGCAAGCCGCTACCATCATCAGGGAGTACGGAAACTGTGACCTATACTCTTAGTATCATCAGAGCATATGAGTGACCCTCTTGGGACAATATCCATTCTCGAAGCTTCATTCGACCGCTGTGGTGCCTTCTCTTGTTTGTTTTATAATGTCTCTAAAACATTCGACATTTTGGATCAAAACTCACATGCTGGAAATGTTGAACTGGGAGCAAGACCAGAAAAGGGTAAGTTGCCGTGAATGTACTGATTACATAGCTGCACAGTAAACCTAAGCGTTTAGATATTGGGCATGTTCCAATGTATGAGGCATTTACAATTAAAAAATGCACATAAAATCAAAATTTTATTTTGTGTTATTTTTGAAACAAATCAAAGGGTAATTTCAAAAAACTATATTTTTGCTTTACTACTTAAAGAGTACCTTCTCACCAATTTTTGTTAAATTTGGAGATGTCAAAGTCGAGTGCTGTGTTGAATTGACACAGAATGACCCAAATGCTAGTTCTTGTTGATATGATGACAATAATTACGATGATACAGATGAAAGAGAGAGAGAGAGAGAACCACATGAAACAGAGTGAAGAAATTATGATAACTAAATATGTGGTATCATTCCATACTTGTTTTTCCCATATTAGTAGACAATAATTGTGATACATAGCTTATTACGTTAACAAAAATGCATTCACATTTCCGAGGTCTTCTAATGTTTCCCATTATTCTTAAATTTACTGGTAAAATTAATGGGGAAAAAAAGAGAAGTACTACCACGGTGACACTGGGATGCGATTAGAGGCATAAAAGTTTTCATGCAGTCCAGTGGTGAAACTGTGTTTTATTTTAGGGTGACACAGTTCACAGCGGTGCATTGTGTTTCATATGAACTCTTGAGGGTTTTTTACACTTCCATATGCCGTGTAATCTTTAAATAAACAGTTAAAAGTAAAGAAAAAAAGAAATGATGACAACTACAAATTTAACTCATTTACTTTAAAACTAGCTCTACCCAAAAATACTTGATGGCATATTTGCTAACCACACTCTTAGCCTCGTCATGATCTCCTGCTATCTTCAGGTACCTCACGTTAACCAAAACATAGAACCTTTCTCCATTGCAAGAATGGGCACCAAGACATATATCCCTGATTTCTTTGTTTCTAAAGTTGCCATTCCTCGATCATTTCCTCTTATGGCGGGCATAGAAAATAAGACTTTAAATCCCTGAAGTAGAACTATTTCATGTCCAAATATTCTATTGTATATTGTGTGAGTTGTAGATATCATTAATTAATATCCCAAAAACTGTATTCAACATCCATTGCAAAAGTTATGTGTGTTTGTAAGCAATACTGGGTTAAAAAGTTATGTAATGGAAAAAAAGTCTATATTAGTATTACTTTTCGTTAAATGGCCGAGCATGCCAATATTTGGTAATTTCTTTCGAGACATTACTAATTAAGTTCAGTAATATTTAACAGTTATATTAGTTGAAATGCCTTTAAACATAACATAAATGCACCTTCGTTCCTTTAAACATGACATCAAATGATCGTGGGCTGGTAAGTTTAATCTAACCGATGCATGCAGTGGCATCATCTGTTGCCTGTCTGAATGCCCACTTTGACTCTTGCTGCCATTTGGCTGCACAACGCGATTCATTGCCTGCACTTTCACAGTGGCAAATTAAGAGCTGTACACTGTATTTAAAAATTCTTTTCCCAGCGTGCATTCCAAAGCCCAAGGGTTTTTTTCTTCCTTTGTTAGATTAAACTTTCGTTTAAAAAAAGAAAACAACTGTGTCTTTCTAAGTGCTGTACTACATTATGTTTTTATGTTAACTATGAAAAAAAGCTCTCATTGCATGTAGTAAAGAAGATAGAAATTTGTGCACTGCACCAATGGATTCCGTGGGGAAAATTATGAAGGAGTGCTGATTTTGGTACTTCTTTTGATCTAAACAATGGAGATATTTGCATTTTTACGTAAAATAATGCCAGATTCAGCAAAATGCAAAAATTAATATCTTCTAATCTATCGGAAATAAAAAACTGAAACTTTTGGAAATTTCATGCGTTGGGGTAATCTATTCATAGAAAAAAAAAATCATAAGAATCTGAGATGGTGTGGTGGATAAGATGTGACGATTTGGCATGAAATGATCCTGGATAAAATGACTATAGACATGGAGTGTAGTTATGCTGAGAATATGAAAAGAAAATATTCAAGCTAGCTATTGACAAGATTATATGTGAGATCTGATAACATCTCTATTATTAGAGCAGAAGCATTGTTTGCTTTATTTTATAGAGCACAACTGCCCAGTTGAAGGAAAAAAGGACAGGCACTTTTTATACATATGTTTGAAGGCTAAGTTTAGTGTCAAGAAATTTCTGATTAAAAGTACTGATGTTTCATCTTGAAAAAATTGCTTATTCTATTTGCCTTTGTAGCTATGAGAAAACATAGGTCAAGAGAGAAAATTAGCAGTCAGAAATTAGCCGTTTGTTATTGTATTTTAAGAATATTTGTTATGTTAGATGTCATACATGTGCTGTAGAACTTTGGTTTAAATAAGAAGTGTCATAATTTTCTATCATGGTACCCATTTTATTTCCTAGTGATAATCATTTCAGTCTTATTACTTTCCAGTGATGATAATTCAAATCAAGTGAAGAACTTCATGTTAAACATGATGTGCTCTCTGGTTATGGAAGCAAATACAATATCACAGCAACTACTTGAAATAATTTTAGTTCAGTTTATTGAGCCGAAAAAGGTAATGTGATAATTTAAAATTGTGATTTTGTTTGAAATTGTTTTTCCTCATGTTGCTTTTATGTAGATGCACTTTAGTCAATGTCACCTGTTTGCACCCTGAAAAAGAGCAAGCAGCAATGGTGCAATCACAGCTGCTTGCTGTTGCATACCGTGTTCATATGTGTAAATAATTTGGAGGAATGCATATTTGCGCTTTAGTAGATTCTTACCAGTGATTGCACCACTGGTTACCAGTGGGCATGTGCCATCCACACATAAGGGCCCTGTTTACTTTTCTTCACTATTTAATTTACATAACAGCTTAATTGAAGATTAATATGCTCTTTCATACATTTTATCTGTTTTGGCATCATGCATACATGCATCATTAATTTGTATTGAGAAGTACACTGAAGTGCCAGAAAAACTGGTACAGACGAGCTTATGCAAAATACATAGCAACGTCACCTATGCGCGTATTTAGTTGCGTCCACCAGTGCGTATATAAAGCGATTGACATCCTTGCCAGCTGTCAGAGCTGTTTTCGGCATGAGAATGACAAGTAATAACGATTAAAGCGGTTTTCAACGCGGTGTCATAGTTGGCGCTCGTGAGATGGGCCATAACATTTTGGAGGTAGAAACGAAGTTCGGATTTTCAAGAACGACCATTGCAAGGATGTACCGTGACTACAAGAATTCCGGCAAAACCTCCAACCTACGATACCAGTGTGGCCGTAAAAAGACATTGGGTGAACGTGACCATCGTCGGCTGTGAAGAATCGTTTCATGCGATAGATGTGCAACACTCTCGCAGGTATCATCGTAATTCAATGCTGGAGCCTCAACAAGCATCAGCGTTCGGACTGTGCAACGTACCCTGCACTATAAGAGCTTTGGGAGCCGACGCCCAACTCGAGTCCTCTTGATGGGTGCACGACACAGAGCTATGCGCCTTGCTTGGTCACGGCAGCACCGCCACTGGACACTTGACTGGAAACAAGTAGTCTAGTCTGACGAGTCGCGTTTCTAACTGTATCGGGCAGATGGAATGATTCATGTGTGGCGCAAACCCCATGAAGCCATGGATCCCACCTGTCAACAGGGAACTGTACCGGCTGGTGGGAGTTCCGTAATGCTATGGGGTGTGTTTAGCTGGACTTCACTGGGACCCCTGGTACGTCTACAAATGTCTGTGACCGGCCAACGCTGTGTGTGTATCCTTTCTGACGAGGTACATCCATTCATGTCCTGCATTCATGCTGATGGTTAGGCCTGTTCCAAAAGGACAATGCACCTCCACACAAGCATTGGGATGCAACATTATGGTTAGAGAAGCATTAATCTGAGTTTGGGGTGTTGCCATTCCCACCCAAGTCCCCAGATCTGAACGTGATAGAACACATTTGGGATGCCATGCAACGCGCTATCGAACACAGAAATCCGAGACCTCGGAATACACCCGAATTGTGGAAGGCTCTGCAGGAAGTATGGTGTGCATTGCCTACAGCATATTTCCAGAAGCTAGTGGAGTCCATGTCCCGTCGTATTTCTGCAGTCCTGCGCTCCCGTGGGGAACCTACCAAGTATTAAACTGGCGTACCTGTTTTTCTGGCACTTCAGTGTACTACCGAACTGTTACATGAATCCTTCCGCAGCAGTTGCTGGTGGTTTTGTTTATGTTTGAGATCGTGTGCCACTACTGATATAAATAGTTCCACAAAAAAATGCAAAACAGGGTTGGATTTCTTAAAAAATAAATTTGTATAGTTCAGTGAACATAAGTAAAATGCAAAGTGCATCCTGAAAGTAATGCCTCATCCCTCATAAGATTTTTATTTGTACAGCAAAAATGTGAAACTTGGTGGCTTTAAAATACTTGGACATATTGTTAATAATGCTAGCCTATTCAAAGTATTGTCCATCACTTTCTATACGTTTCCACCATCTTTGAACCCATTGGTAAAATTCATTGCAATGGAAAAATTCCTGAGGCTGTTGCTTCACCCATGAGTTCACAGCCAGTTTAACGTCTGTCACATCGTTCAAACAGGAAAAAGTCTGAGGGAGCCAAATCAGAACTGGGAGAAAGGGCATCACCGTCCACCCCATTTTGGCAATAGTCTGTGAAGTCTCCATTAAGGTGTGGGGGCATGCGTTATCATGGTGTAAAACAACACTATGGAGTGGAATGTCACATCTTTTTCTTCTGATAGCTTCCATTACCTTCTTTAATGTCTGCACATAGTGAGCACTGTTTATTGTTGCAACTCCTGGATGGTGACATGACGATCAGCTGTGATGAGGTCTTTCACTCTTTGCCTGTTGGCATCTGTCACTGCAGTTGAAGGTCTTCCACTCCGTTGTTTGTCCGACACTGAATTTTCTCCCTCTCGAAACTTCGTCATCCGTCTTTGGACATTTCTGATATCGTTTGTTGCAGCTCCATACACCGCCAGGAGTCGTCTGTGAATTTCTGGAGCCTTACATTTATCTTTTTCTAGGAATTCAGGTGCAGCTTGCTGCTTTTATGTCATTCATGATCTTTATTTCCAATTCTGAAAAAAAAATTATTCCCACATTGGTAACATATCATAGTACATGTCAGTGCAGTTTCATTAAAAATCACTTCAAAATTTCAAAAGTAATTAAGGAGGAGGCATTACTTTCAGGATGCCCCTTGTATATAAAATGGAATATGAAAAATCTCTGATATCATATTTTTTTTCTTCAGTGTGAAATCAAGGATTTCTTCTGTGGCACACATACCCCATTGGCAAATGGAAGAAGTGGCATTTCCAGGGGTCGGAGTTGTCCTGGAATTCCTGAAGTTCCTGATTTTAATTTTTTTGGTCCTGAAATGTCCTTATTTTTGTTCTATATCCTGAAAATTTTAATGCAATCCTGAATTTTGAGGATAAACTGTAAAGCTTTGTATAGTGATTCATCATCCAGCGTTTACAAGTACCACGTAAATAGAAAAATGGAATGAAAGTGAGATAACTTTTTGAGTGACGCCATCCCCAAGAACTGTCATTCTTGCAAGCTGCGTCATGTCATGTGAATGTGTTTCCGCTTTTGTGAGATTGCCTGAGGATCTGCCATGATCTGCGATACTCCTCCCTTGTTGATGACAAGTGTCTGGGCACAACAAGGTTTCTCAGGATCAAACGGAAGTCACGTGATCTTTATCCTGGCATTCAAACCTTGCTTTGCTGTTGTCTTTGCACCGTGGTAGCTCGAGGCAATATGGCACTGCTTATCTGATGGCTTATCCCGCCACTCAGCAACCTCACTTTGCTGTCTTTACGTGACCCTTTAGAGGTCATCTGCCTTTCCAATTCTTCAAAATAGTAACATTATTAGCAAAATTCAAATTGTATTGGCATTTAATTTTTGCTGTAAAAAGAAAAAAAAAATCAGTAATTTTACTGGGATTTCCACCCTAATTTGTTGCGCCAAGATGCTTGTTGTCCATCGCCCTCCATAGAAAGAGGCAGGGCTTAAAGCGCTAATGACTTTGATTTACCTGTATCTGTGGCTGTTGCTTGTTCGTGCGCCCTGAAACCAAAAGCATAACTGAAACGAAAGAGTTCTGAACAAAGAATGTGCCACTTGGATTTTGTGCCTGGTTGATGTATATGAGTATTGTCCTTTTTGTACCAACTTTTCCCCACTGTTTTTGCGGTACTGTGTCAGAATTGATAACGAACAGCATACTCCATTATCCATCTTGTTTAAGTTCTTATTGAAATGCCACGGAAAACGAAGTTTTCACCAACTTGGTTTGAAAATAACCAGAAAAACTGAAATGGGGACTTTTTGAAAAATTAGTGCTGTGCCAATTGACGATATCTTTTCGGCCACGTGTGCGTTCTATGCAACAAGGACTTTAGCATTGCCAATATGGGATTTTTGCAAGTGCTTCCACATGCAGATGGGAAGAAACATAAAGCAGCTGCCAGAAGTATGTGTAGACAGCTGATTTTCCAAACATCAAATAATGTTTCACAGTTAACCAGTAAAAGTGTCCAATCATCAAATAATGTTTTACAGGTAATCAGTAAAAGTGTCCAGCACTGGCAACCAACTGCAATAAGTAATAAAGTTTTGAAAGCAGAAGCTCTACTAATACTACTAGCTGTTAAGAGCAATGATCCATTTCAGTCATTTGGTGACTTAGCCAAAGTATATTCTTCTATTTTTGATGATTCCACCATTGCAAAATGTCCGAAGTTGTCCGATAAAAAATATTCGTTATGTGGTGAACTTTGACTTAGCTCTTTACTTCAAAGTTGATATTTTTCGTCATATTGGGACTTCCTTTTATACCATTTATTTTGATGAAACAAGTACAGTACAGCTAAAGAAGCAATATGACATTCGTATATCGTATTGGTCAAAAAGTCATGCAAAAATTGTAACTTCATACTGTGATTCTAAATTCTTGGGACATACAGAAGCAGCTATCAAACACAGAAATCCAACCCTGTTTTGCATTTTTTTTGTGGAATGGGCTAAGTTTAGAAAAGATGTTGGATGGTCCAAATGTAAACCTGTAACTTGGGCTGGATTGTCCAAATGTAAACTTGTCTGTTCTCAAGAAATTGAATGCTGAATTGAACTTGCAGTCAATTCCTGACTTGAGTACGAGGTTCATATTTGAAGAAATCTTGAAGAGAGTATCCTTGTGTCCAATAAAAGTTGCATTTGTAATAAGGTTAAAAAAACAAGGGGAAAATATGTACATGACTAGAAATGGAATGCCTGGAACAGCATAGAAACAAAGTCCTAAAAAAATCAAGTAAACTAATACTTCTTTAAAGAACTTAAAGACCTAGTTCCAATGACTGAAACAAACCATGGAGCAAGCAGTCCACTCCACAAATGTGTCCATTTGCCACTAATGAAGGAAATGCTGACCCTCTTCATTAGTGGCAAATGAAGAAAATGCTGACCCTCTTCATTAGTAGCAAATGAAGGAAATGCTGACCCTCTTCATTAGGGTTGCTTCATGGAACCCCGCACGGTGCTGGGGATTCACCAAAGATGGAAAGCAGCAACTGAACAAATAACTAGGAGGTGATTGAATAATTAATTCATACACTCGACGTGGATCAGGAACACCAAACAGAAGTCATTGCTCTTTCCACGTTAATAAGTGAGTCCCGGAAAAATTCTCATCGGCCGCCACCCGGAATCGAACCCAGGGTCTTAACAGAAGTCATCCACCAAAAATGGAACTCTGGGTTCCATTCCCAGTGGCGGTCAATGAGAATTTTTCCGGGACTCACTTATTAATGTGGAAAGAGCGATGACTTCTGTTTGGTGCTCCTGATCCACGTCGAGTGTATGAATTAATTATTCAGTCGCCTCCTAGTTATTTGTTCAGTTGCTGATTTCCATCTTTGGTGAATCCCCAGCACAGTGCGGCGCTCCACAAAGCAACCTGCCATGTGGTTTGGCAGTTAATCACATGTAAGTCTAGAGAATTCAAGGCCGCTGTGGTGCAGTGGCAGCATGTCTGTCATGTAACTGGAAGACCCTGGGTTTGATTCCCGGTGGTGGCCGATGTAAATTTTTCCAGGACTCACTTATTAATGTGGAAAGAGCGATGTCTTCTGTTTGATGTGTCAAATATAGCTTACTAGGAAGATAACATGCAAAAAGTTAAAAAGTAACGAAAAGTCATTACTCAAATGACTTATATTTCGACATATAGAAATATTTATGCCATACCTCAAGCTTTTATAGAACGAAGAACCCATGTTTCATGCGTTATGCAGCAAACTAAACAAACTGGTGCACATTATAATGTTAAAATTTTTAAAACCAGATGCAGTTGACACAAAAGAAGAATCTAAACTTTAAAAAGTTAACTTTCAGAAAAGTGACTATTGGTTACCTTTGGATAAAATTGATGTTGGTACTAGTGCCAGCCATATTCTGGCACAGAACAAAGACATAAATGAGAAGAAAGTGTTACTGGAGATAAGAAGCTGTTTCATTGCTGCAACAAAATATGTATTTGTTAAAAAAAGCTCCCACTGAATTACTTTCTTCTGTGAGACATCCAATCTATTTCAGAAGAAGGAAAGTGCAAAAGTGCTGTGAAATGCCTGAGTCATCGTATGTTTGAAGTCACCAAAAGTGACAGTGTGATTAATACAGAGTGCTCACTGTACATGTATGAGGACATGGCAGTTCATCGTAAAAGTCACGAGGGAGATAATGGTATTTGTAAGTATTGGTCAGCAGTGGCTAGCATTAAAGATTCTGCAGGTTTACTAAAATTCAGTTCATTATCAGCCCTGGTGAAGACATGTTTGACATTGTCACATGGAAATCCACCTCCTGAAAGGGGCTTTTCCCAGAACAACAGCATTGTCACAAAAGAAAGAGTGTCACTTTCAGAGTTATCTATTAAATTATTATGTATCTGTAAAGAAGTGATTCGATTGCACAATAACTCCATACTTTTAATACACTTAACTAAAGGCCTCGTAAATAGTGTAAAGCAGGCTTACGCTTAATATGCTTCCTACTTGGAGCAGTAGAAAGAAGAGGAAAGGAAGCAAAGAAGTGCTAAAAGAAAGGCTGAAGAACAAACTATGCAGACTTTGAAAAAGCAAAATAAGATTGTGTGGCTTGATGATCAGCTGTCCAAACTTAAGACAGAAAAACATTCCTTAATGAACGACTAGAAAACTGCTCATAAGCTCTGGGCTGAAGCTTCAAAAAAATTGGACAGTGCAATAAAAGAAAAAAGCATGAGTGACCTAAAAGTTGCCCTAATGATGTTATCAACAGGAAATATAAAACTAGAAAAAACAACCAACAAATTAAAAGAAATATGTAAATCAGTTGTGGAACTTGAAGGCATAATTTCTAAATGTTTACAAAGTTTTCTAAGTTGTAAGTACCAAAAAAATTTGTTTTAGTGAAGCACTCTTACTATGATTTTATAGAAATAAGGCTGATTATTAGGACAAAGTTTCAGTGACAGCGAGAGCTGTTTCCCATGCTGAAAAAAAGAAAAGCTGTGGTTGTGAAAACAACTTCCTGCTTACAATCGGGCTGTAATTTTGGTAGCTTTTTTTGTTAAAAGAATAACAATTTCTGCATTATTACCAATATTTTATTTAATTTACCTACCAGCTCCACCAAAATATGTCCTGAAATTGTCTTGAAATTTAAGAAAAAAATGTGTCCTGAATTTTTTTTATTGCTCCTACCCCTGCATTTCTTTGTGATGTCTTGAGAGCAGAATAACCATACATGCCAGTTATTATCTATAGCTGTGCCCCCTGCTGGTGGAAGGGGGCACAACTGGGGATGTAACTGACAGAAGGTCAGAAGAAAACTATCTAGTGGCGACACATAGGAGTTCAAAAATGACGAACTAGGCTTTAGTTCGAAAATTTGACAACCAACTTTCATGAAAAATAACCTCTATAAGACCCGTAAAAAAGTTATTCCACAATCACTATGAATAGAGGTGCCATAAATTCATTTACAACTAGGATTAAAACCACATACGGGCTGGATATATGGCGAAACATCAGAAAGATCGAAAAGAGTAAGTGCAAAAGCGACAAATGTAAGTCATAACTATATTTTCTTAGGAAATGTAAGAGAGCTAATTTTGTTCCACCTTCTTTGAGAAAGAGGAAACTAGAAGAAGGGATCGAAATAGCAAGAACAAGAAGTACCACAATTAACGATAATTGCGGTTGGACTCTTCCAACTGAGTGGCAGCAACTACTCCAGTGACGTAGTCCTGATGACGAACTAGGCTTTAGTTTGAAAATTTGACAACCAACTTTCATGAAAAATAACCTCTATAAGACCCGTAAAAAAGTTATTCCACAATCACTATGAATAGAGGTGCCATAAATTCATTTACAACTAGGATTAAAACCACATACGGGCGGGATATATGGCGAAACATCAGAAAGATCGAAAGGAGTAAGTGCAAAAGCGACAAATGTAAGTCACAACTGTATTTTCTTAGGAAATGTAAGAGAGCTAATTTTGTTCCACCTTCTTTGAGAAAGAGGAAACTAGAAGAAGGGATCGAAATAGCAAGAAGAAGAAGTACCACAATTAACGATAATTGCGGTTGGACTCTTCCAACTGAGTGGCAGCAACTACTCCAGTGACGTAGTTCTGATGACGAACTAGGCTTTAGTTCGAAAATTTGACAACCAACTTTCATGAAAAATAACCTCTATAAGACCCGTAAAAAAGTTATTCCACAATCACTATGAATAGAGGTGCTATAAATTCATTTACAACTAGGATTAAAACCACATACGGGCTGGATATATGGCGAAACATCAGAAAGATCGAAAGGAGTAAGTGCAAAAGCGACAAATGTAAGTCATAACTATATTTTCTTAGGAAATGTAAGAGAGCTAATTTTGTTCCACCTTCTTTGAGAAAGAGGAAACTAGAACAAGGGATCGAAATAGCAAGAACAAGAAGTACCACAATTAACGATAATTGCGGTTGGACTCTTCCAACTGAGTGGCAGCAACTACTCCAGTGACGTAGTCCTGATGACGAACTAGGCTTTAGTTTGAAAATTTGACAACCAACTTTCATGAAAAATAACCTCTATAAGACCCGTAAAAAAGTTATTCCACAATCACTATGAATAGAGGTGCCATAAATTCATTTACAACTAGGATTAAAACCACATACGGGCGGGATATATGGCGAAACATCAGAAAGATCGAAAGGAGTAAGTGCAAAAGCGACAAATGTAAGTCACAACTGTATTTTCTTAGGAAATGTAAGAGAGCTAATTTTGTTCCACCTTCTTTGAGAAAGAGGAAACTAGAAGAAGGGATCGAAATAGCAAGAACAAGAAGTACCACAATTAACGATAATTGCGGTTGGACTCTTCCAACTGAGTGGCAGCAACTACTCCAGTGACGTAGTCCTGATGACGAACTAGGCTTTAGTTTGAAAATTTGACAACCAACTTTCATGAAAAATAACCTCTATAAGACCCGTAAAAAAGTTATTCCACAATCACTATGAATAGAGGTGCTATAAATTCATTTACAACTAGGATTAAAACCACATACGGGCTGGATATATGGCGAAACATCAAAAAGATCGAAAGGAGTAAGTGCAAAAGCGACAAATGTAAGTCACAACTATATTTTCTTAGGAAATGTAAGAGAGCTAATTTTGTTCCACCTTCTTTGAGAAAGAGGAAACTAGAAGAAGGGATCGAAATAGCAAGAAGAAGAAGTACCACAATTAACGATAATTGCGGTTGGACTCTTCCAACTGAGTGGCAGCAACTACTCCAGTGACGTAGTCCTGATGACGAACTAGGCTTTAGTTCGAAAATTTGATAACCAACTTTCATTAAAAATAACCTCTATAAGACCCATAAAAAGTTATTCCACAATCACTATGAATAGAGGTGCCATAAATTCATTTACAACTAGGATAAACAAACCTTTCAGCAGCTGCCTCAGGAGGATTCACATACATACATGAGATTCTTCGACGGATTCGGGGAATTCCGCTTTTTTCGTTATCATTTGGGTCAGTTTCAAGATCGACGCAGAACTGAAGATCTGGGGGTTGGGGGGGGGGGGGGTTGGCTCGTTATTTCATCTTTCAAAACTTTTGAAAACAGAAGTTAAACAGCGTGAAGACTTTTCTCGTAATAGTAATGTCTTTTTCTCGTGATGTTCCTTCTTCCCAGTATTATTCTACAAACATTTGTATTTCAGCTTGAAAACGGAGAAAATTTTTCCAAATCGGGATTTAGACTGTGTGAAAATTTCCCTCTTCGGGCATGAGATTCTTCCATTCGTGTAGGTCTCGAAATCGATGCAGAACAGAATTTTTTTGGGTGCTGTTGTGTGTGTGTGTGGGAGGGGGGAGGGGTAATTTTTCATCAGAGGATGGAATTCCGACTTTCGAAATCGGAAATTAGATGAAATGAGGATTTCAACCGTAATTTCGTTTTCTCCTGATATCCTTCTGCTTAGTATTGTTGTTAAATATCATTTTATTGCATAAATATTTGTATTTCTGCTTGAAAATGGATGAAAAATTTACGAAAACGGAAGTCAGATGGAACAAAGATTTCGCCCATAATCATAATCCCCCCCCCACGATGTTCCCTCTATCATGCGTTGTTGTTAAATGTCAGTAATTTTATATTCTGAATAGAGTGAAATGCTCCAGTTTAATACCTATAATTTATTATGCTCCAGGTGCAAGTAGTAATATATTATGACATTAATCTGCTCTTCATGTAATTAGCTTGATTTTGGAGTGCTTTGAAAAATAAAATTTGCATTATGAATTGATGCAGCCAGCTATTAATTGAAATGTACAATTTTTTCTTGCATTGTAGATGTGGCATTTTGTATGTATATGATTATACATTACCTGAAATTTCCTGTGAAATTATCTTCTAGAAAACCTGGAAAACTCAGGGAATTTTTGAAGCTAATATGGGTGGCAATCCTGATAATTTTTATAAATTATGCAAAAATGTTAAACATAATTTTTAGATGTTTAGCACTATGAAAATGCTAAACAAAATTTTGCTCAGTGGGCAGATATTTTCTTCTCAGTTTAATAAACTGAAAAGAAAATATCAGCCTGCTGAGCAAAAGAATTCCACAGACATGCATGCCCATCTATATACATGCAGTTTTGTACTTAATTGTTATTCAATATAAGTGCATTAGATTTGGTTAAACTTAGTAAATTTTCTTGCAGTTCTTTTCTAATATTGATTTTAAGAGTTATCTTGCAGTGAACTTGAGTTTTGTCATAATTTAATAACTGCAGTTTTGTACTTTTGTATTGCAGTGTTGAATTTTTATGTATCACCTTTTCTGTTGCAATTCAAATTTCCTTAAGTCTGCTGATTTTTCTTTTCCATTAGACACACAACAAACATGCCTACTATTTAGCCAGAGCCATTTTGAAAAGCACATCAAGCGTGTTAGAACCGTACATTCACAACGTAAGTGGTTTCTTCTTTAAACAATTTTAATTATCACATAATTTATCAGTTCTATCTTGAAGTGCTAAAAAAATGATTCAGAAAGATTTCTTAACCCACTAAGATGACTCCACATCAAATCAAACTCTGAAAAATAAACTTTGAACTTTCACTAATCTGGATGAGTTTTGGTATACTGATAAATGAACTTGAGAAAATCTAAAATTTATATGTGTTTGATTAATGGTTCATCAGGCATGCCTCCCACAAATAAGAAAACATGATTTGTCTTGCAGTATGTTGAAATTGATGTAGCTTAGATGTATAAAAGAAAGAGCTGTGTTTGTTTTAAAGGTCTTCAGTAGAGATTTAAATTGTATGTAACAAGCATACTTTTGATTAAAAAAAAAGAAAATGAAAGCTCAAGGTTTATTGAAGGGCATTTAGAATTTCAATTACTCAGAAACTGCACTTCACCACTGCTGTTGAAGCTAAACAAATAATAATAATAAATAAAAAATCCTATTCTGGTTTAGTTTAATAATTTATTGAAAATATAAAGAAATCTGTTTTTCCATACTGATGCTTGGCAGGGTGCTAGATGATAGTTCCAAGAAGAACTGTGTATTTAAATGATAAATATGGCAGCACATGGCAATTTTTTGGCAAAAAATGTTCATACAAAAATGTTCATACATGGCTTACACAGTAGGATTTCACCATGCCATGCTGAAAATGAGCTGAACACCTACATTGCATTCAGGATCAATACAGATGGTATGTAAGACCTGCTCTGGAGATGTGCCAGTTAGAGATGAAAGGCCTAAGCAAGAGTTAAGGTTTTCCAAAAAAAGTTCTGTTCAGTATAGTGTTTTAATATTTCATAATTTTATGTGTTCAAATTTTTATGTTTTGTAAATAGGAAGGAGTTAAAATTTTGCAGCATGTTTGTGTAAGAGTTTTTGATCGGAGGACCAACAGGTTCAGTCATATTTGTCTTAATTAAATAAACAAAATTTTAGTTACATAAGGGTTTTAATAGTAAGTTTTAAATTTTCAAATGTTTTTAACTGTTATGAGTTAAAAACATTTAAAAATTTATCATCACAACCCTGATGATCTGGAGGATCATCAGGGTTGTAAGTGCATGTATATGTTAATTCAGAAGAGTCATGTTGAGGTGAGATTCTAGTAACTCTGCTGTGTAACTTATATTAATAAATGGAGGTTTTGAGTAATTTAAGAATGCCTCTCAAATGACTCTTGAGCATTTGTTCATATCAGAACTGGGTGTTCTTATACGGTGTTCTATAACTTGAAGGCTTAACGTGAGCCATACTTCATAATTCTGTCTTTAGTAGGTCATAAGTTATAACCATTTTAAAATTGTACTATAAGGCAAATTTTTCTATTTTCTGACATTTGTAAGTAGGTATGACTCTGGAATTGTTGGTTCAGTGTATATATATATACATATGCATTTAAACAGGGATATAAGGTCAGGCGATGCGTAACATCACAGCCTCTCCTTGACAAATGTCAGCCCCGCCTTCTCGTGGTGCATCCTGTTCCCACTAAAGGGGCTCTGACGACCGCCAATAGCGGTATAACTATACCATCGGGATTAGAGGAAATGCTATCCCACACTCACCAACCCACTTGGCCAGCGTGGTGAGTTATGGCCAAACCCCTCCAAAATGATTCCACAACTTAAATCTTGGCCCTCAGTCTCCGGCAACTGGAATGTACCTGGCCAAGGCAGCGGCCAGTGCGACATGAAGACAGAGGGTGCTAAGAATCCCCGGAGGACCGGACTAGGCTGCCATCTGATGCTGACCTTGGCTACGTATAATGGACGCTCCCTATCTTCTGATTCAAGGCTTCTTGAATTGGAAGAGGAACTACAAAGGATCAAGTGGGACATTGTCGGGCTAAGTGAGGTAAGGAGAAAAGGAGATCTCATTGAACTGAAAAATGGACATCTCTTCTACTATCGTGGGACAGATACTGGCAAAACTAATGGTGTTGGATTTATAATAAACAAGAAATTGAAGGATAAAGTTGTAGAAGTTGAAAGTTCCTCTGACAGAGCTGCACGACTCGTTATCCAACTCTCGAAAAGATACCAGGCTCAGATTATTCAAACTTATGCGCCCACCACAAGTCATCCTGAAGAAGAAATTGAAGAATTTTATGAGGAAATTCGTCATCTAAATAATAAAGGTAAGCAGCACTTGAAGATAATTATGGAAAAATTATCAATGCAAAAATAGGGCAACTGCAACAGAATGAAACTTTGGTAGGTAAATTCGGTCACGGCAACAGAAACCAGCGTGGAAATACTCTCGTTGAGTTTGCAGAGGCAGAAGGGTTTTTCATCTTGAACTCCTTTTTCAAGAAAAAGCCACACAGGAAATGGACATGGAGACATCCAAATGGGACGACAAGTGAAATTGATTTTATTATGTGTAACAAAAAATTCGTCATAGAAGACTGCAGTGTGCTAAACAAGTTCAACACAGGTAGTGACCATAGATTGGTGAGATGTAAGATGCACCTCAACTCTAAACTTGAACGTGGCAAGCTCATAAGACAAACAAAATCTATTGACATAACCAACCTTAAAAAACACCATAATACCTTCAAGTTGGAACTGAAGAACAGATTCTCTGCTTTAGAAGGCCTAACATCGGAAGAAGTGTATATTTCTGAAGTTAACAGAAAAGTAACCAAAGCTCTTATGGAAACAGCAACAAAATTAGCTGGGTCTAAGAACAAGTTGCATGTGAACAAATTATCAGGAAAAACCAAAATGTTGATGCAAAAAAGAAGAGAGATGAGGACAACTAAAGAAGATGTGAATTCCAAAGTGGAATATATAGAGCTATGCAAGACAGTAAGAAAAAGTATCACTGAAGACGTAAGAAAATTCAACTGTGAACTAGTGAGGAAAGCAATTGAAAACAACCAAAGTCTAAAGATAGCAAAGGGACCATCTTAGTAAGGGAAGAAAACAGATTATGGCACTGAGAAAAGAAGATGGTTCTGCAACAAGAAATAGAGGCGAAATTTTGACAAGAGTGAAAGATTTCTACTCCAAATTATTTGAAAGGGATGATACATGTACTCCAGACATCATGAAAAGTACCAGTACCAGAGTTCCTCCAGTCCTTCCAACAGAAGTTGCACATGCAATCAAGAACATGAAGCGGGGAAAAGCTCCAGGAGAAGATGGAATTACTGTAGACATCATACAAGAAGCAAGTAGAGAAATCGAAACAGTACTCGCCCAAATTTTCACTCGATGCCTTAATGAAGGGAAGATTCCTGAGGATTGGAACACCGCTACAATGATCCTGCTACATAAAAAAGGTGACATTGAGGATCTCGTGAACTACAGACCTATCAGCCTCCTAGCAGTGGTTTATAAAATCTTCACTAAAGTTCTTTCACATCGCTTGAAGGTAACACTAGACATGGCTCAACCGAGAAAACAAGCTGGATTCAGGAGTGGCTACAGCACAATAGATCATATCCACGTACTGAGAGAACTAATTGAAAGAGCGAGGGAATATGAACTTCTATTGTGCATGGCTTTTATCGATTATGAAAAAGCCTTTGATTCGGTGAAACCATCAGCAGTTACAATGGCTCTGAAATCCTGCGGTATTGAAGATGCATACATTAATATTACTAATAACATCTATGAAAATGCAAGTGCAAAGATTCGGCTGTTTGAAAATACAACACACATAAAAATTGGAAAGGGAGTGAGACAAGGTGACACCATATCTCCGAAGCTCTTCAATGCCACATTGGAGGGTGTTTTTCAGTCGCTGAGCTGGGAAAACCAGGGGATAAAGATTAATGGAGATTATCTAACCCACCTTCGTTTTGCTGATGACATTGTCATTTTTGCAACTACCCCATCAGAGCTTCAGAGTATGATCCAGGAACTTGCTGACAAGAGTAAAGAAGTGGGATTAAAAATGAACTTTCAGAAGACAAAAGTGATGTTCAATGCTTTTACAAGAAATGAAGATTTATTGATTGATGGAGAAAAGCTGGAGATAACAGGCACGTACGTTTATCTTGGACAGCAGATATCAAGTGAGAGTCACATTAACGAAGAAATTAATCGGCGTACAAAACTTGCCTGGAGAGCTTTTGGAAGAAACAGCATAATTTTCAAGAGCAATATGCCATTATGTTTTAAAAGAAAAGTGTTTGATCAATGCATCCTTCCAGTGCTTACGTATGGTGCAGAGACGTGGACCTTAACTAAAAGAGACATACAAAGGCTGCAGACAACTCAAAAAAGCATGGAGAGGTGCATGCTTGGTGTAACCAGGAGAGATAAGAAGAGGAACTCGTGGATCCGAAAAATGACAAGAGTGGAAGACATCATGATCAGAGTTAAATCCCTGAAATGGCAATGGGCTGGACATACTGCCAGAAGGACAGACCATCGGTGGATAACCGAAATTTTAGACTGGATTCCAAGGGACAGGAAAAGACCCAGAAAAAGACCACATGGGAGATGTGTGGATGAAATTCGAAAGTATGCAGGAGTGACATGGAGGAGACTGGCACAAGACAGACCGTTGTGGAGGAAACTTGGGGAGACCTTCGTCCAGCAGTGGATTGATAATGGTTGACAATGATGATGATGATGACATTTAAACAGTTGGAACATACCGCAGGTGCAGTGTTACCATTCTACTGATTTATGAGTAGATCTTCTGCTTTTTACTCCTGTCTACTGATAGATTTTTGTAATCTACCGATTTTCCACCTCTGTTTTAAGGCAACCTACACAACCAGGGACATGATGTCTAAGAATGTCTGTATTCTTTCAGTACTCACCAATAAAGTAAAAATTTTGGATTTTCCACATCCTCCTCAGGTGCACACACATAAAAAATTTATCCATATCAGTGTTGTAAGGTTCAAGGTGTTGGTTGATTTGACACAGCTTTACTCTGTTGAAAACATGTTAAGTGTCCAGACTACTACATTTCCTAGTTCTGCTTTTTACATATTTATGTGTACCAGGTAAATTGGACTTCAACTTGTTGCTGTTCTTGACAAGGTTACTTAAACATTGGTGACCAGGGATGTACTGAAAGGCAGAATCTTTAAGGGCAGGGTTTTGGAAATCAGCTCATATTGGTAAGCAAATTAGTTTTTGTTTTAATATGAAATAAATTCATATATTCAGAGCAAAAATTCACTGCAAAAATTTTCCAAGTGTTGAGTAGTTTTTTATTATTGGTATTACTCAACATTTTTTTAAACAATCAGTATTGTTACTTATTTTCATTCAATACATAGTGAGAAAGGGAAGTAGGGAATTTTCACTTACAAAAAAGTAAAATGCGTTTTATTGTTGCTAATATTTTGATATTGTGATTTGCATACTTAAGTGTTTTGTATTTAACTGCCAATTGTTTCAGTCTGGGTTTTGTGTTATGGGTTGTCCACAAACAGTGTATGTCATTGGAGATACCAGCACATTTGCCATTTGAATGATGTTTTCTGGTAAACTGCATTAGGGCTTGGCTTTGTCATAAGTGTTTGTTGGATCTTGTCCAAACAATATGTGAAGATAACAACTGCTGACCAGAGCATACACTGAAGTGCTAACATTTTGTAATTTTTGATAATATGAATGCAATGGCAAATTTCATTTGTTGTCATTAAAATTTGTGACATCCTTTGTTAATTGAGTCTGATATCAGTTTCCTGTGTATTGACTTTTTAACAAAAATGCATTGTGTAGTCATGAGTAATCCCCCTCCCCATTCAATTAGACATTTGGTGGCAGATGCAAGTTTGCTTCATAGTATTTGGATGGGTCTGGTTCCTTTGCCCGACGTTTACTTGACCGAAAATCACTTCACCGAAAAGATTGTTCCACCAAAAGATCACTTGATCAAAACGTTCATTTCCCCTAAAGGTCACTTGATCGAAAAGTTCATTTCACTGATAGGTCTCTTTACCTAAAAGTTCATTTCATCGAAAGGTCATTTCACTAAAGGGTCAGTTTATCAAAAACTTTGGGTTTCATTACAGGATCTGTTGAAGCATGGTGCCAGTTTGGAAGACAGACCACACCAAAACGTTAAAGGATCATACTCAAATTGCACTTTTGATTTCTCCGCACCACAAAGAACGCAAAGATTTAGTTTTAAGACAAAAATAATTAATTTTAAGTCCCTACGCCTCGGCTTAGACCTTTTAGCAAATTTTGATTGTGCGTGTTCATGTTCATAAGGTTTACATAAAAAGTCAAATGAATGATGTTGCACATTTATTCAGGCAAAAAGAATGCATTTTGGGGCCCAAGGCCTTTTTAGCAAATTTTGATCGTGCATGCTCATGTTCATAAGGTTTACATAAAAACTCTAATGATGTTGCACATTTATTCAGGCAAAAGAGAATCAATTTTAGGTTCCTAGGCCTCGGCTTAGACCTTTTTAACAAATTTTGATTGTGCATGCTCATGTTTATAAGGTTCACATAAAAAGTCAAGTTAATAATGTTGCACATTTATTCAGGCAAAAAGAATCAATTTTAAGGCCCTAGGCCTCAGCTTAGGCCTAGGGACCTAAAATTGATTCTTTTTGCATGAATAAATGTGCAACATTTTTAACTTAGCTTGATATGCAAGTCTTATGACTAACTTGACTGTGTGGGTAAACACATGACTAGTATTTGCTAAACAGGCCTAAGCTGAGGACTTAAAATTGATTTTTGTATCTTAGTAAATGTACATACATACATACATACATACATATCACTAAGCTGTTCTCTGAGATTCAGAAGTTAGCTCCAAAAAGAAATACAAACTTCCAGATATTTTTACTTATTGTTGTCGTATCGAACTTCGCCATTTACAGCGATCTTGACATACAACTCGTGCTTCACTGATATCCATTACACGCCTTACACAAGATCTTTTATACTTCATACTCATAATCTTTTTCTCATGCAGACACTTCTGAATCGGATCCACCTATGTCTTCCGTGGCCTTCCTCTGCCTTTCCTTCCTGCCACTTGGGTTGAAAATATTTTTTTAGTAAGCATTTCATCACTCATTCTTTCAACATGGCCAAACCACCGAAGCATATTGGTCTCCACCTTGCTAACAACATTTTGCTTCACATCACACAACTGCAATACATCTTCATGCCTCACACAATCAGATCGTGTCTTGCCACAAACCCCACGTAAGTAACGCATTTCTCCAGCACACAAACGACTCCTATGCTTCTTCTGCAGTACCCAGGTTTCACTGCCATACATCAGAGTAGGAACAATTACTGTTTCATACACAGCCATGCGGACTCTCTAGAGAACCCATCATTCCTGTGAAAACCTCCCAGAGCAGCTATGACTTTCAAAGAAGAATTCACTCGCCTACTGATTTCACCATCCAACTTGTTCTCTCTGTCAAACATGCTTCCTAAATACACAAACTCACTCACATGGTCAATCACAGTGCCATTTATACTTACATTACATTCAGTGCTACCCATTCCTCTCTCAAACACCATAACTTTGGTTTTTCCCTTATTTATACTCAGTTTGAATTTCATGCAAACTTCGTGCATCCGAGTCAACATACTCTGCAACTCACTTTTGCTCTCTGCCAACAGGACAGTGTCATCAGCATACAGCAATCTGCACACACGGATATCACCAAGACATAAACCACTATTATCTATTTTGGCATCACGCATGCATGCGTCCATAAATATATTAAACAGCCATGGTGACATTACACAACCTTGTCTAACTCCTGCACCAATGGAAATGTGCAACATTATTTACTTGACTTCATATGTAAACCTTATGGGTATGAAGTGGGGTGATTAAAATTTGATAAAGACCTAAACTAAGGCCTAAGGCATTGAAATTAATTCTTTGTGTCTGAGCAAATGTATGAAATTATTAACTTTGCTTGTTATACAACCCATATGAATATGAGCACTGTGGCTTAAATTTCCTCAAAATTAACGTTTTGGGCCTTGTTAAAAATTCAACATTATTAATTTGACTTGCTGTGTGAACCTTATGAATATGAACAAGGAGGATTAAAATTTGCTAAAAATTCCCAGATCTAGGTCTATAAGGCCTTAAAATTAATGTTTTAGGCTTGAGCAAAAGTGCAATGTACTTTACTGTAAATTTTATATAATGCTTATGTAGATGAGTAGGGTTAAAATCGGTTAAAATGGCTTGTATCTAGGTCTACAGTAAAAAAATTAGTGTTTTGATTTTGAGTAAAAGTGGAACTTTATTTACTTGATTTGCTATGTAACCCTTATGAATGTGAGCTTGGAGGATTAAAATTTGATAAAAAGGCCCAGATCTAGGCCTTATAGTTAATGTTTTATTTCAGAAAACCTACTCATGGAAAAGTGTTTCATGGAAATTAAAAGAACATTTTTTATACAATCCCATAATGTTTAGGTGGCCAGTTTTTCATAAACCCGCACCACACTCCAACAAATCTCTAACAACAAAATTGAAAGTTTTCAGTAAACTAACCATTCGGGGAAATTATCTTTCGATATAATGAGCTTTTAGGTAAAGAACTTTTCGATCAAACGTCCTTTTGATGAAATTAACATTTAAGGTGAAGTAACCTTTCGGTGAAATGAACTTTTCGGTCAAGTGACCCTTCGGTGAAATGTACCTTTTGATCAAGTGATTTTTGGTCAAGTGATCTTTCAATCAAGTGAACGATACCCTATTTAGATAGCATTCTTCAAAATTTGTGGTAAATTGTCTCATGGTGCATTGCCCTAAGTACTTGTTCTAGTTTGAATGGTAATAACTTTTATTTAATTTTCCTTTTGAGATGATGACTTTGAGAGACTGATAATGGAAAAATGCTTCTGTATTAAAAAAGCAGTTGAAGTTTACCACTTATCTAGTTGGGGTCAAAAAACTAAATACTATTCATTTGTGGTCTGAAGTAAGTGGGAGATCTGTGAATATTTCAGGAAGTTCCTGGGAGTTCATTACATTGCATCATGCCTGGTAACTCAAAACTATTTCCGTTTGTAAGGCACCTATGAAAATACTTTTGGGTTGGCAGGTGTGGTGGTGTTCAATTTTCACTCATTATTGTAGTGTTCAGAGCTTATGAAGTACCTCACAAAATGCAGAATAATATATATATATATGTATATATACAGGGTGATACCTAAAGTCCTAAGTCACCTCAATAACTTGGGAACAAAGACAGCTTGAGCTATGGAAGTAAGGTATGGTATAGTAAAACAACCATGCGCTATCGGATGAGAGTGACTGCAGCGCCCTAGTGGCAAAATGTGGAAGTTAGCACTTCTATCTCGGAAACCATGAGTGGTACGTGAAAGAGATCAATTAGAAACTTGTAGAGCATCAACGAATTAGTAGGAAACGGCATATGGTAGAAACGGCTGGGGTAAGTAGAAGGCTGAAAATACGAACTTGTGCGAAGCTGGTTCGTGTTGCTGTCGCGGTAACAGTCTAGCAGAGAGAAAGGTATGACATATGCGACCGCACTCCTTTGAGTGTCGTATGCAAATTCTGGTGTGTCATAATGCCTCACCTGCCGTATCAGGCACAGCGTGGCAATGTATAAAGGATCGTCGGTCAGGAGCTATGTCATTCGTAACATGAGTATCGGGTAAAGAACGAGCATGGCAGGCTATTTGAATGGACATTATTGCGAGATGGTACTGCTATATGGAGAATTCAAACGCAACACGAGGTAAGCGTCACGCCAGTATGGCTTACGATTTCCAACTCATCCATCGCCGACAGCGTTAAACATCAGTCCTGCGGTTCAACGGCTAGGAGAGACAGGCAGTATTGCAGCACGTCCCCGTTCGGGCCGACTCACCGAAATAGGTAGGGATGTGCAACCAGTCGATGTTCTGGCATACGTTTTGGCCAACCCACACACCAGTATGAGGGAAGTCAGTATGGCATGTGGCTTATCCCAATCCCGTGTGTGGAACATTTTGCATCAGCATGGTGCCCACCGGTACCATACAGTACCGCTGCACATACTGATGCTGGGGGATAACCAACGATGTCTAGATTGGTGCAATTTTGTAATGAACACCATAGAAGAAAATGTGGCCTTTCTATCAAACATCCTTTGGACTGACGAGGCGCAGTTCAAATGCGCCGGGGTGCTGAACAAACAAAACACCCATTACTGGGCAGTTCAGAATCCATGTTTTACACGGGAAATGAGGCATCAGGTACGCTGGTCAATCAATTCTGGTGTGGCATCTGGAAGGACCGACTTGTTGGACCTGTGTTCTATGAGGGTGCATTAAATGGACAAAGATACCTGCAGCTGTTACAAAGCACATTACCTGAGTGGTTAGATGATCTTGTCTCTGCAAGATGTACGCTCATTATGAATTCAGCATAACGGCGCTCCGGCACATCAACCAACAGCGGCACAGCACTTACTGTCCGACACTTTCGGGCAACAGATCATCGGTTATGGTGGTCCCGTAGCGTGGCCTCCACGATCCCTGGATCTAGCTCCCATGGATTTCTTCCTCTGGAGTTATCTAAAGGATCATGTGTACAGGGTAGAACCGATGAGTCTCCATGATCTCATACTGCGTTTCGTCGCTGCGTGTGAGAGCGTGATACCTGTTATGTTGGCGAACGTACAACAGGAAGTTCTGTCTCGTATTCAGATGTGTAATGTGGAAGATGGTGGCCATATTGAACCCTATTTATGTTAAACACAACGTTATGTAAGTACCGCTGTTTCATTAAATACGACCAATGTACTCCATTTGTATTCATGCCTGAGTGTAATAAACCTTGTGTTTTCCTCACGTTTCCAGCCTTCTACTTACCCCAGCCGTTTCTACCATATGTCATTTCCTACTAATTCGTTGATGCTCTACAAGTTTCTAATTGATCTCTTTCCCATATCTCTCATTGTTTCCGAGATAGGAGTGTTAACTTTCACATTTTGCCACTAGGGGCGCTGCAGTTACTCTCATCCGATAGCACATGGTTGTTTTACTATACCGTACCTTACTTCCATATCTCTAGCTGTCTTTGTTCCCAAGTTATTGAGGTGACTTAGGTCTTTATGAATCACCCTGTATATATATATATATATATATATTGGGATACCTTTTGGGTTTAATACTGCATCGATTCTTTGTTGCATGGACTCCACGAGATGTTGATAGGTGGTTTGTAGAATCTGAGACCATGCTTGATGAATAGCACTTTCCAGGATTGTGAGATTGCAGGGTTGTGGATTTAGCTGTCTGATGGCTCCTTCAACTTCATCCCACAAATTCTCAATGGGGTTGAGATCTGAAGATTGTGGGGGCCACCCAAGCAAAGTAAACTCACCAGCATGTTCCTGAAACCAATCCTGTACAATACGACCACTATGGCAGGATGCATTATCTTGTTGAAAGTAGCCATCGCCATTGGGATAAGCCATCCACATGACAGGATGCACTTGGTCCGCAATGATGTTTAGATATGATGTGCCAGTCAGACATTGATCAACACAAATTAAAGGGCCCAAAGCATGCCAGGAAAACATTCCCCAAACCATAACGTTGCCTCCACCAGCTTGAAGGGTTGTAGCAATGCATTTGGGGTCCACGCTTTTGTGCTGTTTCTGCCAAATTCTCACTCGGCCATCGGCATGGTGCAACTGAAAACATGATTCATCGGACCACATAATTTGTTTCCATTTATTGACTGTCCAATCCTTGTGCTCCTGTGCAAACTGGAGACGTTTTCCCTTATTAACTGCAGACAGCAAAGGTGTTCGAATAGGCCTTCGGCTGCCATATCCCATCCGATGCAGTGTACGGCAAACAGTGCATGCAGAGATCATTTGAGGGGATCCTTGATTAAGATGGTCTGTAATTTGCTGCACTGTTGCCCTTCTGTTGTCTGTTACCAGTCTGGACACTCTCCGTTCCGCCTGAGCAGTCACTAGTCGATGACGACCACACGTTGCACGTAGAGACCCAGTTTTTTGGCTGACAGTCCAGTCTTTAAACACTTTAACAACAGCTGCTCTGGAACATTTCACGAATGCGGCGGTTTCGGTGATACTCGCTCCATGGCTCCGAGATCCTACAATCATCCCACGTTGAAAGTCTGTCAAATCGCATTTTTTACCCATCTCGTCACCCCAAAATCACTTCTACTACTGTCGCAGGCACTAAGCTTTCCCTTTTAATACTAGCCTCGCCCTCTGGCGGCAACAGTGTGCAGCCATAGCTCATTTCCTTAGAACTGTCAGGTGGTCATAATAAAGTGGCCACTCAGTGTATATATGGGTCTGGTTCACTTCGGCGACAACTCATTTCGTCGACAGGTACATTTCGTCGACACTATACAGTATATGCAACCCGTCGATTCCTAAAAAACCGAAAAAAAAGTTCAGAACCACCAAATTTGGTATACTATCTCATGGTACTGTAACTCAGATCGTAGACGGTTTTTGGAAGAGGTCAGGGCCCGGGATCAAGGGGTCCCCATACAACATTTTTGTAAAATCTATAATTTTTCGATTTAAAACCACCAAATTTGGTATACTACCTCATAGTACTCTTACACCAACTTAGACCCAAACCGCCTGCAGTCTACGTTAGAGTTTCGTGAGATAGTATACCAAATTTGGTGGTTCTAAATTGAAAACTGTTGATTTTACGAAAATGTTGTATGGGGCCCCCTTAAGCCCGGGCCCTGACCCCTTTCAAAAACCGTGTATGGTCTAAGTTAGAATACAATGAGATAATATAAAAAATTTGGTGGTTCTAAATCGAAAACTGTAGATTTTATGAAAATTTTGTATGGGCCCCCTTGACCCCGGGCACCGACTCCTTTCGTCTATGGTTTAAGTTGGTGTAAGAGTACAATAAGATAGTATACCAAATTTGGTGGTTCTAAATTGAAAACTGTAGATTTTATGAAAATGTTGTATGGGGCCCCCCTTGACCCCGGGCCCCGACCTCTTCCATCTATGGTCTAAATTGGTGTAAGAGTACAATGAGATAGTATACCAACTTTGGTGGTTCTAAATTGAAAACTAGATTTTATGAAAATGTTGTATGAGGACCCCTTGACCCAGGGCCCCGACCCCTTCCAAAAACCGTGTACGTTCTAAGTTAGAGTACCATGAGATAGTATACCAAATTTGGTAGTCCTAAATTGGAAACTGTAGATTTTGCAAAAATTTTGTATGGGGCCCCCTTGACCCCGGGCCCTGACTCATTCCGTCTATGGTCTAAGTTGGTGTAAGAGTACAATGAGATAGTATACCAAATTGAAAACTGTAGATTTTACGAAAATGTTGTATGGCTTCGAAAATGTTGTACGCTTTTTGGAAGGGGTCGGGGCCGACCTAAACCCAGGCCCTGACCCTTTCCAAAAACCGTGTACGGTGTAAGTTAGACTACCATGAGATAGTTTACCAAATTTGGTGGTTCTAAATTGAAAAGTGTAGATTTCACGAAAATGTTGTATGGGGCCCCCTTGACCCCGGGCCCCGACCTCTTCCATCTATGGTTGAAATTGGTGTAAGAGTACAATGAGATAGTATACCAAATTTGGTGGTTCTAAATTGAAAACTGTAGATTTTACGAAAATGTTTTTATGGGGCCCCCTTAACCCCGGGTCCCGACCCCTTCCAAAAACCATGTACGGTCTAAGTTAGAGTACTATGAGATTGTATACCAAATTTGGTGGTTCTAAATTGAAAACTGTAGATTTTACAAAAATTTTGAGGAATTGACTGTTTGCATGTATAGTGTCAACGAAATGTATCTGTCGACGAAATGAACGAGACCAGTATATAGATAAAAATCACCCCACCTGCTCAGATAACTACCTTTACACTTTTAGATATATTGATGATCTGCTGTGTATCAATAATTCAGAAGTTATAGAGAGTGATTTTGATAATATCTATCCTAGCTCTCTTAACTTATGTAAAACCAACCACAGTAATCAGGAACTTGAGTTCCTAGACTTAAGCATTAAGCTCAACAGAGGTAACCCATCTATTAGCCTCTTTGATAAAAGAGTTAATTTTCCTTTCAAAGTAATTAAATATCTACACTGGAATAATAACATTTCAACCAAAGTAATTGAGAATGTACTAATTTCTCAGGTCCTAAGAATTTCAAGAATTTGCAGCAACAATTTGGACTTCAATTACCACATTAATATACTATTAGAAAGTTTTCTAGAGAACGAAATTCCTTCTTCTTTCATCAAAAGAACTTTAAGAAAAATTATTCTGAATAATAGAGTAAGGTTGGCAGATCTGCTTTAATTTTCTACACAGTTAATAATATGATTCTGACCAATCAAAGCCGTAAGGAAGTTGGTTAGAGGATGCCTATTAACTACCTAAAGGAACCTTAGTGCTATGGATATGACGGTCCTATTAAAACAAAAAATTAAATAATATAAACAAAATCACAAAAAAAGCTTAAAAATCTGTTTATAAAAGAAAATAAAAACAAATAAAAAAGAAAACTAGTTATTCATCACTAGGATAGCTATACTAAAAATAGTAAAACCAACATTAAAATTAATAAGATTCTGATTAATCTATAGAAGCTCACTAAGGTGATTTAATACATGCAAAGATTATTAAATACACTGCTCGTGTATTTTATAATATTTCTCATGTATTCTGGAGAGTTAATTCTGCTCTTTCTGATCATACAGATCCACAGTCTTAAGTTTATATATATATATATATTTTTTTTTCTCTGGTTAAAATCTCCGCGCGTTGGTTTCTTGCTGTATGAGGAGGCCATCAGCCCCACCCCCACTGCCCCCCAGCGTCTAGGGAGTGGCGGAAGAGGTCAGCCATGTTCTTCTCTTGTGAGGAGAAAAGTTTTTGTCACACAAGAGGTAAGCTCTCTTCCTTGTTTTTGGGTTCTAGGTTTTATAAGTTCAATGTTTGTACTTCATGTACTTTTTCTCTGTCGTTTTTTAGCTTTTCAGCTTTTAGGCATTGGTTTGTCTGTTAACATTTTTGCGGGTTTTAACTCTTTCTTTTCTTTGTAACTTTGAGCGTCTTTTGGGGTACCTAGGAACAGAAGATGGCTAAGCTTGTTCCTTTTCTATGCGCTGTCTATGCGCTGTTTTTTCAAAGTAGTTAAGTTCTTAATAACTAATTAATTATGCACTTAAAGCACTGCTAAAATACTTTGTACATATTGCAACTAACTGTTTAAGGTATATAACTTTCACAAAGTTTTCTTTAGTTAATTATTATCTTTAACTTATTCTCGTTTTCGTGCTGTCATAAGTTGTAGAGTAGGGGGTTTTAGACTCAAGTTTTCTTTCAAAAATCTGTTCGTTAAAAATTAATATTTCCTTTTTTAATTGCAATGTAAAAATTTGGATTTCTTTTGCATTGATTTTCAGGTTTAAATTCTGTCTCAAACGAACTTGGCATTTCGTTATGGCTGAAAATCATTTCTAATTATTATGTCACTCTCACAGCTTGAGTTCTCTTTAATCTTCTTCTCTCTGTTTAATAGTAACAGATGAAGAGCATGGGTCGGGCCAGGAAGGTTAATGGATGCAAGCGAAATTGTTAACTAGTGCTAGGTCATGCAACTCTACGGAGGACATGACATATATATATTTTTTAAACTATTTTAGGTGTGAATGTTACTTGCATCTATGGCCTTGCAGAAACCCATTTCCAACTAGGTCTTTGTGGAAGTGAGAAAATGCAGAGTTTTTGCTGGTCCTTGATAAAGCCAAGGCTCAGTATTCTCGACACCTTCTACATTCAGTTGTTTTATTTTATTTTTTTATCTTTTCTCCTTTTACTCACACAGGTAGATACATAACCTTTTCTATGTTGTACTAGGTGTGAGTCAAAATTATATGTGTATTTTTTTGCTTAGGTATCTTCTTTATAGAATATATATATATATATATATATATATATATATATATATACACACACACACACACACACACACACACACACTATATTGACAAAAGTCACCGGACACCTAGAAGAGAAACACAACATAGCATTTGTTGACATACATTAGTACAGTGTCAGTTCACCTTTGGTCTTAATGCATGCACTGACCCTTTGAGACATGCTTTTGACAAGGTTTTGGAACATAGCGATAGGTATGCACTTCCATTCAGTACATAAGGCTGCCGCTAACTGTTTCTTGGCAGTAGGCCTTGGTTTCAAACTTCTTATGTGGTGCTCTAATTCATCCCATATGTGCTCTATGGGATTGAGATCAGGGCTCTGTGCTCAACAGTTCACACACGATATGGAATTATTGTCAAACCATGCCATAACAGTCCTTGCTTTATGGCTCTGTGCATTATCCTGCTGGTACCAACAAGGCTCGGTTCCATAGTATTGCCACAGAGTTGGTAGGGCATAATTGTCCAAAATATCGAGGTACACATGCTGGTTAGACCCTTTCCATCTCAATTCAGGCAGGGGGTGTCAGTTGACCACCTCCAATTTGTTTAAAAAAATATGATAGCTACTCCTAATAGAGGTATGAAGTATTATTGCAAAAGGATTTTTCATAAAAAAAATAATTTTTGGTCGAGCTACAGCATTTTGAATATAGGCAAAAAATACACCCGTGATGAAAATAATGTGAAACACCAAATTTTTAAATGTACACTGCTCTTGTACTATAAGAGGTAGAGACTTGATTTATTTTTATTTTGAAGCTATTGCATTGATCAAAGGAATGTTGCTAGATGGCAAAAAATGTCTATATTTATTAAAAATTTTTGTTATTTTCCACAAATTTAGGATTTTTTTTTTTTTTAAGGAAAATACTTATCAGGTGGATAAGTGTGCCCAACCTGCACTCCTACTAGGGTTGTCTTAGCAGTAATTTAATTTTTATCCTGTGATACATGCAACTCATAAAATTAATTTTTAAAATATACAAAATTTCAAAAAATCAACATTTTTGAATTGCATTATCTCAAAAACCCCATTTTTTTTAAATTCTGAAATTTTGTCCAAATGATGTCCTAATGGTAGGCAGTTAACTGGCTGAATCAGGTTCCTGGATTTTTGCCTTGGAATTTTCCTACAAATTTTTGAAAATGCACTTCTCTCCTGCTCAAACCTCACGGTTGGGCTATTATTAAAAAAAAAAAAAAACTTCGAAAGGTATTTCTGAAAAGTTTACCTGAGTATATATTCCAAATTGCAGTGTCAATCTGTATTTCAAAGTCATTTTTATGTTTTTTTAATAATTGTCACTTATGTACATGTGTAATTTTTTTTTAAATCCATAGTCTATATGCATACATTACATTATCTCAGTTGCAGTTAAGATTCAATTTCTATTTACATAAGAAAAAAGGCCTAAAAAACAAAACAAAATTACGAGCTTACCATCATAACTAGAAATTATTCAAACTGAGAAAAGCTGCTGGATATTATTGATTTCCTTCTCATCAAAAGTATGAAGTCGTGCAGAACATCCAACAGAGTTGGGGCATTCACCTTTAGAAGTACATTTTTTAAGGGCACTGGACACTTGTCTGTTTTCTTGCCACATTCTTCTGGACACCAAAAACCTCTGGCTGGTCCATGAGGGTGCATGAAAGATACTGTTATGTCCTCGAATTCTTTAGATATGTTTGTAATCTGTCCCATCCATCCACCAGTTATCGTCATAAATGCATCCTATAAATTCTCCTATTTGAAAATCATTCACAGAAAATGGGTTCTTTTTTTGTTGGCTTGAAAATTGCACTGCTTTATGTGGGTGCCGGACTGTTCTGGCCATTGATTGCTTATTTCATTGTACTAACCAGGAATGCTGTGACTGTATTCCGACAATAGATTTTACTGTATCCCATTCTTCTACTTTGCTGGTTTGATATGACTGAACTTCATAAGTTGTGAGGAGTAGAAGTTTAGTCTTTGGGATCAAAGGGGAGACAGTTTCAACAAATGAATGTGCATCTCTTATAGCTTGTGAAGCTTCTTTCTGTAAGTTGAATTTAGTAGCAAAATCATTGCGCAGGCCACCCACACCATCACATGCACTCTTAAATTGGCCTGTGGCTGAGAAGATCCACTTCCTTGTTACATTTGGGTCCTCCTTCATAAGTTCACAGAACTGGTGTTTGTTTTTGAAGTGAAGTGCCCGGCTGCTCCATCTGAGATGTAAACAATTGTTTTAAATTCTTCCAAAGGACAAGTCTTAGCAATTTCACTTTTTATGAGCAGAATGGCACACAGAGCGGCTGCTCCATCTGAGATGTAAACAATTGTTTTAAATTCTTCCAAATTACAAGTCTTAGCAATTTCACTTTTTATGAGCAGAATGGCACACAGAGCGGCTGCTCCATCTGAGATGTAAACAATTGTTTTAAATTCTTCCAAATTACAAGTCTTAGCAATTTCACTTTTTATGAGCAGAATGGCACACAGAGCGGCTGCTCCATCTGAGATGTAAACAATTGTTTTAAATTCTTCCAAATTACAAGTCTTAGCAATTTCACTTTTTATGAGCAGAATGGCACACAGAGCATGTGCTGTGTCATGGCTTATATCATTGCATGCTACCACAAAAGACTTAGTCTCATTTGGAAAGTATGCAATGCATGTAAAGAGTGAGATCTGGATATTGTTTGCCAGTAGTAACTTTGCACTTCATCAGGTAGAATTACAGATCCGTTCTGAGCAAAGTCAAAGTACGACACCAACGCTAGACTTATGTGCTGCAGACTGTTTAGCCTCTGCTATCCCATTTCTCTGGATCTGCTCATTATAAATTATGGAAGAGTTTCTTCTTTCTTGATATCCCCCACCTTCAGTAGCTCTTATTTTCATTGACTCCCCCAATGACTCTCAAGCAGCCTTAATAATAGGTGTTTCACAGTACTCCATAAAAATTGCACCGGGCAGTATCATTTTCAATGCCATAGCTTTGGAAAATCAAACTTTGAAATCATATCAGCTGCAGTTTAGCCCAAAAATTACCGCAGATTGCAGTTTACCCGTGAGTCAAAAACTGCCGAAGTTTCATAAAATCATTCACCACCATTTTCACTGTTACTAATTTTTTCTCGCCATTTTCAGATTTAGTCACATTTGGCGACTTGGTAAATGCTTAGTGCGAGCCCTGCCGAGAATTGTGTTCTCCTGCTATTAAAAATTTACTAAATAATGTTTACAGTTCTCATTTTTTCATTGAATTCAAAAATTTGAAAAAAAGTGCCATTTTTCAAAAATTGGAAAAAAAAAGAAATTGGAAAAAAAAAGTGTCATTTTCAAAAATATGTAAGAAAATTTCAAAGCAAAAATCCAGTAACCTGACTCCCCCAGTAAACTACCTACCATTAGGACATTATTTGGACAACATTTTAGAATAAAAAAAATTGGGGTTTTTGAGATATTGCAGTTCAAAAATGTTGTAAAAACTAATTTTATGAGTTGCATGCATCACAGGATAAAAATAAAATTACTGCTAAGACAACCCTAGTAGGGGTGCAGGTTGGCACACTTACCCACCTGACAAGTCTATTTTTCTTAAAAAAAAAAAAAAAAAAAAAATCCTGAATTTATGGAAAATAAACATTTTTTGTAATAAATAAAATTTTTTTTGCCATCTGACAACATTTGTTTGACCAATTTCTGTGAATTTGAAGAAAGGCCAATTCAATAGCTTTAAAATAAAAAGAAATTCGAGTCGTCTCTAATTGTTATAGTTCAGTAGCAGTGTGCACTTAAAAATTTGGCATTTCACATGATTTTCGTCACAGGTGTATTTTTTGCCTATTTTCAAAATGCTGTACCTCGACCAAATATTTTTTTTTTTATGAAAAATCCTTTTGCAGTACTTTATACCTCTATTAGGAGTAGCTACCATAATTTTATCAAAAAAATTGGAGGTGGTCAACTGACACATGTTGGTCACACCTGCCTGAATTGAGATGGAAATGGTCTTTAACAGGTTTGTCCACTATAACCAATAGGCCGGGACCATACCATGAAGAACACCCTTACATGAATACACTGCCAGCTCCAAACTTGACCGTAGGAACAGTACACTGTGGTAAATAGTGTTTCCCCGGCTGTCACCATACCTACACACGGTCATCAGACTGATGGATCGTATACATAGATTCATCAGTCCATAGAACCTGTTTCCATTGATCTATGGTCCATGATGAATGTTCTTTACACCATGCTAAACAACGAGTAGCATTCCAAGTGGAGATGAAAGGCTTATGAGCAGCCGCACGACCACGGTAACCCATGGAATGAAGTTCTCTGTGAATGGTATGGGAATATACCGAGGTTCCAGCATTGTTACTCACCTGTACACTGAGGTCTTGTGCAGTACTCCGTCAATTAGCTGTAACAACTGTCCTGAAGCTTTGACATCCTCTATCACTGATTTTCTTTGGTCTGCGGGTACGTTTTGCTGCTTCAAGGCATACCATGTGTCTTCCACTTATTCAGTACATCCAAAACAGTTGACTTGGGTATGTTTAAATGCCTCTCGGTTTTTCTTATGGACAACACACTAATATAATACCCAACAATCTTTCCTTTCTGAAGTCAGTTCTCTCCCGCCACGACATTTTACCTCACAGTATGATATGATCGCGGTCAGCTGCAGGCTTGTTTTTATACCGTTTGCAGTTGTACTGCACATCTAACAATGCAGCAGATCTGTTCATTTGCTTTTGAAGGGGTGTCCGGTGACTTTTGTCTATATAGTGTATATACCTAAACATATTTTCAAAGAGAGAATATTTATCCCAAAGGGCTATGGCACCTGTATGTTTCTGATTTTCCTGATCATAATTTCATCCAAACCTCTGTGAACTTGTCCAGTTTGGAGAGAGATGGAAATAAACTTTGAGTGATTGATTGGAGCTAACTATCAAAATAGACAAAAAAAAAAAAAAAAAAAACCAGGAGAAATTGCTGTGGACACAAAAATTTAAGTTCAAAACCACTTGTAACTTTAAATAATAAATCACTTCAATACTGTATATTGCTTATAGCTTTAATTTCACAGTTTCAAATGAATTTTTTTATGTATATTTATGCTTATGGTTGTAAACTAATAATTTAAGTATGTTTCAACTGCATTTCAATCATTATAAGCTAGAAATAATTTCAAACATCTTACTTTTTGCTTGTATAGCATATGAAATCAATATACCATTTGCATGATGGATCGGTTTTTAATCGATATACTCAATACATTTTATCAGTATGTTCGATACTTTAGTCAGTCTGAGATATCAATTAAATACTCACTGAACTTTTTACGAATTTCAATTCTTGAAAGTTGGCAGGTCTGATGATGAAATGAAAATTTAATGCCAGTTACCTACAATTTCTACATTTCTCTTAGTCCATTACAAGATCCTCCTCTTGTCTGACAGGTCACTCCATCTATCACTAATGACTAATTTTACTTCATTTCAGTCTACCTTATAATACATTATTCTCTTGATCTATGACCAACTTCTTTAGAATGTAACCACCTGTTATGGAAATCTTTCCTCTGCCCTAAAAATGTTTTCATTGTTAACTTTTGTCTTTAACCATACCTTAAAAGTATTTGAGGTCTATGTAGTTGAAAAAATCAGTAACCAGGAACCAAGACTTAAAGATGCAGTATTGAGTATGATGAATGCCCCATAACAGATTTATCAAAAGCCAAGATCTTTGTGGCAATAGTTCTCTGCTAATCAATGTAAGGCATGAAGAAACTTGATTAAAATTAAGCAATTGTTCAGTCACAGTGGCTGCTGATGAACACACAGCTGTGCAAAAGAGCTTCCTCTCAAAAATTAATAACATATGATACAGTCTAAAAATATTTGGTTTACATATCTTATGTAATCCATCGTTCATTTGCTAAAGAGGTGTACTTTCATAATCCTACATACAGTAGAAGGAAATTTGTTAATCTTGCCCAAACTAGAACTTTGTGTAGCTATTCTGAAAGAAGGAAAGGATACAACATTTCTTATTCCTAAATACAGCAGAGTCATATTCAGAAGAGGTGTAAAACATAAAAGAAAACCAGTATTCTTGAAAGGTTTTCCGAGGTGAGTGGTATCGGTCCACGAAATAAATTTTTCAGTCGAGTTTTTAGAAGCTCAGATTTTGCTGCAAATACATCAGATGCAGAAATAAATTCCCTGGCAATCAAATCCTTGTCAACTGTGACTAAAGTAGTGCTCCATCTGCCTCAAACACCGTACAAAACCTACCGCAAACGCCAACCTTATTCAGCCCCGTCATACACAATCCTCTAGCACTTTCAACAGACTCACTGTCGTCATCAGGAGGCCAATGTGTTTCTCTACCTACCACAGCTCAAGTGAGCAAAGTCATTGAGGTTCCTGCTTCAGTCACAATCTCTGCATCTATGTGTCTTTTATTTTACAGCGATCGTGACACACAACACGGGCTTCAGTGGCATCCATCACACAACATACACAAGACTTTCTATACTTCATACTCATAATTTTTTTCTCATGCAGACACTCCTGAATCTGATCCTCCCATGACTTCCTGGCTTTTCTCTGCCTTTCTTTCCTGCCACTTGGTCTGAAAAATTTTTCTTAGTAAGCATCTCATCACTCATTCCTTCAACATGGCCAAACCACCTAAGAATATTAGTCTCCACCTTGCTAACAACATTTTGCTTCACATTACACAACTGCAACACATCTTCATTCCTCACATGATCAGAGCGTGTCTTCCCAGAAACCCCCATAAGTAACGCATTTCTCCAGCCCACAAACGACTCCTATGTCTCTTCTGTAGTACCCTGGTTTTGCTGCCATACAGCAGAGTAGAAACAATTACACTTTCATACACAGCCCTTTGGGACGCATTAGAGAATCCATTATTCCTGTGAAAACCTCCTAAAGTAGCTATGACTTTCAATGAAGAATTCACTTGTCTACTAATTTCACCATCTAATCTGTTCTCTCTGTCAAACAAGCTTCCCAAATATGCAATTCATGAGGCAACCTTTAAGGGTTGTCTTATGTTATAAATGTGCTTTAGATTAAATATACATAATATCTAAGGTATTGTTTACCTGATATTGACAAAGTAACCTCTTGGGCCGGGAGCACGTGCCTCACAGAGCAACAACGTGCGAAATACTTTGTCAATATCAGGTAAACAATACCTAAGATATTATGTATATTTAAGCTTTCCAATTATACAAACTCATTTACCTGGTCAATCACTGTGCCATTTAGACACCTTACATTCAGTACTGCCAGTTCCTCTCTCAAAAACCATAACTTTGGTTTTTTCCTTATTTATACTCAGTTTGAATTTCATACAAACTTCTTACATCCGGAACAGCATGCTCTGCCACTTTCTTTTTCTCTCTACCAACAGGACTGTGTCATCAGCATACATCAATCTGCACACATGGGTATTACCAAGACATAAACTAGTATTGTCCATCTTGGCATCACGCATGGATCCATACATATATTAAACAGCCATGGTTACATTACACAACCTTATTTGACTCCTGCACCAATGGAAAACCATTTTGATATGACACCATTCACTCGCACACAAGCTCTACTGCCGGCACACATGGCCAAAACACTATTAAGTAGATTCCCAGTAACACCATAGGCATTCAACACCTTCCACAGAAGTATACTATTTACTCAGTCATATGCTTTCTCTAAATCTATGAAGGCAGTAAAAACTTTCTTACCAACAGTCAGATACTTTTTAATCATCATGCATAATGCAAAAATTTGGATAGTGCAGGCATAAAACCACTCTGAACATCCCACACTTTCTCTTGTGCACACAAATATTGCATTTCTCCTGATGAAATGTAATGGTACTGCATACCAACACCTTAAATGCAGAGTGGAGGATGTCTTCTATGATCCATGAAAGCAGGGTCTATTCATGTCCATGACTTTCTGGCACCGTGCATATATTTTTTGCACCTTTTTCATTCCAAGTTCATCAGTTTTATCTTTTATACGAGTTCCATGTTGAGTGAAACATTCCCTTTAGTTTTGATTATGATATATGGCAATTCAATAAGTAAGTTGTAGGTTCATGCAACAAAGCTGCACAATATCTGGAACTATGTCAGTTTCAAAAACATTGTTCATCCACTGTCACAAGCAGTAAGAAATAAAGTGAGGATATTGTTTCAGATGAGAATCTATTAAAAGCTAAGAATTTTCTTTAAAAACTTAGTTGTGAATCCAATTCCTTTTTTTGTATTTTTTAATTCTTACACAGTAAATTTATGCATAAGTGCAAGTGTTAATATCTGATTTGTTATTTTTATTGCAACAATATTGCCACGATATGAAATACCAATATCAAATACTCAGAATTATTAACACAGCAGGTCGGACAGCTCTGAAGTGCCTGTATTTACTGTTCATCACCTAACATCAATCACGTCAGAAAACTTAAAAATTGCATCGCCCTGGAGCAGGAATCCACCCCTCATCTCCCGATTTTCATTCAAGCATGTTATCCATTACACCTTCCAATTCTCATGGTTTCTGATGTGATCGATGCTATGTGATGAAGTGTAAACACAAGGTATTCAAAGATGTCTGATTGCTGTGTTAATAATTCTGGTGTATTTCCACGTATTATGAGAAAAATATTTTTTCCACAGAAGTTACCTGAGAGATTGGCGATTTATTTAGCTAGCAGAATTTGCTTTGACTGGCAAAAATCCGAGAATGTTCTGATTTTAACATTCAGATACTTGGAACTTCATTGTCCTGGGTGATGTAACAGATAGCATGCTCGAACAGAAATCGGGAGATGCAGGTTCAATTCCTGCTCCACGGTGATATAGTTTTCAAGTTTTCTGATGTGATTGATGTTGCATGAGGAACAGTAAATACAGGCAATTCAGAAATGTCTGATTGCTGTGTTAATTATTCTGACATATTTCCATGTATTATGAGAAGAACATTTCTTCCACAAAAGATATCAATAAACCTCTTTTTTTTTTCTTTTTTTTTTTTTTTTAAGTTTTTTTTAATATGAAGGCATGCGGCTTTTCTTGCTAGCAAAAAAATGAATATATTGAAACCCTTGTTTTTATACAAAATACACTATGGGTGAGTAAGAGAGAACAAAATATCTCTTGTGTCATGAAATTTCCCATGTTCCTTTTTTGTGTTTCTGGAAGTATTGTGAAGCACACTGAAGAACTTTTTTGCAGAGTTTCAAACCATGATGATGTATTCTGAAGCATCTTAAACCTGGTGTGTGTACCATTAGTGGTATGCAAAGGGATAGTTTGAGTACTATTGTTACACATAATCTGGTGGTATATGGGGAAGGATTAGGAGTGAACATGATTTATAGTTAAAATATTTTTCGTCTTTAATCATGATTTTTATTGCTGTATGTAAATAAAAAGCGACAAAATTTATTTTCAATTCAATACTTCTGTACTTAATGTGTAATGTTTAAAAAAAAACAATTTTTTTTAATTGTGCTTCTTGATATGATATTATCCTTGCTACCAATGCATTTTTCCCCCTGTTTAGTTCTTCAACAATGTTCTGATTCTGGGAAAAATTGAAAGTGCTCTAACATCAAATTCATATAATTTAATCTATGAGCTGAATAGAATGTGTCCTTCCATGCTTAACCTTGTCTTACCACAACTAGAATTTAAACTCAAGGTAAGAAGTTGTCTAAATATAGAATAAGATAGATGCATAAATTATTAAAATCCTCTTTTTGCTCTGATTTAACAATTTGTTACATTACGTTTCACTATTTTTGTAAAGATTTTGTGCCAACTGAGTTAATTAAAAAAATCAGTTGTCATTTTGAGTTGACTCCCTTTCTGATTTGCATCAAGTGTAGACCATTTCACTCTGTGAATAAAATGAAATAAGGATTAGCATGTATATTAATTCATTGACTCAGATTGAGTATAAATAGGAGTAATACACTGAAGAGCAATTGAATTAGAGACAGCTGGCGTTATGCAAATGTGGCGCTGTGGGCGGCCCTGTAAGTGGAAATGACATGACGTATGCAGCAATCCGACAGTATAAGGAGTGATGCAATGGAAATCAGTAAGAGTCGGACGCAGTATGGGTAAGACGAAGGATCTAAGTGCATTTGATTGTGGGCAAATTGTCGTGGCCCGACGAATGGGTCACTCCATCTCGGAAGTCGTGCAGGCACTGGGATTTTCACGAGCCACTATGTCACGGGTGTACCATGAGTACATTGAATCGAGTAAAACCATCCCTGCAAGGGCCAACTGCCGTGGACAACAGCGTGTGAATGAGTGTGTGTGTGTGTGTGGGGGTCATTGTAGGCTAGCTCGCATTGTAACAGCGGATAGACGGGTCACAGTGCAAGAAATCACTCGGCAATTTAACGCTGGTGCACAAAAATGTGTAAGCAGCCACACCATCCAGATCCATCTCCTTGCTATGGGGTACAGAAGCCATCGTCCCACGAGGGTACCGCTGCTGACCGCACATCACAGGGTGCAAAGATTAGCATGGGCGAAGGAACATCACCACTGGACCCTAGACATGTGGAAAAATGTTGCCTGGACTGATGAGTCGAGATTCACGTTGGTACATGCAGATGGCAGGATACGAGTACGGCGCAAACCACATGAAGCGATGGATCCTTCTTGCCAGCAGGGTACTCTTCAAGTTGGTGGAGGTGGCATTCTTGTCTGGGGACTGTTTACGTGGACTGAAACGGGACCCCTGGTACGTGTAACATCATCCCTCACAGGTCAACGTTACCGGGATATCCTGGATGACCATTTGCTCCCATTTGTACGTCTTCAACATCCCACTGGGGACCTCATCCTGCAACAAGACAATGCACCGTGCCATCGCTCCCAAATTGTATCTGAATGGTTTAATGAACACTCCACTGATGTGACCTCGCTTCCTTGGCCAGCTAGGTCACCTGACCTCAATCCCATCAAGCACATCTGGGATGCCATCGAGAGATATGTTCGAGGCTCTGACCCTCCTCCATCAAATCTTCATGAACTGTGGGAGCTTGTTCAGGGGTCGTGGATCCATATGGCTTCCCAACGTATCCGGTGTCTCGTCGAGTCCATGCCGAGACGAATCGCCGCCGTCATCAGGGCAAAAGGTGGTGCTACACGTTACTAGACAGGTATCTCTAATTCAATTGCTCTTCAGTGTATAGAAGTTGCATTTGCTCAGAGTAAAAGAGAACAACACTTTTAGCATATTTTTGGATACTCATTGATGTTTTATAAAACATAAATGGCTTGTAATTTGAAAACTATAAATCTGTCATAATGTTTATTATTTTGTGCTACTATAAGTTAATAATAACGGGTGCTATGCATTACTACTCAGAGATGCTGATCACAGGTTTTCAAAATGCCTTTTTAAATGGTGTTAGTGATATTGTAGATGTCGCAGTAAAATTATGTGTTGCTTTTTTTTTTTTCCTTGTAAGTTTTCATTAGCAGAAAAAACTTGCCTTTTCATTTTTCTGCTTATGTGAGAAACTTTTCATTGTCCAATAGCTGCAATTATAATTTCTTGAAGTAGAACAGACATGATAAAATAATTTATGCATTTTTAAGTGCTTCAGGTCTGTGTCAAAGTGGGGGGGGGGGTATTTGTTCAGAAATTACATAATTTAGATTTCATTCATACACAATGAGATTACAGGTGTAGCAATAATACCATGTACAGCTTGCTCTGGGAACTACTGTACTTATCTGATATTGATCAATTCAGTGATGTTCAACCCAGATTTCCTCCTCTTGCCTTGCATTCTCAATAGAAGTCATGTATCTACAATCACACATTCTTACTTGTTTCACTCCTCCTAAATCCTAAATCACCCCCCTATCAACTGTGCCTATAAAATAGAAATAGTTTAAGATAACCCTAGCATAGTGATGCCTGCAGCTGTTTTCTGCATGAGTCCTGCTTGTAGTGGGATCATGCCATTTATTTCACTAGGGATTTTTGTGTGTAGCAGTATGAAATATAGCTTGGAGCAGCACCCTGTGGCAAAAAGAAACTATGTTTTCTGGAGTCATGCACAAAGACTACTGTTGTTTTCAGCAATCTAAATGTTGGTTCATTATGTAACATACAGCAACATTTGTAAATGTGGCACTGAGCAGTTAATGGATTTTCTGTATCAAATGAGGGTAACAACATAATGTGTGCAGAATTTTCATTTATGTCTTTTATTGACATAAATGAAAATTCTGCACACATTATGAACAAATTCTACACACAAGAGCAGACATTTGAAGAATATGCTATTTATTTTGAAGAATTAGGCAATTATATATATATGAGAACAGTTGTTTAGTAGTTCCGCATCCTGGCAGCAAGTACCAAAAGGACTTTTGTTATCATTTGCAAACCTGGAATGAATTCTGACCCAAATTAAGTATGATCTTCAGTAAAGAAAAATAAATGGCATGGACAATAATGAATGTTGCTACTAGAAGAATTATCGAGTAGTAGAACTGCAGAAGGTTAAGTTCTTAAGCCCAGAATTTGCCCCACATTGCATGGAATAATTTTTAGTGTAAAGTTAATTTATTTTTCCTACAAATGTTGTTTATTGCATTCTTTTTCTAACATCATGCCAGATACAATAACTTATTTCATGTCAAGTATTAATTTTGGCCGTCATGATACAAAGGACAGAACTGTCAAGATGCCTCATGTTGGAAGCAGTTACTAGTAACCATCATGATTTTTTTGAGTAATTCATCATAAACATCCTCTTATGATGCATGCTTTTAGGTGCTGAAAATTGCAAAATTACTAAAAAAAAAATAAAAAAAAAATTCATATTGGTTACTGGTACCTGTTTCCAACAGGTGGCATCTTGACATCATGGTTGTGTCCTTTATAGTGTGATGGCCAAAATTAACACTTGACATGAAATGAATTACAAGTCATGTTTTTTGTTTTTTATAAATGAGAAAAAAAGAGGAGACTGAAACCTGGATCCATAGGAGTGAAACTTCTGACAAGGAAGATTTCATCAGTTTCTGAATTTTCTCTTTTAAAATGTTGAGAATATTTGTTTTTCCAAAGTTTTGCATTTAAGGGAGATGAATTTTGTTGTGTAAATTGCTGCAGTATGAAACCTATCTGACCCAGATGATAGCTCTAAGATAAATTTGTCATGTAAAATATGCATTTATATTCATAATTAAGCTGTTTTTTTTTTCAAGAAAGAAAGGTACCAGAACTTTTATGTGATTATTCATTATATAAGCTTTAGAATGCTAAATCTTAATGTAAATTATGATCTTTAAACATGCTTTTGGTGGAAAACAATAAATGTAAATGCAAGCTTTAATAATAAGAAAGACATGGCAATTTGAAAAACATGTAACTGACTGTTGGTTTTATTGTTATATTACTAACATTGGAGGGCAACAAATATAACTCACTTGTAAGAGATTATAAGACTTTTTGTTGGAATCCATTGTATTGCCTGTGGGGCAGTTGCAGAATATCATCTGCCAAGTAGCTATGATTAGACATGTTTTGTTAGATCAAGCTAAATGAGAGAACACTCTAACAGAGTCATGACAAACAGCAGTGTTGACACAATGACAATCAGTGGTGAAGGTTAGAATCTAGAATGTTAGCCCATTTCTGTAAGTATGGATTTCCATCGTCTTGCAGTCGTTTTGCCATGGACATGTTCAAATTTATGTGAAAAGCATTTTCATAAATCGGTGGATCACTTTCTACATTTGTTTGATGGCAAGAAATTCTTTTAAAACCGAGAGCTTTTGTAGTAGTTGTCATTTTAACAGTATGATTCAGGATATTTCTGCTCTTGATATATTTAGGCAATATTTTATTTTTCTATTAGCTCTGTATAAGCCTATATATCTTTGATGTGCTGATTCTTGTAATGCATCACACATCAGTGCTTAATCCAGTAAAATTTCACTGAAGTAATTTTGCCATGTGATTCTTCATACATATTCTTGTCTTTATTGTCTTTTTATAAATTATTTTTATGTCCAATAAAATGGAGCACCAAAGCTTTGTAGTCTGCTTATCATACAGAAAGAAACTGATCTGAAATTAGCTGGGTGCTACCCACGTAAGTTTTGTTCAATTGTGCACAATATATCTTAGTTCCAGTAATTTTCCACATGCACACATAGTTATCTTCTGACCTTTGATGAAGTGTTATACAGAAGATAATCATACATTGTGAATCACAATGATTAGAACCTTTGTACAATACCAGTTAATGATAATTCTAATGTGTTTTGGTTCATACAGTTCTATACAATACAAAGGGGAATATTTCATAAGTTTCTAAACTTCAGAATGGGTTTCAAACATTTCTGATGCATCATCATGGCAAGCAAAAAGTAAGTACAAGTGATTTGAGATGTTTAAACAACAATATAAAACTTGCTTCTGTCTGACTTCTAGTTCAATCAAGTCAAAGAATAAATTTATTGGTGCACTTGATGCACATTTTGGAAAAAAAAACTGTATAGAAAATTTCTTGATGAGCATAGTTGATTTATTGATGATTAGGAAGATTATGCTGTTATTAGTCATTTAGAAGGAATTATTTCTCATGACATTGGCTGTGACTGATATTGTTGATGAAGGAAGTCATATAGGATATGTGAACTACAGTATGTTGATATCTTTAACAAAATGCATATCAGTTTCATCATCAAAATTATATATATATACATTTTTTTTTCATGGTACATGCCTGAATTGTGCTGGTGTACATATGTAGATAGTGATAGTTGTTCTTGGTGACATTAGCTGATGTGTCATGTAATACAAATCCAGGAGAAACCAAGCATATAATAGCAGTTAACTTATCTGGAAGGAATGAGTGGTCAATCCATTTGGAAATTTTCCCCAAATTTGTCCAAGTCGAAATGTTTGGTTGATTAACTTTGCAAAACAACTGACTTAACAGTGGAGCCATAAAGTCAGTTTTTTTTTTTTTTTTTTTTTTCCCACCATGGGTCTGGGACACTAATACTGTTTGAGTATTAGCATTGGTTTGTGTAAGAAAGGAAAGTTAATGCCTTGCTAAGAGTATATACACGTATTACAGCTTTTGAACATATACCAGAATGTGAAATATAGTAGATTTAGTTATTGTAAGAATTGATTATTAGAACCAACTGCTGTATTGTAACAAATCTTGGAAAACAGTTTCAAGTTTTCAGATTTTATTGTACTTTCATGATTTTGTGGAATTATGTTTTCAGTTATAAAAGCCAATATCATACCAAATCATATTTTAAACAGATCTGATATTTAGTGAAATATGCTTCACAGAGCATGTTATGAAAAATGAAAATGGATATAGGTCGCATGACCTACAGTTCAGTACAGCCTTGGTTGGTCTAAAGATTACCAATCTGTACATGGCATGAACTTTAACAAATTCCATTTGTTGAGCAGAGAAATTGTGAAGTTGTTGTCATCTTGAGAATATTAAACAGTTGTTTTTAGCATAAACTCTTAGTATGACAAATCTTTTAATATACTTCACAGAACAAATTTATTACCAACGAGAACTTTTTCTGAAGAAGGTAATAATTTTTTCAATCATGAATCATGTGGAATTATATTTCAAGAAACAACTGTAGTTAAGGGTACATAATTAATGGACTAAATTTGTATTAATTCATGAAATAAGAGAATCTAAAAACAAATTCTAAAGAGAAAAATTTCTTTTCATCTAGTGGCATAGGTGACTGAATATGTAAGGATGTAAAAATCATAAAACAAATGGAGTAAAATGAATTTTCGTTAAACCCCCAAATTATTAAAAAAATGAGTTTTTGTTAGGTGATTTTTAATATAGCTGTACTAAAGTATATTTAATTTATTATTTAATTGTTCAGATCAATAATTTTAATTGTAAAAATCCTCCAAATATGTGGTGTCAGTGAATAAATAAAGACATCACTCTTTCCACGTTTAGCAATGCACAGCAACTGAAAAATTGTTATTCAGCTGCCGCCTGGGAATCGAACCCCGGATCTCTTGATATCTAGCCGAGCGCGCTAGCGTTACACCACGGTGGCCAACAATCCACGGTGCTATGTGCGTTTTTCTGTCAGCATCTGACATTATAAATCCGTAAGATGGGCTCAGCTACTGAGACGTCTCCATCTGGTGGGCATTAACGCCACAAGGCTATATATTAATTATAGCAGTTAAATCCAAAGGGCGAGATCCAAAGTGAAAATCCTTCAAATGCGTGGTGTCAGTGAATAAATAAAGACATCGCTCTTTCCACGTTTAGCAACGCACAGCAACCGAAAAATTGTTATTCAGCCGCCGCCGGGGAATCGAATCCCGGATCTCCGTATATCTAGCCGAGCGTGTTAGCCTTACAACACGGTGACCAGCAATCCACGGTGCTATGTGCGTTTTTCTGTCAGCATATGACATTATAAATCCATAAGATGGATTATAATGTAGCAGCACATGCTGCTAGATTATAATCATAGATGTAGCAGCACATGCTGCTACATCTATGGGGTGTACTAACTGAAATCAGGGGCAAGCTCTTTGCAGCGCCATCTAGCGTCCAGTTTTAGAACCTTCCTGGTGGGAACATGTCAAATCCTTGGGTAGACGTCAAAAAACAGAATTAATGCTCTGAAAAAACCCTTACGAGTATCAGTGCAGACCAGAATACAAAATGCCCTTCCTGTTAGCAGGGAAGCATTTCTCTGCTCCCAAGAGTTCAAAGAGTATTATAATACCTAAATATCATCATTCCTCCCAAACCTTTGAACTTTTAACTATTACTATTTTTTTTAAACCTTTTTATATTTATAAATATTTTTAAGAGATTTTTCTAGGGATTTTTTGCTTTTTTTGTGTAAATATTTTTTAATTATAACCTTTTTTTGGTTATCAAAGGAGAGGAAAAGAATTTTGCATTATAGGTTCCTTAATTGATTGCTAACATCATTGCCTAAACGTCTAGAAATTAGCTTTAATTTAGACAATTCATTCAGTCAACAAGATTTAAATTAAATTAAGCCTTCCATCCTAATTCTGTGTTTGAGAACTATTTTTCTTAATGTGATTTTTCAGAAGCTTCTAGGTACTTGGTTTCGAAAAACTGTTTGATTAAAATAATAACATGTTTTTCTAGTTCAGAGTTTAAGCTACATATTCTAGAAAGCCTTAGTACTTGTGATATGAATACATTTTCTATAACTTTATTTGAAATATTGCTCCACCACATACCATATTTGACAATTTCAAATTTAAATTGATTTCTCTTATCATAAAGACTTATGATTGGGTTACCTGCATTGAGATGAATAGTTAAATCCAAAAAATCAAGTACTTGGTTATTATTATTGGTTTTATTAAGTTTAAGGGCTCATAGGATAAATAGCAGCAAAGTCTTTTTCTATATTTCCTGAATTATCAAAGCAAATGAGGTCATCGATATATCTGTAGGTATGAGAGTACCTTTCCTGATTGGAAGAATTTAACTTCATGAATTGAAATTCTTTAAAAAACAGGAACAAGTTGCATACGCTCGTCGGACATGAACTTCCCATAGTTATTCCATTAACCTGTTTGAAAAACTTGCTATTGTAGAGGATAAAGTTATTTTTGATACAACAATTTAGAAGCATATGCCAAGTACTTTCCGAAATTATGTTGGAGATTTGAAATTCATTAAAGAGTAACTTGAGTGTACTAATAATGTCTTCTATCGGAAGGCTGGTATACAGGTTTTCAAAGTCATAGCAATTAGCCTCTGCAGGCTTGTTATCAAAAATTTCCGGAATTACCTCAGCATTGCTTTTAATAATCCAGAAATTTTTACATGTTAGGTTTACTTTGGATTTAATAATGTTTAATACCTGTTTCAAAACTGATTCAAAATACTGATCTATTACTTTTTTAGGACTTTTGGTACCACTAGCTATGAATCTAAATTTCACCGACTCCTTATGAAATTTTGCAGTAGCAAAAAGATAAGTAAATTCAGGTTCATAACTATATGCCATTCTTAGCCCCAGCTGCCTGTGAAATGCTTTAAATTTATTGTTGAGTTCCTTACTGGAAGCTGAAGTAGGCTTATAGGTAACTTTATTATGAAGTTCTTTCGAAATTAATTCAAAATAGAATTTTTTGCAAATAATGGCAAAATTGTTATTTGCTTTGTCCATCGTGGTAAATATGAAATTTTCTTGTAATTTAAAGAGTGATTTTTTTAATTCAGTAGAAAACACAAAACTGTTATTGTAAAAAATATCCTGTATTGCAAGATTATGTTTAAATTCTTGAAAGATTTTGCATTTCCATTCAGCAAAGGCCTCGATTGGCATTATGTAGTCTAAGCAAGTTTTAATAGTATATTTACCTAAATCTTGATAAAAATCATACTTGATTCTATCTTTTGATAGGTAGAAAGTAGGCCTGAACTTGGCCCCAAAACCTAAGATCCTTCTTAAATCAGAATTTTCAATGAAATTTAAATTACCAGTAATAATGTTCTTATGAAATTTATCATAAAAAAACAGTATCTTGAAAATCACAACACTTACAGTTGAAATCTACCAAAGTGTTAATGTTGGAAAGAGACTTGTAATCCTTAACATATGATCCCAAAACCTTGACATATTTGAAACTTACTACTGTTTGGTGATAGGGAATAGGGAAAGTGCTAGAACCATTAAAGAACAGTTTTCTGATTTTGAGAGAGACATAACTTTTATTAAGGAACCTAATGGTAATATAGTTTTTGGAGTTAGACTTTTGGCTAATCTTATCTTTAAGAATAAATTTCAAAATATCTAACACCAGAGAGAAAATATGTGAATCTATATTACCAGCTTGATAATTCCAAAATCTAATGAAGGCCTTAAGCACATTGTGTTTAAAAGTTTTAAGAATAGACACAGAGTTTTTCACAAAATTGTTGCTATTTTGGAATTCAAGAAGAGTCTGTTTCAAAGAATCGAAGTTAAAAATTTTGGAAGATTTAACAAGCCTCTTCCCTCTATTTCCTCTACTGCATGCTTGTTGTGGATATAAGGAAAAGATCTCTCTAACAGCCACCTTAAACCGAGAGTGTTTGTTATCTGCAATGGTAGAATTCAACCCATATGGGTACAGGGCCTGTTGTTTCAGAATCTCAACTGATTCCATGGCCAGCCTTTCTTGCAAGTTAGGAATAATGTGCAGCACTTCAATGCGTACATTATCAAACCCATGAAGGTGGGCTTCAGGACATAATTTTTTTTATTAATTCTAAGGTGCAATGGGTTCCATTGCACCTTAGAATTAATGGGCACAGGTCGCTGGTTAGTAAATTTAGGCCTGAAGGTGGGGGAATTGCAGTGATACAAGAATTCCCACTCGTGAACTAAAACATTTCCACCTTCATGGGTTTGATAAGGTACGCATTAAAGTGCTGCGCATTATTCCTAACTTGCAAGAAAGGCTGGCCATGGAATCAGTTCAGATTCTTAAACAACAGGCCCTGCGCCCATATGGGTTGAATTCTACCATTGCAGATAACAAACACTCTCGGTTTAAGGTGGCTGTTAGAGAGCTTCACAACAAGCATGCAGTAGAGCAGGGGTGGCCAAACCGTGGCGCATGCGCCTAATGTGGCGCATTGGATGATTATAAGTGGCACATTGCATCCTTGCGCCTACTTATTCTTTTGAAGTAGGTGCCATAACTGAATTTATCCATCTTCATATTTTCAACACCTGAGTGCTCTCAGTTCAATTTATACAGCCTTCTTACTCATCAGCTCAGCCAATTTTTTTTGACAGTTTACAATTGAAGGATGTGAACCGTGTGTGTGTGTGTGTGTGTGTGTGTATAAGAGAGAGGGAGAGAAACTACGTGAGTGAGATGTGGTACGATTGAAAACGGTGCGATTCACCCAATAAAACGCTCTCGCAAAAACTCTGCTTCAAACTCCACGCCGTGCCATTGGTGGCTGACCTTGGCAGGTCGCCAGTAAACATCGCTAAGAAACATTACTTCAGAGTGCTTTTTCCCCACGAGTGCTGTGCCCTCTGGCAGAAGAAACTGAGCGAGCCATTGTGGCGTGGAGTTTGAAGCAGGGTTTTTGCGAGAGCGTTTTATTGAGTGTACTATCATGGTTTTTGTATTGAGAGTGATTGAAAGACAGATTCAAGAATAAATATATATGACGTTTGTCAAAGAAGAGCGCCACTACTGTTTCTTAACGCGAACATAGAATTCAAATCCCACATAATTGATATTCTGTGACTGTGTGATACGACGTACGTACTTGTGATCTATTTGTTCTTTTTCAACATTTAGATTTTTAGAGTTTTGTACTTTTCTATTTTTTTTAAATTCCTTTTATCCATCACAGAGCAAAAGAAAATGAGCAAAAGAAGCGCAGAAAGGGATAGTAAGCGTGAATTTGACGAACAGTGGGAAAATGAGTTGTTATTTAAAGCAAGTCCATCAGGAAAACCATTTTTCATTGTTTGCGAAAGTACTCTTTCACATAATAGAAGACATGATCTTAATAGACACTATAAAACACAGCATCAGACTAACATAGAAGAAAAAATGAAGCTTGTTTTGGGGTATGAGTTACGAAAAGAATATGTGACTAAGAAAAAGGAAGAAATCCGAAGAAGACAAAATATATTTGCTAAAGTAAGTTGTGAAGACTTGGCGATGACAGAAGCATTATATGAAATTGCTTTATCATTGGCGAAAAAAAGAAACCTTTTTCTGACGGGGAAGAAATTGTGAAGCCTTGTCTCCAAATATTTGCACGCCATCTTGGTAATAAAGGTATTGAAAGGAAAGCAGACGAAATTGCTATACCAAGGCAGACAGTTACGAGACGTGTTGAGGAACTCTCTCAGGATGTATCTCAGCAACTGGAAGACCTTGTCCATTCTTGTACTTCCTGTTCTGTAGCTTTGGATGAATCAACGGACACATGTGATGTTGATCCAGTTAACCATTTTTATAAGAGGAATTGATGATAATTTTCATGTCTTTGAAGAACTTGCCAGTCTGGAGTCATTGCATGGTAAAACAAGAGGATCAGACATATTTGAAAAAGTAAAATCATGCCTAGAAAATCTAAAATTAGATTATAGAAAACTCATCAGTGTGTGTATGGACAGAGCGCCGTCAATGATAGGTAAAGTCAATGGCACTACAACTTTGCTTGAAAATTTTTTTTACCGTCCTGTATTTAAATATTACTGCATTATACACCAAGAGCAACTGTGTGGGAAAACTTTAAATATGCAGCATGTTATGCTACCGGTTGTGAAATGTGTGAATAAAATTAGAGCAAGAGCATTACATAGACGAGAATTCAGAGAATACTGTCAATTGTTAGATTTGGAATATGGTGAACTTGTCCTTCATTGTGAGGTACGCTGGCTTTCTGAAGGACAGGTTCTGAGTAGATTTTGGAAATTGAAAAATGCTGTTTCTAATTTTTTAGAACAGGAAAATGAACTACCTGATGAAAGAACCCTATTATTGGACAACAACTGGCTATTTGATTTGGCATTTTTAGTTGACGTTACTAGCCATCTCATTGATCTAAATTTAAAACTACAAGGCAAGAATAAATTATTTCCTAGCTTAGTCAACAGCATCAGTTCATTTAAAATGAAATTAAAACTGTTCATCTCTCAGTTAGAAAATGAGGATTTGATTCAATTTCCACACTTGAAAGAGCAGAGTGAATGTGCTGCGGATAATAGCAATTTGACCAAATATATTGAAAAAATCAAGATATTGCAAGGGTCATTTGAAAGTCGTTTTCATGATTTTGCTAAAGAAGAAAACTGCATGCTCGCATTTATAAACCCATTTTCACTTAGTGAACAAAACGTAATGCAGATGCCTTGTAACATACAAATGGAACTGATTGATTTAAAAACAAATTCATTATAAAAATGAAATTTGATGAGCTTTTTCCAGATCAAAATGATTCTGACATAATTAATTTCTGGCGTTCATTACCCTGTGAACATTTCCCAGAGCTAAGAAAATTTGCAAAAAGTTATATATGTCGCTTTGGAACGACATACAGATGTAAACAAGCATTTTCGTCCATGAACTTGATTAAAAGCAAAACAAGGTCGCGAATAACGATTCAAATTTGAAGAATTCTCTGCTGCTCTCAGTAACAAATTTAACACCAAACATTGAAAGACTAGCGAAATCCAAACACGCTCAAAAGTTTCATTAATGGTAAGTAATGATAGCTGCAATAGATATTGTTTTACATACAATAATTAAATCATTTAAAAATGTTGATTATGTCTGTAAACAAAAGAGATCATTTCTGACTATTGTAGATTGGTGCTCCCATAAACGTGTCTTTTGAACTAGTGTAAATTAATTAATTAATTTAATTGCGTGATTTATTCCTTTTCCTCCCCTAAGCGAAGAATGTCCTACCCCTATCCCTATTTTTCAACCCCAAACTTGAGTTGTATGGTGCATCTGAACTCATACGTGAAAAAATTGGCGCATGGTATGTAAAAGGTTGGCCACCACTGCAGTAGAGGAAATAGAGGGAAGAGGCTTGTTAAATCTTCCAAAATTGTTAACTTTGATTCTTTGAAACAGACTCTTCTTGAATTCCAAAATAGCAACAATTTTGTGAAAAACTCTGTCTATTCTTAAAACTTTTAAACACAATGTGCTTAAGGCCTTCATTAGATTTTGGAATTATCAAGCTGGTAATATAGATTCACATATTTTCTCTCTGGTGTTAGATATTTTGAAATTTATTCTTAAAGATAAGATTAGCCAAAATTCTAACTCCAAAAACTATGTTACCATTAGGTTCCTTAATAAAAGTTATGTCTCTCTCAAAATCAGAAAACTGTTCTTTAATGGTTCTAGCACTTTCCCTATTCCCTATCACCAAACAGTAGTAAGTTTCAAATATGTCAAGGTTTTGGGATCATATGTTAAGAATTACAAGTCTCTTTCCAACATTAACACTTTGGTAGATTTCAACTGTAAGTGCTGTGATTTTCAAGATACTGTTTTTTATGATAAATTTCATAAGCACATTATTACTGGTAATTTAAATTTCATTGAAAATCCTGATTTAAGAAGGATCTTAGGTTTTGGGGCCAAGTTCAGGCCTACTTTCTACCTATCAAAAGATAGAATCAAGCATGATTTTTATCAAGATTTAAGTAAATATATTATTAAAACTTGCTTAGACTACATAATGCCAATCGAGGCCTTTGCTGAATGGAAATGCAAAATCTTTCAAGAATTTAAACATAATCTTGCAATACAGGATATTTTTTACAATAACAGTTTTGTGTTTTCTTCTGAATTAAAAAAATCACTCTCTAAATTACAAGAAAATTTCATTTTTACCACGACGGACAAAGCAAATAACAATTTTGCCATTATTTGCAAAAAATTCTATTTTGAATTAATTTCGAAAGAACTTCATAATAAAGTTACCTATAAGCCTACTTCAGCTTCCAGTAAGGAACTCAACAATAAATTTAAAGCATTTCACATGCAGCTGAGGCTAAGAATGGCATATAGTTATGAACCTGAATTTACTTATCTTTTTGCTACTGCAAAATTTCATAAGGAGCTGGTGAAATTTAGATTCATAGCTAGTGGTACCAAAAGTACTAAAAAAGTAATAGATCAGTATTTTGAATCAGTTCTGAAAGAGGTATTAAACGTTATTAAATCCAAAGTAAACCTAACATGTAAGAATTTCTGGATTATTAAAAGCAACGCTGAGGTCATTTTGGAAATTTTTGATAACACTCCTGCAGGGGCTAATTGCTATGACTTTGAAAACCTGTATACCAGCCTTCCGATAGAAGACATTATTAGTTCACTCAAGTTACCCTTTAATGAATTTCAAATCTCCAACATTATTTCAGAAAGTACTTGGCATACGCTTCTAAATTGTTGTATCAAAAATAACTTTATCCTCTACAATAGCAAGTTTTTTAAACAGGTTAATGGAATACCTATGGGAAGTTCATGTTCGACGAGCGTATGCAATTTGTTCCTGTGTTTTAAAGAATTTCAATTCGTGAAGTTAAATTCTTCCAATCAGGAAAGATACTCTCATACCTACAGATATATCGATGACCTCATTTGCTTTGATAATTCAGGAAATATAGAAAAAGACTTTGCTGCTATTTATCCTATGAGCCCTTAAACTTAATAAAACCAATAATAATAACCAAGTACTTGATTTTTGGATTTAACTATTCATCTCAATGCAGGTAACCCAATCATAAGTCTTTATGATAAGAGAAATCAATTCAAATTTAAATTTGTCAAATATGGTATGTGGTGGAGCAATATTTCAAATAAAGTTATAGAAAATGTATTCATATCACAAGTACTAAGGCTTTCTAGAATATGTAGCTTAATCTCTGAACTAGAAAAATATGTTATATTTTAATCAAACAGTTTCTCAAAAACCAAGTACCCAGAAGATTCTTAAAAATCGCATTAAGAAAAATAGTTCTCAAACATAGAATTAGGATGGAAGGCTTAATTTAATTTAAATCTTGTTGACTGAATGAATTGTCTAAATTAAAGCTAATTTCTAGACGTTTAGGCAATGATGTTAGCAATCAATTAAGGAACCTATAATGCAAAATTCTTTTCCTCTCCTTTGATAACCAAAAAAAGGTTATAATTAAAAAAATATTTACACAAAACAAGCAAAAAATCCCTAGAAAAATCTCTTAAAAATATTTATAAATATAAAAAGGATAAAAAAAATAGTAATAGTTAAAAGTTCAAAGGTTTGGGAGGAATGATGATATTTAGGTATTATAATACTCTTTGAACTCTTGGGAGCAGAGAAATGCTTCCCTGCTAACAGGAAGGGCATTTTGTATTCTGGTCTGCACTGATACTCATAAGGGTTTTTCAGAGCATTAATTCTGTTTTTTGACGTCTACTCAAGGATTTGACATGTTCCCACCAGGAAGGTTCTAAAACTGGACGCTAGATGGCGCTGCAAAGAGCCTGCCCCTGATTTCAGTTAGTACACCCCATAGATGTAGCAGCAAGTGCTCTGTTGTTCTCAGGCATGGTAAGGATGTTCTGTTTGCTCCTGCTACTAATTTTACTTTTCTTTCAGGAATTAATTTATTTTTTGGGGCTGTTTTCACCACTAGAATGCAGGCTATGAGCTTTGTGAACTTTGGATACGATTTTTGTCTCCTTCGAACTTTTTGTAGCATATCCTGCACCTTGGATGGATTATTTGAGGTCTATTTAGTGGTTCTGAGCCTTCCTGTGGGCCATAAGACAAGTGCAGAATCTTGTATATATAGTACTTGATACAACTAAGCAAAGGCTCACATTTTACTTCTTTTAACTGTAAGTAAGTCTTTTTATTTTTTCTTGTAGGAATTAGTGAATTTGCACTAGGATTAATTTTAATATTTTCTTGGGTATATTGGGCTTAAAAATTGCCTCACTGGTGCTTGAACCCATGCCCTTTGGTATATATATATATATATTTTTAATTATTTTATTATAATTTGCTGAATAATTTTTCTTAAGCTTTTTGCTGTGGGTATTGGGGAATTTTATTTGCAACCACGTGACATACAACTTAGTTATCTTGTTCACTCTTGGGATTGCAATTATAAATTGCTCCTTGGGCCTTTTTTTCACTCTTGGGATTGCAACTGTAAATTACTCCTTAGGCTTTTTGTACTCCTTTTTCTTAAATTTGTTGTTGCTTCCTTTTCAATTTGGTTGGTTGCCTTTTCTGGTTTTATTTTATTTTTTGTTCATGATTATTATCATTTTTTTTATTTTGGTGTTTTCTGTTTATATTATGGCTGGTAGGTTTTAAGCTTTACTTTATATGTGACAAGTTTTAAGTATCCCTTTTGTACCATTTATTGGTTGGATTTTTAATGCCTGGATTTGTGTTAATGGGGAGATTGGATCCCTTTCTTAATTTTAATTTTAATTTTATTTGTTGTGAGATCGGGCAAATGTGTTTTAGTTTGCTGGATTCGGGTTTTAATAGAAATCCTTTTTAATTGACATTTTTCCCCCTAAACTTAATTGGTCTATAGCAAACTAAAATAGCAGAAACCCACAATTCTCTGGTCTCAGTAGATTAATGAGTGATTTTCTTGTTGCTTGCCCTTGACGAAGCCGACAAAGAGTCAGGCATTAATATGCTTCCCTGCATTCTTATGTTCAGTACACTTTCATCGCTTGAAGCTAGCCTGGTTAAGGTGAATGGATATGGTGATTGTTGTTCCTTTTCTCGTTTCTCTCTTTTTTTGCTTTTCTAAGTTCAAAATGCTGCTTTATGTTTAGAATTTATATATATATAATCATCATCCTCATTGTCAACCATTATCAATCCACTGCTGGATGAAGGTCTCCCCAAGTTTCCTCCACAATGGTCTGTCTTGTGCCAGTCTCCTCCATGCCACTCCCGCATATTTTTCGAATTTCATCCACCCATCTCCCATGTGGTCTTCTTCTGGGTCTTTCCCCGTCCCTTGGAATCCAATCTAAAATTTTGGCTGTCCATCAATGGTCTGTCCTCTTGGCAGTATGTCCAGCCCATTGCCATTTCAGGGATTTAACTCTGATCATGATGACTTCCACTCTTGTCATTTTTAGGATCCACGAGTTCCTCTTCTTATCTCTCCTGGTTACACCAAGCATGCACCTCTCCATTCTTTTTTGAGTTGTCTGCAGCCTTTGTATGTCTCTTTTAGTTAAGGTCCACGTCTCTGCACCATACGTAAGCACTGGAAGGATGCATTGATCCAACACTTTTCTTTTAAGACATAATGGCATATTGCTCTTGAAAATTATGCTGTTTCTTCCAAAAGCTCTCCAGGGAAGTTTTGTACGCCGATTAATTTCTTCATCAATGTGGCCCTCACTTGATATCTGCTATCCAAGATAAACGTACGTGTCTGTTATCTCCAGCTTTTCTCCATCAATCGATAAATCTTCATTTCTTGTAAAAGCATTGTACATCACTTTTGTCTTCTGAAAGTTCATTTTTAATCCCACTTCCTTACTCTTATCAGCAAGTTCCTGGATCATACTCTGCAGCTCTGATGGGGTAGTTGCAAAAATGACTATGTCATCAGCAAAACAAAGGTGGGTTAGATAATCTCCATTAATCTTTATCCCTTTGTTTTCCTAGTTCAGTGATTGAAAGACATTTTCCAATGTGGCATTAAAGAGCTTCAGAGATATGGTGTCACCTTGTCTCACTCCCTTTCCAATTTTTATGTGTGTTGTATTTTCAAACAGCCGAATCTTTGCACTTGCATTTTCATAGATGTTATTAATAATATTAATGCATGCATCTTCAATACCGCAGGACTTCAGAGCCATTGTAACTGCTGATGGTTTCACCGAATCAAAGGCTTTTTAATAATCGATAAAAGCCATGCACAATGGAAGTTCATATTCCCTCGCTCTTTCAGTTAGATCTCTCAGTACGTGGATATGATCTATTGTGCTGTAGCCACTCCTGAATCCTGCTTGTTCTCTCGGTTGAGCCATGTCCAGTGTTACCTTCAAACGGTGTGAAAGAACATTTGTGAAGATTTTATAAACCACTGATAGGAGGCTGATAGGTCTGTATTTTCCTGAGATCCTCAATGTCACCCTTTTTATGTAGCAGGATCATTGTAGCGTTGTTCCAATCCTCAGGAATCTTCCCTTCATTAAGGCATCGAGTGAAAATTTGGGCGAGTACTGTTTCGATTTTTCCACTTGCTTCTTGTATGATGTCTACAGCAATTCCATCTTCTCCTGGAGCTTTTCCCCGCTTCATGTTCTTGATTGCATGTGCAACTTCTGCTGATAGGACTGGAAGAACTCTGGTACTGGTACCTTTCATGATGTCTGAAGTACATGTATCATCCCTTTCATATAATTTGGAGTAGAAATCTTTCACTCTTGTCAAACTTTCGCCTCTATTTCTTGTTACGGAACCATCTTCTTTTCTCAGTGCCATAATCTGTTTTCTTCCCTTACTGAGATGTCCCTTTGCTATCTTTAGGCTTTGGTTGTTTTCAATTGCTTTCCTCACTAGTTCACAGTTGAATTTCCTTACGTCTTTAGTGATACTTTTTCGTACTGTCTTGCATAGCTCTATATATTCCACTTTGGAAGTCACATCTTCTTTAGTTGTCCTCATCTCTCTTCTTTTTTGCATCAACATTTTGGTTTTTCCTGATAATTTGTTCACATGTAACTTGTTCTTAGACCCAGCTAATTTTATTGCTGTTTCCATAAGAGCTTTGGTTACTTTTCTGTTAACTTCAGAAATATCCACTTCTTCCGATGTTAGGCCTTCTAAAGCAGAGAATCGGTTCTTCAGTTCCAACTTGAAGGTATTACGGTGTTTTTTAAGGTTGGTTATGTCAATATATTTTGTTTGTTTTATGAGCTTGCCACGTTCGAGTTTAGTGTTGAGGTGCATCTTACATCTTACCAATCTATGGTCACTACCTCTGTTGAACTTGTTTAGCACACTGCAGTTTTCTATGACGAATTTTTTGTTACACATAATAAAATCAATTTCACTTGTCGTCCCATTTGGATGTCTCCATGTCCATTTCCTGTGTGGCTTTTTCTTGAAAAAGGAGTTCAAGATGAAAAACCCTTCTGCTTCTGCAAACTCAACGAGAGTATTTCCACGCTGGTTTCTGTTGCCGTGACCGAATTTACCTACTGAAGTTTCATTCTGTTGCTGTTGCCCTATTTTTGCATTGAAATCTCCCATAATTATCTTCAAGTGCTGCTTACCTTTATTATTTAGATGACGAATTTCCTCATAAAATTCTTCAATTTCTTCTTCAGGATGACTTGTGGTGGGTGTATAAGTTTGAATAATCTGAGCCTGGTATCTTCTCGAGAGTTGGATAACGAGTCGTGCAGCTCTGTCAGAGGAACTTTCAACTTCTACTACTTTATCCTTCAGTTTCTTGTTTATTATAAATCCAACACCACTAGTTCTGGCAGTATCTGTCCCACGATAGTAGAAGAGATGTCCATTTTTCAGTTCAATGAGATCTTCTCCTTTTCTCCTTACCTCACTTAGCCCGACGATGTCCCACTTGATCCTTTGTAGTTCCTCTTCCAATTCAAGAAGCCTTGAATCAGAAGATAGGGAGTGTCCATTATACGTAGCCAAGGTCAGCATCAGATGGCAGCCTAGTCCTGGGGTCCGGGGATTCTTAGTACCCTCTGCCTTCATGTCGCACTGGCCGCTGCCTTGGCCAGGTACATTCCAGCTGCCGTAGACTGAGGGCCAAGATTTAAGTTGTGGAGTAATTTTGGAGGGGTTTGGCCATAACTCACCACGCTGGCCAAGCGGGTTGGTGAGTGTGGGATAGCATTTCCTCTAATCCTGATGGTATAGTTATACCGCTATTGGCGGTTGTCAGGGCCCCTTTAGTGGGAACAGGATGCACCACAAGAAAGCGGGGTTGACATTTGTCAAGGAGAGGCTGTGATGTTATGCATCACCTGACCTTACATCCCATATATATATATGTGTGTACAAATCGTAGTCAAATTATTTTCATCTAATTAATTAATTACTTACATCAAGTTTTTTATACTAAATACAAGTTTTTAATATCATTTTACATATATATATACAAATCGTAGTCAAATTATTTACACCTAATTAATTAAGTACTTACATCTTCTGAGTTTTGATGCTTTCAGATATTTTTAAGTTCTTACATCTTCTGAATTTTGATAGCTTAATGCTTTCAGGTATTTTTTATGGTCTTTAGAATTTGCAAATTCCGCCATGATATTACGAATGCGTTCTTCTACTTGTATAAACATTTTCTTCCTTTTTGGACCAAGTTCTCCTAATTCTTTTAATTGTTGTTTGTGCATCACACGTCAAATTTGGAAATTTAAAAACCTTAAAAAATGCCTGAAAGAATTAAGCTATCTTACCAAGTTGGACTAAGGACAAAAGCTACAAAATTCAGAAGATGTAAGTACTTAATAAATAGTTTGACTACAATTTGTATATATATAATGATATTAAGAACTTGTGTTTAGTATAAAAAAATGTAAGGTCAGGTGATGCGTAACATCACAGCCTCTCCTTGACAAATGCCAACCTCGCCTTCTCGTGCTGCATCCTGTTCCCACTAAAGCGGCTCTGACGACCGCCAATAGCAGTATAACTATAAAATCGGGATTAGAGGAAATGCTATCCCACACTCACCAACCCGCTTGGCCAGCGTGGTGTGTTATGGCCAAAGCCCTCCAAAATGACTCCACAACTTAAATCTTGGCCCTCAGTCTCCGGCAGCTGGAATGTACCTGGCCAAGGCAGCGTCCAGTGTGACATGAAGGCAGAGGGTGCTAAGAATCCCCGGAGGACTGGACTAGGCTGCCATCTGATGCTGACCTTGGCTACGTATAATGGATGCTCCTTATCTTCAGATTCAAGACTTCTTGAATTGGAAGAGGAACTACAAAGTATCGAGTGGGACATCGTCGGGCTAAGTGAGGTAAGGAGAAAAGGAGAAGATCTCATTGAACTGAAAAATGGACATCTCTTCTACTATCGTGGGACAGATACTGGCAGAACTAGTGGTGTTGGATTTATAATAAACAAGAAACTGAAGGATAAAGTAGTAGAAGTTGAAAGTTCCTCTGACAGAGCTGCACGACTCGTTATCCAACTCTCGAGAAGATACCAGGCTCAGATTATTCAAACTTATGCACCCACCACAAGTCATCCCGAAGAAGAAATTGAAGAATTTTATGAGGAAATTCATCATCTGAATAATAAAGGTAATTAGCACTTGAAGATAATTATGGGAGATTTCAATGCAAAAATAGGGCAACAGCAACAGAATGAAACTTCAGTAGGTAAATTCGGTCACGGCAACAGAAACCAGCGTGGAAATACTCTCGTGGAGTTTGCAGAGGCAGAAGGGTTTTTCATCTTGAACTCCTTTTACAAGAAAAAGCCACCCAGGAAATGGAGACATCCAAATGGGACGACAAGGGAAATTGATTTTATTATGTGTAACAAAAAATTCGTCATAGAAGACTGCAGTGTGCTAAACAAGTTCAACACAGGTAGTGACCATAGATTGGGGAGATGTAAGATGCACCTCAACACTAAACTTGAACGTGGCAAGCTCATAACACAAACAAAATGTATTGACATAACCAACCTTAAAAAACACCATAATACCTTCAAGATGGAACTGAAGAACAGATTCTCTGCTTTAGAAGGCCTAACATCAGAAGAAGTGGATATTTCTGAAGTTAACAGAAAAGTAACCAAAGCTCTTATGGAAACAGCAACAAAATTAGCTGGGTTTAAGAACAAGTTGCTTGTGAACAAATTATCAGGAAAAACCAAAATGTTGATGCAAAAGAAGAGAGATGAGGACAACTAAAGAAGATGTGACTTCCAAAGTGGAATATATAGAGCTATGCAAGACAGTATGAAAAGTATCACTGAAGACGTAAGGAAATTCAACTGTGAACTAGTGAGGAAAGCAATTGAAAACAACCAAAGCCTAAAGATAGCAAAGGGACATCTCAGTAAGGGAAGAAAACAGATTATGGCACTGAAAAGAAGATGGTTCTGTAACAAGAAATAGAGGCGAAATTTTGACAAGAGTGAAAGATTTCTATTCCAAATTATATGAAAAGGACGATACATGTACTCCAGACATCTTGAAAGGTACCAGTACCAGAGTTCTTCCAGTCCTCCCAGCAGAAGTTGCACATGCAATCAAGAACATGAAGCGGGGAAAAGCTCCAGGAGAAGATGATATTACTGTAGACATCATACAAGAAGCAAGTGGAGAAATCAATACAGTACTCGCCCAAATTTTCACTCGATTCCTTAATGAAGGGAATATTCCTGAGGATTGGAACAACGCTACAATGATCCTGCTACATAAAACAAGTGACATTGAGGATCTCAGGAACTACAGACCTATTAGCCTTCTATCAGTGGTTTATAAAATCTTCACTAAAGTTATCTCACACCGTTTGAAGGTAACACAGGATATGGCTCAACCGAGAGAACAAGCTGGATTCAGGAGTGGCTACAGCACAATAGATCATATCCACGTACTGAGAGATCTAACTGAAAGAGCGAGGGAATATGAACTTCCATTGTGCATGGCTTTTATCGATTATTAAAAAGCCTTTGATTCGGTGAAACCATCAGCAGTTACAATGGCTCTGAAATCCTGTGGTATTGAAGATGCATACATTAATACTATTAATAACATCTGTGAAAATGCAAGTGCAAAGATTCTGCTGTTTGAAAATACAACACACAAAAATTGGAAAGGGAGTGAGACAAGGTGACATCATATCTCTGAAGCTCTTTAATGCCACATTGGAGGCTGTCTTTCAGTCGCTGAGCTGGGAAAACAAGGGGATAAAGATTAATGGAGATTATCTAACCCACCTTCGTTTTGCTGATGACGTAGTCATTTTTGCAACTACCCCATCAGAGCTGCAGAGTATGATCCAGGAACTTGCTGACAAGAGTAAAGAAGTGGGATTAAAAATGAACTTTCAGAAGATAAAAGTGATGTTCAATGCTTTTACAAGAAATGAAGATTTATCGATTGATGGAGAAAAGCTGGAGATAACAGACACGTACGTTTATCTTGGACAGCAGATATCAAGCGAGGTCACATTGATGAAGAAATTAATCGGCGTACAAAACTTGCCTGGAGAGCTTTTCGAAGAAACAGTATAATTTTCAAGAGCAATATGCCATTATGTCTTAAAAGAAAAGTGTTTGATCAATGCATCCTTCCAGTGCTTACGTATGGTGCAGATACGTGGACCTTAACTAAAAGAGACATACAAAGGCTGCAGACAACTCAAAAAGCATGGAGAGGTGCATGCTTGGTGTAACCAGGAGAGATAAGAAGAGGAACTCGTGGATCCAAAAACTGACGAGAGTGAAAGACATCATGATCAGAGTTAAATCCCTGAAATGGCAATGGGCTGGACATACTGCCAGAAGGACAGACCATCGATGGACAGCCGAAATTTTAGATTGGATTCCAAGGGACAGGAAAAGACCCAGAAGAAGACCACATGGGAGATGGGTGGATGAAATTCGAAAGTATGCGGGAGTGACATGGAGGAGACTGGCACAAGACAGACCGTTGTGGAGGAAACTTGGGGAGACCTTCGTCCAGCAGTGGATTGATAATGGTTGACAATGATGATGATGATTAAGAACTTGTGTTTAGTGTAAAAAAACTTGATGTAAGTAATGAATTAATTAGATGTAAGTAATTTGACTACGATTTGTGTATATGTATATATCATCATCATCATCATTGTCAACCATTATCAATCCACTGCTGGACGAAGGTCTCCCCAAGTTTCCTCCACAACGGTCTGTCTTGTGCCAGTCTCCTCCATGTCACCCCTGCATACTTTCGAATTTCATCCACCCATCTCCCATGTGGTCTTCTTCTGCTGGGTCTTTTCTTGTCCCTTGGAATCCAATCTAAAATTTCGGCTGTCCATCGATGATCTGTCCTTCTGGCAGTATGTCCAGCCCATTGCCATTTCAGGGATTTAACTCTGATCATGATGTCTTCCACTCTTGTCATTTTTCGGATCCACGAGTTCCTCTTCTTATCTCTCCTGGTTACCCCAAGCATGCACCTCTCCATGCTTCTTTGAGTTGTCTGGAGCCTTTGTATGTCTCTTTTAGTTAAGGTCCACGTCTCTGCACCATACGTAAGCACTGGAAGGATGCATTGATCAAACACTTTTCTTTTAAGACATAATGGCATATTGCTCTTGAAAATTATGCTGTTTCTTCCAAAAGCTCTCCAGGCAAGTTTTGTACGCCGATTAATTTCTTCATCAATGTGACCCTCACTTGATATCTGCTGTCCAAGATAAACGAACGTGTCTGTTATCTCCAGCTTTTTTCCATCAATCGATAAATCTTCATTTCTTGTAAAAGCATTGAACATCACTTTTGTCTTCTGAAAGTTCATTTTTAATCCCACTTCTTTACTCTTGTCCGCAAGTTCCTGGATCATACTCTGCAGCTCTGATGGGGTAGTTGCAAAAATGACTACGTCATCAGCAAAACGAAGGTGGGTTAGATAATCTCCATTAATCTTTATCCCCTTGTTTTCCCAGCTCAGCGACTGAAAAACACCCTCCAATGTGGCATTGAAGAGCTTCGGAGATATGGTGTCACCTTGTCTCACTCCCTTTCCAATTTTTACGTGTGTTGTATTTTCAAACAGCCTAATCTTTGCACTTGCATTTTCATAGATGTTATTAATAATATTAATGTATGCATCTTCAATACCGCAGGTTTTCAGAGCCATTGTAACTGCTGATGGTTTCACCGAATCAAAGGCTTTTTCATAATCGATAAAAGCCATGCACAATGGAAGTTCATATTCCCTCGCTCTTTCAATTAGTTCTCTCAGCACGTGGATATGATCTATTGTGCTGTAGCCACTCCTGAATCCAGCTTGTTCTCTCGGTTGAGCCATGTCCAGTGTTACCTTCAAGCGGTGTGAAAGAACTTTAGTGAAGATTTTATAAACTACTGATAGGAGGCTGATAGGTCTGTAGTTTCCGAGATCCTCAATGTCACCTTTCTTATGTAGCAGGATCATTGTAGCGGTGTTCCAATCCTCAGGAATCTTTCCTTCATTAAGGCATCGAGTGAAAATTTGGGCGAGTACTGTTTCGATTTCTCCACTTGCTTCTTGTATGATGTCTACAGTAATTCCATCTTCTCCTGGAGCTTTTCCTCTCTTCATGTTCTTGATTGCATGTGCAACTTCTGCTGGAAGGACTGGAGGAACTCTGGTACTGGTATCTTTCATGATGTCTGGAGTGCATATATCATCCCTTTCATATAATTTGGAGTAGAAATCTTTCACTCTTGTCAAAATTTCTCCTCTATTTCTTGTTACAGAACCATCTTCTTTTCTCAGTGCCATAATCTGTTTTCTTCCCTTACTGAGATGTCCCTTTGCTATCTTTAGGCTTTGGTTGTTTTCAATTGCTTTCCTCACTAGTTCACAGTTGAATTTCCTTACGTCTTCAGTGATACTTTTTCTTACTGTCTTGCATAGCTCTATATATTCCACTTTGGAAGTCACATCTTTAGTTGTCCTCATCTCTCTTCTTTTTGCATCAACATTTTGGTTTTTCCTGATAATTTGTTCACATGCAACTTGTTCTTAGACCCAGCTAATTTTGCTGCTGTTTCCATAAGAGCTTTGGTTACTTTTCTGTTAACTTCAGAGATGTCCACTTCTTCCGATGTTAGGCCTTCTAAAGCAGAGAACCTGTTCTTCAGTTCTAACTTGAAGGTATTATGGTGTTTTTTAAGGTTGGTTATGTCAATAGATTTTGTTTGTCTTATGAGCTTGCCACGTTCAAGTTTAGTGTTGAGGTGCATCTTACATCTCACCAATCTATGGTCACTACCTGTGTTGAACTTGTTTAGCACACTGCAGTCTTCTATGACGAATTTTTTGTTACACATAATAAAATCAATTTCACTTGTCGTCCCATTTGGATGTCTCCATGTCCATTTCCTGTGTGGCTTTTTCTTGAAGAATATATATATAATATATATATTATATATATATAAGTAATGTATATATATATAAGTAAAATTATTCGATCAGCAGGGTCGCTTCGTCCACGGTAAAATATAACAGGGTCGCTACGCTCACGATTTCCAGAGGGTCGCTTGGCGCACGATCGCTTCGCCGAAACACGACACCTGCATAACTGCATTACGTAAGAGCAAGGTTCCCTGTTTGCTACAAAGGTTTTGTCAGTAGACTGGATAAAAAAAATAAGAAAACTTATCATTGTCAATTCTTTATGAAACTGGCTGAAATTTTTACACACTCCATAATCAGCTAAGAGTAGTGAACTCTCAAAATTTTGCTTCAATTGGTTAAAAACTTTTTTAATTAGCCATGAACATTTTTATTAAGAGATTTACGAGGGACAGGCACACAGGAATGTTTAATTAAAATTTTCATGGCTAGTTTAAAAAGTTATTAAACAATTCAGACGAAATTTTGCAGATCCATTCGTAACAAGGATTTATGGTACTTATAGAAATTTCAGACAGCTGTCTGAAAAATTCACGAAAATGCATTTTTGTGTTTTTCATTTAAGGTCAGCAATCATGTGAGCTGAAGAGGAAGTTTTTCCCTCTAGCTCTTGTCGCATTCTGCTGGCCCCACACAATATCACCCTCCCCTTTTCTGCCATCTATCTCCCCCAGTTCACTAAAACACTTGAAAGCCGCCAACATACATACACACACCCACACCCTCCCCTTATGTCGAACTCCTAGCAGTTAACAGAACTAAGTCATGGATTCTCAGTACGGAGACTGCACGCGCGGGAGATGTAAGATTAAACGTTTGATTTTTATCCACATAAAAATAAAAATGAGCAAATTTCTTAATGGTAACAAGGATTAAAAACAAACAAAACACAATTTTTAGCATTCGCTTTTTGACGATTCAGGTTAATTTTTTTTGGCGTATTGTGCTTGTCGCGATTTGGTGAAAAAGTGATAGGCAGGTTAAACACTGTCAGCTGGGCAGGCGCGCCCACCAAACAGTTTCTAGGGAGAACACTATTACGTATATCATTAGTAATATTTTTCAAATAGGGAAAACACATAAAATATTTTAAAAACCTTTAAACATATCTTAAACATTTTTTTTTTTGTCAGCTGGAAAATAAAAAAATCGATTTCTGAAACTTTTTTTTTTTTTTACCCGTCTGTTAACTGTAACTGTGACCGATGTTCGAATCCACGCGGATTTTAGGCAGTTGCAGATTTTAGGAATGGTACTGTACTCTCATTTTACTCCCTGGCAAAAACTTCCCCAGAGCTGCCTTAATTTCCCCGAACCTTGTTCGCGCGTTCGGACATATTCTGCACCCCTGGTAATGCATACATAGATTTGTCACTCAGCTGTCCAAGTTTCTCTTTATGGCTGCTTAGTAGCACAGACTCCAAAAATTCTCACTTGGTGGGGCTGGCAGCGGTGACTCTAAAAATGGCGAGCCAAAAGGAAAATGCTTGTTGCATGCTTCGATTTGAAGTGTCTAAATCTGTCATGATAGTGTGAGAATTCTGTTGACATTTTCAGAAGGATGCGCCACATGAAAATAGCATTTGTAAGTGGTATAGGCAGTTTGTGAAAACTGGATGCCTGTGTAAAGGCAAGAGTTTGGACCGTTCGAGCGTGTCCGATGCTGACATTGACAGAGTGAGGTAGACGTATCAGTGTAATCTAAGAAAGTCACTGGCCAGAGGAAGCAGAGAGTTACAAATGCTGAAAACAACATTGTGGAAGGTGTTGCATAAGTGGTTAACAATGAAATCATACAAGTTGTGGTTGCTGCATGCACTAAAAGCAGCGTGCGTGCTGCCCATGACATGCATGAGAAGATGGTTTCCTGAAACTTCTCATTTTCAGCGATGAAGCCACTTTCCATCTGAGTGAAAAGGTCAATATAGGCACAACATTCTTAACTGGAAGACAAAGCCTCCACATGCAGTGATGAGCATACGAGTGTGACTCCCGGAAGGCTAATGCCTTTTGTGTTGTCTTGCATGGGAAAGTGTGTGGCCTTTTTTACTTTGCCGAAGCAACAGTGACTGGTTCCACCTACCAGGACATGTTGGAAATCTGGTTGTTTCTACAATTGGACAGTAATTAAATTACAACTACATTTTCCAACAGGATGATGCTCCCCCTATTTTAATCATGATGTGAGATGCCTCCTCACTCGTGTTCTTTTACAGCGCTGGATTGGACATGCTGCAGATGTGGACAACCACCTTCTCCGGTGCCCACCCCAGTCCTAACGTTATGTAACTTCTTCCTGTTTAAGTACATGAAAGACATAGTTTACAGACCCCCAACACCCTGATCCCTCCAGGTAGGGATCACCTGTGCTGTGGAGGCCATCACACTGGACATGCTCAATCGGGTCTGGCAAGAATTAGACTGCTGCTTGGATGTCTGCTGGATGACAAAAAGTGCGTACATATACTTTGAGCGACACACATCAAAATTGGACAGTTGCACTTTTGATGGAGAGATGTCATGACTGTGTAAGGTAGTAAAAATAGAAAATACATGTCTGTTAAACTCCACCATTCTTCTATGAACACCCTGTATATGGCAAATGCTGTTATGGTAGGCTGTGTGTAGCCATGAACACATTCACATCCTTAGTACAAAGAAGAATGTTATTAGTGAGCCAGGGCTATAAAAAAGAGAAGGGCTGGTCCGTCGCTTTGTAAAACCGAATGCTGACACGGTCCTCATGAGAGAGCTTGGGGGCCAGTTGTGACGTCACTGTGCTGCTTGGTCATTTCCAGTGCCCAGTGCTGCTGGAATGCCATTGTAAGAAGAGTTTTCTGGCTTGCGCTTTATTCCATCAAACTAGATTATTTTATTGTTAGCGATATATTTAGTAGTGTACATGTAAAAAAAATTGATTGTGTGAATATTTAATAGTGCATCTACTGTGTGCATCTATATAACTATATAAATGGGTAGTTTAGCTGCGTAAATCGTGCACCTTTTTGTTTTTTTAACAATTGTTTTCGTGTTCCTCTGAAACATGTCAGAATAAACACAGGTACCAGAAAGGACAAAATATTGTATTGCTTGCTTTTTCCCAAAATAAACCAGTGCTGGTAAAAGAATAAATAAACAAGTCTTGAAGACAGGACTATGTTAATGTTATGTACACCAGAATTTGTAGCAAACATTTCATCATTGTGATTATGAAGATAATATGAACAATTGATTACTTGGATTGCCTTTGCAAAAGGTATTGAAATCTGACGCTGTGTCCAGCGCAAATGTACCTTCGTTAAATTCTGAAAAAATAACGCAGAGGACCCAAAGACACAGGGGAAAAAATATGTTCGAAGTGCTTTTGAACAATTAAATGAATCAAGCCCGAAGAAAATTGATCTGGTAATTTTTTCAGCGTTTTTTTCACTATTAGTTAAGAAAATTAACTAAAAGTGAAACGAACGCTGGAGTACGAAATGCGGAATCAGTGGTAATGTATAGAAGACAGAATGCCGTAACTGCAATTTTTTACAAATCTGTAATGATAATTTAATGGGAGAAAAAATACAACACTTGAAAGAAAGATCTCAAAAAAAAAAAAAAAAAAAAAAGGATCTCGCAAAGTTTCTGTTCAACAATCGAAAAGATGGGCCACATTTAGGAGATCTCTAATTTCTGAAATTCAGCAATTAAAAAGCAGGATTCAAATACGAAAAGATGGGCCACCTTTAGATCTCTACTTTCTGAAATTCAGCACTCAGCAGTTAAAAAGCAGGATTCAAATACAAGTGCTTTAGAAAAGGCAAATTAAAAACTTTGAAGAAATGTGCCAACTGCGTTTTCACTACGACTCAGTTCGATATGCCCAATACTGTAATGTTGAAAACATATGTGTAAAGAATTTTTGTTTCTTTTAAATAACGATGATGACAGAGAGTTTAGTTCATTCTTGTTCCCTTTATTCCAGGGCTTCAGGACATAATTTTTCTTACCTTTTCCACTGATTATTTCGCAGTTTCCGTGCGGCACTGGCTTCAGAGAACCCACCACCATGCTACTGCTGCAGCATGACTACATCATCACCTCCAACTTCCGGCTTCAGGGGAGCTAGCTCTATGGACCAGCCCTTCTTTTCTATAGCCCTGTTAGTGAGCACCACTGTTTGTGGAAAAACCTGTTTATTAGAATGTGCCACAACTAGTTTGAAAACTTCCAATCTGGCACTTATTGCTTCTCAGATAAGAAGCATTGTGAGAGGCTATCAAGGGTTGGTGAAAGCCGTGATGGAAACCAATTCTCATCTTACTGGTAGAAGAAATAGCCATAATCTTACTAGTGGAAAAAATAGCCATCTGCGTAGGAAATGAAAGTGGAGGCACCCAAATGGAGTAGTGAGTGAAATTGGTTTCATTATGTTAAACAAAAGAAATTTGTCTTTGAAGACTGTAGTGTGCTTAATAGGTTCAACATGGAGTTACCATAGAATTGTGAGCTGACTGGAATGATGCTACACTGATCCTGCTGCATAAAAGAAGGGACCTCGTGAATCTCAGGAACTACAGACCCATCAGCCTCCTGTCAGTTGTTTACAAAATCTCTGAGGTACTGCAGCATCACTTTAATGAAACACTGGGCATGACTCAATATACAGAACAAGCTGGGTTCAAGAGTAGCTGTATCACTGTAGATCATATCTGTGTGCTGAGAGAACTAATTGGAAGAGTGAACGCCACCCCAATGGCGCAGTGGTCTAAGTGAGGACTTCTGATCATTTGTCTGCGTTCGATCTGGGTTCAAATCCTGGTGACACATGGATACTGTATTTGTCATACAGCACTGGCTCTCTCCCTACCCTGGAACCAGTAGCCCTAAATTGGGCTTGGGTGACTACTTATAGCCCATTGAGTAGCTCAGGTGGTCGTTAACCCCCCCCCCCCCCAAAAAAAAAGATCAAATGAATATGAACTCCCAATGTATCATGGTTCGTACACGTCCTGGAATTCCATGTTGTCCTGGATATGTCCTAAAATTCTATTACAGGTTCTGGAATTTTATCCATTCTTGCCTTTTTGTCCCTGCTTGATGTTTTGTGGTTGAGGATTTTTCTACTGATATAACTTTATGTCTGACAAATTTCTCTCTCCACCACTGCAAAATGGAGGGGTTGCTCAATGTGGAAGAAATATTCTTCCACATTCAGCACCCCTCCATTAAAATTACTATTACGTGTGGAACAGTAATTACAGTCAATTCGGGGATGTCTGATTGCTGTGTTGATTATATCATGGAGGGTGCTGTTGGTTTTCTTGTCTGTTAGCAGTACTGAAGCAGCATTATTAGCATGACTTCTGTAGAAAAAGATTGTGTTTATGTCATCACTTTGTCTGTCTGGCCTGTGACACAATATCTCTGCAACTATTAGTGCAATTTGTAAAATTATTTTTGTATAAGTTTGAAATGTGAGAATGGTGATCCTTGCATTCTAGTTTTATTCTGATGCACAACTTTGCTGCTAGAGGATGTAAATGTAGATCCTATCAAATTCAAAATACATTTTATTTCACATATTTGTTTCTAAATATCCGATTGAAAAAATCTTTTTCCTTTCACTTTTATCGAAGACTATTTTAGTTACAGCACAAAACTTTTGCATACATTAGTATGGCGTAATGTATGCAAAAGTTTTGTAAAAATTAAACCTGGTTACACTTTTCAAGTAATGCATAGATTTTCCGGTAGGGGTGTAAAGGTAAAGCACAATTTTCCCAGTATCTCTGCTTCTAAAAGTCCAATTTGAAAAATTCTTCCTGCGTAAAATACAGCTCCTGATCAGAAATATTTTGAATGCAATTTCTCGTTTTTGGTAAAGAATGGTTTGGCCACCAGGGGCATAAGTGCTAATTTCTTCTGATGTATTTGCAACAAAATTGCAGCTTCTGGAAACTAGATTAAAAAAATTATTTCGTGAACCGATACTACCCACATCAGAAAACCTTTTGAGAATGCCTCCTGCTTAAAATAGTGCTTAGTTTTCCCACTAGGGGCGTAGATGTATCTTATTTTTTTCAATATCTCTGTTTGTGTGTGTCCGATACAAAAAATTCTTTCTTTGTTGGAGAGCATTTTTAGTGTGAAATGTCTCTCATATAATTTCAATTTTTTTAAACGCACAAGTGTGCCACTAGAGGGTGTAAGTTCACATTTCCGTTTACAGCAATATATGCAGGACTGAAAACGAATTGAAAAAAATTCTTTTTCGAGAGGTCAGATACTACAAACCATGAAAACTCCTTATGTGTACTATTTTTCTCAATATATGTACTTCTAAATATCCGATTTTAAAAATTATTTTAACACCAGATACCATTTACTTCATAAAATACTTTTTTAGGTTTGTATTTGAGAAGTTTTATAGTTCACAGTTTTGCTGCTAAGTGGTGTTTGTGTATTTCCATTTGCCACTGTATCTCTGCTTCTAAAAACCCTATTGAGAATTTTTTTTTTTTACTGCTTGCCACTCACTACAATCAAGATGGGGAGCGAATCAGATTTTTGCTACAATAAGACAATAAGATCTTCTTTAAACAATGCATAACTTGCCTCCGAGGGATGTAAAGGTCAAAATCTTTTTTTTTTTTTTTTTTTTGCTATCTCTGCTTTCAGAAGACATATTTGAAAAGTTCTTTTTCCTTAGCATAGCTTTTACCATGAAGCATAGATGCCAACTAGTACGGATTTTTGGTTGCTGTTACGGAAGTACGGAAACACCGCTGAAATTATGGAAAATCGCCATTTGATTTAATTTTCTGAGATAGAAAGCAAATTTTCATCAACTTAAAAATTTTTGTTGTTTCTTCAAGTTTTTCTGGGGGAAAAATTAAATGCTACATTCAGGGCTACCAGACCTGCGCCAATTGCGCACGCCCGAGCCAAAACGTTGTTCTTGCGCCATTCTGCTAAAAATCGCCATTTCGACGAAATCTGCGCCAATTTTGTGCCAAAAGTTAAAATTTACCGCTCATCGATATTTTAGCGTTACCTTACGACATTCGAAATCGATTCAGCGGTTAATTCGTACGTGAGATAATGTCATTCGCGGAGTCCCGTCCGGTTTTTTTTTTTTTTTTTTTTTTTTTGTCATTTTCGAGATCTATGCAAAAGTGAAGAAATTTCGGGATATTAGTTGGGGGGAAGGGTGTCGTATTCCTTCTGGGGATGTTGTTTTGTCTTTTTAAACGTTCGGAAACGGAAGTTAAACGAAGTGCAGATTTTCCCCATAATCGTATTTTATTTCTCTCGCGATGTTGCTTCTGTTCAGTATTGTTAAATATAATTTCATTGCATAATTTCAGCTTGAAATTGTAGGCAACGATTTCCGAAAACGGAAGTTAGGCCGCCCGAAAATTTCCCCGTAATCTTCGGCGACGAGATTCTCACGCTGATTCGAGGAATTCCATCCTTTTTTGTTATCATTTGGGACCATGTACAAAATCGATGCATAACTGAACTTAAATTTTGGGAGGATTGGCGGCGGCGGAAGGGGGGGGGTCGTTTTCTCCGTCGGAGGACGGAATTTCATCCTTCGAAAACGGAAAGTAGACGTAAGATTTTTCTGGTAATCATAATTTTTTTTTTTTCTCGCGATGTTTCCTCTACCCAGTATTGTTAGATATAATTTTATTCCATAAATATTTGTATTTCAGCTTGAAAATGTTGGATAAATTTCCGAAAACTGAAGGCTTGAAAAACCGTTATTTCAAGCCATGTTTCTCGATACAGCGATCGCAAAAAAATATTCGTGTGGAAGAACCAAGGCTACTGCACTAATTCAGCACATGGCCAGTGTTTCTACAAGTAATATCGTATCTGAAGTTAAAAAAATCCTTTTTCTGTATCTACGGACAGAAGTAATGATGCTCAAACAAATAAACTGTATCCCATTACAATAACATATTTTGACGAAAAAATAGGGAAAAATTCAACGTTTTGAACAATGAGTTTGTTAAAAAAAATATCTCATGGAGCTCATTTTCGTGTGACAATTCTAACCCTATGATAGGTCAAGTAAAAAGTGTTGTTTCTTAATGATGAATTTCTGAGTCATGCTCAAATTGCAGATGTAGCATTAAGGCAAAGTGTTTCTTTTGCATCAGTCCAATATATGTGTTCCCTGTATTCAGTTTTGAAACCAGAAGAATCTGACATGGTGGAATCGGAATTTGTTTACTACCAGTTTAAAAATTTTAACTGTGCTGTTACTTCTGGGAGAAAGGATGAAGTGTGACACAGAATTTCTTTAATGAAAAATGAAAGTGGCCAGTTGAAGTATGAATCATTAAGCAAAATTATGAAAATGGCAGATTTTAATAGTCCCTCATAGCAATGCAAGTACAGAAAGAATTTTCAGTATTGTGAAAAAACCATGAATGAATTCAGACCTAATTTAAGTACTCATGTGATGTCTTCTTTATTAGTAGAAAAAATAAACAGCATTGCACACAGTGAACTATGCTATCAGAAGAAGTTTTCACAAATTGAACTAAGGAAGGCCAAAATGGCAACTACAGCCAGTTTATCATAATAATTTGGCCAACATTCCATGGAATAATTTTTCTTCATGTCTGGAGGTAATTTATTATATTTTTCTGGTAGACAGTATTTTAAATTTTCCCACTAGCAAATTATTTTTTATTGTATTATTATTATTATTATTATTATTATTATTATTTTGTTAATAGTTCAGACAGATTAAAATTTGTTGCAGTGTTGAATACCCAAATTTGCCGCTGTAGACTTGAATTACTGAAAATTACTGAAAAAAAAATTTGTTACTGAAAATTACTGAAAAATGAACATGTTGGTTACTGAAAACTACTTTTAGAGGTTGGCATCTATGATGAAGAATACTTTTTGCCTATTTTCATCCTCTAGAAGGCATAGTTATATCATGTTTCCTTCTATATATCTTCTTTCTACCGTTTGATTTGAAAATCTCTTTATTTCGATATTCCTTCTGCTATGAGAAACTGTTTGTGCGCTATTTGTTAATTTTCGTAACATACTTTTTAGCCACTGGTAGAAGTAAGTAGCTGATGTTTTATAAGTAGCTGACTTCTTATTTTTTGTGGCTTATTTTGACCTTTACTGAAATTTGCTAATGCATGCTTCATGTAAAAATTTTCCATAAATCAGATAGCTTTCTAATATCAGAAACTTAAATCTAGTTGTTTCGTAGTATTTTCTGAGCTAACTAATATAACTTTCCATCTTCTGTAATTAGTTTTTGAATCATGCCCAGTTAAACTGCCTTGATCACTGATGAATGCAGCTATACACATTGCCCTTGGATTTAAGGTTTTCCTGTTATTCTCTTTCGTTTCATTTTGGAAATTTTTTTGCATACTTTGTTTGCTGGCGAGTACAAATTTTAAACATGGCTGTGACATCAATATTAGACGCTAAAGCATCAATATTATTATATGTTGAAAATTCCTCCCCTAAAAAAATGTAACACAAACCCTTACTCCCATGAATATTTGTTTAAGAAATAATAATCTTTTTGTTCCTTTGAAAAAGTTTCAAGTATTTCACCTTTCCTTATCCTTAAATTTCCAATGCAAGTAATATTTCAAAATAATTAAATAGAAATAGTGTTTTATATATTGATTGTGTAGTATATGAAAGCATTTCAGGAGTAATGCCAAACTTATGTTATAACTATAGATTTTATACCTATATATTTTTGAGTTTTTTGTTTTTCTTTTTTTTTCTATGATTTGCTTTAACAATTGAACTAAAGTCAAAGTAGAAAAATAAATTTTTCTCAAAATTAGTATGGTGTAATGTATGCAAAATTTTTTAAAAATTAAACCTGGTTACATTTTCAGTGATAGTTTTGGTATTTCCATATTTATCTGTTATTCTAAGTTTCTTATTAACCGCACAGACATCATTTTCAACATTCTTCATTAAGTTTGCTGAAGTATGTAGAGAGTTGTTTGTTATAGGTTACAGGTTGAACAGAAAACCTAGGGTTTCATGATATTTTAAGTAAGAGCATATATGGATTGTATGTCCTGGAAAAATGTCCAAAAGTCCTGAAAAAGTCCAGTAATTCTGTGATTGAAAAAGTGTATGGACAATGAATGTATGTTTATAGCTTTCATTGAGTATGAAAAGGCTTTTGATTCTGTAAATTTGCCCCAGTGGCACAGTGGTATAAGCGCTGGATTTCAGCCTTTCTCCTGAGATGGGTCCAGGTGCAAATCTGGGTGAGGTACTGATGTGTTTGTCTTACAGTACTGGCTCTCTTCCTTCCCTGGAACCTGTGGCCCTAAATTAAGGACAGGCTACTGCTTAGCCCATTGAGTTGCTCACAGTAATTGTTAAACCCATAATGAAAGAAAAAAAGACCTGTGAAACCAACATAGGAGTAATAATGTGTTTGAAATCCTGGGATACTGAAGCTTCATACCTTAGTATTATTGAAAGCATATTTGAAATTGCAAGTTCGAAGGTTCCACTCTTTGAAAATACAGCATGTATAAAAATTGATTAAGGAGTGTGACATAATAACCCCCCAAGTTCTTTGATGTCATATTACTAAGTGTCTTAATTAATGAACTGAAAAAACAAGGAAATAAAGTTTAATGGAGATTGTTTGGCCCACCTTCATTTTGCTGACAACTGTCATTTTTGCAAATAGCCCCTCATAGCTGCAAAGTATGATCCAGGAACATGCTTATAAGAACAAACAAGTGGTATTGAAAATGAACTTAAGCAAACAAAATTGATGCATACTTGTTTTACAAGAACTGAAGATTTGGCTACTGATGGAGCAAATCTAGAAGTAACCAATGCCTGCATTTACCTTTGACAACAGATATCAACTGAGAGCCATATCAAAGCAGAAGTTAATAGTGTATACTGGAGTACATCTGGAAGGAACAACACATTTTTCAATAGAAATTTATCATTATGTCTTAAAAAAAGTATTAAATCATGGCATCCTCCCAGTTTTTACTTATAGATCAGAGACATGTACCTTAACTTAAAGAAGTACAGTGAGATGCTTGCTTCTCATGTAACCAGGAAATATAGAAAGAGAACTCATGGATCAAGAAAATGGCAAGAGTGGATGACATCATGATCCATGTAAAGACCATCAAGTGTCAATGGGCTGAACATATTGCTGGAAAAACTGGCCACCAATGGACAACTGAATTACTAGACTGTATACCAAGGAACAGTGAAAGACCCAAAAGAAGACACATGGAGATGGGCAGATGAAATTCAAAACCATGCCTAATTAATATGGAAGTGAATGGCTCAAGACAGCAAGTTGTGAAAGAGACTTTGGGAGACCTTTGTCTTGCAGTGGAGTAAGAATGGTTGATGTCTAATATCCTTTACTGGTTTTGTTGTGTTGGCTAATTTTATGTCCATGCCTTTGCAAATAAAGCATTACCAATTCTATCACACCTATAAATTTCTGTAATATTATGAGTTCTACTTTCCAAGACATTTTTAATTGCTGTAAATAACTTAATTTTCATATTTGGAATTACAGAGCAGTCGTGAGAAAGAACGTCTGGATGTAACAAAGCTTTTAGCGACGATATTTTCAGACAGCAACTCTGACGTAGCAACACAGAATAAACCTCTTTGGAACTACTTTTTAGGAAAGGTAATAGATAATTCTCTAATAAGGCCGTGGTATTATTACTGAACACTGCTCATACTTCAAATTTTACACATGCCCTAAATGTGTTCGATTCCTTTTTTTTTTTTTTTAAATCATAAAATGATGTTATGTGGTCTACCACACTAACCTCATTCATTTTGTAGTACTGCAAAACATACAGCAAACTCACTGGAGCCATTTGTTTTCATTTTCTATAGAAAAATTACAGTCTTGTCAATTTGTAAAGTTACCTTTAATCCTTTATATTGATAAAATGATGAAGACTTGAATAATTGAAAGTCTTAGTAACACTTCAGTCTGATTGTTATTTTGTATTAACTCATTGTCTGAAGGTTAAAAGCAATTGCTACAAAATTTTGTTTGTTCAATTCTTTTTGTAGCATTTTTCCCCCTCTTGCGTAGCAATTTGCTGCACAAGCTTTTACTTGCATAGCAGTTTACCATTTTTGTATAGCACTTAGTAAGAAATAAGTTTTCACGAGTTATACACAGGCTAACCTTAAATATCATAGTTTTAGGACTGGTCTCACAACTTTCAGCTGTAGAATTAGATTTAAAATATATGTATTTTTTTTTAATTTACAAAACCTTTAAATAAATAAATATATTCAGTTTCAATCAGTGAATAATGATTCAAATCTTAAAGTTTGAATGCAAATATATTTGAAATATTTAAAACAGTACCTTAATCAAAATCACAAAGTGGCTCAACATGCACATTTTTAGTAGTTTTCTGCTTCTTTAATGGACATGAACCATATGGTAAATTTTCCAGATGACGGAACATTTTGGAAAAGAATATTTCAGTAACATTTACTAGTGAAAAGCTGTTTAAGTCTGAACCTTCTAGTGATGTTTGCAATAGTGTGTTGAGTGTTGTTGTTTTTCATACCATTTCGAAAATCAGATTTAACCATTTTCATCATGGAAAATGCTTTCTCCAATTTCGCATTAGACACTGGAAAATCCTTAGTATGCTCAAAATATGGCACAGATTTTTGAAGTTTTCACTGTAATTTTTGCACACACACTTCCAAAGCTCATTTCCTGAAAGATGCCTCAAATTTGAGTGCCAGAATGTTTTGAAATCTGTCTAGTCATTACAGGTTTTCTTCTGTTATTCCGTATTGCTCTAACAAATCTTTTTAATGCCTAAACAAGTACTGAATTTCTTCCACTCCAAACAAGGCAAGTCTGTTTTGTTCAGATGGATACACTTTATCCTGGAGAATCATCATTACCACATTTATAAGTTTTGATTTATGTAAATCAGCAAATCTGCTGAAGACTACATCATGCAAATGAGTTAGAACAACATTATAACTGTTTTTAAGCACATGTATGGATGAGCAGTTGGTCAAAGGAATTCCTTTGTAAGTTTGGCTTACCCCTTCTCGAAATTCATCTGAAGTTTCATAATTCATGAGTCTACTGAAAACTTCAGGAAAATTACCATTTTTCCTATTTTCAAGCATGGAGTATAATCTCTGTAGAATGGTCAATGCATACATCATATCCACTTCACCTTGGAGTGCAAGTGACTACTTGGAAAAATGATTCAAGATCTCATTGAAAAATAAAACCCATGCAATGAATTTTGCAGTCTACAGTTTTTTAATCAAACCTGTTAACATGGGTTTCATAAAAGTTTCAGCAGACTGCTGAGACTTTTCTGAAGCCCATGTCTCTAGCTGCTGAATATAACACTGTAGTTTTGAATGAACAGTTCCATCAACTTTTTCTTATGTGACACCCATCTCACACCCTGTACTCAAGATGTTGGCATTGATGCTATATTATCTTGATTTAAGTTACAGTAGAGACAATCTCTAAACTGATGTAGACGATTTGGACTTTTGCTGTAGAATTCATGGACTTCACTTAGTAATACAAATATGTCTGCAAGGTATGTTGACTGAACATAATCTTTAACACTTAGTTCTAAATGATGACTAAGGCAGTGAACTGTGAGCAACCATGGGCAAATTTTTTTAATTCAGCAGCAACCCCATATTTGGGACAAATTTACTGATGCTCTATCATCTAGAAAACCCACAAATTTCTTTTCAATATCACTAATTCCAAAACAGTCCAGAGTTCCTTTTAGTGCAGTGAGAATGCTACTAGCTTTTCCAGTTTTCAAATCTGTTATTTAAAAAAAATTATGTTGCACATCACAACTGTTAATATCCACGAAGGTAGAAAAAAAAATAGTTCCTTTTCAGTAATGCTGATATCAGTGGAACCATCACAACAAATAGTATAGTAAGTATTATTTTTAATTAATTTCTCAGATTGTTTTCAATGTCTTCTCCAATGCACTCTGTAAATTCTTCACATTTTAAGACTGTATTGTAGGTATCCCCAAAATCTACTCCATGACCTTTTATTAATTCTACTAATTTTGGAAATTTATTAAAAGCCATCCCTTCCTTTGCTAAGACAAATGCGATGTCAACTAATTTTTCAACATGCTTTTTTATATCATCACTTACCGAAGTCATTGATCTACCAATTGAGGTTTTCAAGAAAAAAATCTTGAATTGATCTAGGTTTGTTCTTTTCATTAATGGCATAACTGTGTATATCAGATTTTGCATGTTTAATGCAGTTGTCTTTCTTTAAACTAGAAGCACATATTCTGTCAATGAACGAAGAGCTGAAGTTGTGGAGTCCTTGCAGTGCTGATTCATGTTTTTGGCACACGTCACAATATATTAATGTGACAGCATTGTCAACATTACACTCACATTTTAGCCATACATTGCAAGGGTCAGTTTCTCCTTTCCACTTTTTGAAAATATTAAATTGGACAGTTGAATTTTTTGCCATGGCTACTGTTGTTTGTGGTGGAAAAAGAACTAATGAGGGAATCTTCAACAGAGAGTGAAAACCATGTGTCACATGGGATATCTCACCCTTCCCTTTGAAGGTACGTACGGCACATGCTCAGCTTGGCATCGTTAGGAGGCAAATTCTTTGGGATGCAACTATACTCACCTGTCTGAGGGTAACTGTTTAAAATAATGTAGAGCACAGAATGCAGCTTTTAAATCTTGCTTTTTTAGTTTCCCCTCCGAAAAACTTGAACCAACAAAAAAATTTGAATTCAGTAATTTGTAACCAGACTTATTTACTTCAGCAAGAAATCATTATTATAGCTACCTGTTTGATGAAAAAATAGCTATCAGAAGCGGAAAAAGCAAATGGCGATCTGTAATTTCAAGCAGCATGTCCGTACTCCATAATTCTAAGCAAAAACCCCCTAAAAACACAGAAAATCCGTACTAGTTGACATCTGTGCAACAGCCAATAAATTTGGTTATTGTACAAATGCTTTGTCTGTTTTTTTTTTTTTTTTTTTTTTTTTGGTGGTACCCATTTCCTACGCCCAGTGGTCATGGTAAGTTTTTGGACAGGAAGTAAAAATGCTTCTTACATGATTTTCAAGGAGTATTTTGAAAATCATGTGAGAAGTATTTTTACTTCCTGTCCAAAACTTAACACACACACACACAAGCATTTGTGTAACAACCAAATTTACAAATACATACATACATACATATCACTATAATTTTTTACATACATACAGATCACTATAATTTTTTACATACATACATACAGATCACTATAATTTTTTACATACATACATACATATCACTAAGCTGTTCTCTAAGATTCAGAGGTTAGCTTCACAAAAAAATACAAACTACCAGATAATTTTTACTTACTGTTCCGTATCAAACTTCTCCATGTTCAGTGATCTTGACATACAATTTGGGCTTCACCGACGTCTATCACACAACATGCACAAGATCTTCTATGCTTCATATTCATAATGTTTTTCTCATGCAGACACTCCTAAATCTGATCCTCTCATGACTTCCTTGGCCTTCCTCTGCACAGCCATGCAGGACTCTCTTGAGGACCCATAATTCCTGTGAAAAACCTCCTAAAGCAGCTATGACTTTCAATGAAGAATTCACTTGCCTACTAATTTCACCATCCAATTTCTTCTCTCTGTCAAACATGCTTCCTAAATACACAAATTCATTCACCTGGTCAATCACTGTGCCATTTAGACTTATATTACATTCAGTACTACCAGTTCCTCTCTCAAAAACCATAACTTTGATTTTTCCCTTATTTATACTCAGTTTGAATTTCATGCAAACTTCATACATCCGGGACAACATACTCTGCAACTCACTTTTGCTCTCTGCCAACAGGGCAATGTCATCAGCATACAACAATCTGCACACACGGATATCACCAAGACATAAACCATTATTATGTATTTTGGCATCACGCGCGCATGCATTCATAAATATATTAAACAGCCATGGTGACATTACACAACTTTGTCTGACTCCTGCACCAATAGAAAACCATTTTTGATAAAACACCATTCACTCGTACACAAGCTCTACTGCCAGCATACATGACTTTTACACTATTACAGACATGCCAACTCTCCAGATTTAGGCAGGAGACTTCGGATTTTCAGTCCTTTCTCCCGTCCTCTAGATAAATGTCAATGTCAAATTCTCCCAATTTTTGCCGATAATTAGCCATTACAATGGTTAAAATTCCATCAACCACCGCCTTGGATCAATGCAAAAGAAATTCCAAATATTTCAGACCACTTGTGAAATCTTTTTTCTGCGTTCAATGCAAGACGGCATTACAGTAATCAGTTTCGTACTTTTCCTCTCCTCATATCTGCAAAAAAAAAAGGGGGGAAAAAAAGGAAAGAAAAAAATAAAAAGTGTGTCGATGACAAATACTATAAATACGTATAAAACTTTTTCCGAAGTTAAAAAAAAATTATAGACTCCATGTTTCTCCAAAATAGTAAATAAATACTTCTTCAAACTGTAGTTTGGAAAGAAAGAACAACTTTTATGGAAAAAACTGCAGTTATATTTAAAAAAAAAAAGAAAGTAGTTAATGGATGCATAGTAATAAAAATTGAAAAAAATTAATGTGCAACTTCTAAAGTTTTCAATGGATTCTGGCAAAAATTAAAGCAGAACTTTATGTTTTAACATCTCATTCACTGCAAAAACTGCACTGACTTTTAATTAAAAATCGGAAAAAAATTGCTTAAATTTTTTTCTTCGAATTCCATTGTCATACGAGGCATTCAGCAAAGAGCTCACCCTCTGTGGCACTAGAACGTCGGGAAGGGTCAGTAATTGATTGACAGATAGAAACTGCCCTGCTTTCTCCTTGCAGTTCTGTCAACCTCTGGCCCAACAAAGCCACGCGCTTTCTAAGTGATGATAGACAGTTTAGTTGCAGCAAATTCACTTAACAACAAAAGGGAGTAGTTATAGTTGGCCTCGTCTTGTAATGAAAGATGATATTAGTACAATGCTTTTTGTCACCTTCGCGCACAACCTAAAGAAGAAACGAAAAACAGATGGCTGCTATTTTATTCGAAAAAATAACAACATGGGGGCTATTTTCCTTTTTCATTACCTTGTGGAATCAATGTACCTGAAAATGAATTTCAGTAGGGAAAGTGGGGTGTTGATTTTTGCACTTTTTTTTTTACTCCAGAACTTTTAGTGGTTGGCAAGAACAGCGCTCTGGCCGGTTTGTTTTTGCTTCATGATTTTGCTACTGACATACTCTCTCGATAGATTGCAGTGTTGAAAAGAAAATATGCAACTAGTTTTAACAAGTCCTGTACTCAAGATTATCTGCCTATTATTGCTTCTAGAAAGGGAAGTGCATGTGCATTTTATACCAATTTCCACTCCAACATTTCTATTCTTCATGGTGGAAAGAGTGATATTACAAAACACTTGAAGGGACAAAAACACAAGGATTTTGTCCAGGTGATTGAACAGAATGAAAAGATTTTGAATTTCGTACTCAAGATCACAGTGTTATACATGCAGAGACTTATTTTACAGGATTTCTTGTGCAGCACAATCTTCCGGTCACCAGAGTCACAGAATATAGACGTACATTCGTACGCCGTACGCGGGTAGTTTCCAAATTATTAGCAGATTTTGCAGATAGTTTTTGCTTGTAAAAAATAATGAAACAGATCTGTTTCATTAGGATTTCTAACCAGAAATTATTTGCTTCTCAAGGCTTGAATGCTCACCTATATGATTTTCTATGAAAAAATACTTAAAGTCAATATAGGGCCAAGTTTTTTCGGATGTTTTTTCATTTGGTCATTAGGTTTTAACGAAGACTTCGTATGTTCATTGATTTTTACCCAAGACTTGGTTTTTAAGCCATACTCACCTTAGAAGAACCAGAACTTCAATTTTTAAAAATACTTAAAGTCAATATAAGGCCAGGTTTTTCGAATATTTTTCTTTTTGGTCATTAGGTTTTAACTAAGACTTCGTCTGTTCATTTGAGTTTTAACCAAAAACTTCGTTTTTAAGCCGTACTCACCTAAGAAGAACCAAGACATTTTAAAAAATACTTAAAAGTCAATATAGGGCCAGGTTTTTCGAATATTTTCATTTGGTCATTAGGTTGTAAATAAGACTTTGTTTGTTCAATGAGTTTTTAACCAAGACTTCGTTTTTAAGCCATACTCACCTTAGGAGAACCAAGTCTTCATTTTTTAAGCCATACTCACCAACAGGGTACCTGCAAGTGTGAACATGTTACCAAATTTTTGGCATGAATCATAATATTTTAACTTCAAAAATTGAAAACAATAAAACGAATAGGACTACTAAAAAAACATTGTGAGTAAAAGCCTTTTTTATTCTATTTTATAGTAATATCATGTTTCAAATGCAAGGAATTTTCAACTTCCGACGTCCAGAATATAACTTGGAAAAAGCGAACGCTAAGAATTTTCAAATAATTGAAGATATTCAATGTAATTTAAGAAGTTTTCACTAGATTCAAGTGAACTTTTCAGGCTAACTTAATTTGTCCAAGCTACAGCATCTATAAAAAATTCAGCTTTTTAAAATGAAAGTTCAAAAAAATTAATTTTTCACATTTTTGTTCTCAGATAGGTAGGAAATACAGCAGTGAGTGGCTAACGGGGCTCAGGATGAAAGGGGGAAGTGAATGTTACATGCCCATAGGTCTCCTCTGTGCTTTGCCTTTCCTGTGAACAAAATCATCTTTCTAAACATCTTAATACCAAAAAGAAAAAAAAAACAGTACATACTTTTAAAAGTTTCTATTGGATTCAAGCAAAATTTGTAGGGTAACCTTATAAAACCAAATAATGGCATATATGTCAAAAATTCAGCTTTTGAATGGTGCATACCTGTTGGTCTTGTTTCCTGCTCTGCTCTTTCCTCAGAACTAAAAGTTGCAGTTATTCATTTGTGTTTTATTTTTTCATTTCCGTATTTTGCTTGCTGTTTTTTTTTCTTTCTCTGTTCCTTAGCCCAGCAGTGGTTGCGCCTGTGATGCATCTTAAAGATATCGCGGTGGATCATCATGACCAGTTTATTATTTAATTGATTTTATTATTTTTAAAACTCTATTGGTATCATTGAACACTGGTTTTAGAAATATAAAAGCAACCATACTTTTATATTCTTTTTGCACACAATTACAGATTTGTTAAAAGAAATTTAATACACAAAATAACATTTAATTGCATGCCATTGGATTCATAATGCAGCATATATTAGTATAATACATGCTGCATTGTAATGTGTCCTTTGAAGATTCTTTTTTTTTTTTTTTGTGGATGTACACTTTTATTTAGAAAAAAGTATAAAGGGAAGTGATGCTTTTAAATTGTGTCAGACTTTATGCAGAAAAGAAACACAGAAAATAAAAGGTGTCAACAAAGTGGTTATCACCGATGAATGTGGTGAATCATTTCCTTGATCAGTAGGAGTCCTTATGAAAGTTCTGCTATGAATATGAAGTAAAGACTCAAAGAAATTTAATCAAATTAAAGAAACCTTTGAGCCTCCTGCTACAAAACTGTATCTGCTTTTCCTCCAGCATGTACTGTCATTATTTTGCAAGACAGTTTTTTATGCAACAAGAAAACCCACTGATACATAAACTATGAAGAGAGCTTCTGTCTCTATTTACAGAAATAGTGTCAAGGTTTATGAAGCTATTAGCTGTAGGTAAAGCTGAAAATGTTTTTCCCAAGAAATTTACTGAGCATTAAGCTTCAAAAATCTAAGGATGATCTGATTATAGGATCAAAAACATGCTAGCATTTGATGGGAGACTGTTTAACAGGAGCAGAGAAAAATGGTTTTTATAAATCGACATGTGCATACTACATGGAAGCACGTCATTATATGCCAAAGAACTTCCCTTTGCAAGATGTTTTGCAGGATGCTGAAGTTGCAGGTATCCATCTCATATTTCAGAGTAAATTTTATTCTGTGGATTTTTTTCTGGAGCTCTTTCATATGGTGACTTAGAGAAAGAATTCCATTGAGATTTAGTTTTCTTCATATCAAGTGGACACATTTAGTGTTGATGTGCTGAACTGTGCTCTAAAGTTGATACAACTTGGAAATTAAAAACTGGTCAAATTTGTGATCACAATGGAAAGCCAAAATACAAACACTTGGCCCAACTGATATTTGATATTATTGTTTTGCCACACAGTAATGCAACCTGGGAAAGAATATGTTCAGCTGAGTTAGTAAAAATTTCAATGAATTCAAGGTAAATATGAATCTTCACAGCTTGGAAGCACTAATGATTGAAAAATCAGAAGTGGCTACTGCAGGACTTCCATGCTATCACTGACAATTTATAGAAGATGAACTTAAAAAAGCTAAGAAGGCATCATCATAATCATCATCATCATCAACCATTATCGATCCACTGCTGGATGAAGGTCTCCCCAAATTTCTTCCACAATTGTCTGTCTTGGGCCCGTCTCCTCCACACCACTCCAGTATACTTTCAAATTTCATCCTTCCATCTCCCATGGGGTCTTCTTCTGGGTCTTTTCCTGTCCCTCAGAATCCAGTCTAAAATTTTGGTTGTCCATCGGTGGTCCGTTCTTCTGGCAACATGTCCAGCCCATTGTCATTTCAGTGATTTCACTCTGGTCATGATGTCGTCCACTCCTGTCATTTTCCTTATCCACAAGTTCCTCTTCTTATCTTTCCTGGTTACACCAAGCATGCATCTCTCCATTCTTCTTTGAGTTGTCTGCAGTCTTTGTATGTCTAAGTCTCGGTCCAGTTAAGGTCTATGTCTCAGCTCCATACGTAAGCACTGGCAGGATGCATTGATTAAACACTTTTCTTTTGAGACATACTGGCATACTGCTCTTAAAAATTGTACTGTTTCTTCCAAAAGCTCTCCATCCAAGTTTTATACACCAATTAATTTCTTCTCACTCGATATCTAATGTCCAAGATAAATGTAGGAATCAGTTGTCTCAAGCTTTTCTCCATCAATCGATAAATCTTCGTTTTTATTGTAAAAGAATTGTACATCACTTTTGTCTTCTGAAAGTTCATTTTTAATCCCACTTCTTTACTCTTGTCAGCAAGTTATTGGATCATACTCTGCAGCTCTGAAGGGGTAGTTGCAAAGATGACTACATCATCAGCAAAATGAAGGCGAGTTAAGTAATCTCCATTAATCTTTATCCCTTTGTTTTCCCAGTTCAGTGATTGAAAGACATTTTGCAATGTGGCTTTAAAGAGCTTGGGAGATATGGTGTCACCTTGTCTCATTCCCTTTCCAATTCTTATTTGTGTTGTATCCTCAAATATCCGAATCTTTGCACTTGCATTTTCATAGATGTTATTAATAATGCTAATGTATGCATCTTCAATACCGCAGGATTTCAAAGCCATTGTTACTGCTGATGGTTTCACGTAATCAAAGGCCTTTTCATAGTCAATAAAAGCCATGCATAATGGGAGTTCATATTCTCTTGTTCTTTCAATTAGTTCTCTCAGTACATGGATATGATCTATAGTGCTGTAGCCACTCCTGAATCCAGCTTGTTTTCTTGGTTGGGCCATTATACTTGTCACTAAATAAAAAATGAGATACTTCTAAATAGTGTGGAAGAAATATTTTTCACATAGTGCATGGAAATGCATCAGAATTATTAACACAGCAATCAGACATCCCTGAATTGTGTGTATTTTACTGTTTCTCACTTTACATTAATCACATCAGAAAACTTGAAATTTACATTGCACTGAAGCAGGAATCGAACCCGCATCTCCTGATCTGCTTGAACGAATACTGGGAGATGACATGCTTCTGGGGCTAGCCATTGGCCAGAGATGGCTGGCTGTGTGGTCATCCGAGCATGCATATAGAGCCTGCAGCTGTGTGTGTGTTATGGTTCCAGTTGGCTGTTTCACATAAACATGCTGGAATAAAACCCCTGAGAGTTGGTAGTCTTTTGGCCAGTGTCACACAGAACTAGCTCAACAATATTTATACTGAAGTTTAATTTTGTGTCAGCTTCTTGGGTGTAATAAAAAACAAGGAAGGTGACACTGAATTTTCGGGTGTAATGAGCACGTCTTTTGATTCCGTTCTGATTCCAATTAAATTTATCAAAGCTATTCAGAGTCAATGGAACCGGTATGGAAAACAATAGTATCTGACGGAAAAAAAAAGTTTTTCAATCGGGTTTTTAATCCCACAGATATTGCTGTAAACGGAATCGTGATCTTACGCCCTCTAGTTGCAGACTTGTGCGTTAAGAAAAATTTGAATTTACATGAGAAACATTTCGCAGCAGAAACGCTGTCTAACAAAAAAAGAATTTTTCAAATTGGGCTCTTAGAAGCAGAGATATGTACAAATTTAAGATATGCATCTATGCCCCCAGGCAGGAAAACCATGCATTATTTTAGGAAGAAAGTATTCTTAAAAGGTTTTTTGTCGTGAGCGGTATCGGTCCAAGAAACAAAATTTTTAGTCAAGTTTTCAGAAGCTCAGATTTTGTTGCAAATGCATCAAAAGCAGAAATTAAGTCTTACGCTCCCTGGTGGCCCCATTCTTTACCAAATATTAGAAACTATACGAAAAACATTTTCCATCAGGAGCTGTATGCGATAAAGGAAGAATTTTCAAATTGGAGTTTTAGAAGCAGAAATAATTCAGGAATGCAATATATCTTTGCGCCCCCTAGTGGAAAGTTTATGATTTACTTGAAAATTTGGAATTTATATGAAAAACATTTTGCATTGGAAACACTATCCAACAAAAAAGGATTTTTAAAATCAGGCTCTTAGAAGTAGAGGTATTGACAAAAATAAGATATATATCTATGCCCCCTGGTGTAGAAACCATGTATTATTTTAAGAAGAAAATATTCCTAAAAGGTTTGTCGATGTTAGTAGTATCAGTCCACAGACAATATTTTTTTCAATCGAGATTTTAGAACTTATATTTTGCTGCAAATACATCAGAAGCTGAAATTAAGGCTTACGCCCCCTGGTAGCCAAACCATTTTTTACCAAAATTAGAAATTATACGCAAAAGATTTTCCACCAGTAGATGTATCTATCTGCTGAAGAAAAAAATTTAAAATCTGAGTTTTAGAAGCAGAGATATCTGGGGGAAACGCAATTTACCTTTACGCTCCCTAGCGAAAAGTCTATGAATTACTTGAAAATTTTGAAATTATATGAAAAGCATGTCACCCCAGAAACTCTATCCAATGAAGAAAGAATTTTTTCAAATTGGACCATTAGAAGTCGAAATATTGACAAAACTAAGATATACATTTACTCCCCTGGAGGAGAAATCATGCAATATTTTAAGTAGAAAATATTCCTAAAAGGTTTGTCGATGTTAGTAGTATCAGTCCACAGACAATGTTTTTTTCAATCGAGATTTTAGAACTTCATATTTTGCTGCAAATACATCAGAAGCTGAAATTAAGGCTTACGCCCCATGGTAGCCAAACCATTTTTTTACCAAAATTAGAAATTATACGCAAAAGATTTTCCACCAGTAGATGTATCTATCTGCTGAAGAAAAAAATTTAAAATCTGAGTTTTAGAAGCAGAGATATCGGGGGAAACGCAATTTACCTTTACGCTCCCTAGCGAAAAGTCCATGAATTACTTGAAAATTTTGAAATTATATGAAAAACATGTCACCCCAGAAACTCTATCCAATGAAGAAAGAATTTTTTCAAATCGGACCATTAGAAGTCGAAATATTGACAAAACTAAGATATACATTTACTCCCCTGGAGGAGAAATCATGCAATATTTTAAGAAAAAAATATTCTGAAAAGGTTTATCGACAAGGACATGAGTGGCATCGGTCCACGAAATAATTTTTCTATCGAGATTTTAGAAGCTCAGATTTTATGGCATATATACGAAGCAAAAATTAATGCTTATGCCACCTAGTGGCGAAAAGTATTCTTTACAAAAAAATTAGAAATTATATGCAAAAGATTTTCCATCTGGAGCTGTATCTGCTGAAGAAAACATTTTTCAAATCAGAGTTTTAGAAAAGATATATCGGGGAAAACATAATTTACTTTTACGCCCCCTAGCGGAAAACCTGTGCATAACTTGAAAAAGTAACTATACTAAAGTACTCTTCGACATAAATGGAATCGAAAAATAAAAGAATTTTTTCAATCGGATGTTTAGAAACATATATGGAATAAAATGTATTTTGAATTCAACATCACTGCTTCTACACCCTTTAGCAGCAAAATTGTACATCGTAAAAAACAACAACGAAATGAAGGATCTTCATTTGCATATTTCGAGCATCCCAATGCAAAAATAATTTTTCAAATTGGACTAATAGCTGCAGAGATATGGTGTCTACAGACGGATGGATGGACAAACCGATAACATATGCACATTTTTTTTAAACAAAATATGTGCTAAAAAAGTAGAAATCTGTATGGAGAAATTGCCATAAAAAGAAATTCTTTGGAGGAAGTTCAATTGCATTTTCTTTGTGTCATCAGTTCATCAGTATTAATCTATACCAAAAATTAACTTCCCTGAAAACTGATGATAGATTCCAATTTCTAAAACAATGTTGTATTCCTTTTTATTATTTCACAGAAGTTAATCACAACCAGGCTTTTCTTTCTAGGATTAACCAAAATTCAGGTTTGTGAAATATAGGCACTCCTGTTATTCACGTTGATTTGTAAGTTATGTCATAGCAATTGCTTTGAGAATAAAATGCATTTTTATGGATGAAATGAAAAAGCTGCCTTTGTGGAAAATTTTGCATTTTATCTTTGTTATGATTGAAGGTAGTTGAAGTTAAAAGTAGTTCTGGAAAAGTTACACTTTACATAGTTCCTGTGACTTTATGTTTTGATTATTGAGAATTGTTAAATAGCAATGTTCCTTGACAAAATTTATCTTTCTGTAATACCAGTGCATTAAGAAAAGCACTTTTATGAGTAAATGAGTTTCAAGCAATAGCATGAAAAATGGTGCTTCTTTTTTTTTTTTTTTTTTTTGTCATGCTTTTTTGGAAAGGAGTACATACTTATAGTATCACTGTGTCCTTTTGTGGACACCATTTATGCCATACCTGCTTTATCAGTTGATAAAGATGCTGCTACAGGCTACAGGGTCTAAATGCAGATCCTGTTGAATTCAAAATATGTTTTATTTTGTACCATTTGCTTCAAAAAGTTCAATTGAAAAATTCTTTTTACAATGAGATACTGTTCATTATGCAAGGAACATTTTGCCCATATTTAAAATTTTTTCATAATGAACAGTTGTATTGCTAGGTGGCATAAATGTGCATTTTGGTTTTACAATTGTACCTCTGTTTCTAAAAATCCAGTGAATTTTTTTTTCACCGTGACACTGTGAATTCTCAACATAATCCATTTTAGACAATGCAGTTTTTTCACTCAAGAATAGGGATTGTGTGTGTGTGAACTGCTTTCTTTCTATCTCTGCTTCTCAAAGTCATATTTGAAAATACTTTTCCTATTGCCTAACTGTGCCTCTAGCAAAATTATTTTACATGTATTTCCTACATTTTCATATAATGCACAGTTCTGCTCTTATAGGTGTTAGTGTATATGCACTGATGCCCATAAATACTTACATATGTATTTAAAAGAGTATCTCTCTTTTCTTCCAGAAACCTGTTTGAAAGAATCTTATATTGGTTGGATATAAGAATCTTATCTTGGTTGTTTTAAAAGAATCCTGTCCTGTTTCAAAGAATCCTATCTTGGTTGATCATGAAGAACATTTTGTGTCATATTTTTTCTTCAAATGATACATAGTTTTTCCACTAGGAGACAAGGTTTTATTGGGGTTTTCTTGATAGCTGTGCTTGTATTGGGTTGTCGGAAAAGTCATGACGTATTTTGGCACCCGATGGCGGTTGGGTGGTTTTTGGGAGTACTAGAGGCATGCAGCTCTGTTATCGCTATGGCATTCGGCAGGTGCCAGTTCAAGCTGCTGTCCAAAAGGAATAGCAAGCGATTTGGTTGATTTGCAGAGATTTGACATCAAGTTGAAGATGGAAGACCAAACTGTGCATTTTTGCCATAATTTACTGTTTTACTACCGTAAAGGGAAGAATGTGCGTCAAGCTTGTGAAAAGTTGCGTAAAGTGTATGGTAATAATGCTCTACAAGAACGTCAGTGCCGGCGGTGGTTCACAAAATTACGTGCTGGTGATTTTGACCTCAACGATGCTCCTCGGTCCGGGAGGCCAACCGAGGTTGATCACGATCAAATCAAAGCATTGATCGAGTCAAACCCATGTTACACGACACGAGAGATTACAGACACATTGCACATATATCGTTCACGACCACCTGAAGAAGCTGGGATACCTAAGCAAGCTCGATGTGTGGGTTTCTCATCAACTTAAAGAAGCTCAATTGACGGCACATATAAACATCTGCGATATGCTCATTAAACGTGAGGAAAACGATCCTTTTTTGAAGCGACTGATAACTGGTGATGAAAAGTGGATTGTGTACAACAATGTGCTGCACAAATGGTCTTGGTCCCGACGTGCTGCTTTGCCTCAAACGACATCCAAAGCAGACATTCATCAGCGGAAGGTTCTGGTCTCAGTGTGGTGGGATTTTAAAGGTGTTGTGTTTTTTGAGCTCCTACCACGGAAACCAAACAATCAATTCGAATGTGTACTGTCGGCAATTGGACAGTTTGAACGAATTCATCATCCAGAAACGTCGAGAGCTCGTTCATTGTAAAGGTGTTGTGTTCCATCACGACAACGCGAGACCACACACAAGTTTGATCACTCGCCAAAAATTATTGGAGCTTGGGTGGGATGTGTTGCCCCACCCAGCATACTCGCCTGACCTTGCGTCGTCAGACTTCCACTTGTTTCGCTCTCTTCAACAGTCCTTGCGTGGTATAACGTTCAATTCCGATGAGGCTGTAAACCAGCACCTTGTACAGTTTTTTGCCACGAAAGACAGGTCCTACTATGAACGAGGCATTCTGCAGCTCACTGAAAGATGGCAAAAGGTTATCGAACAAAACGGGCATTATATCATTGATTGATCTTTGTTCTTTCTATCCATAAATGACCTTTACAAAACATGGCTAAAATACATCATGACTTTTCGGACAACCCAATAATTGCTGAATTCGAAAAATTCCTTCTGCCTTGGATATTTCTCTCTTTTAGGAACATTTTGAATAAAATTTGTGATCTCTCTCTCTCTCTCTCTCTCTCTCTCTCTCTCTCTCTCTCTCTCTCTCTGTGTGGTTTTTTTTATTTAGTAGTTTACATTTCTGGTAGTTGTCATACATAGCCATTTCTGCTTGCAAATGTTTTACCAGTTGTCAATCCAGTTGAGAAAAACTAACTGTTTGTAACTGGGTCTGTTCACTATGAAGAACATTGTGCACATTGTTCATTTTATCTCTCTAAACAGTTCAGTCATGAGTAGTTCACTTGATAAATAGTGAGACAAAAAATTGTCACTTTCAAGCTTCTTGCCTGTGTCATGCTTTTATATAAAATATTATTAAAATATTTATTAGTTCCCTCTTTTCAAATTTTGAGTTATGTGAATCTTTTAGTCATTGATACCATATTCAGTTGGCTGAGTTGTCATAGGTGCTGGTTTCTGGCTCTCTCTCTCTCTCTCTCTCTCTGTGTGTGTGTGTGTGTGTGTGTGTGTGTGTGTGTTTTACTTAGTAGTTTACATTTCTGGTAGTGGTCATACATAGCCATTTCTGCTTGCAAATGTTTTACCAGTTGTCAATCCAGTTGAGAAAAACTAACTGTTTGTAACTGGGTCTGTTCACTATGAAGAACATTGTGCACATTGTTCATTTTATCTCTCTAAACAGTTCAGTCATGAGTAGTTCACTTGATAAATAGTGAGACAAAAAATTGTCACTTTCAAGCTTCTTGCCTGTGTCATGCTTTTATATAAAATATTATTAAAATATTTATTAGTTCCCTCTTTTCAAATTTCGAGTTATGTGAATCTTTTAGTCATTGATACCATATTCAGTTGGCTGAGTTGTCATAGGTGCTGGTTTCTGGTTAGTCATCTGAGTTGGGCCTGGGGCTGAAGCATGGGTGGTGTGGTTGCCTTACAGCGCTAAGGCTCGGTTCCCTCTGAATCCAGTGGTCTCAAATTAGGGATGAGCAACTGCTTATAGCCCTTAGAGTTGCTCATGGTGTTCATTAAACCAAAACTGAAAAAAAAAAAAAAATATCAGAAAATGCAACAATGTGTATCTGTATCAATGTTCTACCCTTATGTGGAATTAAATACTTTAATCTTGAACTTCCATTTCAAACTTGTGTACCTTATTTTGCACAAGTTATATAGGTGAGCTACACACTAAAGTTTCAGTAGTGCTTGTTTATGCTGCTTGCAGTTACAATTTAAATGTCAGTGAATATTGCAGTTGCAGTTGTGATGAGGAGAATGTGCTAATACGTTTTTAATCTCTTTGTAGGTTCAATGATATCAGCTACCAAGTTCGTTTAATATGTGTTCAGCATGCTATGCATTTCCTTATTAACCATCCTGAACTTTACATTGATATTACTGGTATGTTCTCATGTTTCACATTCATTTCATTCTCTTTTGAACAGGTTATTTATTTCATTGAAGCTTTTTGTAGTCATAGGTATTAGAAGAAAATGCATTATTTAAATTTATGAAAGAAAACTTATTGAGCAGGATTTGGTGTTCTTTTGTAATTAAATTATTGTTTTGGTGTTAAAGTAATAGGTTTTCTTCCCTGCTGATGGCCTCAAGAATTTTACATAATAATAAAGTACATTGATTATTTTATGAATGCCCTTACAGAAGAAAGTTAATAACTAAGACCATACTATTGCCACGATTGCATAATTCATTGTGGAAACTCTAGTTATATCTTGTGTATTAGGATGGCGAATTATCATTAATTTACTTAAATTATTTAGTAGCGCTAAGTTTGTTTTTGAATGTTTATTATACGGTTGCCTGCTTATGTAACTGTGAAGAGCAGTAATTTAAGGTGATATCCAAAAGTTTGAGGAGTTCATTGATAAATGGGCATAAGGTATAAAGTAAAGAATATCATGCATGCTCACATTAAAAAAAGTTTCATTTGTTGTAGATGCAGTTAGTCCATTAGTCACTTCATGTTAAAAGGCAGTATAAGAACTTCAACTGAGAGATATTGCTCAATACCATGTTCTGTGTTAAATCCCTGCCACACTGTTTAAACAAAGGCCTTTGAACTAGATTTTCATTTTTGTAAATATTAGGTGTGTAAATTAATTCTTGGCCCCTAAATACAATCTACTGTAGCACTTAGGTAAATTGAACGTGTGGCACTGCTTGTGAGGGTTGTGCAAGACCATCAGACAACGCCATGAAACCCGACGCTGCATCTGACACAACCTCTTAAAGCTGGTGAAAAGTGGAGTAAGCACAATGATGTCCAATAAGTAGCATGTGAGGCATTGCACACTTTTTGCGTTCCAGCTAAAAGCTAAAAAAAAAAAAAAAAAAAAAGAAATATGCTAGCAAGGCTAAGGATTTGCTCAGCATTAGGGAAGCTGCTGTGTCTTACAGCATGTGTAAAAAGTGGTTCCATAGATTTTGGGAAGGAAATTTCAATCTCGCGGATGATTCATATCCCGGCTAACCCAAAAAGTGGATGAAGACGATTTGGAAGGGCTGTTGGCCGAAAATCCGTGTCAGATGAGTCAGAGCTTGCTTAAGCACTTAGGGTAACCCAACAAGCAATCTCTATTCACCTACAAAAGCTGGGGAAAATTCACAAGGCAGGCTGTTGGGTTCCTCGTGTGCTCTCTCCTTACAACAAAGAGTGACTCTATGACACAGCTGTTTCCCTCTGCTGTCCAAGTTCAACCAGAAGGAATTTTTATACAGAATAGTGGCTGGCGATGAAAAGTGGGTGTTGTACGACAATCCCAAAAGGCGAAAATCATGGGTCAACCCTGGTCAAGCATCAACATCGACTGCAAAACCCAATATTAATGCAAAAAACTCTTACTGTGCATTTGGTGGGACATGAAGGATGTATTGTCTTATGAGTTGCTTAAACCAGGTGAAACCATCAATGCTGAGCGTTATCAACAGCAACTTCATCGTTCGAGGGATGCAATGGAGAAGAAACGACCGTTTACTAGCCATGGGACTTGGCAAGTGATACTGCTGCAGGATAATGCAAGGCCTCACACGGCCAAAACCACCAAGGACACCCTAACTATGTTTGGTTGGGAAGTTTTCTCTCACCCGGCATATTCTCCGAACTTAGCCCCTTCAGATTACCATTTGTTCCGGTCCCTTCAACACCACTTAGTGGATTCGCAGTTCAAGATACCCGATGATGTCACTCAAATCATTACCGATTTCATAGACTCACAACTGCCGTCCTTTTACCAAGACGGGATTTGCCAAATGTCCAATCGTTGACAGAGGTGTATAGATGCCGATGGAGATTATTTTGCATGTTAAAATGTAAGTTAATCTTTACAAAATAAACACTGGCCTTTTGAAAAAAGGCTGCAAATTAATTCGTACACTTAATAAATTGGGCAGCTAGAGCTTTTTGACTGCCATCATCTGATTTTTTTGTGAGAAACATTCAGCCAAATTAACTAATTTGAAAAGGAGCATCTGGAAAGGACCATTCACCATTCCTCATTGAAAAGGAGCATCTGGAAAGGACCATTCACCATTCCTCAATTTCAGTGGCCCTATTTCACTGTACAGTTTTGCCTTACTTCACGAATTCCTTCATACTGGTAGTATTGGTAAGCCTTTTTCAGCCACAAGAAAACAGCATACCAGGATTCTTCCACTGTAATGATTTTTGTTTTTCACGTGAAGATCATAGTAGTATACTCAAGATACATCACTGATAATGGCCTTTGATGAAAAACTACTGTCCTTCAACAAATATTCCAATTTCTTGTGTGCAGTTATTGATTTGGTTCTACCCCCCCCCCCCCCGATATTCAAAAGATTTGAAACAAACTTTGTAGCATATTGCTGCACGCTCAGATCCTTTGCTGGCAGCTGTCATAGGATAGCTTGCATGGTTTACTAAAACAGAAAAATGGTGGGGGGTACACAGTCAAACTTGTGGAGGTATGCCTTGAGAGCTGCACAAGGGAAAGAGAGATACAGCAAGATTTCTTTTCGCAGTTCCATGCACATATCACAGATCAAGAGGCCCTAGATTATGTGGTCTAATTGTGTCACATCATTTAACGTCACATCAAAGGCACTGTTAATCTTGTTTTGACAGTTGTGTGATGTAGAGAGAGCTAGCTGACAAAGGACCCACTTTTCCAGTGGATTTGAGACCACTTCACATTAGATTTGGAAAAATGTTAGCTTCCATTGTCCAATAAAGAAGAGTTGATAGAGTTGTCTTGTGATAATAGTTTAAAATGCATTCATTCCAAAAAGCCATTGATTAGTTTTTGGATTGGAGTGGAGAAGGAATATCCAACTTTGTCAAAACTTGTAGTCAAATATTTGTTACCTTTCACAACTTATTTATGTGAAACTGGTTTTTCATCTTTAACTGCTCTAAAAAATAAATATAGGAACAGGCCGGATGTTGAAGATGACTTGAGACTCTACCTTAGCAAGATAACCCCAACCATTGATGAACTGACAAGCGTGAACAAGTACAACCATCTTACTGATTGCCCAGCAAAATGTTTATAATTTTATAAGATTTGTTAAATTGTTTATATCACTCTGTGTTTGATATATGTAATTTATGAATACAAAATTATATTGTCATCATCATCGTCAACCATTATCAATCCACTGCTGGACGAAGGTCTTCCTAAGTTTCCTCCACAACGGTCTGTCTTGTGCCAGTCTCCTCCATGTCACTACCGCATACTTTCGAATTTCATCCACCCATCTCCCATGTGGTCTTCTTCTGGGTCTTTTCCTGTCCCTTGGAATCCAATCTACAATTTCGGCTGCCCATCGATGGTCTGTCCTTCTCGCAGTATGTCCAGCCCATTGCCATTTCAAGGATTTAACTCTGATCATGATGTCTTCCACTCTTGTCATTTTTCGGATCCACGAGTTCCTCTTCTTATCTCTCCTGGTTACACCAAGCATGCACCTCTCCATGCTTTTTTGAGTTGTCTGCAGCCTTTGTATGTCTCTTTTAGTTAAGGTCCACGTCTCTGCACCATACGTAAGCACTGGAAGGATGCATTGATCAAACACTTTTTTTTTAAGACATAATGGCATGTTGCTCTTGAAAGTTATGCTGTTTCTTCCAAAAGCTCTCCAGGCAAGTTTTGTACGCCGATTAATTTCTTCATCAATGTGACCCTCACTTGATATCTGCTGTCCAAGATAAACGTACGTGTCTGTTATCTCCAGCTTTTCTCCAATCAATAAATCTTCATTTCTTGTAAAGCATTGAACATCACTCACCAACCCGCTTGGCCAGCGTGGTGAGTTATGGCCAAACCCCTCCAAAATGACTCCACAAAATTATATATATATATAGCAAAATTATACAAAGGAAAATAAACAAAATCCAAGAACAAATTTGAAATTCCAAAGCGCCAGAGGCTGCATAGAAGAAAGATCAAATAGAATAGAAATGTGAAACCAATGAGCAAATTTTGAAGAAAAGAAAAAATAAAAAAAATTTTGGGTACAAGCAGAAGAACAACAGTCACCAATTTCCAACTACCCAAAGCAAGCGAGCTTCAAACGATGGAAAATTAACGAACAGAAGAATGCAGGGAAGCATATTAATGACTGATTCTCTGATGGCTTCGTCAAGAACAAGCATTAAGAAAATCACTCATTAATCAACTGGGACCAGAGAATTGTTGGTTTCTGCTATTTTAGTTTGCTATAAGGACAGATTAAATTTACGGATGAAATTGTCAAATTGAAAGGGATTTCTAAAAGAACCCAACCCAGCAAACCAAAACACTTTGCCCGACTGCACACAACAACCAAGATAATCACACTTAAAATAAAAAGAAAGGGAGCCGAGCACCCCAAAAAAGCAAAACCAGGGAAGAAATTAGTATTAAAATACCAAGAAAAACCTAACCAATGAAAGGTACAGAAAGGATATCTTTAAGCTTGTCACAGAAAAAACAAAACCTTTACCTGCCTGATAAAAAAAAAAAAAAAAAAAAAAAGCAGGAAACATCATAAAAAAAAATATAAGCAATAATAAATTAAAACAAAAATAGCAACATTACAATTTTGAAAAAAGTAGAAACAAAGCAACAAATTTAGGAAAAAGGAAGCAAAAGGTGCTCAAGGAAAAATTTACAGTTGTAGATCCCGAGAGTGAACCCAAACATCCAAGTTGCATGTCTCAGAAAGGCAAGGTAAATGTCCAATATCCACAGCAAAAATTAAAAAAACTAAAAATAAAGTTTAATACTAAAGTGCTAGGTTGCAAGCCACAGAGAAGCAAATTATATGCCCTAGACACACAAGAAAACATTAAAAAATTAAGTTTAGTGCACATTTATAATAATAGAAAATTCACTATTTCCTAAAAAAATAAAATAAAAACAACCTACAAACAATTAAAAGGTGAGATCACATGTCAGGTGGTGCTTTGCTGTTACAAGTTAAAATATTTACAAAATATTGTACTAATCGTTAAGCCCACAGGAAGGCTCAGAACCACTAAAAATGAACTGTTGTAAAACCTACAAAGGGACACAAAATGCTTACCTAAGTTTCGTGGGAAACTTTAAGCGAGGCCAAAGTGAACAACCAACTTTCAAAGAGTGTAAAACAGCCCAAAAAAATTAATTCCAAGAAAAAATAAATTAAAATAATGAACAAACAAAACATAAAAATGACTTACTATGTCTGAGAAGTGCATGGTTGTAATCCATCTCCTCCTCTGGAATGCAAGAAACTAACTGCAGGGGTATGCCCATCGCAGTTGGCCGCCATCTAGCGGCCAACTTTAGAACCTTCCTGGGATGTAAACAGTGAAGTTTCCCTGAGTAAACTTCAAACAGCAGATTTAATGCTCTGAAAAAAATGCTACGAGTTTTCAGAGCAAACCAAAATAAAAAAAGCTCTTCCTGGGAGTAGGGAAATTTTATTTCTGCTCCCAAGAGTTCAAATAGTATTATATAACCTAATTAGCAGCATTTCTCCCAAACCTTTGAAATTTAAGTATTACTATTTTTTTGGCTTTTATTTTTATAAATATTAAAAAAATAAATAAATTAGGGGTTTTATGCTTATTTTGTGTAAATTTTTTAATTATAACCTTTTTTTGATAATCAAAGGAGAGGGATAGAATAGTGTTTTATAGGTTCCAAAATTGATAGTTGACTACATCATTACCTAAACCTCTAAAAATTAGCTTTAATTTAGACAATTCATTCGGTCAACAAGATTTAAACTAAATTAAGCCTTCCATCCTAATTTTATGCTTGAGAACTATCTTTCTTAATGCAATTTTTAAGAAGTTTCGAGAAACTGTTTGATTAAAATGATAACATGTTTTTCTAGTTCAGAGTTTAAGCTACATATTCTAGAAAGCCTTAGGACTTGTGATATAAATACATTTTCTATTACTTTATTGGAAATATTGCTTTACCACATACCATATTTGACAATTTCAAATTTAAACTGATTTCTCTTACCATAAAGGCTTATGATTGGGTTACCTGCATTGAGATTTATAGCTAAATCCAAAAAATCAAGTACTTGGTTATTATAATTGGTTTTATTAAGTTTAAGGGCTCATAGGATAAATAACAGCAAAGTCTTTTTTGATATTTCCTGAATTATCAAAGCAAAGTAGGTCATCAATATATCTGTAGGTATTAGTAACTTTCCTGATTGAATGAATTTAACTTCATGAATTGAAATTCTTTGAAGAACAAGAACAAATTGCATACACTCGTGGAATGGGAACACCCCATAGGTATTTTATTAACCTGTTTGTAAAACTTGTTATTGTAGAGGATAAAGTTATTTTGAATACAGCAATTTAGAAGGGTATGCCAAGAACTTTCCGAAATGATGTTGGAGATTTGAAATGCATTAAAGAGTAACTTGAGTGTACTAATAATGTCTTCTATCGGAAGGCTGGTATACAGGTTTTCAAAGTCATAGCAATTAGCCTCTGCAGGCGTGTTATCAAGAATTTCTGAAATGACCTCAGCATTGCTTTTAATAATCCAGAAGTTCTTACATGTTAGGTTTATTTTGGATTTAGTAATGTTTAAAACTTTCTTCAAAACTGATTCAAAATACTGATCTATTACTTTTTTAGGACTTTTTGTACTACTAGCTATGAATCAGAATTTCACCGGTTCCTTATGAAATTTTGCAGTAGCAAAAAGATAAGTAAATTCAGGCTCACAACTGTATGCCGTTCTAAGCCCCAACTATCTGAAATGCTTTAAATTTATTGGTGAGTTCCTTACTGGAAGCGGAAGTAGACATATAGGTGACTTTATTATTCAGCTCTTTCAAAATTAATTCAAAGTAGAATTTTTTGCAAATAATTGTAAAATTATTATTTGCTTTGTCTGTCGTAGTAAAGATAAAATTTTCCTGTAATTTAGAAAGTGATATTTTAAATCAGGAGATAATGCAAGGCTGTCATTGTAAAAAATATTTTGAATTGCTAGATTCTGTTTAAATTCTTTAAAAAATTTGCATTTCCATTCAGCAAAGGCTTCGATTGGCATGTTGTAGGCTAAGCTAGTTTTAACAATATATTTACTTAAGTCTTGATAAAAATCAAACTTGATTCTATCTTTTGAGAGGCAGAATGAAGGCCTTTACTTGGCCCCAAAACCCAAGATCCTTCTTAAATCAGGATTTTCAATGAAATCTAAATTACCAGTAATTATGTGCTTATGGAAAGTTATCATAAAAAACATTATCTTGAAATTCACAACACTTACAGCTGAAATTTGCTAAGGTGGTAAGGTTGGGAAGGGACTTGTAATTTTTAATGTAAGAACCTAACATATTGACATATTTGAAACTTACAACAGTTTGGTGATAGGGAATAGGGAGGCTGCTAGAACTATTGTAGAACAATTTTCTAATTTTGAGAGAGTCATAGCATTTATTAAGGAACCTAATGGTAATATAGTTTTTGGGGTTAGACGTAGGGTTAATTTTATCTTTAAGAATAAATTACAAAATATCTAATACAAGAGAGAAAACATAAGAATCTAGTTGTAAATGCATTTATGGCACCTCTATTCATAGTGATTGTGGAATAACTTTTTTTTTTTTTTACGGGTCTTTTAGAGGTTATTTTTAATGAAAGTTGGTTGTCAAATTTTCGAACTAAAGCCTAGTTCGTCATCAGGACTATGTCACTGGAGTAGTTGCTGCCACTCAATTGGAAGAGACCATCCGCAATTATCGTTAATTGTGGTACTTCTTCTTCTTGCTATTTTGATCCCTTCTTCTAGTTTTCTCTTTACTAAGTTTGACTGGTGGGCGATTATTTTCACTGAGTCCCAATTTATGGAGTGTCCACTTGCTTGTACATGTCTGTCTAGTCCTGTTTTGTTCCCAATGTTCCTAATAGCTGCTTGGTGTTCTTTCATTCGGACCTTAATACTTCTCCCTGTTTCTCCTATATAGCTGAGTCCGCAGTTACAGTCGATGCAGTAAATTACTCCTTCCTGCAATTGGATGTCCAATTCTTTCTGCTTTAAAGCTGGCAGGAATTTCTTTATTTTGTTATTAAGATCTGGAGCTAGCCTGATATTATATTTTGCTCCGATCCTTTTCAGTTTCTCGAAAAGTCCCTTGTGGTACGTAATTTTGCTGGTGAATTTGAAGTTGGTTTTTTCCTGCTTCTTTTTTGGCACTTATGTTGAGAAAATATTTAAACAAGTGCCAAAAAAGAAGCAGGAAAAAACCAACTTCAAATTCACCAGCAAAATTACGTACCACAAGGGACTTTTCGAGAAACTGAAAAGGATCGGAGCAAAATATAATATCAGGCTAGCTCCAGATCTTAATAACAAAATAAAGAAATTCCTGCCAGCTTTAAAGCAGAAAGAATTGGACATCCAATTGCAGGAAGGAGTAATTTACTGCATCGACTGTAACTGCGGACTCAGCTATATAGGAGAAACAGGGAGAAGTATTAAGGTCCGAATGAAAGAACACCAAGCAGCTATTAGGAACATTGGGAACAAAACAGGACTAGACAGACATGTACAAGCAAGTGGACACTCCATAAATTGGGACTCAGTGAAAATAATCGCCCACCAGTCAAACTTAGTAAAGAGAAAACTAGAAGAAGGGATCGAAATAGCAAGAAGAAGAAGTACCACAATTAACGATAATTGCGGATGGTCTCTTCCAATTGAGTGGCAGCAACTACTCCAGTGACATAGTCCTGATGACGAACTAGGCTTTAGTTCGAAAATTTGACAACCAACTTTCATTAAAAATAACCTCTAAAAGACCCGTATAAAAAAAAAAAAAAAAAAAAAGTTATTCCACAATAAGAATCTATATTACCAGCTTGAGAATTCCAGTAGCTAATGAAGGCTTTAAGCACAGTGTGCTTGAATATTTTAAGAAGGGATACAGAGTTCGGTCGTAGTGAGTGATTGGTTTGCCTCCTTGGAGCGCTCCGTGGTAACAATGGCACACACAACAGCAACTAGGGCCTCTGTGAATCTTGGAGAGGTGCCAGCTAGTTCTGTGTGACATTGGCGAAAAGACCGCAACTCACGGGGTTTAATTCCAGAATCCTTAGGTTGAATGACCAACTGGAACCCTCAGCTGTGGGCTAATCCCCCACACTGATGTACTTACCTGATTAAAAAGACAAAGAAATCAATATCTGGACTCAAGCGTGGGATATGGTGGACCTACCACACTTGAGAAGGACGGTCCACTGCGGAATCGACCTGGACTTTCTAAACAGCGTCTGAGAAAGAGATCTTGGCTGAGTGAATGTAACATTGGTGTATGGAATACTAGAGGTATAAATGGCAAGATGAATGAGGTGATTGAGATGAATAAGTATAGACTGGATGTGCTGTGTGTAAGTGAAACCAAAAAGAAGGAAATTGGAGTAGAAGAAGTGAATGGCACAGTGAGTGTGTGGTCTGGAGTATCGGATAATGTGAGAGGACAGGCTGGTGTAGGTGTGATTTTAAGTGAAAAGATGAAGAACAACTTGATTCACTATAGTTGCGTAAGTGAGAGAATTCTCTGGATTCGTTTGAAAGTGAAACTTCAGAGAATTGTAATTGTTGTAGCGTATGCTCCTTGTGACTCTGAACCTTCTGATAAGAAAGAAGATTCCTGGAATGAGCTAAAAGCTGTTTTGAGCCAGTTTGGTGCTAAAGAAAAAGTTATAATAGCAGGGGATTTCATGCTAGAGTAGGTGTGCAGAATGCAATTTCTGACAATGTTCTAGGTAAGTTTAATGATACTTGTGTGAATGGTAATGGTGAAAGATTAATTGAACTCTGCTATGAGAATGGTTTGTGTGTATCTAATACATTTTTCAACCACAAGTATATCCACACATATACTTCGAAAAATCGTACTCTTGGTCAAAAGAGTGTGATAGATTTTGTTGCCTACGATCAGCGTCTGAAACACTTAGTTGTTGACACCCGTGTGATGAGAGGTGCGGATGTTGGTTCTGATCATTACTTGGTAGTGTCACGAGTGAAACTTAATGTTGGTTGGAGGAAAAGAAATAGGAAGAGACCCAGGATAGAACAAATAAAGGTTGATAGGCTCCTTGAAGACCATCAGTGTTTTTTTTACTTACTCAGAGAACGACTGAAGGAGCTGAAGTCTTGTGAGAGGGATGTAGAGAAGAAGTGGGAATGTTTTAAGAACTGTGTTGTCACTGCTGCTAAAGAGGTCTGTGGCACCACAATAGTGGGTAACAATAGAGGTGATGCTTGGTGGAATAGTGAGATTGAAGAGGCAGTAAAGAGAAAGAAGGAAGCCTATTTGGGGATGTTGCAATGTAGAGTCTCTGTGGATGAATATTGCTCAAAGAAGCGTGAAGCTGCTAAGCTGGTTCACCAGAGTAAGGCAAAAGATAGGAAGGAGAAGGTGGAAAGGCATGAACTGGCTTTTTGGAAAGATAGGAAGTCTTTCTGGAAATACGTGAGACTCTGGAAAAATAGGGAAAACAAAGTCGTAAGTTGTGTGAAGAATGAGATCGGGGAAATGATATGGGAGCCCAATGATTTAAGTGAAAGATGGGGTGAATACTTCTGTGAGTTATTAGATCAGGAAAGCAAAGATGTTTCTGAGACAGATGCAGATGATGTCACAGTGAAGGAGGGAAGCACAGGAGGGATCTCAAGAGAAGAAGTGTGTAAAGCTCTAAAATCTCTTCAGAATGGTAAGGCTCTGGGAGTTGATGGCATAGCTGCCAAGATGTTGAAATATGGTGGTGACTCTGTAATTGACTGGGTAACTGAAATTTTCCAGTTGTGCTGGGAGTTATAAATGGCCCCTCAAGATTGGAAGGATGCTATTATTGTTCCCTTGTATAAGGGAAAAGGTGATCAGACTGAACGCAAGAACTATCGTGGTATTAGCCTACTAAGTGTGCCAGGGAAAGTGTTTGGTAAGGTTGTTATTGAAAAAGTATGGAATCTTACATCAGAGAAAGTGTGGGATGTTCAGAGTGGTTTTATGCCTGGTAAAGGCTGCACTAACCAGATTTTTGTATTACGCACGATGATTGAAAAGTATCTGGCTGTTGGTAAGAAAGTTTTTGCTGCCTTCATAGATTTAAAGAAAGCTTACGACCGAGTAAATAGGACACTTTTGTGGAAGGTATTGAATGAATAAGGTGTTACTGGGAATCTACTTAATAGTGTAAAAGCCATGTATGCTGGTAGTAGAGCTTGTGTACGAGTGAATGATGTTTTATGAAAATGGTTTTCTATTGTTGCAGGAGTTAGACAAGGTTGTGTAATGTCACCATGGCTGTTTAATATATTTATGGATGCGTGATGCCAAAATAGATGATAGTGGTTTATGTCTTGGTGATATCCGTGTGTGCAGATTGCTGTATGCTGATGACACTGTCCTGTTGGCAGAGAGCAAAAGCGATTTGCAGAGTATATGTTTTCGGATGCACGAAGTTTGCATGAAATTCAAACTGAGTATAAAAAAGGAAAAACCAAAGTTATGGTGCTTGAGAGAGGAACTGGTAGAACTGAATGTAATGTACAGTAGCGAAGAAAAGTATTTGGCGAAACACTTTTTCGACCATAATTGTTTCTCTGCTGGACCAAATCGGGTCATTTTGGGATATGATATGTGTTGATTCGTGTGTTAGAATGCAGCATAGTTTGTATTTCGCTCAGAGTGAATTTGTCATTCGAAATGGGCCATACATATTCAAGAGTCGCCAATTATTACCCATTTGTTTGCTGCATGTATTAATGTTTTTCTTGTGATTTTTGTGGGTTTTGTGATGTGTAGTGTGATAATAAGTAAATCTTAGGTTTTCAGAAATGGGTAAAAAGGCGGAGATCCCTGTTGGAACTCGCTAGGTGCCCGTGAACATGATGGAATTCGGAATGCGCGTCACCGACATTGCGAGGGTCCTGAAGATCTGACACCAGTCCGTTTCAGCTATCCTGCAACATTATAAGAAGACTGGGACCGTCGAGAATAGTCGGAGATGTGGTAGGCCTCGTTCCACTACGTTGCGTCAGGATAGACGCATCCTCCGTCGATCTCGTGCTGATCCCACCTTGACTGCTGTGGACATCGCCACCGAATTCCGCGATAGCGACGACCTGAACGTCAGCCGAATGACCATCTCCCGTCGTCTCATTGCTGGTGGATTGAATGGAAGACGCTCCGCCAAGAAACCCCTCATCGGAGCCAAGAATCGACGAGCCAGAGTCGCGTTCGCGCTCCGTCATCGACACTGGACCGCGGCGGACTGGAGTTAGGTGCTTTTCACCGACGAGAGCAAGTTCAACTTGTTCGGAACTGATGGCATCCAATACGTACGACATCCGTGTGGCCAGAGATTCAACCCCCAGTTCATTCAGCCGACTGTCAAGCACGGAGGAGGATCGCTCATGGTTTACGGCGCCTTCTCTCGCAATGGAATGGGACCCATCATCAGATTGATGGAATAATGACCGGCCAGAGCTACACGAACATGCTCATCAACGATGTCTTCCCATTATCAAAACCATGAAGGTGGAAGTGTTTGAGTTCATGGGTGGAAATTCTCGAATCACTGTGATGCCCACTTTCACTATCAGGCTTAAACTTGCTAACCAGCGATCTGTGCCCATTTATTCTAAGGTGCAAGGGTTTTTTTTGGATTGCTCAATGTACACCAAATCACAAATGGTACAAGTAAGTTTATAGATGGAATTAAAAACCTTTCAAAATTTATGACCTGTTTCATGTTGAATATTCTCAAATAGCTTAGGATTCACCAACTTGCAGGTGAGGCACCTTTTATCTTTGCATAAAATAAGATTCTTTTTGCCAGCTTTTGAGTACACATAGGGTTAGGGAGCTAGCCTGCCCAAGTGGGAGTATTAAGATATCTGACTCGGACTCCACCCCTATCATTGTCAAAAGCCAAAAACACATTCTGCCAGCAAAGGACCAGCCAAATGGGGTGTTCCCTACACTCAACTTCCACTACAGGTAACTGCAGCTCCAATAAACTTAAGAACAAAAAAAAATAAAAATCTAGCTTTTTGAAAAACAAAACAAAAACTAATAAAAAAATAATAAAAAAATTAAAAATACACAAAAGGAGAAAAAAACAAACCAAACCTAGCAAAACAAATTTCCAATTAAAATCATGCAGAGCTGCAAATGATAAATTGGAAAGACATAGCAAAATCATACAAAGGAAAATAAGCAAAATCCAAGAAAGAATTTGAAATTCCAAAGCACCAGAAGCTGCCTAGAAGAAAGATCAAATAGAACAGAAATGTGAAACCAATAAGCAAATTTTGAAGGAAAGAAAAAATAAAACAAAAAATTCTGGGTACGAGCAGAAGAACAACAATCACCAATTTCCAACCACCCGAAGCAGGCGAGCTTCAAACAATGGAAAATTAATGAACAGAAGAATGCAGGGAAGCATATTAATGACTGATTCTCTGATGGCTTCGTCAAGGGCAAGCATTAAGAAAATTACTCATTAATCTACTGAGACCAGAGAATTGTGGGTTTCTGCTATTTTCTGCTTAAACATTTTGTCAGTTTTTAAAATTGTGGATAAAGAACTTTGTGCTATCCTATATTTTTTGGCCTCCTCCATTTTCTTTTGGTCTCCATCGCATTTTCTTATTATGTCCCCTTTCACCTCCAAAGTTAGCACTTTTGAGACATCCCAAAATTTTGCACACGATATGCTGTAATCCGAGCCAATGTAGCCAGCGGAGCGGGATTGCTGTAACAGCAACTTTGGGGAACACAAGAGCAGCACGTATCATTCCTTGTGGGGTCATGACCAATAGGATGGTCACAAGGTCACGACCAATAGGATGCAGCTACTGCTAAGATAGTTGAACTTCGACCCCAGCTGCTGCTCCTGCTGTTGATTGGTTGTTTCTTTGGCATCAGTTAGTTAGAAAAAGACTCATGAAGCATGGGAAAACCCCGCTACATTTTTGTTTTTGTATTGTTTTTGTGTGTAATCTTCTTGTAATGTCTTTTGCAAAAATCTACTTTGTTTTTAAGGCATTCGTCAGTTTATTTTCCATTTTGGGAAGCACATTAAAGGATATGCAACACTTCGTTATATCCGTAACTGGGAATTTTGACTTCGTTATAAATAAATTATTTACCATGTGTTTTTCTACCTAAATCAAGAATGGCCATTCCTTCGCTATTACTATAAATTCGTTATTAACGACTTCGTTACAAACAGGCGCAACTGTAATAATATTTGCATAGACATTCCATATCCCTGGGGATTACTAATAAATGGAGAACAAGAAACAGAGAAGAAAAGAAAAATAATCCAAATAAAAAAAAATGTAATTAATTAAGAAGTATACATATCACGAGATATATCCCTATTGACAATGTCATGGTAAACATGCTTCAAATTGAACAAATACTATATCAAAGGTAGTGCGTACCTAATACTGAAACGAATATCGCACGTTACCTAATTAATTAATTTATTAATAAAAATGATAATCAAGACCTCACAACAGATGGCACCACTGGAGACATGACCTCATCATACAACCACCAATGAGAATAGGCTATCAAAAAACAGTGAAGTCACAGTCTGTTGACCAATAATGGTACACTAACTCAATGGAGACAAGACATCCAGCAAAGGAAGTTTTCTTCAGTTGTAGACTTCACTCAAATCTTTGAAAATGGGACTCCAGTGATCCAGAAACTTTAGTCAGTTTTTTAAAAACTCTTAATGAACTCTTTTTTGGATTTTGTAAACCAGAACAGCATCAAGAAGAACTTAAAAAGATCTGGATTCTCAAAGAACAACATCAAGAAGAACTTAAAAAGATACTGGATTCTCAAAGAACAACATCAAGAAGAACTCAAAATAATACTTCATCAAATGAAACAGATAAGTGTTAATTGGAATAATATGTGTTACAGTTTTTAAGAACTTTTGATTTTTAAAAGAATCCTATGAAGACAGACAGCATTTTGTAAATAAATTTAGTAACAATCAGCAATTTAAATAATAAAATAATCAAAATATCAACAACTAGTGTCTCATATCCAAAAGGGAGTTTGAAAAACATGAAGAATGTTAAAAAAGGGAATATTGGCATTATGTTCGAACATAGATTTATAAAATAGACTCGTGTTAAAATTAAAATACATAGATTTTTTACCAAAATACATACTTGTGGTAAAAATAATTGAATTCAAATAGAAGTTTTAAAATAACATGAAGAATAATTAAGTTAAAATGATTAAAAATTGGTACAGGATTTTAAAAGAACCATTTTTCACTTATCCAAAATGCTTAAAAAAATGTGTGTGCGTGTTATGTTTTATAAATATATATTTGCATGTTTAAACGTCAAAAAAAAAGTTTGTATGTGCTGATGAACATGTTATTTGTTTTACAGAGCAACTCCGTCAGAGGCAGTTTGATTCTGACAAAACTGTTCGCTATGAAGTTGTCAAGGCTATTATTAGTGCTGCAAAGAAGGATTTCAATTCAGTTACTGCTGATCTCTTGAACGTTGTTAAAGATCGAACATTGGATAAAAAGGTAGAATCTTATGTTGTTTTTCAAACCATTTGTGCCTCTAATCATGGAAGGTGTTCTTCCTATTTGTGACAAATCAGTAAATGCTTGGATGTCAAAAACTATATGCAAGAGATGGTTCTTTGGCAAATTGTCTCCAACAGTATGCATGCATTTATAATTTTTGTGTAAAGATTTTTTGTTAATTGTAATTTTGTGTTAAGAAAGCAAATTGAAGATTTTTCTAATTTTCCGTTGGAAAAAAGTTAGACCAATATTTAAATTCAATTGCAGAAAATTTACATGTTTTCATTGCATTAAGGTCATATTGTAAAATACGAACTTCCACGCACAAAAGTGCGGAATGATACATTGACACTTAATGACTTGAGCGTGTGGTGAGTGATGTAGAGGAGTAGCGTGAGAGATATTGAAGGAGTAGGACATGCCGAGCTTTGGCTAAGACAACAAGTTCAGTTTGTACCGTGCAGTGTATTCCAGTTTATGTTTTTGTGTGAAATAGTAAAGTAAAATGTTTTGTGTTGTGATCGAGTGTCTGTGATGTTACAGACCAAAGAAAGAAGTGGAGGCACCGACGGGATGCGAGCTCCGCTGCGTTTTTATTACCGTGGGAATCAATGAGTTGAAAAATCTTCAAGCGTGAGAACGAACCGACGCAACAGGGATATTTTTTTTTTCTTCTTTGTTATGGGAAGAACAAAGGATGATGACTTTTGTTTTTCGAAATTAGTTCGTGAGAAAACAAACAAGTTCGGTATCGGATTTAAACTTCGTTAGATGTTTATGTAAGTACTGTTTTTGTTGTTGTTCTTAGAGAATTATCCAAAGGAATGAGATATCAAAGCAAGCTTTTTAGAAGTTTCCGGGCACGGAATTAAATAGAAGGAAATAATTTCTGTCAAGAAATAGTACATTCAGATCAACTGTTTGAGCCTAGAGTATAGGTAAATGTAGGATATTGTTGGAAACAATTTCTGTAAACGTATACACATATACGATAATAAATAAACATTGGGTACACGTAGAACTTGTCTAAATTCGGCATTGTTGAAATGGCTTTCTTAGGAAGAGCTCGTAAAGAAGAACTTCTGCAGTTGGCAGAAGAATTGGGTATGGAAGTTACGCCAAATATCAAAATTCTGGAATTAAAAAATAAAATTGTCAACGTTGAAGATTATGAAGAGGATTTCGTGAAAGAACTTTTGGCAGGTATAAAAGAGAAACAGAAAGACAAATGGAATGTGAGCATAGAGAAACAGAGAGACAAATGGAATTGGAGCTTGAAAAACGTAGGCAAACAGAAAGACAAATGGAACTTGAGCTTGAAAAACTCAGAATAGAAGCTGGACGTCAGCCGCTGGGAGGTAGTTTGGAGCAAAATTGAAATTCTCATAAACCGAGATTAGAACTTCATCATTTGATGAAAACATTTGACCCAAAAGACAGTGATATAAGTATTTACTTAGTTTTATTTGAAAGGCAAGCACAACAAGCAGAAATAAAAAGGGAAGATTGGGTCGCGAATTTGATAGGACTTTTGCCCTACGAAATATCACAATTGATTGCCAGAGAAAATGTGGAAGATGCTAAAAACTATGAATATGTTAAAAGGTTACTTCTTAAAAGATATAAGTTAAGTCCAGAGAAATTTAGATTGAAATTTATACAACACATGCGTACATCAGAGAAGACCTGGAGAGATTTTGCCTTCGAGTTAGAAAATTATTTTAATGAATGGATTTCAGGACTTAAAATAGGCGATTTTGAAGGGCTAAAAAAATTAATGATCACAGATCAATTGAAGCGGAGAGTGCCTATAGAAATAAGGGAGCATTTTATTGATCCTCAAATATTGTCTCACCTTCAGATTTGGCTGATATGGTGGACAATTATGAAAGTGTAAGAGGAGGAACCAAGAAAAATTCATCGAATGAATTTTGTGCTTCAAAGAAAATGCAAGGCAGTGAGAAAAAAACTAGAGATAACTATGATCGGGGAAATTTTATGAAAAATGGATTTTATAACAAAAATTATGTTAAGTCAGATGTAGGACAAGGGTGGTCAAATCGGAATGTATCTCAGAATAAAGAAAAGTATGATCGCAGACGGAAGCTTCAATGCTACGAGTGTGGATCTTATGACCACATCCGACCTCAGTGTCCAAAGCTAAAATCACAGAACTCAGGAAGCGTAAATAGAATTAGAGAGGAAACTGAAGGGGATCTCTTGGCACCCTATACCTTTGAAGGAAAAATAAATGGAGTTACCATGCTATTCTTCGGGATACAGGCTCATCAGTTGATATTATTTGTCAAGAGTATGTGTCGCCAGGTGAGTTTACTGGAGAACATGTGTGGGTACAGCATCTTCTGGATGAACGAAAGGTTTGTTTACCATTGGCAGAAGTTGAACTAGAATGTGAATTAAGTCATATTGTAACTAAGGCTGCAGTGATTAGGAAGTCGCTAGATCAAGGTAGATATTTACTTGGAAATAAGACTGCCGCTTTGTTAAAAAAAATTGATATGGACTGGCCACTTAATTCAGAACAGGTAAATGTTGTGGTTACTCGGTATCAAGAAAAACAGAAACGAAACAAAGAAGAGAGAAATTCAGTAAAGAATGATTCAGGGAAGAAAGAAAAACAAGCCCTTGAAGGAGAGGCTGTGGTTTCCAAAGAATCAGATGAATTAGAAGAAGAAATTCTGCCATTGAGGCATGATGAAGATAAGACCATGTTAGAGTTGGTAAAAATGGATTCAAAAAGTTTCATGAAAGATCAACGGCAAAGTTTGGAATTGAGAAAAATTCTCAAAGAAATAGAGAAAACAGATTTTAAAAAGGCAAATGGTTATGCTGTACTAAGAAATGGGATGTTGGTGAAGAAGAAGATCAATAAGATTGGTGAAGAGGGAGATCTTATTGTTGTTCCAGAACAATATAGAGAACAAATAAAAAACAGGTGTCGTGAGGGAACTTCGGGGCATTTAGGAGTGACAAAAACCAAAGACAGACTAGCGAAGTATTTTTATTGGCCTAACTGTTATAAAGACATTGAAGAATTTGTAAAATCTTGTGATTCATGCCAACGTGCTGGAAAAGCTGGGGACAAAAAGAAAGCACCTTTGAAAATAGTTCCAATTATTCCTGAAATTTTTACAAAGAACAACGTTGATGCCTGTGGGCCTTTGCCCAAGATTTCAAGCGGAAATAGATACATAATTACAGCTATGTGTTTGTCATCCAAATATCCAGATGTGGTACCAGTCCCAGACATAGGATCCAAGTCGGTAGTTGACGCTTTGTTACACATTTTTCTAGAATTTCTGGAGCGGTTTGGAATAAAAGTTACTCATAGTTCTGTATATCATCCCCAAAGTAATCCGGTAGAACGATTCCATCGAATTATTAAAAGGATGTTGAGAGTTTTATGTCTTGAGTCTGCTCCGGATTGGGAGAAACAGTTACCGGCGGCACTGTTTGCTTTGAGAACTGTGACACATGAAAGCACAGGGTTTACGCCTGCTGAATTGGTGCATGGAAAAAATTTGAGGACGCCAATGACACTATTGTATGAAAAATGGATGGGTCATCTTGAAGAAGAAAACTATGTCACTGAATATGTATTTGAGTTAATAAATAGGATGAAAAGATGTCAAGAACTTGCAATTAAAAACATGGAAGTGGCTCAATTGAAAAGAAAATATTGGTATGACAGAAATGCGGTAAAACGTGAATTTCAAGAAGGAGATTTAGTATTGGTTTTTGTTACCTGCAGGCCAAATAAGTTAGCGGAACAGTGGAAAGGACCAGGGAAAATTGAGAAAAAAATTTCAGAGACTAATTATGTAGTAAGCTTTGAAGGCAAAAATGTAAAGCATCAAGTATATCACATTAACATGCTGAAACCATACCATAAACGACCAGAATTAGTGAACTTATTGCCCGTTTGTGAAAATGGTGAAATGGATTTAGAGATTAAATTTCCGCAAGTTGAAAAAAATCCAAATATATTTAACTTCTCTGTTATCAAGGAGAACTGTAAACTTCAAGAGCGCCTAAGTAGCCAACAAATTCAGGATCTGAAAAAACTATTATGTCATTACTTGAAAATGTTTTCTAATATTCCAGGAAAGACTCATTTGGTCGAACATGATATCAAGCTAGCTAGTAATGCTATTGTAAGAGTTAAGCCTTACAGAATGTCGCCCAGGCAGATAAATATTCTTAAAGCCGAGATAGATAAAATGCTGCAGTACAAGATTATAGAAGTTGGTGAATCAGACTATACATCACCCATGATTTTGGTAGAAGTACCCGGAAGAGATCCACGCCCATGTAGTGATTACAGGCGATTGAATGAAGTGATAAGGACCCAGTTCTATCCATTGCCCAACATAGAAGAAAGAGTCAAAAAGGTTTCTGGAGCGAAGTATATTACAGTATTAGACTTAACAAAAGGGTACTGGCAAATTCCATTAAGTGCTAGAGCTCAACGATTGGCAGTGTTTGTGACTACTTTTGGAACATATTGGCCCTTAAAGATGCCAATTTGGCCTTAAGAATGCACCTTATTTCTTTAGCAAAATGATGTCGGAACTTTTGAGAGGCTGCGAAGAGTTTGCCTTACCATATCCAGATGATGTTGCCATTTTTTCCGAAAACTGGGGGATCATTTGATATATCTTGAAGAAGTGCTACAGAGGTTGCAGAGGGCTTCCTTGACCATAAAACCTTCCAAATGTAAGTTTGCTCAAGATCACGTCTTGTATTTGGGTCATATTGTTGGACAAGGATATCAGAAACCAGCGGAACGAAAGGTTCAGGCCATACAAAATTTTCCTACGCCAAAGAACAAGACACAAGTAATATCTTTCTTAGGCCTGGTGGGATATTACAGCAGATATATTCCAATGTTTTCTTCAATAGCAGCTCCCTTGACAGACGTCTTGAAGGGTAAAAATCGTAAAGAGGAAATTATATGGTCAGAACAATGTGAGAAAGCTTTTGTGGAACTAAAAAATCTTTATCTAGTTTTCCTGTTCTGTATGCCCCTGACTATGAACATAGATTTATTCTACAAACTGATGCTTCAGATCAAGGAATGGGAGTCGTCCTCTCGCAAGAACAAGAAGATGGCGCTGAACATCCTGTACTCTATCTAAGCAGAAAACTTTCGACAGCAGATAAGACATCAGTACCACTGAAAAAGAATGTGCCGCCATTATATTTGCGGTACAGAAACTGAAATGCTACCTGGATGGTCAAAATTTCCTCATACAAACTGATCATAACCCTCTCGTTTGGTTACGCACCAACGCAAGTTCAAATGCTCGTCTGATGAGATGTGCCCTTGCTTTACAAGCATATGATTTTGTTATAATTCATCGATTGGGAACTATGCACAAAAATGCAGATGGACTGAGCAGGATTCCAAATTTAGATGATCCACCTTGACCATGCTATGTATCTGCTAGTGAAAACATTTTATTTTTTTGGTTGTGGTATATAATACATAGAAATTGTTGGAAAACACGTAAAGATAATTGTTAAATTAACTCATATATTTCTCTTTGTAAATGGATTATGACTCATTATGTGAACTATGACTATTGTATGGTAAAATGACAAGAACTTTTTACCACTGGAAAAAGTTCCTCTGGAGTGTGGAGGGGTTGTAAAATACGAACTTCCACGCACAAAAGTGCGGAATGATACATTGACACTTAATGACTTGATCGTGTGGTGAGTGATGTAGAGGAGTAGCGTGAGAGATATTGTAGGAGTAGGACATGCCGAGCTTTGGCTAAGACAACAAGTTCAGTTTGTACCGCGCAGTGTATTCCAGTTTATGTTTTTGTGTGAAATAGTAAAGTAAAATGTTTTGTGTTGTGATCGAGTGTCTGTGATGTTACAATATAGTGTGTAATTGGGATGTACAGCTTGTATGCATGCATTAAAACACTTACTCAAGGATTTACTCAGATTAATATACTTAATTCTATTTTAACTTGAAAATGTATCAGTTATTCTTCACATCATCTTAGTTCTTTTGTTTTCACATATGTTTCTGTAAAAACAAAAGAATTGAAATGTCTGTATAAACAAAATCATTCAGAAGATGTGAAGAATAAGAATAATAATTGAAAGTTCTTCAAGTTAAAATAGAATTATCTATGCATGCATATGGGTCATTCCATGTCAATTCAATCAAACAAACAAACAAAAATAAATGTTTTGACAACCATGTTCTCAGATTTTGATCAAACTTAGTATACTCAATCCTTCCATGGTGGTCAGTAACCCTATCAAATTTTTTCCATGTAGCTCTTCTGGTTTCAATTTCACAGCCCTTCAAACTTTCAGTGAATTCTCATTTTTTACTGTTTCTGAGGCCTGTGCAAGCCGCACTTGCTTACAAAAAAATTCCATCTCACTCACAAATTATTCTATCTCTTTGAAATTTTAAAACTTGTCAATAAAAGCCTGAGGATTTAAAAAAATAAATAAATGTGAATGCTCTAAATGTTTTTTTAGGCCACAAAAAAATTAATCAAATATTCTTAGCCTTAATTTTTTCTGTGGAAAGCATGGGTTACTAAAAACTGAATTATCAGTGAAAGGGAAAGGTATAACCATAATAGATATATATATATATTTAAATGAGCCTACAGATATGTTTTATCATACCGAGGAATAAAATTGATGTCTTTTTCATTCTTTCTGCAAATATTATACACTTTTTCCTGTCATTTTGAGAAAATTGCTGTCGGATGACTATTTTTTTCAACTTACCCCAAAACCTAAAATTTCCTATCCAAAATAACTACTGGAGCAAATTTGTACAGCTTAAAATTTTACATATTTTTAATTCTTAGGGATTTTTGGATTGGGAGCCACCAATTTTTAGTTATCTGTCTTTAAAAGGCAGAAAAGACAGACTTCAAAAATAAGTCTAGTTTAGTACTATGTACATTTTTAATAAAATGAATGCACATTGATACTATATATAATAATTTGTATATTTATACAAGTTAGGTATAACTTTTGATCTTCTAGTTCATAAAGTTCAGTTTCTTTTACATGTTATAACCTCAAAATTCCAAATGTGCCACCCCCCTCCACTGACCTCATGCAGTCCTTTGAGAAGTGGTAAGTTCTTACAGATGTTATCTATGGCAGTGGTTGGAAAAATTACTTTTTATTTGTAGCGAACTACAACTACTTTATGACAAATGCAGTTAACTACTACTACTACAACTACATTTTGAACAAAGTAGTGACTACAAACTACTTTGAAAATGTAGTCACTACTTCGCAACTTTTAGGACCCGAATGTTGCGAGATTATTCAATACACACTGAAAGTTAAGGATGTTATATTAACTACAAAATATTGTATATCCCATATACACCAGACTTTACAATGTAGCATATAGCATATCATATAAAATGAACTGCACAAGACTGTACAATGTAGCATATACACTGCTGGCCACCCAAAATGCAACACCAAGAAGGAAGCATCCGATTGGCCTGAAATTCGCAGCAAGCGTCGCCCGCGAGAGGACATGCAAACGATTAGCATTGCAGGGCATATGCAAATCATGTGCGCCCGGCACGCTACCGAGAAGCACTATAAGAAGGGTGCACAGAAGGCGGGGTGTAAGCAGTGGAAGTGTGTTGTGCTGCCGGACCTGTGCAGGTGAAGCTTCCTGATGCCTCGTCACAGAATACGGCAATCATTCCAGCACGTTTTGGAGTTCGACAGAGGACGAATAGTGGCTTATCGCGACAGCGGTTTATCGTACCGAGACATCGGTGCCTGTGTGGGACGACATCCAGCCACAGTGAGGCGAGTATGGATTCGGTGGGTGCAGGAGTGACGGGCGGACCGACGTGAGCAGTTGCCGCAGTCGCGGCACACCGCCGAGCGAGAGGCCCTGCATGTTGCGCGGCGGGCATTGACCGCTCACATCGCCACATCATGAACGTTAGCATAGGAATTAGGGTGTGTTGCGCAACAGCCTGTGTCAGCACGTACCATTCGACGTCGTCTGCAGGAGCGGACACTTCTCGCACGGCGCCCATTGCTCCGATTACCACTGACGTTACACCACCGGCGAGTGTGGCGGCAGTGGGCCGTTGAACGCCGCACCTGAACTACAGAATGGCTCGACATTGTCTTCTCCGACAAATCCCGCTTCTGCCTGCAACACCACGATGGTCGGACCCGCGTGTGGCTGCATTGCGGCGAGAGACTGTATGACGCCTGCATTATGCATCACCATACCGGTCCGTTGCCTGGAGTTATGGTTTGGGGTGCGATTGGATATGACAGCCGCACCCCTCTAGCACGCATCGTGGGTACACTCAACAGCCACCACTACATCTCTGACATTTTGGAGCCTGTAGTCCTCCCTTATCTGCAGGAACTGCCAGCGGCCACGTTTCAACAGGACAATGCGCGCCCGCATCGTTCAACAATTCTTCACGGCCCACCAGGTGTCACTGCTGCTGTGGCCCGCCTGTTCTCCCGATATGTTGCCTATCGAACACGTTTGGTCGCTGATCGGCAACCACCACCCGTGGCTACGCCTGATGAACTGTGGCAACGTGTGGAAGCAGCCTGGACCGACATACCCCAAGCCCACATACAAAGCCTCTTTCGTTCGATGCTGCGGCGTGTTGCGGCCATTATTGCCAGCCATGGGGGCCGCACGAACTATTGATGTCTGCGTGTTCCGCAAGTCTCACGGGCCTGTAAGCTCAATCGTTTCATCTTTGTATCTGTTGTTATGTGTCCAGTAAATCTGGCTTTGCTATCTCGTGTCCTTCTTGGTGTAGCATTTTGGGTGGCCAGCAGTGTAGAATATGCCATATCATATAAAAACCTGGTTATGACATATAATTAGGGTTACCAGTCGTCCGGGATTTGTAATGACGTCCGGGGTAGTGTCCGGGATTGAAAAAAGTCAGGGATTTTTAAATGAGTGGTTATAAAGACAGCGAAAAATACACATAATTAATTATTTATTTCATTGCTATTAGTATTGAAAAATTTGACTTATCTCTATGTGCAATTTCAAATTAGAGACAGATGACTTTGAAACCGACAGCTTCTTATTTAACGAGCAAAGTTTGCACGTGACTGAAAAACTCCCGTTTACTTGCTTCTCGAGCACTGTGAAATAATTATTATACGCCGACCAAGGCAGTTCAATTCTTTCTACATCAAGCTGGACAGTAGGTGCCATATTTCAGGAAAACAGAAAAATTTATAATCACCTGGAAACATAAGTTAAATAAGTCTTCGAAGCAAGGAAAGCAAACACGTTCGTATTCACACGAGACAAAAACGACGACGAGACAAGTGTTGGTGTTGCCAACCTATGCTAGAAAACTCTGTGCTTTGAAACACCAATCGTTCTTATTCCGAGACCCTCGTTAGTCATAACCTGTCCATTTTAATCCGTTCCATAGCTCCATAGCCGATATCATGAAAGAAATGCTCGCTAGATGGCGATACTTAGCGCTGGTGCTGTGCAGTTGAAACGAGTATTAGCGTTGTGTCGCAAACACACGTGACGATTAAGTGATATGTAGAAGGACACCTTGTTTGTTTACTGAAGTAACGTTAAAAGTAGTGTCGAAACTCGCTACAAACTATAGAGGTTTGCATCGCGCTACTCACTACACTACTTTTTTGTTAAAGTAGCGCGTTACACTACAAACTACGCTGAAAAGTAGCGACTACAGTAGTTTCGTTACTTGTAGCGCACTACTTCGGACCACTGATCTATGGAATACAAATAACAAGCACACAAGGAACTTATACTGCACAGGAATCTTCATGCCTTGGCCAGTAGAATGATGGTAAAGTTCCATTAGGATGGAGAAACTTTACAACATCTTCATCTTTATTGTTTTTAGACACCATTCCAAAATACCACAAGTGGTCATATTTACATGCGGTGTAAAACCCAGGGTGCAAATCATATGCTGTTACAAATGATGGGTGACAGCTTTTCAGGTTGAATGTGAGGGAGTGTTCCTTGTCAGCACTGATCTTTCTAGCTACAATAATGCATGCAGAATCTACAGGCTTGAAGTTGTGGAGAGTTATAATACCAGGAAGTATCTGTATATCTTTGAACCAGTTTGCAAGTGCAGGGGGAGTTGCATCTAATGTGTGTTTGTCAGTAAAGTGGAAACTGATTTTTGTGATGTCTATTTCACAAAATTTGAAAACTGCAGCTGCAAATATGATCTGCTTTGTGGTCTCTGGAGATTCCTTTCAAGCTAGGCATTTTGTGATCCTGCCAATCCCAGCGTATTCTGATTTTCCATGACTTGTTGCAAAAATGACCAGTGCCTTTAGCTGGAAGTCATCCTCATGCAGACACATGTTCAGGAAGTTGTTTTTATACTGTAGCACTCCTGTCACTGAAATAATGCATTTTCCTGATGTGTGGAAATTTTTCTTTAAGAAAATTCACAATTGTTTCCTGGGTTTTATAAACCATGTTCACATCAGGCTTAAGGTCATTGGATTATGGCACAGTGTAAAGAAACAGTATTTTCTGCATCAGAGTTCCTACAATGTAATATGACAAGGTGAACAGTACAGTACTCAGAAGTCCAGTGGTACAATTGGGCTTCTTTCTGGATTGTAAAACAGCAGTTCTCACAGAAGTCCGTCAAAATTATTGTTGTATCTCATGGTATGTTTTCTTTGAGGCTTTTTATAATGAAGATGTGACTTGGCTATGAAAGAGTGTAAAATCAGTTTTTCTATCTTATTGGCTAAATCACCAAGTGTTGATGACCTTTTTATCAGCTGTGCTCTGTCAGTTGACACCCATTGAGATAATTTAATAGTTTCACTTTTATCATAATCTTCAAATTTGAATTCTAAGCAGCTCACTAGATGCAGTTTCGGGAGCATTCACTGCAATGTCTGAGCAGACATTCTCGTTTCTTCTTCACACACTAAACACTTCACAATATCCTTATAGCTGTCTTCAATTTGTGTAGCATGAAAGAGTAGCATGACATTTTGATGAATTATGTGTACACATACTAAAACCACACCACTTTGGTTGCAAAGAGTAAAACTTAGAGAAACCTACCTTAACATCAGGATACTCACACTTAGAACTTGGAATATGATTTGTGAAGGTTACCCAGACGTGCCAACTCTCTGGATTTTGGCAGGAGACATCGGATTTTCAGCCCTTCCTCCCACCCTCCAGATGAGTGTCAAATTCTCCCAATTTTCACCAATAATTAGCCGTTACGATGGTTGAAATTCCATTAACCACCGCCTTAGATTGACGCAGAAGAAATTCTATCAACCACTGTCTTGGATCAACGCAGAAGAAATTCCATCAACCACCACCATGGATCAATGCAGATGAAATTCCATCAACCACTGCCTTGGATCAATGCAGAAGAAAAAGATTTTGAACCGCCTGTGAAATCTTCTTCTTTCTGCATCGATGCAAGATGGCATTACAGTCAACAGTTTCATACTTTTCTCTCTCTTCATATCTGCAAAAAGAAAGCCATCCCCGGCGTTGCAGTGGTCTAAGCTTCAGACCAATTGTCCAAGATGGGTCCAAGTTTGAATCCCGGTGGAGCATGGATGTTGTATTTGTCTTACGACACTGGCTCTCTTTCTTCCCTGGAACCAGTGACCCTAAATTAAGGGCAGGCAACTGCTTGTAGCCTACTGAGGTGCTCACTGTGATCATTAAACCTCCAACAAAAAAAAGAAGCTTGGTATTTCCACTTTTATTTTGACAGATCCGCTGTTTTCGTTGATTTTGTTTCGTGGTAATGATGTGGAAAATGAGATAAAAAGTGTGTCGATGACAAAAGCTATATATATATATATAAATCTTTTTCTAAAGTTAAAAAAAAAAATAAACTCAATGTTTTTCCGAAATAGTAAATAAATGCTTCTTCAAACTGTGTTTGGAAAGAAAGAAAAGCTTTAAAGGAAAAACTGCAGAGTTATATATAAAAAAAAAGTAGTTAATGGATGTGTAGTAATCAAAATTAAAAAAAAATATTGCCTAACTTCTAAAGTTTTCAATGGATTCTGGCAAAAAGTAAAACTGAACTTTATGTTGTAACATCTCATTCACTGCAAAAATTTCACTCACTTATATTAAAAATTAGAAAAAACTTGCTTTAAAAAAATTTCTTGCAGTCCAATTGTCATACAAGGCATTCAGCAAAGAGCTCACCCTCTTTGTCACTAGAATGCCAGGGATGGTCAGTAATTGATTGACAGATGGGAACTTCCCTGCCTTCTCCTTGCATTTTTTTCAACCTCTTGCCTCAGCAAAGCTGCATGCATTCTAAGTGATGGTAAACATTTGAGTTGTGTCGAATTCTCTTAACGACAAAAGGGAGTAATTATAGTTGGCCTTGCCTTGTAGTGAAAGACGATATTAGTACAATGCTTTTTGTTGCCTTCACGCACAACCTAAAGAAGAAACAAAAAACAGTTGGCTGCTATTTTATTCGTAAAAATAACAACATGCGGGCCATTTTACATTGTCATTGTCTTGCGGAACGAATTTCAGTAGGAAAAGGGGAATGTTGATTTTCACGCTGCTTTTTTAACTCCAGAACTTTTAGTGATTGGCAAGAACAGTGCTCTGGCTGGTTTGTTTTTGTTTCATGATTTTGCTGCTGACGTACTCTCTCGATAGATTGCAATGTCAAAAAGAAAATATGCGACTAGTTTGAACAAGTCCTACACTTAAGATTAATCTGTCTATTATTATTGCTTCTAGGAAAGGAAGTGCATATGCGTTTTGTACAGATTGCCACTCCAAAATTTCTGTTCTTCATCATGGAAAGAGTGATATTATGAAACACTTGAAGGGACAAAAACACAAGGATTTTGCCCAGGTGATTGAGTAGAACAAAAAGATTGAATTTTGTGCTCAAGATGATGTGCAAAGACGCATTTTATGGCATTTCTTGTGGAGCATAATATCTCAACTACCTATACAGATCATGCAGCACCATTATTTTGAAAAATGTTCCTTGACAGTGATATTGAATATCAATTCAATATCATTATTTTTGAAAATGTTCCCTGACACTGAATATCAATTTAATTGATATTCAGTGGAGTCTGATTGGCAGGTTGAAAAATTCAGTTGGCAGTAGCAAGTATGATTTGTTATCAAAAGTCATGCTTGCTATATTAACACTGCCCCATAGAAATGCTGAATGCGAGATAATGTTTAGCTTAGTTACAAACAAACACACACACGCACGCACACACACACGCACGCACACACGCACACACGCACACACACACTGAAAAAACTGCTGACAGTAAAGCCCAAAATGAAAGAAAAATACTGAACAAAACTTTTGTTGATCTTTGTTAAAGAGAGCTAAATTGGCTACTGTACATTCACTAAATAAGGATAAAAATTAATTATGATTAAATAATGTATCAAAAAGTAAGTACATATCTTTTATTAATTATATTAATGTGTTATTAATTGTATCTGGTTGACAACTTTTTATTTTGCATATAAACATACAGTCTGCATTTATAATTACTTTTTAAACATTAAAAGTGCTATGTAATAATAATAATACTGGAAAATTATTCCCTCATCTGGAAAATGTTGATAAAAAATTGCACTCGTGCGATTTTATGAGCTGTAAAAATCTCCTGATTTTTAGATTTTGAAGGTTGACTCGTTTGGTTACCCCAGATCAGTCGCCTTTTCTTGTAATTTTTCACCCTATGCTCATTACATCTTTCATTCCTGGCATAACTCTAGACTGCTTGGAACTCCCATAAAAGTTTCTCACTGATTCAGTGATTTCAGTTTTCAATCTCACACCCAGGATCTGGCTTAGCTAAAAATCTCTTTTGCTTAATAACTCTCTGAGCTTGGCAAACAGCCTAGTCAGACACAACAAATGTTTCTTGTATCTTTTTCTTTTTCTGTGTCCATGTCAGTAAAGCAGGAATGGTTAGTAGTTGTTACTCTTTCCTTGAAGTGGATTTCAGTTTGCTCTTCATGATCTCTACAAGCTTGTCCATATCAGCTGCTTCCTCTTCCACATGCTTATGTGTTTTGGCTTCTTTTGTTAGAATCTTAACCTTTAGTATTTTTTAAATTTTGCTTCATACATTTACCTGAAAATTTTCTAACTTTTCCCTTCCATAAGATACCTTGCTGTGTTCACCAAGGGTATGCAATTTTAAAGAACAGCCTGCCTCAGCAAAAGATGAATTAAGCTTTTCTATTGTTTCCTTCTTCTCAACATCAGTTTATTTCTTTTGGAGGTAAACCAATGTTGTTGGAGCTATCGGCACTTTCATTATCACTCTCTATGTCACTTTTAAATAAAATACCTCTACATTGAGAACATAGCTTTTGTGTGGTTGCTCATTAAATTCTTTCATTAATAGATATTTACATTGCTGTTACTAAACTTAGTGACTTTCTCATACATCTCTTGTGCTTTCTGAGGGGATAACAATGTATTTTTTGAAGAAATTCAAATAAAAAAAAAATACACTTTTATGGTGTACACCAGCAGTTTTTAACCTATGGTCCACGGGCCCCGAGGGTCCACAATGTCCTTACAGGGGGTCCGCAAAGGCTTGAAGAAATGTTATGATCTTTTGCAGTTGAAATAGAAAGTGAGAATTAATGAAAGAAAGCTAGAAAGAAAAAAAGGAAACGTAAAACGAAATCTGAATTTCCCTCGCTTGTTTGTGTAAAGCTTGGCTTTTCTAACCTACCGCCTCCATTAAAAACAAACAAAAGTAAAAATCTGTTATTTAAATAACTGTTTGATAGCAGAACATGTACCATAATTTTTGGCACATAATCTCTGAATTTGTCAAAATACAAGAATCATTTGTGTAATGACCTTTTGCCACATTTACATTTTTGCATGTTGTCTTCCTAGTAAGCTCTGTTTGACACGTCGTGGAAGCAGCGCAGACTTCTCAGTAAAGATTTCTTTGACTATTACAAGGTTTAAAAATATATGTAGTTAAAATGTTATTGAAATATTCTAAGTTCCTTTATCAAAAATTCATATATTTTACATACCTTTCATATGGGAACTAAGCAGTTATGTTGTCTTCTTTCCTGTGCTACATATTGTAAGGCTTTACAAACGAGGTTTGTATTCTGAAGAAATCTTGGAGAGAGTATCCTTGTGTCTGATAAGAGTTGCATTTATAACTTTCAAGAATTTATTAAATAAGTTTAAAAAACAACAACCTGAGTATATGTACATAACTAGAAATAGAATGCCTGGAACAACATAGAAGCAATGTCTTGAAAAACAAGTTAACAAAACTAGTCAGAAAAGAGTGTCAAAAACATCAAGACATTGGAATAACAATAATAGATCATAAAACCATGATTTTGAAAAATAGAGATAACATAAATTAACTAGATAAAGCAAGAGCATCCCCATCAATAATAATAGGAATAGCAATAATAATAAAAAAAATATTGTACATAGGAAGTACCAAAAATACATTAAAAAAATGGCTCAATCAACATATAACTAACTGGAATAATAGAGAAGAAAAGACAGCACTAATAATTACAACATTGCTTGAAAAATAAAAGAACAACTGCGACGCAAATTCTGGAATAGACCTACCAATACCCTGGAAAATATATACTAATCCAGGATGAACAAAAAACTTGGACAAACAGAAGGGGAAGGTCGGAAACAACTGTACCGAATATGACAGATGATGGATTAACATCGACTCAAGGAATTTTACACGCTGAAAAACAGTAAGTGGCAACACCTCAAGAGAATGATGTCATGATTTTCAACAACGAAGAGATTACCAGTTCAATGTACGTGACAGATCCTACATGACCACAAGAGAACACAGCTGCCATTTTTTTACCTGAGGATGGTAACGCACACATTACTGAAATGCCTAAAATTTTTTTGGAAGGTCAGCATTTCCTTCATTAGTGGCAAATGGGCATGTTTGTGGAGTGGATTACTTGCTTCCCTTTTTCACTTCAGTCATTGAAACTAGGTCTTTACATTTTTTAAAGCGGTATTAGTTTACTTGTTTTTCAAGACATTGCTTCTGTGTTGTTCCAGGCATTCCATTTCTAGTCATATATATGTGTGTATATATATATATATATATATAGATCAGAGGAAATGCTATCCCACACTCACCAACCCGCTTGGCCAGCGTGGTGAGTTATGGCCAAACCCCTCCAAAATGACTCCACAACTTAAATCTTGGCCCTCAGTCTCCGGCAGCTGGAATGTACCTGGCCAAGGCAGCGGCCAGTGCGACATGAAGGCAGAGGGTGCTAAGAGTCACCGGAGGACCGGACTAGGCTGCCATCTGATGCTGACCTTGGCTATGTATAATGGACACTCCCTATCTTCTGATTCAAGGCTTCTTGAATTGGAAGAGGAACTACAAAGGATCAAGTGGGACATCGGCGGGCTAAGTGAGGTAAGGAGAAAAGGAGAAGATCTCATTGAACTGAAAAGTGGACATCTCTTCTACTATTGTGGGACTGATTCTGGCAGAACTAGTGGTGTTGGATTTATAATAAACCAGAAACTAAAGGATAAAGTTGTAGAAGTTGAAAGTTCCTCTGACAGAGCTGCACGACTCGTTATCCAACTCTTGAGAAGATACCAGGCTCAGATTATTCAAACTTATGCACCCACCACAAGTCATCCTGAAGAAGAAATTGAAGAATTTTATGAGGAAATTCGTCGTCTAAATAATAAAGGTAAGCAGCACTTGAAGATAATTATGGGAGATTTCAATGCAAAAATAGGGCAATGGAATGAAACTTCAGTAGGTAAATTCGGTCATGGCAACAGAAACCAGCGTGGAAATACTCTCTTAGAGTTTGCAGAGGCAGAAGGGTTTTTCATCTTGAACTCCTTTTTCAAGAAAAAGCCACACAGGAAATGGACATGGAGACATCCAAATGGGATGACAAGTGAAATTGATTTTATTATGTGTAACAAAAAATTCGTCATAGAAGACTGCAGTGTGCTAAACAAGTTCAACACAGGTAGTGACCATAGATTGGTGAGATGTAAGATGCACCTCAACATTAAACTCGAACGTGGCAAGCTCATAAGACAAACAAAATGCATTGACATAACCAACCTTAAAAAACACCATAATACCTTTAAGTTGGAACTGAAGAACAGATTCTCTGCTTTAGAAGGCCTAACATCGGAAGAAGTGGATATTTCTGAAGTTAACAGAAAAGTAACCAAAGCTCTTATGGAAACAACAACAAAATTAGCTGGGTCTAAGAACAAGTTGCATGTGAACAAATTATCAAGAAAAACCAAAATGTTGATGCAAAAAAGAAGAGAGATGAGGACAACTAAAGAAGATGTGACTTCCAAAGTGGAATATAAAGAGCTATGTAAGGCAGTACGAAAAAGTATCACAGAAGACGTAAGGAAATTCAACTGTGAACTAGTAAGGAAAGCAATTGAAAACAACCAAAGCCTAAAGATAGCAAAGGGACATCTCAGTAAGGGAAGAAAACAGATTATGGCACTGAGAAAAGAAGATGGTTCTGTAACAAGAAATAGAGGAGAAATTTTGACAAGAGTGAAAGATTTCTACTCCAAATTATATGAAAGGGATTATACATGTACTCCAGACATCATGAAAGGTACCAGTACCAGAGTTCTTCCAGTCCTTCCAGCAGAAGTTGCACATGCAATCAAGAACATGAAGTGGGGAAAAGCTCCAGGAGAAGATGGAATTACTGTAGACATTATACAAGAAGCAAGTGGAAAAATCGAAACAGTACTCGCCCAAATTTTCACTCGATGCCTTAATGAAGGGAAGATTCCTGAGGATTGGAACAATGCTACGATGATCTTGCTACATAAAAAAGGTGACATTGAGGATCTCAGGAACTACAGACCTATCAGCCTCCTATCAGTGGTTTATAAAATCTTCACTAAAGTTCTTTCACACCGCTTGAAGGTGACACTGGACATGGCTCAACCGAGAGAACAAGCTGGATTCAGGAGTGGCTGCAGCACAATAGATCATATCCACGTACTGAGAGAACTAATTGAAAGAGCGTGGGAATATGAACTTCCATTGTGCATGGCTTTTATCGATTATGAAAAAGCCTTTGATTCGGTGAAACCATCAGCAGTTACAATGGCTCTGAAATCCTGCGGTGTTGAAGATGCGTACATTAATATTATTAATAACATCTATGAAAATGCAAGTGCAAAGATTCGGCTGTTTGAAAATACAACACACATAAAAATTGGAAAGGGAGTGAGACAAGGTGACACCATATCTCCGAAGCTCTTTAATGCCACATTGGAAAATGTCTTTCAATCACTGAACTGGGAAAACAAAGGGATAAAGATTAATGGACATTATCTAACCCACCTTCGTTTTGCTGATGATGTAGTCATTTTTGCAACCACCCCATCAGAGCTGCAGAGTATGATCCAGGAACTTGTTGACAAGAGTAAAGAAGTGGGATTAAAAATGAACGTTCAGAAGACAAAAGTGATGTTCAATGCTTTTACAAGAAATGAAGATTTATCGATTGATGGAGAAAAGCTGGAGATAACAGACACGTACGTTTATCTTGGACAGCAGATATCAAGTAAGGGTCACATTGATGAAGAAATTAATCGGCGTACAAAACTTGCCTGGAGAGCTTTTGGAAGAAACAGCATAATTTTCAAGAGCAATATGCCATTATGTCTTAAAAGAAAAGTGTTTGATCAACGCATCCTTCCAGTGCTTACGTATGGTGCAGAGACGTGGACCTTAACTGAAAGAGACATACAAAGGCTGCAGACAACTCAAAGAAGCATGGAAAGGTGCATGCTTGGTGTAACCAGGAGAGATAAGAAGAGGAACTCGTGGATCCGAAAAATGAAAAGAGTGGAAGACATCATAATCAGAGTTAAATCCCTGAAATGGCAATGGGCTGGACGGACATACTGCCAGAAGGACAGACCATCGATGGACAGCAGAAATTTTAGATTGGATTCCAAGGGGCAGGAAAAGACCCAGAAGAAGACCACATGGAAGATGGGTGGATGAAATTCGAAAGTATGCGGGAGTGACATGGAGGAGACTGGCGCAAAACAGACCGTTGTGGAGGAAACTGGCGCAATACATACCGTTGTGGAGAAAACTGGCGCAAGACAGACCGTTGTGGAGGAAACTTGGGGAGACCTTCGTCCAGCAGTGGATTGATAATGGTTGACAATGATGATGATGATATATATTCCGTTTTTTTTTTTTTAACTTATTTCATAAATTCTCAAAAGTTATAAATGCTACTCTCATTGGACACAAGGATATCTCTTTTCAAGATTTCTTCAGAATATGAACCTTGTTTTTAAAGCCTTACAATATGTAGCACGGGAAAGAAGTCAGCATAACAGCTTAGTTCCCATATGAAAGGTATGTAAAAGATATGAATTTTTGATAAAGGAACTTCTAACAGACGTGTCAACTCTACGGATTTTCAGCCATTTCTCCTGCCCTCCAGATAAATGTCAAATTTTCCCGATTTTTGCCGATAATTAGCTGTTACGATGGTCGAAATTCCATCAACCACCGTCTTGGATCGACGCAGAAGAAAAAGATTTCGAACCGCTTGTGAAATCTTTTCTTTCTGCGTCGATGCAAGACGGCATTTACAGTCATCAGTATGGTACTTTTCCTCTCCTTATATATGCAAAAGAAAGCCGCCCACGGTGGAGCAGTGGTCTATTTATGTTGGTCACAAACACACTCGCGTGCCAGCTGTGACCTATTTATCATTTCACATCTCCCCGCCCATAGGTGCGAGCTCTGTTTATGTTTTCTTCATAGTTGTGCTTTACTGTGGAAATTTTTATTTCTTGTTTTGCACCATGTTTGTCTCTTTGCAAGAAACACCACATGGCTCCTCTCAGTTCAGTGCCATTCACTTGCATGTTTTCACTGTGTGCAGAGAAATATCAATAGATGAAAACCGTAATTTCCAGCATATAATCCATATAGGGAAAAAATTCAGCATAAGAAATAAAATTTGGCATATAATCTGCAGAAGGAAAAATGCTGAATAAAAAAAGTCAACATATACCGTATCCAAAAAGGGGAAAAAAAAAAAAGGACCTGCATCATCCACACCTTCGCACAATTCGCAGCAAAGAAAATATAAACTTTCAACAACAGACAATTCACGGATTAATCCAATGTTACTCAAAGAAATGTTTGAGTTATGGAAAACATGCTTAGACTATTAAATTTTTTGAAATACAAGTCATCTGTGTAATTACCTTTTGCTGCATTTACACTTTTTGTCCTTCTTTGTCGCATTTTGTAGAAGATTAATGTGCTCCTTTGTTCATCTCTAATTACGAATCTGTTGTTGTCAGCTTTGTTTTATCTTCTATTGTTGCATTTTGTGTACACTTAGTTCGGGAATTTTTTTTTCTCATTCCTTTCGCTTTTTGCGGGAGATTTTTCCTTTTGCATTACCCCACTTTCGTGGTTTTTAATGTTTTATTTTATGTCATATCTTTGGCAATTTGTTTCTTCTTTACATATTAGCTGTTATTGTCCTTGCTGCATAATAAAGTTGTGAAACTGAGCACCGGCTTTCGACAAGTTGTCCGAGATGAGTCCGGGTTAGAATCGCAGTGGGGCATGGATGTTGCATACGTGCTAACTTTTACGGATTTCTGCTTAATTTTACTGATTTACGGATAGAAGTCTTTTTTTACGGATTTTTTAATATTTCGATTGCTCAATCAAAATATTTCAATCCCCTGCAACCATCCATTTAGACTTTCTACCGGACCTTACGAGCGCCGTGTTATGCGATGATGTCATCTTTGACTCACCGGCTTCATGCGGAGCAATAAAATATAGCGATGGCTTTGCTTCGTGGCATCATGCGGTAGCTCTGCTCTCTCTCTCCACTGGAGTGCTCAAGTGACGTGCCGACCAGAGTTCTCCAAATGCGTCATTTAATTACGTGTCTAGTACGCATCAAAATTTTATCAACGTGTAAAATTACGCATCGTGAATTTTTTCGGAGCGTAAAACTACTCATAGAAGAATTTTACCAATTCGTAAAAATACGCATCGAAGAATTTGGCCGATCCGTAAAAATCCGCATCGAAGAATTTTACCAATTTGTAAAAATACGCATCGAAGAAGGTACTTCGCCTTTCAGAGACGGAAATAAACGAAATAAAGATTTTTTCCGTAATCGTAATTTCGTTTTCCTGTGATGTTGCCTCTGTCCAGTATTGTTGTTATATATCATTTTATTCCGTAAATATTTGTATTTCAGTTTGAAAATGGAAGAAAAATTTCCGAAAATGGAAATTCGAAGTCGAAAAAATTTCGCTGTTATTTTTAGGCATGAGAGTGCAACGGCTTTGAGGAATTTCTCCTTTTCCATCATAATTTGGGTTATCCACGAGATCGATGCATTACTGAATAAAAATTTTGGGGCAATTAGTAGTGGTGGAGGATGTTTTCCGCCTGAAACTTTCTAAACTTCCGAAAGAGGAAGTTTCGTCTTTCAAAACTTTCGGAAACGGAAGTTAGACGCAGTGAATATTTCTCCCGTAATCGTAATTTTATTTTTCATGTGATGTTTCCTCTGCATAGTATTGTTGTTAAATATCATTTTATTTAATAAATATTTGTATTTCAACTTGAAAATCGAGGGAAAATGTCCGAAAATGGAAATCGGACTTAGCAAAGATATCCCCTGTAACCGTAATTTTTTTCTCCCAATGATGATCAGAACATGTATCCTGTATTCTTAAATATTTCTCCCCAAAAAGTTTTGCATTTTAGTTTGATAATTGGGGGGGGGGGGTGTCCGAAAATGAAAGTGACGAAAGCTGAAAAATTTGTAAAAATTGATGCATGGTGTTCAAATTTATATTTTCGAAGTTACACTGTTCATCTTTTGTCTAAAACAGTGAAAGCTGTCATGCATTCATGATGGATAAAATTGTCATCCAAAGGCATTAAAAAAAAGACTTTAATAAAGAAATGGGAAGGGAAGCAAAGATATCAGCAAATGAAAATTTTAGTTTAGTTTTGAAACACCACAGGTTTGCAAGGCCAACATTGAACAAAATTAACATTTTATTTTATGGTTTTTTAAATTATTATTTTAAACGCAGATAATACTAGTTTAGTTATTGTGGCATATGCAGAGATTTTTATTGCATATTTATTAAAATAATTATGTTTTGTTTTGTGGTAAATGGCGTTCGCGCAAAAAGTTTTACTGATGCACATTTTCCAAAGTTGGCAAGTATGATGTATTTGTCTTACGGCACTGGCTTTCTCCCTTCCCTGGACCAGTGGCCTTAAATTAGGGATGTTAGTTAGTTAGTTAGTTGATTTTATTGGCGCAAGGGCCAGGTTTGGCCATAGAGCGCCAGACACAGAACAAACGGTTTAAGATTTTAAAAGCAGGGTGAAATGATTAAGAGCAGACAGACTTGGGCGACTGCTCATAGCCCACTGAGGTGCTGACTGTGGTCGTTAAACTTCCAACCAAGAAGAAAGCTTGACACTTCCAAATTTGTTTTGACAGATACCTCTGTCTCTCTCTATTCTAACACTGGAAAAACTGCTGACAGTTAAGTCCAGAATAAGATAAAAATGCTTTGAACGAAACTTTTGTAGATCTTTGTTAAAGAGAGCTAAATTGGCTACTGTACATTCACTAAATAAGGATAAAGATTAATTGTGATTAAATAATGTATCAAAAATTAAGTACATATATTGTATTAATTATTAATGTTATTAATTGTATCTGGTTGACAACTATTTTCATCTGGTTGACAATTATTTTCACTATGCTTTTTATTTTGCATATAAACATACAGTATGCATTTGGAATAACTTTTTAAACATTAAAAATGCTATGTACCAATAATACTACTGGAAAATTGCTCCTGCATCTGAAAAATGTCGATAAAAAATAGTGCTCATGTGATTTTATGAGCTGTAAAAAATCTCCTGATTTTTAGATTTTGAAGGTTGGCACGTCTGTTATAATAATATTTCAGTAACATTTTAACTATATATATTTTTAAACCTTGTAATAGTCAAAGAAATCGTTATCGAGAAGTCTGCAATCCTTGTATGACGTGTCAAACAGGCTTACTAGGAAGACAGCATGCAAAAAGTGTTAATGTAGCAAAAGGTAATTACACAGATGACTCTTGTATTTCGACAAATTTAATAGTCTAAGCATGTTTTCCATAACTCAAACATTTCTTTGAGTAACATTGGATTAATCCGTGGATTGTCTGTTGTTGAAAGTTTATATTTTCTTTGCTGCGAATTGTGCGAAGGTGTGGATGATGCAGGTCTTTTTTTGTTGTTGTTGTTTTCTTTTTGGATACGGTATATGTTGACTTTTTTTATTCAGCATTTTTCCTTCTGCAGATTATACGCCAAATTTAATTTTTTATGCTGAAATTTTTCCCTATATGGATTATATGCTGGAAATTACGGTTTTCATCTATTGATATTTCTGCACACAGGGAAAACATACAAGTGAATGGCACTGAATGGCTGAGAGGAGCCACGTGGTGTTTCTTGCAAAAGGAAGAAAAATGGAAAGAGAAAGTAGGAGTCAGTCTGAGTGAGTGTTTGGACGGATTTCGTGATCGTTTTTCTTCTTTGATTTCTGCTAATAAAACCATTTGGTTATTGTCGGGTAAAGTGACTTTTCAATATTATCACAGTGAATTTCGTAACAATACGTTTTGGCTGAGCCTCGGGATGTATCGCTGGCTGAATTTGAAATGTAAAAGAACTGATGAGGGTACATCCTGTTCAAAGCAAAGTGAAGTTTCTTCCAGTCATCTTAAAAAAATCGCTGGCTAAATTTGAAACGTAAAAGAACTGGTGAGCGTGTATCCTCTTCAAAGCAAAGTAAAGCTTCTTCCAGTCATCTTAAAAAGTGCCACCATTATAGCAAAGAATATCTGTTGGTAGCTTTACGTGTACAGGTCCTGAAGACAAGCAACTACTGCACAGCCATGAAACCGTCAAAATTGCAAAGACATCTTGATACTAAAGATAAAGAACTTGCCACAAAGAGCATCGATTTTTTTAAAAGGAGGGAGGATAAGCTTGGGGGGGGGATGTAAGAAAGACTGCAACTGGTTGTAACAATGAAAATGCAGTGAGGGCTTCATTTGAAGTTTCTAAACTAATAGAGAATGTAAAACCACACACAATAGCTGAAGAACTTATGTTACCTGCTGCAAAAGTCATAGTTTCTGCATTGATCAACGAAAAAGCTGTGAAGGACCTTTCCTTAATACCTTTGTCAAATGACACAGTTAAGAAGTGAATCAATGATTTGTCTGTTAATATTAGGAACAAGTTTTAGAAAGAATTTGCATGTTCCCCTATTTTGCTTCGCAATTAGACGAAAGCACAGACATTAACAAAGCAACTTTACTGTGCTATGTTAGATATGAGCACGAGAGAAATGTTTTCGAAAATATATTGTTCATCTCCTCATTGGTACACACTACAGCTGAAAAAGTATTGAACAGCTTAAACGAGTTATAACATCTCATGACATGGACTGGTTGAAATGCATTGGGATTACCACAGACGTGGCACGAGCAATGTTAGAAAGCTTACTGGACTTGTAACGCAGATTAAGGAAATCATACCGTCGGTGACTTTGTACCATTGTGCATACATAGGGAAGCTTTAGTTACTAAGAAGATACCAGAAAAACTAAAACAGACCTTAAATGAATCAGTCAAAATTGTCAATTTTTGAAAAGCAAATCACTTAATTCAATTCTTTTTGAGTAGTTTTGCAAAGATATGGGCAGTGAACACCACCAACCTTTGCTACACTGTAAAGTTCATTGGCTATCACGAGTAAAATGTTGTCTCGTTTATGTGAATTAAGAGCCAAGATAAAATTATTCCTCATGGAGAAGCAATTTCACCTCAGCAATCATTTGGCAGATTTTTCCTTGTTAGTCAAATTAGCATATCTGTCAGATATCTTCACCCATTTAAACACGCTCAACTTAAATCTTCAAGGAGAAAAGGTTACAGTTTTTCAACTTGAAGACAAGAGTTAAGAAATGAAAAAAAAAATTGGAATTGTGGCATCATCGCCTGTTTAACCGAAACTATGAGACATTTCCGAACCTCACAAATTTTATTCGTTCCACTGACGAAGAGTTGTCTAAGGAGGACACATCACTTATCGCACAACATTTGAAAGATTTGCAGCATAGTTTCCGTGAATATTTTCCTGTTCCTGATGCATGCAAAACTGGATTAGAGATCCATTTACAATAAATGTATATGAACTAGAGGGGCTCACAGAAGCAGTGGAAGACAAGCTGATAGAAATATCCACAAATGGTGCTCTGAAATTGCAGTTCAAGGAACAGTCCCTTCTAAATTTCTGGGCTCACTTATAAGCAGATTTTCCGAAACTATCAAAGAGGGCTATGAAAGTTTTGATGCTTTTTGTAATTATATACTTGTGTGAAAAATCATTCTCTTCTCTCGTTTATCTTAAAATTAAGTATAGAAACCGTTTGAAAAAGCTAGAGTCAGAACTCAGAATGCAAGTTTCAGCAATTAAGCCTGATATAACAAGGCTTGCAAGTGAAATGCAGCACCAGCTTTCTAATTAATTATGTGAATATAATATGTTCCATTTTTTCCACCCAACTTGTTAATGAGGTATGGTGCAATTTTGTACAAATTATATTCATGCCATTTTCTAGTTTTCCCATTTTCATGTGACGTTTGGTATAGGTGTGTCACATTAATGATGCTATGTGCTTGTAATTTCAGCTTATCCAGAAAGAATTAAAGACAATTATTATTGTTATTTTGAATTTGTAAGGAATAATTCCAATAAAAATATAATAGGAGTATGTTTGTATTTCTCATTTCTCTCCAACTTTGAAGACCCTTCATGGGAAACTTTAAATATTGGGTTCGTACAAATGAAATGTCTGGCAAAGGACCAGTGCTCGTGGATGGTGAGAACCGATAAGTAGGACAACTTACCTGGGCAAAAATAGTCCCCCTCGGCATCGACATATAGTTGCCATCTGTCCGGCAAGGCCATGATCCCGGAACGAAAAAAGTCTTGTGGCTGGAACCCAAAGAAGTCATCAACTGCACATTGAACCTCGTCTGTCGTGAACTGTTTCCCTGACAGGAAGTGATCCAGGTGATGAAGCAGATGATAGTCTGTCAGAGACAAGTCCGGGGAATAGGCAGGATGACGCAGTGCTTCATAGCCCAAGGCACTTAGTGTCAGCATTGTTCGTTGTGCGACATGAGGGCAAGCGTTGCCCTGGAGCAGAAGAATACCATGTCTGTTGACCAAAGCCAGTTGTTTCTGCAGAAATTTCCAATGCACCTGGTGTAATTCAGTGCAATAACATTCTGCAGTGGATGGGGTTCCATTTCAACTCAGGCAGGGTCGTACCATCATGGTCTCAGATTTCTCTAAAAAAATTAAGGGGTGTTCCTTGACTAAAATAAGGAGACCCATATTTTTTCTTTCGGCAAGAAAAATTTTCCCTTCGAGATTTAGGGTTTCAAATCTTGCACCGTCAAACAAGCTCTCTAGAAAACGTTTATTTTTCCTAACTTCAGCGAGTCATTGCAGCAGAGTTAAAAAAGATATCGTGTTCTTGTATTTTTTACATTGTGTGTATAACATATAATAATATATGGTGCTAATATTTGCTACACATCGTATGATTAAAATTTAAAAAAATCGTAAACTTTGTGATTTAAAAAAATTGAATTTTTTAAGTTTTTTTTAAACAGGTTTGGATGGAGTTTTTTCTATATTCGTTCTTTTTCGTTAAAAACATACAAATGTGCACTTTATTTGTAATTTTTTGTGTGTCTGTGAAACTGCTAGTTTCCGCGTTTCGGCAGCGTTAAAAACAGCTGATTTTGAAAAATCTCTAACTTTGCCAACGATTTTCTCAAAAAGGCCATTTTTTAAAATTCTGAAAATTAAATCCCTGTTTTATTATCAACAGGAGAATATCTGTGTAAATTTTCACGGATCTAAAACCGCCCGTTTCCGAGTTAGACGCGTTTGAATTCAGTTTGAAAGCCTACAATTTCCCGTGTTCTAAAGGCGCCATTTTGGAAAAATCTCAGGCGCAAAGTACGTACGTATTCTCTTACCCGAATCAAAGCGTCAGATATTCTTTGCCCGAATGATGGAATGAGAGCATTGGGTCAGCTGGCCCTGGTTGGATACATCCACCTCACCCTTCCCCGAGTGATGACATGCCTATAAAACTGTCAGGGGGGGGGGATAACAAATACAAATACATAAAGAAAATTCTTGCTGCTCCACTAACAAAGTTGAGTTGCGAAAGACAGCAGCAGCAGCTGTTTGTTTGTTTGTTTACGTACATACTTAAACATCGCATAAGAAAAGACTATGAAAGAGTAGAAAACTGTTGTGAAATAATTTTAAGAAAAAGAGTGCAGGCACATGTACTGTAAGTTAATTTTCGATGGCTAAACACCCTCGAGTTTTTCTGGGAGTTGCTAACTGTAGGCTACTGTCAGAAGAGCAGTTGCTGTTTTGTTATAGTTGCTAAAATTAACTTCTCAGTTTTTCGTAATAGTAAAATATTCGCTCAGGAGAGTTTTGTCCTCTGCGAACGGGGGAGAAGGTGCAATGCTCTTGGCCTCGCTGCTGGGTTGATAGCGCTGGTCGCTACCGAAACTCTGCTTACCTCCTCTCCAAAACGTAATGGCAATTGTCTAATCTACTAAATAAATAACAATTAACACATACGCGTGCATGCTTATTCATAAAATGTAAGTTGAGTATATTTCCTGTTCAATCAGCTGATTTTACAAGTAAAATTCATATACAACTTATGCGCTTATAATGGTGTAAAGATTTTTATCTATTTAAAACATATTCAAAGATTTAAATTTTTTTAAAGAGGGGGGGGGGATTGTGTTCGTAGTGATCTCCACCTGGGCCACGATAAACCATGCAATGCCCATGTCTTCTGTTCCCTTAGAAGATAATCCTGGATCGATGGGAGACCAGCGGAGTTTTGACACACACCCCCCCCTCTCACGTGGTGGTGAGGTGTCTCAAAGCTAGGTAGCTTTCAAAAATGTTTCAACTTAGTTGGCTGGTAACAAGAGAGGGATTCCATTTCAACTCTGGCAGGGTCGTACCATCACGGTCTCAGATTTCTCTAAAGAAATTAAGGGGGTGTTCCTTGATTAAAATAAGAAGACCTATATTTTTCTTTCGGCAAGAAAAATTTTCCCTTTAAGACAGAGGGTTTCAAATCTTCCACCGTCAAACAAGCTCTCTAAAAAAACGGTTATTTTTCCTAACTTCAGCAAGTCATTGCATCAGAATTATAAAAGATATTTTGTTCTGATATTTTTTATTACATTGTGTGTATAACGTATAATAATATTTGATGCTAATATTTTTTACACATCAGATGATTAAAATTTTTAAAAATCGTAAACTTTGATTTTTTAAAAAAATTGAAATTTTTAAGATTTTTTTTAACTGGTTCAAATGGAGTTTTTGTTTTCTATACTTGCTTTTTTTTTTGTTAAAGACATACAAATGTGCACTTTATTTGCAATTTTTTATGTGTCTGTGAAACTGGCGATTTTGAAAAATCTCCACCTTTGCCAACGATTTTCTCAAAAAAGCCCTTTTTTTAAATTCTGAAAATTAAATCCCTGTTTCATTATCAACAGGAAAATATCTGTGTAAATTTTCACGGACCTAAAAACGCCCGTTTCCTAGTTAGACACGTTGGAATTTGGTTTGAAAACCTATGATTTCTCCGTGTTCTAAAGGCGCAATTTTGGAAAAATCTCAGGCGCAAAGTACGTTTTCTCTTACCCGAATGAGAGCGTTGGATCCGTCCACCTCACCCTACCCTGGGCAATAACATGCCTAAAAAACGGTCTTGGGGAAAAAAAATAAAAAAAAATCTATATATGTATGTCTGCTAAACAAATTTACAGTTTTCAATTTAGAACCAACAAACTTGGTATACTATCTCATGGTACCCTAACTTAGACCGTAGACAGTTTTTGGAAGGGGTCGGTGCCCGGGGTCAAGGGGCTCCACACAAAACTTCCATAAAATCTACAGTTTTCAATTTAGAACCACCAAATTTGGAATACTATAGCATGGTACCCTAACTTTTTGGAAGGGGTCGGAGTTCTGGGTCAAAGGGCCGCCACACAAAATTTCCGTAAAATATACTTGTATACTATAGTGCCCTAACTGAGACCGTAGATGGTTTTTGGAAGGGGGCCAGAGCCCTGGGTGGGTGGGAGCCCGGGGTCAAAGGGCCCCACGCAAAATTTCTGTAAAATCTAGTTTTCAATTTAGAACCATCAAATTTGGTATACTTTTTCTTGGCACCCTAACTTTGTAAAATATTTTACGAAAATTTTATACGGGTAGGGGGCTTGACCCCGGGCTCCGGCCCCTTCCCAAAACCGTCAAGTCAAAGTTAGGGTGCAAAGAAAAAGTATACCAAATTTGATGGTTCTAAATTGAAAACTAGATTTTACGGAAATTTTGCGTGGGGCCCTATGACCCGGGCTCCCACCCACCCAGGGCTCTGGCCCCCTTCCAAAAACTATCTACGGTTTCAGTTAGGGCACTATAGTATACAAGTATATTTTACAGAAATTTTGTGTGGGGGCCCTTTGACCCAGGGCTCCGATCCCTTCCAAAAACAGTCTGCGATCTAAGTTAGGGTACCATGCTATAGTATTCCAAATTTGGTGGTTCTAAATTGAAAACTGTAGATTTTATGGAAGTTTTGTGTGGGGCCCCTTGACCACGGGCTCTGACCCCTTCCAAAAAACGTCTACGGTCTAATAAGTTAGTGTACCATGAGATAGTATACCAAGTTTGATGGTTCTAAATTGACATACATTCAATTCTCTATATATATAGATTTGTTATTTTTTTCCAAGACCGTTTTTTAGGCATGTTATCGCTCAGGGTAGGGTGAGGTGGACGGATCCAACACTCTCATTCGAGTAAGAGAATACGTACTTTGCGCCTTAGATTTTACCAAAATGGCGCCTTTAGAACATGGAGAAATCGTAGATTTTCAAACCAAATTCAAACGCGTCTAACTCGGAAACGGGCGTTTTTAGGTCCGTGAAAATTTACACAGATATTCTCCTGTTGATAATAAAACAGGGATTTAATTTTCAGAATTTTAAAAAAGGGCTTTTTTGAGAAAATCGTTGGCAAAGTTAGAGATTTTTCAAAATCGTCTGTTTTTAACGCTGCAGAAACTATCAGTTTCACAAGCACATAAAAAATTGCAAATAAAGTGCACATTTGTATGTCTTTAACAAAAAAGCAAGTATAGAAAACAAAAACTCCATTTGAACCAGTTAAAAAAAAATCTTAAAAATTTCAATTTTTTTTTAAAATCAAAGTTTACGATTTTTTAAAATTTTAATCATATGATGTGTAGCAAATATTAGCACCATATATTATTATATGATATACACACAATGTAAAAAAATACAAGAACACAGTATCTTTTTTAACTCTGCTGCAATGACTCGCTGAAGTTAGGAAAAATAACCGTTTTCTAGAGAGCTTGTTTGACGGTGCAAGATTTGAAACCCTAAATCTCGAAGGGAAAATTTTTTCTTGCCGAAAGAAAAAATATGGGTCTCCTTATTTTAGTCAAGGAACACCCCTAATTTTTTTAGAGAAATCTGAGACCATGATGGTACGACCCTGCCTGAGTTGAAATGGAACCCACCCACTGCAGAAAACCACCGGACAAGGCGCATCATCTTCTTGGTGTGTAGGGTGGCTTAGGATGCCATACAGTGGGCTGTGCCTTGCTTAACCATTGTGCAGATCATTTTCGATTATCATAAAGGAACCACTTCTCGTCACAGGTGACAATTCGATGCAGTAGAGGTTCCTGTTTATTCCTGGCATGCAGCGATGTGCAGACTTCCAAACGCCTAGTCTTGTTGGCAGTTGTCAACTCATGTAGCAGCCACATGTCCAGCTTTTTTACCTTACCCAGTGCAGCCAGACACCGAACAACTGTCATATGGTAGACACCTACCTCTGGTGCAACGTCACGACACGTTTTTCGGGGGTCCGCTTCAAGCACATGTTACAGAACGTTGTCAGAAACAGCAACAGGTCAGTGACCAAGTGCTTTTTGTTTTGCAGGTTCATATCTCCGCTTCAAAATTTCACAAACCATCGCTGAATGGTTCGTTTGTTGGCTGTATTCTCCCCAAATGCTTTGTTAATGTTTTGAGCTGCAATTCCTGTAGAATGGCCCAATTTAAATTCACACCGGAAGATGACTCTCAAATCCGGCGTCTGCATGTTTCCTTTGCAAGCCACATTACGTCCAAACAAACCACGCCTGAACCTGGTTCTTCACACATGTGCTAGCTATTTATAGTAACTCTGTGACATAATACTTGGAACACCTGTGAGTGGCTCCATTCCACTGTGGTGGGGGACTGTTTCCATTGCTCATTTGCGCCGCATAATTAATTCACACCAACTCAATAAATATTCGATGCACTTTAGGGTTTTAAATCTTAAGTCTTGGGAGTCCGTGGCAATAAAAGATATTTAAAGGGAGTCTGTGGTAAAGAAAAGGTTAAGAACCGCTGGTGTAGACAAATGGTCTTCTGTAGTTTCTGTTCTAAAATTCAAAGGAATTATATTATCTTCAGTGAGACCGGATGTATTTTCAATACCGTTCGTTGAGACACAGGCACATTTGTGACACTGTCAAAGTTAATTGCTAAACACTACACATAGTATCTTCCAGTTTCTTTGTAACAAACAAATACACTAATATTAGCATACTTTAGCTATGCACACTTATAACATTACTGTAAATTACTAGTTGCTAGTCACATGTATGACTAGTAAACAATGGAATATGAATGATATATTATTCTAGTGACTGATATTGTTATTATTATTAATATTGTTCCTTTCCTGGACCTTAGACACTGTTAAAATATCAGAAAGATAGATTTTTATCTGGCCTTCTATTGGGTTGTCAGAAAAGTCATGACATATTTTAGCCATGTTTTGCAAAGGTCATTTATTGATAGAAAGAACAAAGATCAATCAATGATATAATGCCCGTTTTTTTCCATAACCTTTTGCCATCTTTCAGTGAGCTGCATAATGCCTCGTTCATAGAAGGACCTGTCTTTTGTGGCGAAAAACTGTACAAGGTGCTGCTTTACAGCCTCATCTGAATTGAACGTTATACCATGCAAGGACTGTTGAAGAGAGCAAAACAAGTGGAAGTCTGATGGCACAAGGTCAGGCGAGCATGCTGGGTGTGGCAACACATCCCACCCAAGCTCCAATAATTTTTGGTGGGTGATCAAACTTGTGTGTGGTCTCGCGTTGTCGTGATGGAACACAACACCTTTACGATGAACGGGCTCTCGACGTTTCTGGATGATGAATTCGTTCAAACTGTCCAATTGCCAACAGTACACATTCGAATTGATTGTTTGGTTTCCGTGGTAGGAGCTCGAAAAACACACCACCTTTAAAATCCCACCACACTGAGACCAGAACCTTCCGCTGATGAATGTCTGCTTTGGGTGTCGTTTGAGGCGAAGCAGCACGTCGGTACCAAGACAGTTTGCGCAGCACATTGTTGTACACAATCCACTTTTCGTCACCAGTTATCAGTCGCTTCAAAAAAGGATCGTTTTCTCACGTTTAATTAGCATATCGCAGATGTTTGTATGTGCCATCAATTAAGCTTCTTTGAGTTCATGAGGAACCCACACATCGAGCTTGCTTATGTATCCCAGCTTCTTCAGGTGGTCATGAACGCTTGAATGATGGATGTGCAATGTGTCTGCAATCTCTTGTGTCATGTAACGTGGGTTTGATTCGATAAATGCCTTGATTTAGTCGTCATCAACCTCGGTTGGCTTCCCGGACTGAGGAGCATAATTGAGGTCAAAATCACCAGCACGGAATTTTGCGAACCACCGCTGGCACTGACGTTCTTGTAGAGTATTACCACCGTACACTTTATGCGACTTTTCACAAGCTTGATGCACGTTCTTCCTTTTACGGAAGTAAAACAGTAAAATATGGCGAAAATGCACAGTTTGGTCTTCCATCTTCAACTTGATGTGAAATCTCCGCAAATCAACCAAATTGCTCACTATTCCTTTTAAACTGCAGCTAAAACTGGCACCTGTCGAATGCCATAGCGATATCAGAGCTGCGCATAGTACTTCCAAAACTGCCCAACCGCCATTGGGTACCAAAACACATCAGGACTTTTCTGACAACCCAATACAACAGTAGCAAAGCATAAAATTTATGAAGAAAACAATCCAAACTGTTAAATTTCTGTGTTTTATGAAACAATGCAAATTTTGCACCTTTTAACGACAAATAACGAAAAAATGGTACTACCTATCAAAAAAATCTTAAAAACCAAAAATATATAAAATTTCAAACTGTACAAATTTGCTCCAGTAGTTGTTTTGAATAGGAATCTCAGGTTTTGGGGTAAGTAGAAAAAGTAGTCATCCAGCAGCTATTTTCTCAAAATTTGCAGAAAAAAGTGTATAATATTTGCAGAAGGAATGAAAAGGCCATTAATTTTATTCCTGGGTATGATAGGACGTATCTCTAGGCTCATTTAAAAATATATGTATTAGGATTATACCTTTCCCTTACACTGTTAATTCAGTTTTTAGTAGCCCATGTTTTCTACAGAAAAAAATAAGGCTAAGAATATTTTATTAATTTTTTAATGGACTAAAAAAAACATTAAGAGTGTTCACATATTTCTTTTCCGAAATCCTTGGAGTTTCGTTGACAAGGTTGTGAAATTTCAAAGAGATTGAATGATTTATGAGTGAGATGGATTTTTTTTTTTTGTAAGCAAGTGCAACTGGCACAGAAGGCCTTGGAAACAGTAAAAAACGAGAATTCACTGAAAGTTAGAAGGCTGTAAAATTGAAACCAGAAGAGCTACATAGAAATGTTTTTGATAGGGTTACTTACCACCGTGGAGGGATTTAGTATACCAAGTTTAAGCAAAATCTGAGAACATGGGTGTCATGGCCTGGTTGAACCAAAGTTGAATTCCCCCCCCCCCTACACACACACAAAAGTTGTTCCTAAAAACATGAAACAGTGTTACAATAACATAATGATGTGAATTTTTTACTACCCAGACAAATTTGTGGACAATAATTAAAGCAGGTATGGTTTTTAATTTATTTTTCCAATTTTCTTGGTTATGTCACAAATTTTACTTGTCTCTGGATGGGCATGATATAACCACACATCAGATTGTTCCACGAATTCGCGGAATTTTGGTTTTTTCAGCACCATTTTTGTCATCCTCAAGGTCATTGCAAAAATTGAGACATTTTTCAGGATTTTTTTAAGGGGGAGGGGTCGTCGTTCTATAGAAAAATCCTTGAAAAAGCGGAATTCCACAATTTGTGTGTTTTTTTTGTTTTTTTTTTTTTGTGGAGAAAAAGAAGTGTTTTTGGAGCAGGCGCTGGGGGGGGGGGTTAAGAAAAAATGTTGGAGGGTGGAATCAAGGCTCAATTCGTTTACTGCTGTCAACATTGGATAGGATCGCAGCGCGAAAGGTGGAGGCTCTGCCCACTTTTTCCTTTAGGGAAACTGCCGCAGCCAACGAGAACGGCTTTTCCGTGGCTTGCAGGAAATCGCCACTCTATCGTTGTGACGTCATCGCCAAGAGCTCTCACTTTTGTTTTTTGCGAATGCGATGTACGCAAATGCATTCCCGTTTTTCTGAGATCGTTCGAGAATCGAAGCTGCAGTGAAGCCACTTCTTACGGATGACTAACCAAAAATTATGGATATTCAGATTTTCGCTGTTATTAAGAAAGTTTTACTCTTTTTGTAATTAAACAATGTAAAAGCCTCTGAACAAAGTTCGTAACACAGCTCTTTGTTTCACTTATTTTCAGAGGAGAAGGAATTTGTTTTGCGTGTTTAAGAATGCAAAAAAAAAAAAAAAAAAAAGCACGGCGCAGGGATCGCATAGGCCGGCATGCTTCTTTCGCCGTGACCTGGGATTACATCGGCCCAGCATGCTTCTTTCGCCGTGACCCGGGATTGCGTCGGCCCGGTGTGCTTCTTTAGCCATGGCCCAGGATTACATCGGTCTGAAGCCTCTGAATAAAGTTTGTGATGCAGCTCTTGGTTTTCTTAAATTCTTTCTTCTTTTTTCTTTCCCCCTCCGAAGAGAAGGAATTTGTTTTGCTTGTTTGAAAGCTAAGTGGAAAGAAATCACGGTGTCGGGCCGGAATTACATAGGCCCGGAGTGCTACTTTGCCGTGATCCAGGCTTGCATTGGCCCAGACGTGCTTCTGTCACTGTTGTCTGAGATTGCGTCGGCCCATGTGTGCTTCTTTCGCTGTGGCCAAGGACTGTGTCGGCCCGATGCCTCTGAACCAAGTTTGTGACGCACATCTTTGTTTCTTTTCTTTTTTCTTTTGTAAGGAGGAGGAATGTGTTTTGCTTGTTTGAAAACTTAGTGGAAAGAAAGCACGGCGCCGGGCCAGGATGACGTCGGCCCGAAGCCCCTGAACAAAGTTTGTGACACAACTCTGTTTCTTTTTCTTTTTTTCTGAGGAAGAATGTGTTTTGCTTGTTTGAAAGCTAAGTGGAAAGAAAGCACAATTATGTTGGCCCCAAGCCTCTGAACAAAGTTTGTGATGCAGCTTTCTGTTTCTTTCTTTCTTTTTTTCTTTTTTCTTTCTGAGGAGGAATATGTTTTGCTTATTTGAAAGCTAAGTGAAAAGAATGTGTCATGAAAAACTCAAACACATGGATAGAAACAAAAATTCGGCAGGGAAAATCTCCCCACTTGCTTGACGTTGATGGAGATTCATGTCACCATATTCACAATGCAAGCAAAAAATTTTGCAAACCATTTGAAGATTACATTGAGAAATGCTTTACTGACATCTTCAATGACTAAATGGTCTGCAGATAAACATGAAGCCCTTGCTGAAATTTGTGAAATTATAGGGCTAAATATAACTGAAATTAAGAACATGGTCCAACACAGGTGGTTGTCATTCTATCATGTGGCATTAAACAGTTTACATATCCATAATGCCCTTTTGCTCCTGTATTATGGTTTGTGCAGTCTAATGAAAGACCAATATACATCGATGTCATAAACAAAATGTGTAAAGGAAAACATATTAGTAAAGAAGAAAAGTTAAAATTCCAGAAGCTTTGGAAGAAATTACAGGGGAAAAAATCTAGAAGAAGATGAAAGAAAGCAGAAATGTATTGGGCATATAAATAAGTTTTGAGGGATTTTCGTTCGGTGTTGTACTTATTACTGCTCACATGTATTTTAAGGTGGCAACACTGCGATATCGCAGTACGAGACGCCAGCTGTCAGAGTCAGTATACGACGTTCGATTACGGTGCGAAGACATATTTGTTTTACTCGATGGAAAATGGCAACTTTCGTCCCGACAAAACAGCATTTGCGGGAAGTGTTAGTGCATTACTTTATTGTTGAGAAAAGTGCTACCGACGGCTATCGCTTAATGTCAGAAATCTATGGTGAACATTCCCCATCCATAAAAACATGTGAGTATTGGTTTAGACGATTCAAAAGGAACGATTTCGACGTCAGTGATAAAGAACGTTTTGGACCATCCAAAAAAATTGCTGATGCCGAATTGGAAGTTTTACTCGACAAGGATTCGTGCCAGACTAGCAGCAGCATTAAATGTTAGTCAACCATGCATTTCACAACGTTTAGCTGCCATGGGAATGGTGCAAAAAGAAGGGAATTGGGTTCCACTTGCTTTGCGGGAAAGAGACCTTGAACGTCGAAAAACCATTAGCAAATTGCTGCTTCAAAGGCAAAAAGAAAGTTTTTTTTTTGCATCGTATTATTACTGCCGACAAGAAATGGATATGGTACGATAACCCTAAACGGCAGAAAGCATGGGTGAAGCCAGGTGAACCAGGTCCTTCAATATCCATGGTTCAAAGATAATGCTGTATATCTGGTGGGACCAGAAGGGTGTGATCCACTATGAACTGCTGAAACCATCAGAAATTATTACTGGTGATCGGTATCAAACCCAATTAATGCGTTTAAAACGAGCTCTCATGCAAAAACGGCCGAAATGGGAGAATAGAAATGGGAGAAATTACAGCATGACAACGCAAGACTACATGTTTCTCGACCTGTGAAAAAGTACTTAGAAGGATCCGACTGGGAAGTTCTACCCCCCCCCCCACGCCATATTCTCCAGATATTACGCCATCGGATTACCATTTCTTCTGGTCGATGCAGTCAGCACTTTCTGGAGAATGGTTTTGTTCTTATGAAGACATCAAAATTTGGCTGGACAACTGGATCTCTTCCAAGGAACTGGAATTCTTCCTTCGGGGCATACATTCACTGCCAGAAAGATGGGGTAAAGTTGTAGCTTCAGAGGGAGCATACTTCGATTAATATGAAAATATTGTTTCTGTTCTTCAACAACGTGTTTTGTTCACCTCAAATCCCTCAAAACTTATTTATATACCCAATAGAATTGTTTAAAAGTTATTTGAAAGTTCAAAGAAAACTTTGCTTATATTAAATTTTTGTGTTGCAGCTCTACCTCTTTTAAAAAAATATGTATGCTTATTTCAAACAAAGGAGCCATTACTTCATAAGGTTTTTGATGAGCAGAAGTAGATATTCTTGGGTTTCTTAGCTTGTTTCTTAAAACAAGAGTTACTGAAAGGTAAACCTGTGAATGATTTGATGAGCATTGATGTTGGCTTACTATCAAACTGGCTGGAAAGCAAAAGCATGTTTCTTGGATCAGGAACAGACTCCATTATTTTGGAAAGCAAATCAAATGACACTGTGATAAAAAAAATTTTAAGCCACGCTTCTGAAGCTTATATTCAGTGTGCAGAATACATGCAAAAGACACTACCATTATCAGGGTTCGTACGGTCCTTAAAAGTCCTTAAGAACTCCTTAATTTCCATTTGCCTTTTTAAGGGCCCTTAAAAAGTCCTTAAGAACTCCTTAATTTCCATTTACTTTTTTAAGGGCCCTTAAGAACTCCTTAATTTCTGATCTGTTTTTAAGGGCTCTTAAAAAGTCCTTTAAAATACCGTAATTATATTATATTCGGTCGTTAAAAAGGTAATTTTTTTTTAACCAAAGAAATGCGCGCGTTACGCAGGCCAGCTGGTTTCATTAGTGTACTGATGATGGTTTTACGTCACTAGATCGCATGTCGCAAAAGTTTACCCATTTTCTGTATTGCTTTTGACAGTTTGCCAACCAGCTACCTTCAAAGCCCTTTGGTTTAGATTAGATTTATTGCTGGCTTCTTGTTTTCTTTGCGCATGATCAGTGCAGTTCAGATCGTTATCTTCTGTTATTTATTAGAGAATGTGGTACTAAGTAAAGAGCTTAGAGCTTCTGTCTTTTCAGCTAGACAGAAATATGTTCAATATTTAGATGCCGAAAAAAAAATGTGCCAAGCAACATCTGGGAGGAAACGTAAATTGATTGAAGAGGAATTGCAAATGCTTAGTACGAAAAAACTGAAAGTAGAAAAAATATTGCCGAATTAGAGAAACGTGCAGATGACCTTGCCACCCAAGGGGAATTGATGAGAGATATGAACTGCTTCCTTCAATCAAATAGTTTTTGAAAATTAATTAGGAAAAAAATGAAGAATTGGCAGAAATTACCATGTCAGTAGTTGCAAAAAAGGAGCTGAAAATTGATTTCATTGTAGGCCTACGTCCTTTGTTTGACCTCAAAAAAGTGAATATGTACATAATATAATTTCCTTGCAGTCATTGTTAAATTGCATTACTGTTTTTTAAGTTTAAGAGCAAAAAAAGATGTATAATAGAAGTAAAAATTCTGAAGGAAATTTCATAGGTGTCTTGTTGTTACTGCAGTTTGTTTTAGTTTTTACACCTCTACACTATTGCAGGGCTGCCAGACCTGAGCCAATTGCGCCAGCCCGCGCCAAAACGTTGTTCTTGCGCCATTCTGCTAAAAAAATCGCCATTTCAACGAAATCTGCGTCATTTTGCGCCAAAAGTTAAAATTTACCGGTCATCGATATTTTAGCGCGTTATCTTACAACATTCGAAATCGATTCAGCAGTTAATTCGTACGTGAGATTCTTCCGCGGATTCGCGGAGTCCCCCCCTTAATTATTTTTTTTGTCATTTTTAAGATCGATGCAAAAGTGAAGAAATTTTCGGGATGTTAGTTGGGGGGGGGGGGGCATATTCCGTCTGGGGACGTTGTTTTGTCTTTTTAAACGTTCGGAAACGGAAGTTAAACAAAGTGCAGATTTTTCCTGTAATCATATTTTTATTCTCTCGCGATGTTGCTTCTGTTCAATATTGTTAAATATAATTTCATTGCATAATTTCAGCTTGAAATTGTAGGCAACGATTTCCGAAAACGGAAGTTAGGCGCCCGAAAATTTCCCCGTCATCTTCGGCTACGAGATTCTCACGCTGATTCGAGGAATTCCGTCTTTTTTGTTATCATTTGGACCATGTACAAAATCGATGCATAACTGAACTTAAATTTTGGGAGGATTGGTGGTGGTGGTGGGGGGGGGGGGGGAGGGGTCGTTTTCTCCATCGGAGGACGAAATTTTATCCTTCGAAAACGGAAAGTAGGCGGAGGTAAGATTTCTCTGGTAATCATAATTTTTTTCTGGCAATGTTTCCTGCTGAAATACAAATTTTCAAGCTGAAATACAAATGTTTCCATATTTGTATTTCAGCTTGAAAATGTTGGATAAATTTCCGAAAACTGAAGTCAGATGGAGCGAAGATTTCTTCCGTAATTGTATCCCCCTCACCTTCCCCGCGATGTTTCCACTCCTATGTAGTTGTTAAATGTCATCACCCTCATAAATGTGTGTGCATTTTAGCTTGATAAGGGTGGGGAAATTTCCAAAAACAGAAGTGACGAATTTTGGAAATTTGTAAGAATTGATGCATGGTGTTAAAAAAAAGTATTCATTCTCTGAAAATTACACCATTTATCTAAAATAGTTAAAGCTCTGATATCAGAATTCATGGTTCTCAGGCTGAAAGTTCTTTAAGCACGATGGATAAAATTGTCATCTGAGGGAATAAAAAAAAAAAAAAGAAAAAGAAAGAAAAGTAACAAAGAAAAATGGTAAAGGGAAAACTATGAGCAGAAAAAAATAAAATAAACAGTGGATGCTGTGCAGTGGCAGAGTCAACAAAAGACAAATATGGCCGTGGAAATTGCTGAGAAGTAAGTAGGGTTTGCTCGCAAGAGGAAACCAGAGCTAATGTTTTAGCAAGTACAAGAACAAAACCAGGAAAAAAACTGTTTGAAGCTCTCTTTCAAAACCACCCTATTTTGTTTGGAATTCACTAATTTTATAGTTGTGAATACAGTGGTGTGATCTAGTTAAATATTTTCATAAATAAATTACAGTAAACAATTCAGTTTTGTTCATGCTTTGTAATATTCACACTTTCTCACCATGCAATCTGATTTTTCACCAAATTAAAAAGTACAGCTTTGTTTTTTTCTTCGTCAGTCTCATGTATGTTAATTAAAATCACTCACGAGCGCTATGGATAAACGAAAGGATTGTTTACATCACATAACTTGTAGTAAATTATCAGGAATACTGATCTTTTGGTTCTTACTTAAAGTCTGAATTTTGCCCCGTACGTTCAGGGATCAGAATTTGTAGGAGGTTTTCTTTTTCTCATTTTGATCTACCTTGGGGAACATCTTCACCCTCAAACTTTTCTTTTTCCAGATGGAAGGTGCGTTGAACCACTTACTAACTTGCAATCGTCTGCTTAATGTCCATACATGCAGGATGTATGTATGGACATACATCCTGCATGCAAGAACAGTGGCTCTTTCAGACAGCAACAACAAAAAAGTCATACACTGATTCTACTACTGAAGAAGAGGGGGGCGGGGGATCTCGTGCCAAAACCTCACTGTGCAAGCTTTAAGCGATAGAAGCAGCTTTTATCTAACCAACTTTACTAAATCTCACTATCATCTTATAGTTTTGGTTTCAGTTGTAATTGTTCACAGAAATAACGAAAGTTTGACATTGATAAATACTTGATAAAAAACATTGTATGAAGAGTATCATGGTGCAACTGCTTAAAGATGATGCATATAGTTTTCACTGTTATCTTATAGTTTTGGTTACAATTTGATTATTAAATGTTACATTAGTTTTCCTTTTATATCGAAGGTGTATGCTTTCCTTCAGAAAACCTTAGGAGTTTGTGATGAACACACAAACCACGTATGCGTGGCTTGCCAGTTGGTTGGTTTTAGAAATAATGTATTTTAATCTGAATGCCATGAAACTCGAAAAATATGCTGCTAAAAACCAACCAGACAACAAACAGTAATTACATATTATTTATTTTTCCTAAGTGTATATTCGCAAGCGTTCAGTATCAATAGCAACAGTTCTTGGACACGGCAGCATCCTATTTGTGTTACAGCGAAACAAATGCATTCAGAAGAAAATCCCTGATATTAATGTGTTACGCTTAAAATATTGCAGGTCATGTAGTTTTCAATAAATCATGGGTAGTATAATTGTTTTCCTATTTATCTCACTGTAGGAACGACAGAAATGCTAATTAACAGTCGTAAGAGAAGCAGTAAAATGTCAACAAACCTGAAATATAACATTTTTTCATAGTTCATAAAATAATGGTAATTCAGTCTATAAACATAACTTAAAGCACAGCATGGACTTAAAACAATTAAAAATACTATCATTAGCTGCTCCAAAACCCAAGTTCTGCTCCAAAATGCAAATTTTCTCGCTCCAAAACCTGAGTTCTAATCCAAAATGCACATTTTCTCGCTCCAAAACCCAACTTTTCTGCTCCAAATTGCATATTTCTCTGCTCCAAGAATTGCTCCAAAACATGGTAGGGGCACTAACACCCCTGCTATTGCCAAATGTTGAAAATCAACCTGCATATTAAGTGTATGGAAGAAGTTACTACAAGTGCTACAGCTGTAGAATTAAAAATAAAATAAAAATGCAACAGTTACTTAAGCAAAAATGTGTTATTCATCCAAATCTACGAAAACCAAATTTTTCTCCAGATTTGGGAATTCGGAAGCTGTGTAGTAAATAAAATAAATCAATACTTAAAAGAAAGTGATGCTTCACTGTTCAGTTTTGATTCTTTGAATTCTGCCAATGTAGTTTTGAAATTTATGCAAACATTTTTATTGAACTTAAGGCTTTCAATTCCGATGATATGATTTAAGTTACGATGAACTTGTGTGTTTCGATTTGATTTAGATAGTGTATTTACTTGATTCATTAACCTAAAACAGGTCTAACAAGCTGTGCTGCATTTTTATAAAAGTGTTATTTTTCCAGCTGCGGCACTTGTAGTGATGCCACCCACAGAATTAATGCATTTAGTTTCTTAGCCTGTGTCTGTACATATTTTATTTGTAAAAGTAATTCTAATGGAAGGAATTAAGTTATTGAATGGAAAGGTAAAGATGCCAAAGACTGACAATCACAGCCATATAAAATTCTAAGCTGTATTTGTAATACTGTTTTTGTTAAAATGAATTTGTAAATTAATAAAAAAATATAAATTCGGATAAACTTTGAAGGAAAAGCAAATGCAAATTTAAAAAGTTTCCGAAACCACCAAGATGAGCCTATAATCACAATTAATGGGTGAAAATTTGTTGAAAATTGAAATTCCAAAGTAAATAAATCTTATGCTTCACACCACAATACAAAGAAGCAGAGTGTCCGTTCTGTAGATGCAAAGATATGCTTCAGGACAAATAATAGATCCAGTATTACCAGTAAATAATGTATATAAGGAACTTTTAAGTTAGTTGGTTCTTCTGTTGGAGTATTTAGGTTAATTTTAGTAGAATTAATTTTAATTCATATATTTGTGCAATGGAATATTCATTAGTTTCAACAAAATTGATTTATTGTGTTAAAATGATTTATGTTGTAATAGTTAACTCACATTTTGTATATTGTGTATATTTGCATGCAGCGATTACGAAGTCCTTAAAAAATATTTAAAGGTCGTTAAAAATAGCCTGAAGGTCCTGAGAACTCCTTAATTTTCATTTTCAAAAAAGAGTATGAACCCTGATTATGTAGTGATCTTTTAATGTACAATATCAGCTATTGATCCTTCTTCAAGGAGAAATAGTCTAACTTTAAAAAGACAAAAAAACTTCTGCAGTTCCTTACAAAGATATTGAATTCAGAGGAAATGGAAAGCTATGCCCTGAAAATTTACCAGTATCAGGTTGATGAAGTTGGAAACTTTGTAAAAATTGATGCATGGTGGGCAAAGGTATTTAACCTCTCCAAGCACACTATGTTATCTAAAATAGTAAAAGCCTTGATATCATGCTCTCATGGTCCACAGGTTGGAAGTTTTTCAGCAAGCATGATGGATGAAATTATAGCTATAAAATCAGGAAGAATGAGCATTGAAACCTATTCAGCTATACAGACTGTGAAGTACACTGCTGGACAATTGCTAAGGACGGATCATAAACGGCTATATAGCGCATAAAAAAGTAAGTGTGGTTGGATGCCAAGTGAAATAAAATAATGTCAGAATGCCAGGACATTACAAGAAAGACAATTTATTGTGCTCTGAAATCCAGAAGGCTTTGGAACGTGTTCAAGGGACAAACAAGCCATTTTGTGCAGAATACGTAAACATGAAAAAAATGCAATTACCGTCCGCAGGCGTTCCTGCGTAAGATGTCAATACGGGATATGGCCACCATGGAGGGCGATGCAAGATTCCACACGTCGTGTCATGCTTTGCACAACATTATCAAGCAGCTGTTGGGGTAATTTATCCCATTCCTCTGTCAGTGCACGGATGAGGGTGTCCTTGTTTATTGGAGGGCATTGGCGACCAGCAAAACTCCTCCTCAAAGCATCCCACACATTTTCAATGGGATTCAGATCTGGAGAACGTGCTGGCCATATGAGGCGTTGAATATCCTCGCTCTCAAGACACTCCTGGACAGCGACTGTTCGATGACATGTTGCGTTGTCGTCCATGAAAATGAATCTATCACCGACAGCACCACGGAACATGCGAACATGAGGTAGCAGAACATCATTAATGTATCGTTGGCCAGTCATAGTCCCAGTTGGAAGCACATAGAGGGACGTACGGCCATTGATCATGATGCCAGCCCATACCATGACACTACATGTCGGATATCGGTCCCTTTCCTGTATGTTTGCTGGACAATATGCAGTACCACTATCAAGCCAGATCAGCTGTCGTCGACAGTCAGATGATAGACTGTATCTACTCTCATCTGAGAAGAGGACAGCAGACCAGTCGTTATCAGTCCAATTGCGATGTTGATGGCACCATTGCAAACGGGCGGTACGGTGACGTCTGGATAATGGGATGCACACAACAGGATGGCGGGCGTATAGTCCTCCTTCATGCAAACGTCTGGCGACAGTTTTTGGGGAGATCTGCTTGCCAGTAGCAGCTATAAACTGATTTGCTACCTCACTAGCTGTGCTGCGCCGGTGTCTTTTTGTTGATAGCACTATGTACCGATCTTCTGCAGGTGTCGTACTGCGAACACAACCTCCCCCGTGATATTTGCTACACTCTCCATTTGTTTGAAATGATTTCCAAAGCCTTGAAATAACACTGTGGCTGACGTCGATTTCCCTGGCAACATCTGTTATTTTTCGCCCTTCTTCAATCTTGCCAATAATACGGCCACGCGTAAAATCATCTAGGTGATGTCGGTAAGACATACTGTAACTTGCAAGTTCGTCAATTGATTCTTTCTCTTTCAACTTTGCGTTTGAACAACAACGGTCAATACACGTCAAATCCTTTATATCTCTTATCAGCACTATGACGTCACGAACAAGTTCGGCAATCCAAAATTTGCATACGCGCAACACGTCTTACTGTATCCCGCACTTATGCTAATTTCCACATTTTCCTGCCTTCCATTTTATGTTTGCTATCATTGCTATTGTCATCCGTCCTTAGCAATTGTCCGGCAGTGTATAAACTTTAAAGTACAGGGTAAGTCTGCAGTTAATTTCTTCAGTATAGAAATTTTTTTGCAAGAAGTAATTGATGCCAACCTCTGCCAAAATCTTAGGACATCAAAAAAAAAATTACACCCAAGAAATTGAGAGGAAAAGGAATTATCAGCAAAAAAAAAAGTTAGCAATGGATGATGTTCAGCTGCACAGTCAATGTAAAATAAATATGGCCATGCAGCTTTCTGAAAAAAAGTCAGACTTGCTCACAAGAGGAAACTCGGACTGATGTGCAAGCAAGTACAACAAAAAAGGGTAAAATATCTTTGAAGCAACCTGTTTAAAAACCATAGCATTTCTAGTCATTTTTTTTTACATTTGTACATATTCAAATATATATTACAATACATATTCCAATTATCATTTCACAAGAATCTGTGAATTTAACTTATTTCCACACACATTATGATTATTGGAACACATTTCATTTCTGAAAAATTTGATACATTTGATCAGCCGGTCTCATGTATGGATATAACCAGTGGCTTATATGCTTACAAGGTTTTTGGATCTTAGCTCCACAAAAAGTAATAAAGATACCCTCCACTTTTCTCATGTAAACAATGCATGTGATGCATAAATAGTTTTTTTTTTTTTACCGTGAACTTCTTTGCTGTCCATATTTTATGGATTGAATAGATAAAATTACATTAGTTAGTATATTAACATATTCATAATTATCCTGTAATTAATTGTATTGGACTACTGTATTATTCACTTTTAAAATGTTTACATGTTGATAAAAATGCAGTCACTTGTCCAAATTAATAAGTGAGTTTTATAGTGCAGATTTCCTAAACTTTTTTTTTCATAAAATCATACCCAACTTAAGTGGGCATGTGATGCCCCTACTATAATGCTTGTCCTGAAAGTACTGGCTAAATTAATGTATCTTAATTGTCTCATATATCTGATAGACAAGGAAATTAACTTCTCCAGTATTGTGAGAAGTGTTTGGCAGAAATCTCAGCCACGTTAAGTAAGGTGATTATAATACAGCCAAAAGTAAACTTGAAGGAAAATTTTAAATTTGGACTAAAATTTAACTTTGGAGATGGGTAGATGCATTTTGAAAACAACCAAAAAATAAAATTTATAAAAAGAAACTTTGAGATGTCACTTTTGTTATAGCACACATGAGTTTTCACCTGTGATATTGTTTCTGTGAATACTGAACATTTTTTGTTTTTCACACCCGAGGAATAACTATAGCACTGTGTTTTTGGTACATGTGTCATATATTTGTCAACTCAAAGAGACCGTATTTATGAACTCGTGTTTGTAAGCATGGAAAAAAATTATCAGACCGTAATTATTTTAATTATTAGGACATTATCATTATTTAAACAACACCCGAGGGACTTCCTAGCCAACATCAGAGCGTTGGGTGATGAGTGCCGTTGCTCAGAAATTTAGGAGACATAAAGAAACTGAATTGCCAATTCGTACCAAAATTAGGTTTTTGAAAGGCTAATGCCTATATTTATTTATTTTTTTAAACAATAACAATATGGTATCAAAAAAAATAATAGAACAAAACTGCACTGATAGCGTTTCGAGATCACAACCTTTTTCTTATGTCATAGCAATTCCTGTTGATACATTTTAGCCTGTTTTTGTAGACTTGGTTTCACATGCCTCTCCCATTTTCTGGATTTTTTGAGGCCATTACAAAACATCATGAGTGATTTTAATTATTTTAGTTTCTTATTCTGAAGAATTTTTTTTATTCATTGAACTGTAACACTAGTTAAATGTTAGACTCTTACGGTCAGCTACAGCCTCCCCCTTCAATAGTGCCTTGCTCTTGAATTTTTTAGCAAATTTATACCCCCTATCCAAAAAACACTTTTAACCATATTATGAGGAAAACAAACAAACAATAAAAGACAACTTACATAATTAAGCCCGAGGACCCTTTTGTTGGTGGAGTTCACTATTTTCACCTGTTTTTACTGTCCGGCTCTTCTGTTTGCTGCGCGTAGTTGAATTACTGGACTCCTCTTGGTAAGAACATCTTCGGCAGGCCTGTCTGGACCGATTTGTGGGTTCTTCGAACTGATTCCACTCGAACAGCGTAGTTAAAGTGGCTCATTTCAAAATCTTCAGAATTCTCGGAATGGTACCTTAGGTTGTCGACAATTTCTTCTTACTCCTCCATCTTTTTTTTCTTTCTGATGGCGCTGGGTAAGAAGGGGAGACTGTTATGAGGCTTATGGATTACTCCTCGTAGAGAAGTGGATAACCTGGTCTCCATTCATTTTGTATCTATGCCATATAGGTGGGTCGGCTGCCACTAGTCGCCTAGGGCTCTCCTCACAGCTAGGGATAGCTGTTTTCGAAAAACCGGACTTATCGCTGTTGTTCTCGGAGAGGCATCATAATGAGTGGGGTTTATTTTTCATCTGGGGCTGCAGGTTCAAGTCGGTAGCCTATGTTGAAAATTTGAGCTTCCTGGGAGGCGGATAGCCACCTAACCGCACTCTCGGCTTTTCGAATACAATCTGCCTCATTTTCTTTTCACCCAACAGCCAGCAACTTTTTTTCTGCCTTCTTCTAGCAGTTCATTTTTGCAAGAGCGCTTCTCTCGAAAATCAAAATGGACGCTTAGAACTCCTCTCTCTTCGGAGGATCAAGCGACCAATCGGATCAGGCAGAGAGGACGCCAGCCATCCCATTGGCTGCTTCCAGCCAAAAACACGTGGGGACCGCGTGTTAGACTCCTGGATGCTTCGCAGGGTCCACTCTTCGTAAACAACCCCATAAATTTTGGCGCAAGAGGCTGCTGCTTCCTACTTTCGGCCATCCCTTTCCGAGTGTGTTCCCAGGGTATCTATTTCAGTTCGCTAAGCCCCTTCTCAGCTAGTGAGATTTACCAGACCCCGAAAAAAGGAATGTTTGCCCTCCCGGTGGTCTTTTTCTAGGAAAGAAAATCTCTAATAGGGGTTGAAAGAATTTACTGCTTTAATCCCTTTTTCTGGAAAACCCAGAGCACTGACCGCTATCTGTTAAGAGGAAGGGAAACTGTAGCTGGCTTACAAAATGTTTTAACACGTTACTTCATACACTGAACAAAGCAAGAAATACAAAATATTTTTTTTTTCTCATAATTATTTTTAATGAGCATACCCCAGGTTTATTCTCTTGAATGTTGCGACATCGAACTTTTGGTACTGCATCATATAAATGCTACATTTTGTTCATACACATAGAGAGAAAAAAATTATTTACACTGCTCTTACTTTAATTCTGCTGAGTATGTTTTTCTTTTCCTCCTGCTGGGCTGAGTAATACCAAAACAAAAGGAACAGCATTGTGACTGCCAGTTCACACTATATACATTTTTTCTTTCATGAATAAAGCAAACACCTTTCTCACAGGCCCCACAGAACAAAGAAGGGGAAAAAAACCAAATGAGAAATAAAATTTCTGTAACTTTTTCTTGACTTTCTCTCTGGATCCAAAGATAGAACCCAGGGGAGGTGAAATCTAAGTTTACGAAAAGTTTAACAGCAAATCACTCCAGGGAAGAATCGTCACCCTTTTATGAACTGATCACTATTACCCCTTCGATTAATTTTTCTTTCAAGAAAAACGTGGATAATGTTGATGAAAATCTGAAACCATTGATCAGGTGTCCACAGATTTTCAGCAACATATCAGAAGCTAGTCTCATTTTTCTGTGTCTGCAGGCATCTGGACTTGTAAATTTTCACATTTAGCCAGTAACACTTCACACAGTTTTTCTTGGAGGTTTCTTTTAATGAATCCTTAAGTGCGTAAGCATTTTATGTGCAAAGTCCTGCACAGGAGCCTTGGATACCTGTATAATTACTCCTTATGATATGTATATAAAATAGGGTTGTCACAGTATCAATAATATGAATGCAATTCAGGTAATAAAATTATCAAGGTTATCTATGTGATTGAGAATAATGAAAGTCTACATATATGTCATACACTGTAAATAGATTTGTGAAAGTTGTATGTAACATGAGCATATATGTGTTACTTGGAACAATAAAAATATGTGGTCATCATGTTCTTACTAAAATTATGTATTTTGTAGTTTCACACATGTAACATGTAAGTCAGATTAAACCTCATGCAGCATATCACACAATTAGAGCAACAACAAAATTTCAGTAAGTTATGGCAACATGATCATGTATGTGGTTGTGTGAAAAGTTGTTCACAATAATAAGAAATTTCAGGTTCAAATCCATCTTCAGTCAAGCTGAGGTGGCCACATGCACTAGTGATAGCAAAAGAAAATATATATTATCAACCTTTACCATATGATTCACTGCAACCCACAAAATGTTTAGTTTTTGAAAGGCAGTTTTGCCTATATATATTGTACCAACATAAAATTCACTTTTAGGCCACCATCCTTACTACTGAATAAAATCGCTAACTTTAGAAAAGTCCATAGCAATTTTTTTAAACAACTTAATTTATGAGTAACATCCAAAGCGTATAACTACAGCTTGTACAGACTACTGGTGCTACACAATACATAAAATTAAGTTCTCAGCCCTTCAGTTGCACGACATTCAACATTTTTGTGTTATATAATAACAGGTCTTTCACAAGAACATATGGCTTATTTTGAAAATCATGATTTTCATTTTCAAAAAACTGACAAATGAAATGCATTATGAAAACATAAATTTATCGACTGCATTAGTTAATTGTACCTATGGAATAAAAATCCTACTAAAACTTCATACATGTGACACCTCTTCCAGACCGACCTCTCTTCAGGGATTTCTTAATATTATTAAATGGTTTGACAAATCTCAGCAAGATAGAATCAAGAAGTTGTTAACATTTCTTTACAGATAAATATTACCAAATGACAAAGAAAGGTGACTTGATCACGCTAGTTACGTTAACTAAAACTTTTACAAAAGTTCGTAAGTTGGAAGCTTTCGACCTTATCTTAGGTCTTCATCACGCCAATGGAGGACTAAGATTGTTGCCAGATTCTACATTTGAATTTTTCCTATTTTTGTTGCCAAAACTTAGAATTGATCTCCAGATTAACGGAATGTAGAGAGGAGATTCGGAGTTGCAAGTCATTGAGTTGAAAATAATTTCTATGCTTTCACGGTAACGGAGGGCAAAACGATTGTCAAACGAAGCAATTCGTTTTGCTTCGTTCCAGTGGGGAACTGCAGATGTGTCTTCCATTGTCAAAATAGACAAGGCAGTGTTGGGATTGCCTTTCGAAACATCTTTTCTATGTTCTAAAATTCTATGGCTTATGCTCCTGTATGTGCTTCCAATGTATAAGTTATCCCCAGTAGAAGAAGAGATAGGAATGCAGTAAACTCCTGGGAGGTTCAGGCTTTCAACTTTGTCCCTATCCCTTTGTAGAAGTTTCAAGATGTTTGGGGTAGATTTAATGGCAAGATGGTAACCAAAACTTCTAAAAGAATCTGTAACTTATAAGCATAGGAAGGATGGTAAGGAACAGAACCACAGAATTTCAGGTCTTCTTTCTTGTGAGGAAGGAGGCATTCGATTTTCGAATGGTTTTCATATTTCTTTACGAGGGAGTTGACTGTAACAGCAGGGAAACCATGAGAGAGGGCTATTGTAGAAATTTTGGAGAGTTCTTCTTGAAGAGAGAGTTGGCTGTTGCAAATGATATGAGCCCTGTGGATGTAGGACTTCAATGCTGCAAGCTTGTAGAGATGCAGGGTGCAAGATTTGTAGGGAATGATGTTAGTGGCTGCAGAAGGTTTTCGATAGACGGAACGAGTAATGGAGAGATCAGCGTTTCTGCAGATAGATACATCCAGGAAATCAATTTTGTGATTTACTTCCTTAGATATAGTGAGCTTAATGGAAGGAAATTTTTCTGTAATGGAGTTGATCAGTATCTGTAGCTCAGACTCGGAATGTGGCCAGCTAATGAAAACGTCGTCTACATATCTTAACCATAGGGAAGGTTGAAAAGGGTGTAGAGGAATTATGGAAACTTCAATATGTTGCATGTAGATTTCAGCAAGCAGAGGGGAAAGAGGTGAGCCCATGGGGAGACCAGATTGTTGCCTATACACAATTTTGTTGAAAACAAAACAACTATGTTGATGAATAGTGTGGAAACAATCATAAAGATCTTTGATAAGAGGACCGGGGGTTCAAAATGAAGAATCAATTTCTTCATGAGGAGCATGTAGGAATCAAAATATGGTACAGAGGGAAACAAAGATTCTACATCAAGAGTATACAGATTATCACAAGGAGGAAAGGAATTAGGAAGGTTGTGGATGAAGTTTGAAGTAGAGACAACTGTATGAGGATGGTTGGCTGCCAGGGATTTGCATTTGAGGACCAATCTCTTTTCAAGGTTTACTGCTGGAGAAAAAGAATATTCCACTAAAGGTCTGATGGGGTTACCAGCTTTATGCAGTTTCACTTGCAGGAAGAGCCTGGGAGTTCTAAAGTAAGGAGGGGGTGATATATCACCAAGGAAGGATTGAAGAGTTTCTTTCTTAGCTAATCTGTCAACTGAGTTTTTGAGTGAGTTGGTGGTGTCTGACTGTAAAGGGATGCAGTTGGCAGATGTAAGAAAAGAAAGCACTTTTTGGTTTAGAGTTTCTTTACCAATGATGACTGGGCAACCAACTTTATCTGCTTTGCATACGGCTAGGTCATTTTCTTGAATAAATGACCTGAATTCTTTTAAACAAGAAGAAGAGTACTTGATTGGCACAGAATTTTGCTTGGATAAGATAACAGCAGCGGTGGCACGAAGGATAGGCTGCTGAACAGTCTCAGTTCTGTGGATGGCTGATTCTATAACAGAAACAGTTTGTGGAAGATTGATAGGAAGAGCAGGTGAAAATTTTGGGCCTAATGATAAGAATTTATCCAAGCTAGGAGGAATAGTGACAGAAGAAAGATTTACATACTTTGGCTTGTCAGTAGAGGCTGATGACGGAGATGTTGCTTGACTTTTTTGCTTGGAGAGTAGAAAATTGAATTTTTTTTTTTTTTTTTTTTTTTTTTATGGCAGCAAAAAAGTCAAGCAACATCTCCGTCATCAGCCTCTACTGACAAGCCAAAGTATGTAAATCTTTCTTCTGTCACTATTCCTCCTAGCTTGGATAAATTCTTATCATTAGGCCCAAAATTTTCACCTGCTCTTCCTATCAATCTTCCACAAACTGTTTCTGTTATAGAACCAGCCATCCACAGAACTGAGACTGTTCAGCAGCCTATCCTTCGTGCCAACGCTGCTGTTATCTTATCCAAGCAAAATTCTGTGCCAATCAAGTACTCTTCTTCTTGTTTAAAGAATTCAGGTCATTTATTCAAGAAAATGACCTAGCCGTATGCAAAGCAGATAAAGTTGGTTGCCCAGTCATCATTGGTAAAGAAACTCTAAACCAAAAAGTGCTTTCTTTTCTTACATCTGCCAACTGCATCCCTTTACAGTCAGACACCACCAACTCACTCAAAAACTCAGTTGACAGATTAGCTAAGAAAGAAACTCTTCAATCCTTCCTTGGTGATATATCACCCCTCCTTACTTTAGAACTCCCAGGCTCTTCCTGCAAGTGAAACTGCATAAAGCTGGTAACCCCATCAGACCTTTAGTGGAATATTCTTTTTCTCCAGCAGTAAACCTTGAAAAGAGATTGGTCCTCAAATGCAAATCCCTGGCAGCCAACCATCCTCATACAGTTGTCTCTACTTCAAACTTCATCCACAACCTTCCTAATTCCTTTCCTCCTTGTGATAATCTGTATACTCTTGATGTAGAATCTTTGTTTCCCTCTGTACCATATTTTGATTCCTACATGCTCCTCATGAAGAAATTGATTCTTCATTTTGAACCCCCGGTCCTCTTATCAAAGATCTTTATGATTGTTTCCACACTATTCATCAACATAGTTGTTTTGTTTTCAACAAAATTGTGTATAGGCAACAATCTGGTCTCCCCATGGGCTCACCTCTTTCCCCTCTGCTTGCTGAAATCTACATGCAACATATTGAAGTTTCCATAATTCCTCTACACCCTTTTCAACCTTCCCTATGGTTAAGATATGTAGACGACGTTTTCATTAGCTGGCCACATTCCGAGTCTGAGCTACAGATACTGATCAACTCCATTACAGAAAAATTTCCTTCCATTAAGCTCACTATATCTAAGGAAGTAAATCACAAAATTGATTTCCTGGATGTATCTATCTGCAGAAACGCTGATCTCTCCATTACTCGTTCCGTCTATCGAAAACCTTCTGCAGCCACTAACATCATTCCCTACAAATCTTGCACCCTGCATCTCTACAAGCTTGCAGCATTGAAGTCCTACATCCACAGGGCTCATATCATTTGCAACAGCCAACTCTCTCTTCAAGAAGAACTCTCCAAAATTTCTACAATAGCCCTCTCTCATGGTTTCCCTGCTGTTACAGTCAACTCCCTCGTAAAGAAATATGAAAACCATTCGAAAATCGAATGCCTCCTTCCTCACAAGAAAGAAGACCTGAAATTCTGTGGTTCTGTTCCTTACCATCCTTCCTATGCTTATAAGTTACAGATTCTTTTTAGAAGTTTTGGTTACCATCTTGCCATTAAATCTACCCCAAACATCTTGAAACTTCTACAAAGGGATAGGGACAAAGTTGAAAGCCTGAACCTCCCAGGAGTTTACTGCATTCCTATCTCTTCTTCTACTGGGGATAACTTATACATTGGAAGCACATACAGGAGCATAAGCCATAGAATTTTAGAACATAGAAAAGATGTTTCGAAAGGCAATCCCAACACTGCCTTGTCTATTTTGACAATGGAAGACACATCTGCAGTTCCCCACTGGAACGAAGCAAAACGAATTGCTTCGTTTGACAATCGTTTTGCCCTCCGTTACCGTGAAAGCATAGAAATTATTTTCAACTCAATGACTTGCAACTCCGAATCTCCTCTCTACATTCCGTTAATCTGGAGATCAATTCTAAGTTTTGGCAACAAAAATAGGAAAAATTCAAATGTAGAATCTGGCAACAATCTTAGTCCTCCATTGGCGTGATGAAGACCTAAGATAAGGTCGAAAGCTTCCAACTTACGAACTTTTGTAAAAGTTTTAGTTAACGTAACTAGCGTGATCAAGTCACCTTTCTTTGTTAATATTGTTACGTGTTTTGCCCATAATCGTCATATTACCAAATGATTTATAATCTACCCTCATTATCAAATCACCATTTTATCTTAAGCTTGTCAAATCATTCCTAATAAGTAGGCTTACTATTACTGCTCACCTGTAAACATCAATCTTTTTTTCCTCATTTTACAATACACAATGAAGCTACACAAGCATTAACACTTTCAAGGGATATTATTATAATACAAAAATAAATAAATTTAATTAATTGATTATATGCTTCTTGGACCATTTGATAATGAACATTCCTAGTCTTTCTAATTATCATTACCTAACCAGATGGGTATGAAGGTCTCCTTGGAAAAATATATATAATACAAAAATTATGCCAAAGTATGCAAAGCAACTCAAACAAAAAAATAGGCTTACCTCATATAATCTGGCTAATGCCAATGAGATCACAATTTGTACTTTCTACATTACTTCACTATTCGAATGACAGTAAAGATAATGGAATCAGGAAAAATTAGTTTTTCCCACCTATGCATTTGCTGGGTATATTTCACTTGACATAATGCTACGCTCACTAACATTAATAGTACCTTACATCTGAGACATAACTCTGACTACTTGCACTGGCTAACTTCCAGTGAGTTGAGGTATTACTTCAGATATCAGTCAGGAAAATTATCCCCCAATTATCTCCTAACAGCCTTTTCATGTGCTAATACCACTATCCACTGACACTTAGAAAGATAGACATACCTCAAACAGTTCTGATACTCCTGGACATAACTAATCCAGAATTATATCACTCAAAGAATATTAATATTTCCAGAAATCAACACAATAAAATTATTATTTCCAAAAATCACATCATAATCTCAAAACCCATTATTTCCAGAAAATACTACACTCAAAGACTCATTATTTCCAGAAATCACTATAGCACACAGCTCATCTATTCGTAGAAATTATATCATTATAACTTATTCCTAGAATTTATAACACTAACTTAAAGAACTCTGCTATCATTATATTTCCAGAAATCACAATCATTTTGTCCCATTATTATTCTACTAACTCATGGAACAACACCTGCACTTATTTCCGGAAATCCAACACTACTTCATACATTTCATCAATTACATAAGCAAGGTAACATGTCAAAATTATAATTTCCCCAAGTTATTAATGCATGCGTATTTAATCTCTCGTTAAATTACTTCATAACTCACTGCATATTATTTCAAAGTGAAATTGTGGTGTTAATCAGCTATAAGATATTGTTTTATGAGTCAAAATGCTATGTATTACTTATTAATAGATAATTAGACTATCATGAACTTGCATAAATAAAAAGGAAAAAAATTTCACACAGTTTTTCTGAATATTAATAAAGACTTGGTCTGAAAGAGTGTTTGGCTCAATAAAGCTCTGATATGAAATCATGCAACATTATTCTACTTTCCCTATGCTAGTGAGGCAATGCCTCGATATTCTTCCACATGTACAAAGTAAGTAAGAAAGTATATAATTTTTTCTTTCACGACTAAAATTTCAACATCTTTACTTAACGATTATTAACTTAGGTTAATTGTGGTGAGAATTTCACAGAGAGAGATTCCAATTCGTAAATTTTTTCAGCACATTGTTCAAAGTTCCTAGCACCACAGCAATCGAATGCCACAGCTATTTTGGAAAGTTTGAAATAAACTTGCCTCTTTATCTAGTAGTCGGAAAACACGTGGAGGTTTGGCACCCTTTTTCCTGAAAGCGACTCAAAATGCTGCTGTGCGTCCTGGGAACCATGAGACAAAAAGTTCTTTATCTGTTCTACTACAGAATTCAGTTGTCTGGGTTGGTGTTATGCTGCATACAGGCTCTAGTCTTGGTGATAAAAGAATGGCGGTCATGATCATCATGGGCTCCTCATACTGGCTTCAAAATAGCATCAAGGAAAGTTCTTGCGGCAGAAATTCGGAGTTGCATCTTATGTGGACCAGGCAAGCGTCCTGACAGCTTGACAGGTGTCTGCTCCATCAGAACATGGCATTGACCATTGATGTTCAAAATGCGAGTCATCTGGCTTCCATAAGCATGAAGCAATGGTGTCTTGTACCCAACCAGGCGTCTATTGAATTTTCGTTGCTGTTCAAACGGTATGGAAACGTGCGGGACCCAAGCTGTATAGACCCTGCATGGGACCTAACCTTTACCAAAAGATATGAAATGTTGCATGATTTCATATCTTTCGGTAAAGGTTTTGGGCAAAAGCTTAAAGCTAAAAAAATTGTTCTTCGCCAAAAAGAAATGCAGAGAGAATATGCACGTGCACACCAAGCAAAGAAGTTCAGAGAACTCTAAGCTGAGCAACTAACTGACCAACTGCCTGACTAACTGACTGAGCACTTGCTGCCTCCCTAAGAGCACAGCTTAACCCCTTAGACACCTGCAGCTGTGGGCTAATCCCCCACACTGATGTACTTACCTGATTAAAAAGACAAAAAGAAATATTAAGAATGACTCAAGTGTGGGATATGGTGGACCTACCACACTTGAGAAGGATGGTCCACCACAGAATCGACCTGGACTTTCTAAACGGCGTATGAGAAAAAGATCTCAGCTGAGTGAATGTAAGATTGGTGTATGGAATACTAGAGGTATAAATGGCAAGATGAGGGAGGTGATTGAGGAGATGAATAAGTATAGACTGGATGTGCTGTGTGTAAGTGAAACCAAAAAGAAGGAAATTGGAGTAGAAGAAGTGAATGGCACGGTGAGTGTGTGGTCTGGAGTATTGGATAATGTGAGAGGACAGGCTGGTGTAGGTGTGATTTTAAGTGAAAAGATGAAGAACAACTTGATTCACTATAGTTGCATAAGTGAGAGAATTCTCTGGATTCGTTTGAAAGTGAAACTTCAGAGAATTGTAATTGTTGTAGTGTATGCTCTTTGTGACTCGGAATCTTCTGATAAGAAAGAAAATTTCTGGACTGAGCTAAAAGCTGTTTTGAGCCAGTTTGGTGCTAAAGAAAAAGTTATAATAGCAGGGGATTTCAATGCTAAAGTAGGTGTGCAGAATGCAACTTCTGACAATGTTCTGGGTAAGTTTAATGATCCTTGTGTGAATGATAATGGTGAAAGATTAATTGAACTCTGCATTGAGAATGGTTTGTGTGTATCTAATACATTTTTCAGCCACAAGTTTATCCACACATGTACTTGGGAAAAGAGTGTGATAGATTTTTTTGTCTACGATCAGCGTTTGAAACACTTAGTTGTTGACACCCGTGTGATGAGAGGTGCGGATGTTGGTTCTGATCATTACTTGGTAGTGTCACGAGTGAAACTTAATGTTGGTTGGAGGAAAAGGAATAGGAAGAGACCCAGGATAGAAAGAATAAAGGTTGATAGGCTCCTTGAAGATCATCAGCGGTATTCTGACTTACTCAGAGAACGACTGAAGGATCTGAAGTCTGGTGAGAGGGATGTAGAAAAGAAGTGGGAATGTTTTAAGAACTGTGTTGTCACTGCTGCTAAAGAGGTCTGTGGCACCACAATAGTGGGTAACAAATAGAGGTGATGCTTGGTGGAATAGTGAGATTGAAGAGGCAGTAAAGAAAAAGAAGGAAGCCTATTTGGGGATGTTGCAAGGTAGAGTCTCTGTGGATGAATATCGCTGTAAGAAGCGTGACGCTGCTAAGCTGGTTCGCCACAGTAAGGCAAAAGATAGGAAGGAGAAAGTGGACAGGCATGAACTGGCTTTTTGGAAAAATAGAAAGTCCTTCTGGAAGTACATTCGACTCAGGAAAAATAGGGGAAACAAAGTTGTAAGTTGTGTGAAGAATGAGATTGGGGAAATGATATGGGAGCCCAATTAGTTAAGTGACAGATGGGGTGAATACTTCTGTGAGTTATTAGATCAGGAAAACAAAAATGATTCTGAGACAGACGCAGATGATGTCACAATGAGGGATGAAAGCACAGGAGGGATCTCAAGAGAAGAAGTGTGTAAAGCTCTAATATCTCTTCAGAATGGTAAGGCTCCAGGAGATGATGGCATAACTGCAGAGATGTTGAAATATGGTGGTGACTCTATAATTGACTGGTTAACTGAAATGTGCCAGTTGTGCTAGGAGTTAGGAATGGTCCCTCGGGATTGGAAGGATGCTATTATTGTTCCCTTTTATAAGGGAAAAGGTGATCAGACTGAATGCAAGAACCATCGTGGTATTAGCCTACTGAGTGTGCCAGGAAAAGTGTTTGGTAAGGTTGTTATTGAAAAAGTATGGGGTCTTACATCATTAAAAGTGTGGGATGTTCAAAGTGGTTTTATGCCTGGAAAAGGCTGCACTACCCAGATTTTTGCATTACGCATGATGATTGAAAAGTATCTGGCTGTTGGGAAGAAAGTTTTTACTGCCTTCATAGATTTAGAGAAAGCTTACGATCGAGTGAATAGGACACTTTTGTGGAAGGTATTGAATGAATATGGTGTTACTGGGAATCTACTTAATAGTGTAAAAGCCATGTATGCTGGTAGTAGAGCTTGTGTACGAGTGAATGGTGTTTTATCAAAATGGTTTTCCATTGGTGCAGGAGTTAGACAAGGTTGTGTAATGTCACCATGGCTGTTTAATATATTTATGGACGCATGCATGCATGATGCCAAAATAGATAATAGTAGTTTAGGTCTTGGTGATATCCGTGTGTGCAGATTGCTGTATGCTGATGACACTGTCCTGTTGGCAGAGAGCAAAAGTGAGTTGCAGAGTATGTTGACTCGGATGCACGAAGTTTGCATGAAATTCAAACTAAGTATAAATAAGGGAAAAACCAAAGTTATGGTGTTTGAGAGAGGAACTGGTAGCACTGAATGTAATGTAAGTATAAATGGCACTGTGATTGACCAGGTGAGTGAGTTTGTGTATTTAGAAAGCATGTTTGACAGAGAGAACAAGTTGGATGGTGAAATCAGTAGGCGAGTGAATTCTTCTTTGAAAGTCATAGCTGCTCTGGGTGGTTTTCACAGGAATGATGGATTCTCTAGAGAGTCCCGCATGGCTGTGTATGAAACAGTAATTGTTCCTACTCTGATGTATGGCAGTGAAACCTGGGTACTGCAGAAGAAACATAGGAGTCTTTTGTGTGCTGGAGAAATGCGTTACTTACGTGGGTTTTGTGGCAAGACACGATCTGATTGTGTGAGGAATGAAGATGTATTGCAGTTGTGTGATGTGAAGCAAAATGTTGTTAGCAAGGTGGAGACCAATATGCTTCGGTGGTTTGGCCATGTTGAAAGAATGAGTGAAGAAATGCTTACTAAGAAAATATTTTCAGCCCAAGTGGCAGGAAGGAAAGGCAGAGGAAGGCCAAGGAAGACATGGGTGGATCAGATTCAGGAGTGTCTGCATGAGGAAAAGATTATGAGTATGAAGTATAAAAGATCTTGTGTACGGCGTGTAATGGATATCAGTGAAGCACGTGTTGTGTGTCAAGATCGCTGTAAATGGCGAAGTTTGATACGACAACAATAAGTAAAAATATCTGGAAGTTTGTATTTCTTTTTGGAGCTAACCTCTGAATCTCAGAGAACAGCTTAGTGATATGTATGATGTAGGAGTAGGGAATAATTAAAAAAAGACTGAAAAAAAGCATGTTTACCACATGTCAAAGGAAAATGAATTCGATGCTGAAATTTGGATTTTTTATTTTCTGCAATTCATTATGTCGTCACGCAATTCAACAAATTTAGCATACGAAATAATGTGCACAAATGATTCATATTTTTACATAATTTAATGTTCTTGGGCCCGATTGAGAGTATAGATCAGCTAACCGCCGTGAAAATTAAATTTAATTATTATTTTTTACAATTTGGCTTTCCTGTTATTTATTTTTTCTTCACAAAGCTTATTACGCAACAACCATGAACTATGAAATCCCAAAATACTACTTATGTGCATTACTACAATTACCATAATTATCGGGTAGATAAGCTGCAGCCTATATGAGTTTAAAGTTAAATTTTCTGGCCGCGCAGCTTATACAGCATGGCGGCGTATACAACTTTTTTCTTTGTTTTTTTGGCGGAGCGAAATTATGTAACAAAAAATGTTTTGGCTTGTTCCATTCTTTTTCCCCCGCGGGAAGATATCGCAATAGAGAGGGAATAGAATAACAATGTTACAGCCACGTGCAATAAATTTCGCCCACCCTCTCTTAAAACAAGACATGACGATAATAGGTTATAGGATTGAGGTGGGACAGGTGAGAGAGAGGTGACTCTGATGAAACGCAGAAAAATTCCGTGGTGGGGGGGGGGGGGGGACTTTGCAGGGAATCGCCCTTGTTTCATGCTCCAAGCAACTAATTCTCTTTGAACTCATGACGTCATCAACTTCGCTCCGAGGCCAATGCAAGGACAGCACGTGCAAAATTTGTCAGTGACATGGGTGTTCGTTGCATTCAGTTTGCCAAATCACATTTTGTCGAGTACGCTTAGTTCTACGTTATCATAGAAAGTAAAATGACGCAACGCAGAAGTTATACTTCTAGTTTTAAGCTAATAGTAAATAAATATGCTTTTCCGAATCCTGGAAAAACATCAAAACTTCGACAATTATTTCGAGCTTCACTTGAAGCAAACATTATTTCTAAAAACTGCGGTGAAACGCCAGAAGACAGCGAAAGTGATGCAGATGACCCCAAAGTTTTTTTAGATGATGAGCTCTTAAAACTTCTTAATTCAGACAGTGAAGTTTGCCGATTTTGATGGATTTGATAAAAAAAATGTGTACCATATATTTTCAGAATGTTGTGCGTGTATTTTTTAAATTCTTGAGGTATAAATGTTTTATAATTGGTTTAAGCGCCTTATGAATTCTCCGAGTAAATTTTTATAAAATAGATAGTAGGGTGAGTGTTATACTTAAGATTGAATCTTGTTTAATTTATATTTTTATTTATTATTTGAAAGATCAGGTACTATATTTTTATCTACGTAATGTTTTCAAGATTCCGCGGTGGTATTACCCCACCTTACTGGAAAGGTGCAGCGTTTCTGGGGATTTTTTTTTCATTTTGCCCCTTTTTTTATCACTGCAGCGTATATGCCAGTGCGGCTTATTTACCACCCGAAATTACGGTACTTAGCACTTTTTTTCCCCAAAAAATATGTAGCTACTTATTTGCTTCTCAGCTCATTTCAGACGCATGATCATTCATTCCCACACACTGAATAATAAAAAGAAAATGTTTACATTAAAATAAAGTGGAAGGAAATTTCAAGCATGCTTGTGACAACCGGATTTCTGGGATGATAAGCAGGGGAATTTGCTTAACATTCTTCTATTCATCATCAAAGGGAATCGTGGATCTGTCACGTTGAATTTTCAATCATTAGGAGTAGTTGCCAGTTTCCTCTAATTCCTATAGAAAATTCAGCAACAGATCACTTAGAATTAGTGTCCTTTGATTATTCCTCATTATCTCAAATTCTCACAATAAAATCTAAAGAATCCAGTTTAACGTAAACAGATAGCAGTGATTTAATATATCCCATTATTACTGGAAATTTCTCTGGAAGGGGAGGAGATAACAATGCATGGGGTTGAACATTTTTTATTACAAACTGTATCAAAAACCATTTGATTATCTTTGGCTCAGAACAAAACATAATTCAATTATTAAATTATTTGTCATGAGTATCTTCTGTCTTTGTGTTAAGTTGTGAGGGTAGGAGAACTTATGTTTTATTTGTTTCGTAAGTTTTCAGGTCATGTGCAGAGTGGTAGGTATCCAATACATTTTAAAAGAATGCAATTGTTCTAGATACTGCAGTTTTATGGTTTAATTTTAGTGACTTTTTTTCTTTTTTTTCTTTTCCCAGTTTAAAATTCGTCGAGAGGCTCTTTTGGGGTTGGCCATGTTGTATATGCAGCATATGAGCAATCCATATATTCCTGAGTCAACAAGAGAATGTATTTCATGGATAAAAAATAAAGTATTCCATGTTTATTACCAGGCTGCATTGGAAGACAGGTGAATAGTTTGTTTCTTAAGTGTGTGACTGTTCAGTCATGTCCTTTATTTAGAAAGCAAACTTTTTTTCGTGTGGAAAAAGATAGCCTCTGCGGAGGCCTATTTAATTACAACTGCTGTATCAATTTTTGTTAAATGTTATATGTGATTTTTTCCTGTGCAAAGGGATGATAGATACTCAAACCAGAAGACCCAGGCTCTGAACTTTAAAAACGATGTACTCTGATCACAAAAAGTTGGGATATTGCGGTTTCAAAGGGAAAACGTGGTGACACACAAATTTAGCAACTACTGGAGATCGGTTATCAGTGTGGGTAGCTTCGTCATATGTAAATCAGCATCATGACAGCTCAGCACTAGGCATGCGAGCTCCAACAAAATACCTTGCGAGAAGTGGAAAACGGGTCATTTCACCACTTGGTCTGAAAGTTTGATGAATGTATTGCCTTCAGTGTAGGATTAACATAGTGATGTTTAATCATTGACAACAGAAATAGGGTTGTGAATGTAATCATTGGCATTGATGGGCCATATTTCCACTGTTGTCTATGTAGCCACTCTTTCAGAAAACTTGAAAATTACATTGCCCTGAAGCGGGAAGCGAACCCACACACCCACTTTCCTGGTGTAACGGATAGCATGCTTGACCCGTAATCAAGATGTGCAGGTTTGATTCTCGCTCTAGGGCAATGTAATTTTCAAGTTTTCTGAAAGAGTGGCTACACGGACTACTGTGGAAATACGGCACATTAGTGCCTATGATTACATTTGTATCGCCTTCCATGTATTTGCAAAGAATTATTTCTTCAGGGAAATTCGTTTCCCATTTATGTAGGATGTTCTATGAAGCACTGGAGCTTAAAAGACCTACATCCAACCTCGGACGTGAGAAAAGGTTGTTGGGACGCTGCGATGAAGCTCATAGTTTCTTCGACTAGCACAAATCTGAAATGTTCTCAGATTTCTAAGTTACATCTGCTTGCTTCAGTTGCTTGGAACTTCCTTGTCCTGGGTGGTGTAATGGATAGCATGCTCGACCGGTAATCGGGAGGTGCGGGTTCGATTTCCTCTCCAGGGCAATGTAATTTTCAAGTTTTCTGAAAGAGTGGCTACACGGACTGCAGTGGAAATATGACACATCAGTGCCAATGATTACATTTGTATCGCCTTCCATGTATTTGCAAAGAATTATTTCTTCGGAAAAATTCGTTTTCCATTTATGTATGAAGAAATAGGGTTGTTGACATGTTACAGGCAGGTGCATGGCAAATTGATGTGGCTGCTGCTTTAGGAGTTTCGCAAAATGTAGTATGTTGGCTGCACACAAGATTTCTATGTCGTAGAAATGTTGCAGATCGACCCAGGAGTGGTTGCCCAAGGAAAACCACCAGGAGGCTAGGTCTCTTCCTGACAGTAAGTCCTCAAAGAAGGCCTTGTATCACCAGTAGCCAACTGTAAAAATTACTTCAAACTGCTTCCGACGTCACAATATGTATTCAAACAGTACAAAACCGTGTTCATGAGTATAGACTCGGAGCAAGGAGGCCACTGAGATGTATAGCATTGCTCACCGTCTTCAAAGATGTGCCTGGGTTCAACAGTACATGTAATGGAATGCAGAGTTTCGCCATGTACTTTTCACAGACAAATCCTGTTTTGCTCTTTATCCTGATACTTGATGAGGACACATGTGGAAGAGATCTAACACACAGAAATGCAACCACACTATGTGCAGTCCATCCACCCTTCCCAGCGGCAGTCAGTTGTGGTCTGGGCAGAAGTGTGTTTTAATGACCACGCTTCCTTGCTTGTTTGTCAAGGCAGCACGAATGCCTCGGTGTACTGAAACGAGATCGTTTCAGCGTGCCCATCAAGACGAGGTTTCATGCTGCTATTGCACATGTATTATATTTTCTTGATGACAATGCAACCAGCCGCCGTGCGTGGAGCACGCTTAAGGAGTTGGAAAATCGTGAGACTGAATTGTTGCAGCTACCTCCGAGGTCTACTGACCTTAATCCTATGGAGAATATTTGGGTTCAACATCTGAATAACCACGTTCCATAAACCAAGTACACTGACAGACCTCCGTAACGTGTTGCCTGTAATATGGATGAGCTGCCCCAGACACTCATGAATAATGTCATTGCAAGTATGCCTCATAAGTGTTAAGACGTTCTTCTATGCAGAGGTATTGTTACCGGGTACTGAAACCCGAATTTACCATTTTGTCTGTATCACAATGCTACTTTGTTGTGTGCAGAAATTGCACAATAAATTATTTTCGTAAACACACTCTTTATTGTTGGTGTTACGTAGCCTCACTGATGTTATTTTAATTCATGTTTACTTGAGTCAGATACATTCATGTTACTTGAGTCAGATATTGCATACATGCTTCATTTTACGCAATATCCCTAATTTTTTATGACCAGTGGGTGAGGCTAGTGAAGCATTCAGAAACAGTGACAAGGCATAACACCAGTGACCTCCACACTTCACCTTTTCATTGCACGAAGTGAGAGCTCTGTTGCTAAGTGCAGCGAGACTGCAAGGAGCATTCAAAAAGCTCTTGACTTGTGTCTGTAAATTTGCATTCATTCCTCTGAAGTGTACACGCTATGCATTGTTTGAAAACTTGTCCAAACATGTTATTACGCTATAACAACGAAGAGTGTATCATCATTTTTGTCTTCACTGGAAGCCTGTAAAGTTTGATTTGCAAAATCTATATTGCTTTCGAGCCTACTTAAAATGGGGGAAGATTTTACATTTTGATATGGATTGCAGCTTCAGTAAGACACAAAAAAAAAAAAAGTTTATGCTGATTTATCACAGGTACATGGGAATCATACCAATTCATATAGCACTGTTATAGGATGGATCAGTGGTGTAGCCAGAAATTTCTTAAGAGGGGGGTGTGTGTCCATGGGTTTGGTTCATTGATGAAAGCCCCATACATACATATACAGGGTGTTTCAAAAAGAATGACCCGATTTCAAAGTTGTATATTTAATAAGGCAAATGTGGGATAGTTACAAAACAAAGAGTCAAGTATGAAGGAAGGTCTAAAGTTTCACTCACCACAATTACAAATGCTCAATGTGCCCTCCACCTGCTGCACGGACAACATCAAGCTGATAGCTGAATTCATCCCAAATGCATCGGAGAGTGTCTTCAGTCACAGAATTTACCGCGGCCATGATTCTCGTTCGAAGCTCATCCAAGTCAGCGGGTAAAGGGGGAACATAAACACAGTCTTTTACGTATCCCCATAAAAAAAAGTCACACGGTGTGATGTCTGGAGATCTCGGAGGCCAAGCGTGTAGTGCCAAGTCATGGGGTCCCCTACGTCCAATCAAATGCTGAGGCAATGTGTCATTTAGAAACCGACGAACTTGGAAGTTCCAATGTGGCGGTGTGTCGTCCTGCTGCAAAATGTAATGTAATCTTCAGAGTTGTCCTGCAGCTGTGGAAGTAGCCAGACCTTCAGCATTGTAAGATAGGAATTGCCCGTAACCGTGTTGTCTGCAAAAAAGAAAGGGCCATAAACCTTTCTAACAGAAACCACGCAAAAAACATTCAGTTTTGGTGAATCACATTCATGTTGGAGAGTTTCATGTGGATTCTCTAGTCCCCATATGTGAACATTGTGGCGCAAAACTTTCCCGCGTACATGAAAGGTTGTACCGTAATCACGGACATGGTCTTGCTAAATTCGAACACACAAAACGCCTTCTGTTGCCTCGATGCCATCTTCTCACTCACTAAGCGTAGCTGCTGTTTGGACGCTCATACTGCCATCTAGCAGTAGTCATAACAAACTCTGGGCCACGCCTGTAGACACGACACAAGTCGCATTCATCAGTGGTTCGTGGTTGCCGAGATATCCACTTTTCAAATTGGGACATTCTTTATGAAACACCCTGTATATCGCTTTAAATTCATACAAAATCTCCCCTCAAAGGATGGGGGGGGACCACCCCCTTGGTTACGCCTATGGGATGGATGTGCAAATTCAGTAAAAGCATCATCCAGGCTCCAAAGACCTCCTTTATGCAGGAAGACCAAAGAAAAACTTGAATGAGAGAACCATTGCTGCTGTTTGGGAATTTGTTGAGAAAGACCCGCACATCAGTGTTCAGATAACATGCTTAGATGTCAGTGTATTGATTGACAGTGTGGAAACAATTATTCATTAACATTTAAATTTCTGTGAGATCTGTACCAAATCACTTCCCAACATGCTGACAGAATAGCACAAACGGAATATAATCAACTCCTCCAGGGAGATGGCCCCAAATTATTAATGCACATCTTTACATGTGATGAAATGTGGTTTTATTATTATACAATTCCCAGAAAGATCAACAGCCATGTTTTTGGCTGCACAAGATGAGCTATGTCCCCAAATCCTCTGACAAGACCTTTGCTCAAGAAAGAGGATGTTGATTATTTTTAAATTCCAGAGTGATTGCTGTGAACACTTTACCTGAAAAAAATACCATGGATGGCCTATAGCACACCAACATTTGTTTGCTCCAAATGGTTAAGGAGATGAGTGAGCAGTATCCAAAAAACATTCCCTATCCTAATTTTTCTGGTCACTATTTTAATTTTTCAAACTTTTAAAAAGAAGTTTCATTGCAAGAAAGAATTCAATTGCTGTTCTAGGTCCTTTCAGATAACGTTCAATGATTTTTCCAGGGACCATTCAAAGCTGTAGAGCATCACATGACCAGGTGCTTAAAACATCCAAAAGATTTAAAAACAAAACAAAAAAACACCACCACCACCAAAGAAATATTATGATGTTGAAATGAAAACAATCCCAAAGGTAACTTGTACAAAAAACTAGCGGATAATGCTTACCTTGGCATTCCTTTCTAGCGACGGGAACATTTCACGCACGTGTTTTCCGGTCTTTGTTGATGTTATTGTCCTAAAGTCCGTTGTATGCAATGACTGGCTTTACTTCTCACACTTTTCGTTGGGTATACTCATTGGATCTTTGCCTTAGGATTCAAACATCAATTTTTACCGTTCTTTATACTCGAAATTTTCGCCCATACTCTGGGCATCTTCAGGAGCGTGGCGACTTTACCACCGATGTTCGTGGTTAACTTCGCGCTAATGGAGTCCGATACTCCTTGTTGCCATTCGTCGGAAAAACTTTCCTGGATATATTTCGTTATCAAGCCCGGCTGGCGCCATCTATGTTTCGTTAAGAACACTTTTTTTCCCCCGTTTTTTTTTAATTTTTTTTTTAATTTTCTTCTCCTATCCTGGTTTTCTTGTCTTTTTTTGCCTGTTTTTCTTTTGTTGTTTTTTTCTTGTCTTATTAGTTCTTTCCACAGGCCCGATAATGTGCTAGGGTCGTTCTGGTTACATACCCTTGCTTTATTTTTGTAGATTAATATTGCTTCTTCCCTCCTCATTTGCCTTTCCGATTTTTTATTCTTTTTTAGCATTTTCATTTCATCGAACTTTGGGAATGTCTGGTTTTCCAAGCAGAATTGCACTAAAGCAGTTTTGGCTTCTTTTTTTGCCAGTTAGATATGTGCTGTTTAAGTCTTTTTTTTTAATCTGTTTTTCGTACTTCCAATGTATGATATTGGGGGTATGTGTGCTATTGGAATTTCGTAGGTTCCTGATTCTTCTAGCATTTTTTCCTCTGTTTTTTTGTTGACAGTCATACTTTTCACGGTGTGCATTGAGCTTCCTAGTTGTAAGTCATATTTAGCACAGTGCCTATTGATTTCTTTACTCACTCCTTCCAGGTATGGGAAAGCTCCAATGTATTTCAATTTTTTATTTCTCATCTTCCTTTGGTTGTGCACTTCTTGGCCTTCTTTACTCTGAGTCATATGCTTTTTACTCTCATGTATCCATTTATTAATTAGCTTGCTCGGGTACCCATACTCTTGTGATATTTTCGAGATAAACTCTAGCTCTTGTAACCAGAACGACCCTAGCACATTATCGGGCCTGTGGAAAGAACTAATAAGACAAGAAAAACAACAACAAAAGAAAAACAGGCAAAAAAAAGACAAGAAAACCAGGATAGGAGAAGAAAATTAAAAAAAAAAAATAAAAAAAAAAAATACGGAAAAAAAAGTGTTCTTAACGAAACATAGATGGCGCCAGCCGGGCTTGATAACGAAATATATCCAGGAAAGTTTTTCCGACGAATGGCAACAAGGAGTATCGGACTCCATTAGCGCGAAGTTAACCACGAACATCGGTGGTAAAGTCGCCACGCTCCTGAAGATGCCCAGAGTATGGGCGAAAATTTCGAGTATAAAGAACGGTAAAAATTGATGTTTGAATCCTAAGGCAAAGATCCAATGAGTATACCCAGCGAAAAGTGTGAGAAGTAAAGCCAGTCATCGCATACAACGGACTTTAGGACAATAACATCAACAAAGACCGGAAAACACGTGCGTGAAATGTTCCCGTCGCTAGAAAGGAATGCCAAGGTAAGCATTATCCGCTAGTTTTTGTACAAGTTACTTTGAAATATCGCACGTAAAAGAGAATAGTACAATAATTAGAGCTATATAATAGTCAGAATTAGAACTACTAAGTGGAATTAATCCCAAAGGTGTTTGATAAATTTTAACAATCCCATGAAACAATCCCAAAAATGTTTGATAAATGCTAGATCCTTGAAAACATGGAAATTAACTTTACACAGGTTTTGAATATCATTAAATAAGATTTCCGATTTCTGTAGTATATTGAGTATTTCCTGTACTCTGGAGCAGACCAACAATTCCTGTAAGACCATGTGGCGAGAAGGAAGATTAAGAGATTCCAAGTACTACGGGTTTTACATAGTTAGTATGGAAATCATCAGTTTATGAATGTGTGGTAGGCAATGCACGTAACTAACAAACAAGTTAAGTTGATGGTAGTTGAGAACACGCTAAGTTATGTATAATAGTTTTTAAGACAAATATATTTCAGCCATTACTATAGTTTTCATCAGTGCAACTACGATTTGTTTTGTTGCCAGATTGGAAAGGTAAGTTTTGTAATGGTAACACCAGGTGACGTGACGCAATGAGAGATTTCCAGATGCCATGAAATAGTTTTACTGGAGTGTATAAAATTCCTATCAAGACTAACGTTGGATTAACTTGCATACATAGGAAGTTCATTCCGAAAAATTCTCTCAAGACTTCAGGAGCACAAATCTGATGTGAAATTTGGAAAACCTTCCTCTTCCTTGTCTCAACTGACCATGGCTGACACTTCTGCTATTCCATGTTTGGTCCAATACAAAAAAGTTGGCTTCCTTTCAAAATCGTTTTGCTCTGAGGTTTAGAGAAAGTTTGGAAATTTTATTTTCCAAAAATTGAAACTTTGAGCTCCTCATTTTCATTCCATACACCTGGAAATCTCTCATTGCATCACGTCACCCGGACTTACCTTTCCAATCTGGCAACAAAACAAATCATAGTCGCACTGATGAAGGCCATAGTAATGGCTGAAATATATTTGCCTTAAAAATTATTATACGTAACTTAGCGTGTTCTCAACTACCATCAACTTAACTTAATCATCAGTTTGCTATGGGCTACGGAAAACATCGAGCATCTCAGTGAAATTTTATTAAACATCTGTGTAAAGTTTATTTTTGTGTTTTCACGATGTTTCATTTGAAAAAACCGGGGAAAAGTCATCTCACAAATATTTGTAATCACATAAAAAATTACTACTGTAGCAGCGATGAGAATGTCACGTCATTTTCTGTTTCCGCATATTAAATTTTTCAGACATTTTTTTTTTCTCTGCCTGATTATATTTTTATTTTTTTATGTTTTCTGTGTGTGAGTGTGATCATGTTCCTCGTTTTTAATATCTTCAGTAATAGTGAAAAGAAGTGACTTCATATTTTTTAAGAATTTTTTCTAATAAAATGCATGTTTCCTATTTCTGATACATACTTCAAAACTGATAAGTGGAGAGCAATTGTTCCCCCCCCTTTTCCTTTTATTAAATGAAATTAAATTTCTAGATTAGTATTTAATCTGCCTGTGGTGGAACGCGTGCCGTTTCCGTGTCCCATAAAATTATTTCATGGCAGAGTAAGCAACGAGAGTATTGATTTTTCACATTTAATTTTCCATAAAATTCGTGTTTTTTAATTTCTTAGTCACTTTTTACTTGTACATGAGATTCTTTCATGGATTCACAGAATTCCACTTTTTGTGTCATCATTTGGGTCATTTTTGAGATCCATGCAAAACTGAAGAGAAGCTCATGATCATGGCCGGCTGGACCATAGGGGCAACTGGGGCGGTCGCCCCGGGCCTTGCGCCTTTAAGGGGCCCCGCAGTTTAAGAAAAAAAAATTAGTTAGAATTTTTTACAAATATTATTTTTTGTTTGTAAGTTTTCGGGTGCGAGGAGGCCCTTAAAAAGATGTTTCTTTTTTTTAAAGTGTTTTTGTTTGTTTGTTTCCAATTGCCCGGTTTTCGAATAGGTTATCGCCCTTTGCCGTACAAATACATAGATCTGTAGATTTCAAGTGATTATTGTAACGAACTTGATATATTCCGAATTCATGAAGTGGCAAATTTAATTTAATCATTTCACTCCCTTGCTTTTATATGTTTAACAATTTGCGTGCAAACCAGATACTTAAATTAAAATAAAATAAAAAAGAAGAATATCAAAGTTTGTTTCGGGCTACACATGGAGGCCATTTATTCAGTGACTTTAAAAACATTACTGGAAATAAAAAAAAATCATATATGAACACGTATAAAAGTTTAAAAAGTCACTAATTTGTCAGTTACTCCATTTTGCATTAAAAATCAATCATTGAAACATGTATCAGGAGAAAAAAAACTATTTGTACAAATTTATTATTTATTATTTCTACACTAAAATATTTGCAATCCAAAAATTTTCGCTACGCACGTAGCTTTTTGTCATTTTGTGAAGCAGTTTTTATACAATAAGTGAAATACAACTTCAACCCCATCTCTTTGGAAAGAAAATCATAGATTTTAACAGTTTTTACTCTCTCTCTCTCTCTCTCAATGCATATTCTGGTCTTTTTCTTGAGCTTAAAGCAAATGCTTTTTTGAGATAATCATTTTGTCTTTACGATAGTTTTCGTTTTGAAGCACTACAGAGGTGAAGCACATGTCAAGAAAGAAAAGTTACAGAGATAAATTTTGTCGGTGTACCTTAATCGGTAAAGCATTCAGCTCCGAAGCAAAGGGATGTGAATTCGTTGCCGTCACAGGGAGATTTGTGGGTTTCACATCCTGTGTATTCTTTACAGACATCTTCACGTAACAACTTTATTAAAATATGAGATTTATTTCTAAGTGCAAGCAATGAAATTTTGCTTCGGGGCCTTGTAATGAAATTTCGCCCCGGACCCCGCAAAAGCTCCATTCGGCCCTGCTCATGATTATTAATGCAGCAATCAGACATCGCAGCTGTTTTTGGGGGTGCTGTGGGGCCTTAAACCTATAGTATTGGGTATATAAATAAGTTTTGAGGGATTTCTGTTCGGTGTCGTACTTATTACTGCCCGCATGTATTTTAAGGTGGCAACACTGCGATATCGCAGTACGAGACGCCAGCTGTCAGAGTCAGTATACAATGTTCGGTTGAGGTGCGAAGACGTATTTGTTTTACTCGATGGAAAATGGCAACTTTCGTCCCGACAAAACAGCATTTGCGGGAAGTGTTAGTGCATTACTTTATTGTTGAGAAAAGTGCTGCCGACAGCTATCGCTTAATGTCAGAAATCTATGGTGAACATTCCCCATCCATAAAAACATGTGAGTATTGGTTTAGACGATTCAAAAGGAACGATTTCAATGTCCGTGATAAAGAATGTTCTGGACCATCCAAAAAAATTGATGATGCCAAATTGGAAGCTTTACTCGACGAGGATCCGTACAAGACCCAAAAAGAACTAGCAGCAGCATTAAATGTTAGTCAACCATGCATTTCACAGCATTTAGCTGCCATGGGAATGGTGCAAAAAGAAGGGAATTTGGTTCCACATGCTTTGCGGGAAAGAGACCTTGAACATCGAAAAACCATTTGCGAATTGCTGCTTCAAAGGCAAAAAATAAAGTTTTTTTTGCATCGTATTATTACTGCCGACGAGAAATGGATATGGTACGATAACCCTAAACGGCAGAAAGCATGGGTGAAGCCAGGTCCTTCAATGCCAAAACGCAATATCCATGGTTCAAAGGTAATGCTGTGTATCTGGTGGGACCAGAAGGGTGTGATCCACTATGAACTGCTGAAACCATCGGAAACTATTACTGGTGATCAGTATCAAACCCAATTAATGCGTTTAAAACGAGCTCTCACGCAAAAATGGCCGGAATGGGAGAATAGACACAACAAAGTCATCTTACAGCATGACAACGCAAGACCACATGTTTCTCGACCTGTGAAAAAGTACTTAGAAGGATCTGACTGAGAAGTTCTACCCTACCCACCATATTCGCCAGATATTGCACCATCGGATTACCATTTCTTCTGGCCAATGCCGTCAGCACTTTCTGGAGAACGGTTTATTTCTTATGAAGACATCAAAAATTGGCTGGACAACTGGATCTCTTCCAAGGAACCGGAATTCTTCCTTCGGTGCATACATTCACTGCCCGAAAGATGGGGTAAAGTTGTAGCTTCAGAGGGAGCATACTTCGATTAATATTAAAATATTGTTTATGTTCTCCAACAATGTGTTTTGTTCACCTCAAATCCCTCAAAACTTATTTATATACCCAATATGTGATTTTATTATTTATAAATTGTACATTTGCGCACCACTAAATGATTGATGATGTCCAGGTTTGTGATTTTAAAAAGTTGGCAGCTCTGGACATTATTCTCTAAATTGGTTTACCTGTCTAATAGAAAGGCACTCACTGATTTCCTACAATGTCTTTAACTTAGGTGACAATAGCAGCTTTGTGTTTCTTACATTGTGTCATGGACATTGTTCTCTAGATTGGACAGTTCTTGTTTATACATATTTGTCTATATCATGTTATATTGCATGAAGCCCAGTCACCCAACATTCATTTTATATTCAGCTCATGAAGTGCCCAGTAAGTGTTTTGCTGACTCATACTCATTCATTCATGCCTCACAGGAACATTTGACTTCCTTACCTGATTATAGCTTCCTAGAATTACAACCTTCAGCCATGTTGGTTATTGAATTACAACCTTCAGCCATGTTTGTCATTGGATTACAACTTTCAGCCAAGTTGGTCATTGAATTACAACTGTCAGTGAAGTTGGTCATTGAATTACAACCTTCAGTAATGTCTGCCAAGGGCAAATGAAATACTTTTGATCAGTTCCATGTTTCAAAGTTGGAAAACAGGTTTCTTTCTTTGATCAGTTTTCTTTTTACAAAAGGAAGAGGAGGAGGAGAAGAAATATGTAGAACAATAGCCTCCATTATCAAGTTCTTGTAAGTTAAGTAAAAATTATCATTTTGTCTTTTTACCATTCCTATTATTTATTATTTTATTAGTTCTGAATATCTATAGCTGTGAAATATTCTTACACACTAGGCTGTTAGTTGAACAAATTTTACATACATGCCTGGTTCCTTACCAAAGTCCATTAGAAGAGAGAATGAAGAAATTGTACCAACTATTTTGCACTGTTGATGATCATGCCATGAAGTAAGTATGATATCCTAGTAACTACAGATTATAACTGTAAGAATTTATGTATTTTTTCTAACAGTAAGTGTAGGTCAGTTTTTTTGCCTTGTCTCGTATAATCAATATTGCAAGTGTTTGTTATATTCATAGTTTATAGTCAAATAGTATGTGTGTTGCCTGGCCACATTGGAGTTTAATAACAAATTTTATGAGCTTGATGTTTTTCTAAGTATAGTATTACTTTCTTTATTTGTTTATTTTGCACAACTTATATGATGAGCTTATCACATTAATTTAAATATGGCAGTTTTAATTCATGTGATATGATAAACACATCAGTTTGTATCACCTGTGCAACAAAAATAGCACTGTATTCTGATTTGGATGATACAGCTGAGATTTCAGGCAGAAGATGTTGTCATTAGCCTGAACTGTTCAGGTTTTTCCATTGTATTCTGCAGTGGCGGCTTTTGGGAGGAGGCAAGGGAGGCAGTGCCTCCTCAGAATTTTAAGACTCTTTGTTAGAATTATTCGTTTTGTTCATTCAGTACTTTTGGGTATAGGAGAGCAAACGTTTATGCTAGTTAACTCTTTTGAATTAAATGTCGTCTATGCGTTCATTCAGTTTTTAAAATTGACGCTTTTCAAAAACAATCGGTAGCGCATAGTTGCGAATCGTCCTCAGCTGGCGATCTCCGTCATTGAGGCATAAAGCAAACTGCCTCTCGTACATTTTGTGCCAAACCTGTTTACTCCCACTGAATCAGTAAATACGAAGGTAGGCGGTGGAACTGCCAACACAAAGAGCGCACGCACACCGTGGACTTCCTGTGAGGCAGATGTTATCTTGCCTCATGGGAACAGCTGCTTCCCTGTAGCAGCAGCTCCGCTGTGTTAACTCCTCATTCGGACAGCGAGCGTCATTACATGACGCTCGTGTGACTAATTTTATTTATGTTTTATGAAGAGTTGTTTATCAGACCATGGCCTCTGCTTCAAACATATCTAATATGGTGGATAGCTTACTGGAAAAGCCTTTCAGTAGAAGAGATTTTGAAGAAAGGAATCAAATTAAAAATGATGGTATGCCTACACCTGAAATGAAAAAGATGACTTCAAAGGGCAAACCTTCAAACAGAGGTTTTAATATTGACTGGTACAGAAAAGAACAATGGCTAACTGGTAGTGAATCAACGAACAAACTATATTGTTGGCTATGTTTGCTGTTTCCTGTGAGTGGCAATGAAGTCTGGCAAGAGAAATGCTTTAATGATTTGAAAAATTTACCACGTGCTTTGGACAGGCACAAAAAGTGTAAAGATCACATTCTGGCAGTTGTTAAATTACAGTTGCTAAGCAAAACAAGGATAGACTACTCTCTCAACGAAGCGAAGAGAACAAGTGACTTACATCATAATGAAAAAGTAAAAAAGAATCGTGATGTACTGAAGAAGTTGATTGATATTACAACACTACTGGTGCGGCAAGAGCTCCTATTTCATGGACACAATGAGAGCGAAGTTTTTGAAAATAAGGGAAATTACCTCGAGATGATTTATTTACTCTCCAAGAGTGACGAAACATTGAGAGTGTTTATGGAGAATAGTACAACATTTTCAGGAACTTCAAAAACTATACAGAATGATTTAATCAAATCAGTTGCTCATATAATTAGGAATGAAATCAATGCAGATATTGAAAATGCCCAGTTTTTTTCTTGGCAGATTGATGAAGCGACAGACATTAGCTCCCATGCACAAGTATCAATTATAGTTCGATTCGTGAAAGAGGGAGTACCAGTAGAAAGATTTTTGGGATTCTTTGACTTAAGTTCTGATCGGTGTGCTACTTTGCTTAAAGAATTACTGGATCATGAGCTGGAAAGATTTAGCTATAAAGAAAAACTAGTTGCACAAACATATGATGGCACAGCAGTGATGGCATCAGAGCTGAATTGCAAGCAGAAGTGAAATGTGATGCCCCTCAAGCATTATTTGTTCATTGCTACGCACACAGGCTGAACTTAGTTTTGAGCAGAGCAGCGTCAGTGTTGAAGGAATCGCGGTTTTTTTTTTTTTTTTTTTTTTTTTTTTTTTGCAAATTTAAATGCAATTTGTTCATTCTTTTCCAAATCGACAAAGCGTGTTCATTTACTAGAATCTGTTGGTGGACCCAGACCTCCTCATGTATCTCAGACCAGGTGGAACTTCAAATCTCGTTTAGTGTCTACCATAGCTGACCACAGGTGCCTGCTAATTGAAGTATTTGAAAAAACTGAGGATGATTCCAACTATGATAATGAGATAATTCACAAAGCAGCAGGACTAAAACAGTGGCTCCAAGATTTTAATTTCGTTTTTCTTTTCTCATATAAAAAAATATTTGATTTAACTGAGGTTACTTTCTCTGTACTGCAATCAAATAGTTCCGATGTTACATTTTGTAACAAACGAATTACTGGCTTATGTGAAAAATTGTTGTACTTTCGAGATCAGAGACAGTTTGATGATCTCTATCATAACGTGTGCAGTGAGGTTGGTTCTCCAAATAAAAGATTTAAAAAAGCAATGATATTCCAGCCACCGTGCAATACAGAAGATTGTATTATGAGGTAATAGACAATGTTACAACTCAGTTAAAATGCCGCTTTTCTGACATTGAGAAATTAAAATTTCTTCAGCTGGTCGATGTACACTGCTTTGAAGCTCATTCTAGAATTTTTCCTGAACACTGTTTTAAAGCTCTGCTTCAAACTTATGAAAAATACTTTGACAGCACCAAACTGCATAGTGAGCTGCAGGTTCTGTATTCAGACAGAGATCTGTGGAGCAATGCCAAAAGTACAACAGAACTTCTATCTGCCATATACAATAATAATCTAGCACAGGCACTGCCAGAGCTATTTTGACTTCGTCCCCTCGTAGTAACAATTCCTGCAACATCGGCCTCTGTGGAATGCAGTTTCTCGTGCCTGAAGAGGATAAAAAACTACAAGAGAAACTCCATTGGGCAAGAAAGGTTGTCAAGTTTATCAGTTCTGTCCATCGAGAAGGTGCTTGTGAAGAGGATGGAAGCAGAACAGACATGGTCTGACCATATAATAAATCACTTCGCCAAACAGAGAGAACGAAAGATAGATCTCATATACAAGACAATATAAGCGTAAGGTAAGCTTTCTCTCTTGCTGTATAGGTAAACGCTGTGTTTAGAAGTCTTCAATACTTTTTCTTTTGGCGCCAGTGAAGGCAGAGGCGTACATGGAATAGAATTTCATTTGAGATGAAAAAGATGTATAGTTCAGTCTTGTTTTTTATCTTCTGTTGATCTCTTTAATAAAAATCTATTTTGATGCAATATATTTCATATTCAAACTGGCTTAACAGTTCCCAAATAGTCCAAGAGGGCAATTCACACTGAAAAAAATATATTTAGGAGAAGGGCCGGAGCCTTACATAAACAGGTTTTGTGTTGGTAAGTCATGTAAAATGTGTGTTTCCAGTAAAAATTTTATAAATCTTTTCACGAGTCACGTTATTTATTTCATACTTCGCACATGAAAAAGTAAATAAAAAAAGTTATATTGTAAAAAAAATGGCATTAAATTGAATAAATTTATCATGAAAGAAATACGGGATACACCATATAATACAAATGTTGAAGATTACAATCCGATTTTTGGTGTAAGTGTGATAAGGATGGTAAGTCAGATAATATCCGAAAACTTTAAAATTTCCTCGTCCTGGATCGGGACTCGAACCCGCGTCTCCCAGATAGCGCCTGGGTATGCTAACCACTGCCCCACCCAGAATGACCAAGTTTCAAGATTCTGATTAATTTGAATATAACAGTAAGATTTCTATTTTGGATTCAAGCTTTTTTCTTTAACTGCTGAAATAAAATTTGTCTGTACTGTTTGTTCTAAGTACAGTTTTGGAAAGCGGATTTTCATTTCCCAGAATTCATAAGAATCTGCGTTTTTGGTTACATAGAAAATGTCATACATTAGGAAGTTATAATTTTCTTCTTTAACTGCTGAAATAAAATTTATTCGTACCGTTCTAAATACAGTTTTGAAAAGCGGATTTTCATTTCTCAGAATTCGTAAGAATCTGCGTTTTCAGTTACATAGAAAATATCGTACATTAGGAAGTTATAGTCACACTAGTACAAGCTTGGGTTTAAACCGTATGAACGTAGTACACTCTACATTATTCTTTCATATGTTAAATTTCAGTGTTATGTGAAAATCATTAATTAAAACAACTGGAAAAACAATTCACAAGAAACAGTTCGTTTCATCTTGCAATTCGAATTGAAAGCCAGGAGTTTAACGGGTGTACTCGTATAAATGTATTTACATGTGTATATTAATAAAAGCATTTTATTTCTCTATTGATACCTTTTCCCCCACTATTCAGGCGGCTTGAATGGTGAAACCAAATAAGACGGTTTTATTAATATTCACGTCAGCTGTGAAATTCTTGAACAGTCCTTTTTATCCACTCATATCAATGTTTGCCGGCTCAGTCCACGGAATCGAAGTTCCTTTAGCAATGTTCTTTGTCCCTAACGTATTGCTTCCAACGAAGTACGGAAGTGATACGTTACTAGGGCACAAGATGACGGCTGCTTCTTCTTCGGGACTGAAGGGAGTGCCCGTTAACCGCTGTTAAGATGTTCTGTTGTGTGCAGGTTTCGTTATTGTTATTCGTAGTGCCATATTCTGTACCATCTGAAACTCACCGTTGTTTAGAAGTTACTGCTATTCGGTGATGTCTCTTCAATAAAGCTCGGTGAATGCACAGTAAATATAAACAACAGGTAATATTTAATAACCTTTAATTTACTGGCGTTTAAAATACTTCATACAATACACTTTTGACATCGTTCGTATAATTACTGAAAGCTGTGGTAAAAGGCCTATTTCGTTATTTTCTTCAGCTGGGTTGTCACGTCGTTTGAATGTTAGAAATATCATTAATTTCTTTCCTTTAGTGCTGATATTGAAGGGGAGGGCTCACTCACGGAGCCGGCGCCAGATCAGGATAATACGGTGGGTTATTCAACGCAGCAACGGCTCGCTTACCAAGAAATTTCTCTACTGTCTCTGTCGAATAGGACTGCGCATTGTCATGCTACGAGAACCATGTGCAAAGGGCTACCCTACTGGACGAATGTGTTTCAACAGTCGTCCTTAGGACTTGAAGATCGAATTTAGCATTATCAGTTTCTCCTTCTGAAATGAATTTGCTTTCGATGATTCCATTTCTGCCAAAGGGACGATGAACATGGTTGTTTTTGGAAACAAAACTTCTTTCATGTTGGGGAAATGGGGCTTCGCCATTTCATGGTTTGGCGTTTCATCTCTGGATCATATTTAAAGAACTAGCTCGTCTCACCTAAGAAGGAGAGTTCATAATCACACATGCTAATGAAATCTCTGCATGCCTAGAACTTGTGGAATTTTTGCCCCGTCCTTAGGAGATGTGAGACGAACTTTGACAAGATCTCTTCCCTAATCCTTTTTTAGCACGTCTTTTGTAAAAAAAGATCGTGCTTATGTTATCGGTTTGTCCGTCCATCCGTCCGTCCGTCTGTACCCACGGTATCTCTGCAACTATTAGTCCGATTTGAAAAATTCTTTCTGCATTCGAAAGCTTGAAATATGCGAATGATGATACTTTATTTCATTTTTCTTACGATGTACAATTTTGCCGCTAGAGGGCGTAAATGCAGATGATGTCGAATTCAAAAATACGTTTTATTCCACATATTTGCTTCTAAACATCCGATTGAAAAAAATCTTTTACCTTTCGATTCCATTTATGTTGAAGAGTATTTTGGATATAGTTTCTTTTTCAAATCACACATAGATTTTCTGCTAGGGGGCGTAAAATTAAATTGCATTTTTTCCGATAACTCTTCTTCTAAAACTCCGATTTGAAATTTTTTTCAGCGGATACATCTCCTGATGCACAATCTTTTGAATATAATTTTGAATTTTTGGTAAAGAATACTTTGGCCACCAGGGGGCGTAAGTGTTAATTTTCGCTTCTCATGTATTTGCCATAAAATCTGAGCTTCTAAAATATCGATTGAAAAACTTCTTTCGTGGACTGATTCCACTCACATCGATAAACCTTTTCGGAATATTTTCTTCCTAAAATATTCCACAGTTTCTCCGCCAAGGGGCGTAGATGTATATCTTATTTTTGTCAATATCTCTGCTTCTAGGAGTCCGATTTGAAAAATTCCTTCTTTGTTGGATAGTGTTTTCAGTCTGACATGTTTTTCATATAATTTCAAAATTTTCAAGTAATTCATAGACTTTCCGCTAGGGCGTAAAGGTAAATTGCGTTTTCTCCTATATCTCTGCTTCTAAATCTTCGATCTGAAAAATTCTTTCTGCACCGGATACAGCTCCTGATGGGAAATCATTTGCACATAATTTCAAATTTTTGTAAAAAAAAAAAAATGGTTTGGCCACCAGGGTTCGTTAAACCTTAATTTCCGCTTCTGATGTATTTGCAGCAAAATATGAGCTTCTAAATTCTCGATTGAAAATAACATCGTTTGTAGACCGATACTAGTAACTCATGTCGACAAACCTTTTAGAAACATTTTCTTCTTAAAATAGTGCACGGTTTCTACGCCAGTTGGCGTAGACGTAAATCTTATTTTTGTCAATATTTCGACTTCTAAGAATCTGATTTAAAAAATTCCTTCTTTGTTGGATAGTGTTTCTAGTGTGACATGTTTTTCCTATAAATTCAAAGTTTTCAAGTAATTCATAGACTTTCCGCTAGGGTATGTAAAGGTAAATTGCGTTTTCCCTTATATCTCTGCTTCTAAATCTCTGATCTGAAAAATTCTTTCTGCACCGAATACAGCTCCTGATGGGAAATCGTTTGCATGTAATCAAATTTTCGTATAAAATTGTTTGGCCACCAGGTGGCATAAGTCCTAATTTCCACTTCTGATGTATTTGCAGCAAAATATGAGCTTCTAAAATCTCGATTGAAAAAAAGTCTTTTGTGGACCGATACTACTCATATCGACAAACATTTTATGAACATTTTCTTCTTGAAATAATGCATGGTTTCTACGCCAGGGGCGTAGATGTATATCTTATTTTTGTCGATATCTATGCTTCTGAAAGCCCGATTTGAAAAATTCCTTTTTTGTTGGATAGTTTCCGATGCAAAATGTTTTTCCTATAAATTTAAAATTTTCAAGTAAATCATAGACTTTCCCGCTACGGCGCATAATGGTAAATTGCGTTTTCTGCTCCTAAAACTCCGATTTGAAAAATTCTTCCTGTATCGCATACAAGACCTCATGGAAAATATTTTTCATGTAATTTCTAATGTTTGGTAAAGAATAGTTTGGCCACCAGGGGTCATAAGTGTTAATTTCTACTTCTGATGTATTTGTAGCAAAATCTGGGGTCCTGCAAACTCGACTAAAATTTTTTTTCTTGGACCGATACCGCTTATATGGATAAACCTTTTGTGAATACTTTCTTCCTGAAAATAATGCATGGTTTTCCCACCAAGCGACGTAAAGTCACATCTTATTTTTGACGATAACTCTGTTTCTAAGAGTTCGTAAGCTCACGATTCCGTTTACAGCAATATCTGAGGGATTAAAGCCCCGATTGAAAAACTTCTTTCTTCCGTCAGATACTATTGTTTTCCATAACGGTTCCATTGACTTTGAATAGCTTTGATAAATTTAATTTGCGTCAGAACGGATTCAAAAAACGTGCTTATTACACCCGAAAATTCAGTGTCATCTTTCTTGTTAAAATTGTGCGAACGGCTTTTTGATTAATACCCAGTTCTTAAGCGATCATTAGCACAGTCGTAGATGATCATTCGTTATGAGCTCACACACTTTTTCAGTGTTCTCAGGATTTTTGGAGGTGGCGGGCCTTCCAACCCAGGGGAGTGTTTCCACAGAGTCTCTTCCTTTGCAGAAACCCTTGAATGATTCGAAAACATATTTCAAGATTACTGACCCCTAGGGACGTATGTAAAAATTTAAAAGGTAATGTAAACTATAGAAGAAAAAAGTAAAGCATTTTTTCTAGTATAGGTGGATGCATTTTTATTAAAACATTTTTTTCCAGTGTAAGTTGCATTTCAACCAAAAACATAAAATAATGAGACACTTTCGGGGGGGGGGCAAGGGAATTCGCCCCTCCTAGTAAGCTTCTTCCAGCATTGTAAGTGTTTGTGGTGCATACTTTCTCAATTTGAAGCAGAATTGGTTATTCGAGCTTATTACTCCATTTTTGACATCTAACAACGTGCATGTTCATCAGCTGCCAAAACAGGCTATATGACCCTTTTTAACAACTTTCTGATGGTTACGGACATGTTCATTCATGTGCTTGACTGCATTGTAGAAGTTGCAGCACCTTTCACATTTCCTTTTACGCGTTACGACAACATTCACCGAATGTGATTGACACTGTTCGTATACACTCATATATATATACAGATAAAATGCTGTGAACTTTGCTATCCCGCAGACTTAACAAAACTTGATAAAACATTTTAATTTATCTTCTTCAAGCTTTTTATCAACTTGACGAAAAATCTAGGTTACCCGAGCCTGTAGCAAGGCTAATCAAGCTAGAAGAAGCTGTAGCTTATTTAAGCCTGGAACCGAGGCCCGAATTTTTGGCTTGAGCCGCACATTAGAAAATTTGCCCTCATTTAAAGGGAGGAATTCTAATGAGCACCTCCAGAAAAAATTGAGGGGGAGGGGAGGTTTGTCTTACTTCTCCCAAAAGCGGCGGCTATGATTTTTATGTAAAATTTATTAACATGAGCACAGCGTATTAAAAAATTCGGAAAAGGCTTCATGATTACTGATTTTAGCCTGAGCAGAAGTAGAACTTTATCAACCTGACTTATTACTTAAACTTTCTTAATGTGAAAACAGAAGATTGAAACAATGCTGAAAAGCCCTAGAGCTGCGAACTTTCGGTTCTTTCCTGAATAAAGGTGGAACATTACCTTTTGACTTGACTTGCTTTGTAAATTTTATGAATATGAATACGACAGACTAAAAATTGTTGAAAAGGTGCAGGACTAGGGCCTTATAATTTATGTTTTTTGAATGAAAACAAGTGGAACATTATCAACTTGACTTGTTATGTAAACCTTGTAAATATGAACACATGGACTAAAAACTGTTTAAAAGGCCTACGTCTATGGTTGTAAATTTTTTGTTTGGGGATGGAGTAAAGGTAGCGTATAATTGACTCGAACTGCTATGCAAACTTTTTTAATATGAGCACGGTAGACATAAGCTTGCTAAAAAGGCGCCAGCCGAGGCCTTTATAATTAATGTTTTTGAAACAGTACAAGTGGAACATTATCATTTCGACTTGTTATGTAAATCTTATAAACATTAGCACAACGAATTAAAATAGCTAAAAAGACCTAGGTTTAGGCTTATGGCCGTATTTAATCTATTTTATTTTATTTTATTTTTTTATATAATTTTTTTTTTTTTTTTGGAATTGAGTAAAGGTGGAGTATAATTTACTTGAATTTTCATGTAAAATTTTAGAATATGAGCACAGTAGACTAAAATTCGCTAAAAAGGTGCCGGCATAGGAATTATAAATGATGTTTTTGAACGAATACAAGTGGAAGATTATCATTTCGATTTACTATGTAAACTTGATAAATATGAGCACAACGGATTGCAAATTACTGAAAAGGCATAAGCCTAAGGCAGCTTTATTTATTTTTATTTTTTTCGTAAAGGTAGAGTATAATTGACATGAATTGTCATGTAAACTTTTAGAATGTGTGCACAGTAAACTAAAAGTCGCTGAAAAGATGTCGACCTAGGCCTAATAATTAATGGTTTTTGAATGAGTACAAATGGTACATTCCTCCAACCTAATAAATATGAGCTTAACGAATTAAAACTTTCTAAAAAGGCCTAGGCCTAAGGCTGTTACATTTCCATTTGGTGATTGATTAAAGGTGGAGCATAAATGATTTAAATTGTCATATAATTTTTTTCAATATCAGCACAGTAGATTAAAAGTTGCTAAAAAGGCGCCAGCTTAGGCCTCATGATTACTGTGTTTTGAATAAGTACAAGTGGAACATTAGCACTTTGACTTGTTATGTAAACCTTATAACTATGAACACGGTAGACTTAAAGTTTTTTTAAAGGCCTTGGCCTAGGACCGTAAAATTTTTGTTCTTGATTTGCGTTAAGGTGCAATATAATTTACTTGAGTTGTTATGCAAACTTTTTGAATGTGAGCTCGGCAGCATAAAAACTTCTAAAAAGACGCCCACCTAGGCTTTATAATTACTGTTTTTTTTAAAGGCACCGGCCGACATAAGGCTTCGACACCTTCCAAATACCGTTTACGGTCTAATTTAGAGCACCATGAGATAGTATACCAAATTTGGTGGTTCTAAATTGAAAACTGTAGATTTTACGAAAATTTTGTATGGGAGCCCCTTGACCCCGGGCCCCGACCGCTTCCTCAAACCGTCTACGGTTTAACTTAGAGCACCAGTTTTCAATTTAGTATACCAAATTTGGTGTTTCTAAATTGAAAGCTGTAGATTTTACGAAAATTTTGTTTGAGGGCCCCCTTGACCCCGAGCCCCGATCCCTTCTAAAAAGGGTTTACGGTCTAATTTAGAGTACCATGAGGTAGTATACCAAATTTGGTGGTTCTAAATTGAAAACTGTAGATTTTACGAAAATTTTGCATGGGGCCCCCTTAAATCTGGTCCCGATCCCTTGCAAAAATAGTTTACGGTCTAACTAAGAGTACCATGAGGTAGTATATCAAATTTGGTGGTTCTAAATTGAAAACTGTAGATTTCGCAAAAATTTTGTATGGGCCCCTCTTGACCCCGGGCCACAATCCCTTCCAGAATAGTTTACGGTCTAACTAAGAGTACCATGAAGTAGTATACCAAATTTGGTGGTTCTAAATTGAAAACTGTAGATTTTACGAAAATTTTGTATGGGGCCCCCGATCTCTTCCAAAAAGGGTTTACGGTCTAATTAGAGTACCATGAGGTAGTATACCAAATTTGGTGGTTCTAAATTGAAAACTGTAGATTTTGCGAAAATGTTGTATGGGGCCCCCTTGACCTCGGGCCCCGATCCCTTCCAAAAAAGGTTTACGATCTAACTTAGAGTACTATGAGGTAGTATACCAAATTTGGTGGTTCTAAAGTGAAAACTGTAGATTTTACGAAAATTTTGTATGGGGCCCCCTTGACCCCGGGCCCCGACCGCTTCTCAAACCGTTTATGGTTTAACTTAGAACACCAGTTTTCAATTTAGTATACCAAATTTGGTGGTTCTAAACTGAAAACTGTAGATTATACGAAAATTTTGTATGGGGCCCTTTTGACCCCAGTCCCCGATCCCTTCCAAAAAGGGTTTACTGTCTAACTTAGAGTACCATGAGGTAGCATACCAAATTTGGTGGTTCTAAATTAAAAAATGTAGATTTTGTGAAAATTTTGTATGTGGGGCCCCCCTTGAGCCCGGGCTCCGATCCCTTCCAAAAAGGGTTTACGGTCTAACTTAGAGTACCATGAGGTAGTATATCAAATTTGGTGGTTCTAAATTGAAAACTGTAGATTTTACGAAAATTTTGTATGCCCCCCCCCCGACCCCGGCCCCAATCCCTTCCAAGAATGGTTTACGGTCTAACTAAGAGTACCATGAGGTAGTATATCAAATTTGGTGGTTCTAAATTGAAAACTGTAGATTTTGCGAAAATTTTGTATGGGCCCTCCTTGACCCCGGACCCCGATCCCTTCCAAAAAGGGTTTACGGTCTAACTTAGGGTACCATAGGTAGTATACCAAATTTGGTGGTTCTAAATTGAAAACTGTAGATTTTACGAAAATTTTGTATGGGGGCCCCTTGACCTCGGGCCCCGATCCCTTCCAAAAGGGCTTACGGTCTAACTTAGAGTACCATGAGGTAGTATACCAAATTTGGTGGTTCTAAATTGAAAACTGCAGATTTTACGAACATTTTGTAGAAGGGCCCCCTTGACCCCGGGCCCCTACCGCTTCCTCAAACTGTCTACGGTTTAACTTACAGCACCAGTTTTCAATTTAGTATACCAAATTTGGTGGTTCTAAATTAAAAACTGTAGATTTTACGAAAATTTTGTATGGGGGGCCTCTTTGGCCTCGGCCTCGAGCCCTTCCTCAAACCATCTACGGGCTAACTTAGAGCACCATGAGATAGTATACCAAATTTGGTGGTTCTTAATTGAAAACTGTAGAATTTATGAAAATTTTGCATGGAGCTCTCTTGACCCAGTGCCCCGATCCCTTCCAAAAATCATCTACAGGCTAACTTAGTGTACCATGACGTAGTACATCAAATTTGGTTCTAAACTGAAAACTGTACATTTTACGAAAATTTTGTATGGGGCCCCTTGACCCCGGGTCTCGGCCTCTTCCAAAACCCGTCTACGGTCTAACTTAGAGTACTATGAGACTGTACACCAAATTTGGTGGTTCTAAACTGAAAACTGTAATGCCGCAAAATTTTTGTTTTTCTGCCGTTAAAAACCGTCGTACAAACTTTCTGATATTACTTGATCCTTGACATACAGCGCCGACTGCTGATGGGGAAACAAAATAGAAACGAGATGTTGGTGTTTAGTCCTGTCGGTATTTTGTCCTGTCGGTATTTTGTCCTGTCGGTGTTTTGTCCTGTCGGTGTTTTGTCCTGTCGGTGTTTTGGGTGTCGGTGTTTTGTCCTGTCGGTGTTTTGACTGGCACCCGATCAATTAATTGAAAAAAATGAAAGGTAAGGAATTTGGGTTGCAGCTGGATGAGACCACAGATAATAATAATGATGCTCACTTGATCTGCTATGTACGGTTTATAGATGTTAATAGCATTGTAGAAAATCTTCCCTTTTGTAAAAGTATCACTGGTAGTGCTAAGGCTCAAGACTTGTTCGAGATCCTTGATACTTTTATATCCGAAAATAATTTGGTGTGGACTAAGTGCGTTGGTGTCTGTACTGATGGTGCTCATTCTATGTCCGGCTGTTATGGTGGATTGCAGGCACTTATTCAAAGCAAAGCCCTTGATGCACTGTGGACCCATTGCGTTATTCACAGGGAAGCACTCGCGTCAAAATATCTGAGTCCTACATTGAACCAGGTCTTAGAATGTGTAGTGAATGTAGTAAACTTTATAAAAACTCGGCCGTTGAAGGCAAGGTTTTTCAGAAAACTATGTGAGTGTATGGGATCCGAGCACACGTCTTTGTTGTACTACAGCACTTCGCGATGGCTCTCTCGTGGTAATATTTTGTCTCGTACGTTTATATATCTCGTATATTTTGTCTCGCACGTTTATATATCTCGTATATTTTGTCTCGTATGTTTGAATTGCAACAGGAAATTTATATTTTTCTTAAAGAGAAAAACCACAAGTATACCGAAAATTTTGTGAATGAAGATTTTTTGGTAAAACTAGCATTCTTATGTGATATTTTTGAAAAGATGAATGCTCTGAATCTCTCTCCGCAGGGAAGCAACATGCACCTTTTAAAGTCGATTGAGAAAATGTCAGCTTTTATAAAAAAAAACTAAAACTATGGAAAAGAAAAATGAATGAAGACGGAGGTAAATAATGTTTCCCCTTGTTGCAACAGTTTTTGACCTCCAATGGAGTTGATTTCTCTCGAGGCATGAAGTCCATTTTTGAAGAACACTGATCACAGCTTATCACCTGGTTTGAGAAATATTTTCAATATGATAATATCGATAAATTTGAATGGATTCAAGATCCATTTCATGCCACTGCTTCATCTGAATTTACTGCTGCAGAAGAAGAGAATCTTATTGAGTTGTCTTGTGACAATACGTTGAAAACAAAATTTAGCAGCATGGAGTTACCTGAAATTTGGATATCAGGAAAAGATGAATATCCCCTTCTGAGTGGTAAATCTCAGAGAATTTTAATTCCATTTGCGACTTCTTATTTGTGCGAAGCTGAGTTTTTGGCAGTCGCTGTGACAAAAACTAAGTATTGTGTGAAAATCAATGTGTAGAAGGAAATGAGTGTGGCTGTGTCCAGTTTGATTCCAAGATTTGAGAAAATGTGCGGTGATCAACAGGGTCATTCATCCCACTAATTATAATTAGCTGAATTTTTCAGTTACCTTTTTTGGGATCTTCAATACATGTTGTATTTATTTTTACCTAAGTATACTTGTTAGAATTTAACATAGGCAAAGTAAGTGTATTTGTTAGAATTTGACATAGGGCGCCTTGGGAAAACCTGGATTCAGCAAGGGCGCCGAGAATCGAAAAAGTTTGGGAACCACTGGAATAGGCAGTTCAGTGAAGGGAAACAAAAATTCATGATGAAGGAGTTGGATGGCCATTGGCTTTGAGTGGTGAGACAATGTTTAACAAATGCACAAAAAAATTTGTGAAAACTAGAGGTTCTCAATTTCTGAGTTGAGTTCTCATTTTCATTACATTTCATGAACTGTACTCTTTGAAATTGTTACCAAAAGATTACAGTGTAATGTGGGCCCCCAAGATGTTTGCAGATGACAGCCAAAATCAACGAAAAACAACAGCCAAAATCAACGAAATGTCTCATCGTTGACATTCTTATTCTTGCAGCACTACTATACTAAAGGTGATGGGTTTCTTGCCCATATTTTTACTGGTGATGAGACTTAAATCTTGTACACAAATGTGGAAAGTGAACAACAATCCATGCAGTGGATGCATACTTGATCAGTGAAACAAAAAAATTCAGACAGGCATTTCCTAGCAGCAAGCATATAGTGACTGTTTTGAGGTTTGAAAACATGTTTTGCTTGTTGACTGCATGCCTCGTGGAACCGCAATCACATCTGAAGCTTACTGTGACACTTTTAAAAAATTAAGGAGTGACTCAAATAGACGGCATTGCATTCTTGACCATCTTGACATCTGCCAACTTCTTGAAAAATTGAAATGGGAACTGTTCAACCACCCACTATATAGCTTTGTCCTGGCAATGCGTCCTGCACTAGAAGAAATTCTTAGTGCCACAATATTTTTGTAATGATGAACTGAAAGTCAGAGAACTGGTTGGGTACAGTGGCATTGGCATTCTTTGATGAGGGAATGAAGAAGCTAGTGCCCCATTATGACAAATGCCTAAATTCCAGTGATGACTATGTGTAGAAGTAGAGTAAGATATATAATAACATTTGGCATTAATGAATTTTCGTTTTTGTTTTTTGTTTTCGAGAATTCCATTTTTTATTGTTATTAATTTCTTATAGGGCAAGTCAGCCCTTACATTCTGAATGCTCTACGTACGCTAAGAGAACAGAAATCATGGGATACCTGGTTCATGGGCAATGCAATGTTGTCACCCCTCTCACTAGTAGATGAATCTACTACTTAGCAGTATAGGAGGACATCACTGTATTCACATGCAGGGGATGGACAAAAATATGGAAACACCTAGTAAAAGAAGGAATTCCATACCTAACATGGTGTAGGACCGCCTTTGCGTTCAAGATGGCCTGGATTCTCCTGGAAATGGACAAAAATAAGTCTTGGATGGTGAATAATGGGATGTTATACCACTCTTCCTGCAACATGTGTTAAAGTTCTTGTTAAGATGCTGGAGACGGATAGTGCGCTCGAACCTTGTTCACCAAAGCGGCCCATAGGTGCTCTATTGTATTGAGGTCTGGTGATGGAGAGGGCCAGGGAAGATGGGAAACCTCATCAGCATACTGAGCAAACCGTGATTAAACGATATGAACTGTGTAAATTGGGGCCTTATCATCTTGATAAATGGCACGGTCTGCAAGAAACACTGTTTGTACCATGGGGTGGACTTGTTCGCTCAAAATGCTTAAATAGTCTTCGGCAGTAACACGACCTCGCAAGGTAATAATGGGGGCCAGCAGAATACCATGATATGGCTGCCAAAAACATGATAGACCCACTGCCATGCTTCATTGTTAGCAAAAAACATGCCGGATCGTTAGTTTGGGTGGGCGTTGGGTGTTCGCCACACGTAAACTCGCCCAACGGGTTGGAAATAGTGTAAAGGTCGATTCATCGGACCAGATGAGAGTATTCCATTGCTCAGCAGTTCACATTTTATGAGTGTTGCACCACTCTCTCTTGCATGCTGCATTCACATTATTAACCAGTGGTTTAGCAATTGCAGCTCAACCATAAATTCCCTGCTTATGGAGTTCTCTTCACACTGTTTTTGTACAGACAAGGTTTGAAATCATGCTATTCAGCTCAGCAGTAACTTTTACAGCTGTTGTCTTCCTATTTGTGGCCGCAATCGTCCGCAGTGTTCTTCTCTCTCTGTTATTCAATGCACACTTTTGTCCATGCTGGTGTTTATCGGATGATGTTTTTCTAGAAGCACATTATACAGTCATAACTTTTGATACAGTAGTACCTCGTGATACACCAAATGAACTTGCTACTTTGGTCGCGGAAGCACTCACCATACGGACCCCAACAATTTGCCCTTTTTGAAACTCTATAAACTCTGACATAATTCACTTGCAAGATTTTTACTGCATATTTATTAATATGTTTTGTTTTGTGGTAAATGACGTTCGCGCAAAAGTTTTACTGATGCACATTTTCCAAAGTTGGCAAGTATGCATGAAGCAAAGGACCCAGCATGTCAACAAGGTGTCATTTAAACTGGTGGAGTTTCAGTTATGGTGTGGGGCATGTTTAAATGGTGCACGCTGTGTATCTATCCTTGTACATTATCTGCGTCCATTCATGGTCATCATGCACACATAGGTGAATGTACTCTTCCAAAAAAGGACAATACGGCTGCTCTCAGAGCTGTGGGGACTAGTACATGGTAAGAAGAGCATTCTGCAGAAGTTCCCACCCTGGAATGGCCTCACCGTTCACTGGACATGAACCATATGGAAAATCATTGTGTTCTGATGGAAAGATCTGTTCGAACATTGGATCCTCCACCCAGGAATGTGGCGGAATTATGAACTGTTGTGCGGCAAGCTTGGGTGGGGATACGTGTGAAATGCTTTTGTGACCAAGTGAACCAAATGCCATATGACTGCCCTTACCGGGGCAGAAGGTAGGCCTACTCTTTACTAGATAGGTACCACATTATTTCTGTCAACTCAGTGTACGTATAAATGTATTAATTGCATTTTGTGGTGTATTCTTATAGGCTCCAACCAAATTTTGATGCTGAAGATTTCGTTACTGCTTTTAGGCAGTGCAGTTTTTAGCACGTCTTTAGTAAAAAAAGATCGTGCTTATGTTACCGGTTTGTCCGTCCGTCCGTCTGTACCCACGATATCTCTGCAACTATTAGTTCGATTTGAAAAATTCTTTTTGCATTGGGAAGCTTGAAAATGAGAATGATGATCCTTCATTTCGTTTATTTTTACGATGTACAATATCGCCGCTAGAGGGCGTAAATGCAGATGATGTCGAATTCAAAAATACGTTTTATTCCACATATTTGCTTCTAAACATCCGATTGAAAAAATTATTTTATCTTTCGATTCCATTGATGTCGAAGAGTATTTTAGATATAGTTACTTCTTCGAATCACGCATAGATTTTCCGCTAGGGGGCGTAAAAGTAAATTACATTTTTCCCAATAACTCTTCTTCTAAAACTCCGATTTGAAAAAAATTTCTTCAGCGAATACACCTCCTGATGGAAAATATTTTGCATATAATTTAAAATTTTTGGTAAAGAATACTTTAGCTAGCGGAGGGCATAAGTGTTAATTTTTGCTTCTGATGTATTTGCTATAAAATCTGAGCTTCTAAAATATCGATTGAAAAAATTGTTTCGTGGACAGATGCCACTCACGTCGATAAACCTTTTAGAATTTTTCTTCTTAAAATATTCCGCAGTTTCTCCGCCAGGGAGCGTAGATGTTTATCTTATTTTTGTCAATCTCTCTACCTCTAGGAGTCCGATTTGAAAAATTCCTTCTTTGTTGGATAGTGTTTTCAGTGTGACATGTTTTTCATATAATTTCAAAATTTTCAAGTAATTCATAGACTTTCTGCTAGGGGCGTAGAGGAAAATTGCGTTTCCCCCTATATCTCTGCTTCTAAATCTCTGATCTGAAAAATTCTTTCTGCACCGGATACAGCTCCTGATGGGGAATCCTTTGCACATAATTTCTAATTTTTGTAAAAAAAAAAAATGGTTTGGCCACCAGGGGTGTTAATTTAAATTGCCGCTTCTGATGTATTTGTAGCAAAATATGAGCTTCTAAATTCTCGATTGAAAAAAACGTTGTTTGTAGACCGATACTACTCATGTCGACAAACCTTTTAGAAACATTTTCTTAAAATAATGCATGGTTTCTGTGCCAGGGGGCGTAGATGTATATCCTATTTTTGTCAATATCTCTACTTCTAGGAGTTCGATTTGAAAAATTCCTTCTTTGTTGGATAGCGTTTCCAGAGTGACATGTTTTTCATATAATTTCAAAATTTTCAAGTAATTCATAGACTTAACGCTAGGGGGCGTAAAGGTAAATTGCTTTCCCCTTATATCTCTGCAGGGTTCCCACTCAACCTGGAAAACAGGGAAAACCTGGAATTCTCAGGGAATTTGAAAATGGTTCCAAAAATCAGGGAAAACTCAGGAAAAGTTACCCTTTTTATAAAAATCAGGGAAAACTCAGGGAAAATTACCGTTTTTTTTGTTTGTTTTTTTGTAAAAATCAATGGATACCTTATTTTGCCAAAAACACTTATTTTTTCAAGATTTCTAACTTTTGCTTGCAATTACTGCCTGCCTAGAATTTGGTAGATCTTACTTTCAGTTATATTAAGTATTTCCTTTATTCTGTAAGAAAAGATGCAAAATTGAATTTTTATAATTGCCAGTTATTAAGCTTTTGTTTAATGTCTTCAGGCAGTTGTTATAACATGGAACAATTAGGCACAATGGCTCCACCAACAAAATGATGAATCAAAGTCCTTTGTCTGTTGGTTCTCTTGAAACAATGTTTCTTTGAACAGAGCCATTCCATCATTCTGCATTGTGTTATAGAAAAACTAAAACTATTCAACTGACAGGTTTTTTCTTACGTATGACCTGTTTCTATGGGAATGGATTTACAAATTCCGTTGGGAATGGATTTACAAATTCTGAACTGGGAATGGATTTACAAATTCTGAACCAAAGTTCACAAAATAATGTGCACAGTTAGTTGTATTAATGAAAAGCAGGTAATTTTATAAAGACAAATTACGTAAAGAATTTACAAGTGTGTGCTTTGGTGAGAAAAATGAATGGAATGGAATGTAACAATTCTTTGCAACATGCCACTCTGGAAAACTGTAAAAACCACTTGGAGAACCTGGAAAAGTCTGGGAATTTTTTTATTACTTTTGAGTGGGAACCCTGCTCTGCTTCTAAATCTCTGATTTGAAAACTTCTTTCTGCACCGAATACAGCTCCTGATGGGAAATCCTTTGCACACAATTTCTAATTTTTGTAAAAAATATTTTGGCCACCAGGTGGCGTAAGTCTTAATTTCTGCTTCTGATGTATTTGCAGCAAAATATGAGCTTCTAAAATCTTGGTTGAAAAAGAAGTTGTTTGTTGACCGATACTACTCATGTCTACAAACCTTTTAGGAACATTTTCTTCTTGAAATAATGCATGGTTTCTACGCCAGGGGGCGTAGATTGGTGATATTTAGGTCTGATGATTTTCTATGCCAGGGGGCGTATCTTATTTTTGTCAATATCTCTACTTCTATGAGTCGGATTTGAAATATTCCTTCTTTGTTGGATAGTGTTTTTGATGCAAAATGTTTTTCTCATAAATTCAAAATTTTCAAATAAATCATAGACTTTCCGCTAGGGTGCACAACGGTAAATTGTGTTTTCTGCGTTATTTCTGCTTCTAAAACTCCGATTTGAAAAATTCTTGCTGTATCGCATACAAAACCTGATGGAAAGTATTTTTCACATAATTTCTAATGTTTGGTAAAGAATGGTTTGACCACCAGGGGCATAAGTGTTAATTTCTGCTTCCGATGTATTTGTAGCAAAATCTGGGCTCCTGAAAACTCGACTAAATGTTTTTTTTCTTGATCCGGTACCGCTCATATGGATAAACCTTTTGAGAATACTTTCTTCCTAAAATAATGCATGGTTTTCCCCCAGGAGACGTAACTCACATCTTATATTTTGTCGATATCTCTGTTTCTAAGAGTTCGATTTGAAAAATTCTTTCTGTGTTGGAGAGCGTTTCCGGTGCGAAATGTTTCTCATATAAATTCATGTTTTTCTTATCGCACAAGTCTGCAACCAGAGGGCGTAAGCTCACGATTCCGTTTACAGCAATATCTGAGGAACTAAAAACCCAATTGAAAAGCTTCTTTCTTCCGTTAAATGCTATTGTTTTTCATACTGGTTCCATTGACTTTGAATAGCTTTCATAAATTTAATTTGCTTCAGAACAAATTTAAAAGCCGTGCTTATTACACCCGAAAATTCGGTGTCATCTTTCTTGGTTTTATTTTTTTTTAATTTTTTTATTTTTTTTATTTTAGTTTTTCATTTATGTAGCTGTGCTGTTAAATGCCTTATCATGGTTTAATTAAATAATGCTGCATAATTTTCATGTTATATATATTTGTATACACTGACGGAAAAAAAATCCCAACACCACGAAAAAATAGTTGTAGAGGAATGAAATGGCAGCAATACATTTGTATAGGTAACATATTTAATCGATTAAGGTTTCAAGATCACAGCTTATTGTAAGCGCGAGAAGAGCCATTTTAAATGTGAAATGCTTGTACATTAATAATCGGTGTAACCGCCAGAATGTTGAATGCAAGCACGCAAACGTTCATGCATTGTGTCGTACAGGTGCTGGATGTCAGTTTGTGGGATGGAGTTCCATGCCTGTTGCACTGGGTCGGTCAATACAGGGACGGTTAATGCTGGTTGGGGATGACGCTAGAGTTGTCGTCCAATGATGTCCCATACGTGCTCGATTGGTGAAAGATCTGGTGATCTAGCAGGCCATGGCAGCATGTTGACACTCTGTAGAGCATGTTGGGTTACAACAGTGGTAATGGGGGCGAGCGTTATCTTGTTGGAAAACACCCCCTGGAATGCTGTTTATGAATGGCAGCACAACAGGTTGAATCACCAGACCGACGTACAACTGTGCCGTCAGGGTGCGTGGGATAACCACGAGAGTGCTCCTGCTGTCATAGGAAATTGCTCTCCAGACCATAACTCCAGGTGTAGGTCCAGTGTGTCTTGGCCGCAGACAGGTTGGTTGCAGGCGCTCACCTGGCCTCCTTCTAACCAACACATGGCTATCACTGGCACCCAGGCAGAACCAGCCTTCATCAGAAAACACAACAGATCTCCACTCCGTCCTCCAATGAGCTCTAGCTTGACACCACTGACGTCGCAAATGGCAGTGGTTTGGAGTAAGTGGAATGCACGCTACAGGGCGTCTGGCTCAGAGCTGTCCTTCAAGTAACCGATTTGTAACAGTTCGTTGTTTCACTGTGGTGGCAACTGCAGCTCGAATTGCTGCCGCAGACGCGGTACGATGCGCCACGGCCATACGCCGTACATGGCGGTCTTCCCTCTCAGTAGTGACGCGTGGCCGGCCGGAACCCGGTCTTCTTGAGGCAGTACCTTCCCTTGACCACCGCTGCCAACAATCATGCACAGTGGCTACATTCCTGCCAAGTCGTTCTGCAATATTGCGGAAAGAAAATCCACCTTCTCGTAGCCCTATTACACGACCTCGTTCAAACTTCGTGAGCTGTTGATAATGGCTTCTTCGTCTTCTTAAAGGCATTCTTGACTAACATCAACACCCTACGTCGAATTGCAACGATAACTAACGCTCACGAACGTTACAGCACGTATTTACAGTAAACCTGCTTTGCATGATCCGAGGGGCGCTAATAGCGCCACACGTATGCGCCGAGCGCGAAATTTGCATAGACGTCATCTTACAGATGTACTCTCACCGCCTACCAACTGTCATTTATCTAACACAACCCTTTCTTGGTGTTGGGATTTTTTTTTCCGTCAGTGTAGTAAGACAGCAACAAAATCACTGAGGAGCAGAATATCAAAAGTGGAAGTTTTTTGTGCTAAGTTTAAATTTATCTGATAACTGTTGGTGTTCTAGGATATTTTCTCATAGCCTATAAACATTTCTAGTGTCATATATTGTTCAAAAAGGCAATAATGATGATGGAATTGGCAAATAGTGCAGACCAGGAAATGGGAATACTCATGCTTCATATACATGGTGCTTAAAAGCATTTTCAGTGTCTACAGTGGGTGTTCAATCTGTTTTGTAACATTCAAGAAATGAAAATCACAAGAAAAATGTAGCTTTTTGCCAAGGACCTGACAAAAAGTTTCAAAAGTCAAACAACAATTTGTGATTGTTGTGTATTCATATTGCATCTTGTGACATATATCGTCAAGTGCATGTTTAATGCTAAAACAGTAGTTGTGATGTTGATCATGTAGAGCCAAATTGTCCATGTATAACATTAAGACATTGAAATTAAAAAAATTAAATGTTCTATACATTTACATATTATCATCATTCATTTTTTTCAAGTGACTCCATTTCTTCAAGGGTAAATTTGCTTGAAGTGGAGTGCAATTGAAAGTACTGTATAGTGCCAAAATACATCATGGTGTCAGAAGTTGCAGAAACATGGTAAGATTTTTCAGTGTTGAAGTTAGGCCTAATATTCAAATTACAAGAATGAATACTCTGCCTTGTCACATATTAGGACGTGCTCCAGCAGAAGCCTGGAAACTATGGCATCAGCGATTCAAATTATATATGACAGCAACTATGTTAGATAAAAAAAGTATTCAAAATTGCCATTTTATTTCATGTAATAGGAGAAAAATGTCTCAAATCTATAATACTTTACAGTTCAAACTACCAGATATTGGATCTCTATCCTATAAAACAGTTTTGGATAAATTTGAAAATCGTTTTGTTCCATAGCACAATACCACTTTATGAGTGGCAAAAATTGCTAGGAATAATACAATGTAAGGATCATAACATTCATGATTTTATTACAGAATTATAAACAAATTAAGTTTTATGATTATTACAGATTCTATCCTTGCAGATCAACTGGTTTATGGCTTAAATGATAAATTACTATGTGAGAGATTGTGGAGAGTTACAGACCTAAATATCACCAAGGCAATTAATATTTGTAGAGCAGCAGAAGTTATAAAGTGGCAAGTTGAAATTTTTTTCATTGGTGATAAACCTGAGAGGGAAACAGTCCAGGTAATACAGAAGCAGAGCCGCAATAGCACAAACTTTTCAGTTAATAAATCTGCTCACAAAGGAACTCCAAAAACTACTGCCAGATTTAACAGTAAGTCAACCATCTGCATAGCAAACTGTAAAAAATGTGGTTTAGTCATCCACCCAGAAGTTGTCTAGCATATGGTAAACAATGCAGAAATTGTAATAAAATGAATCATTATGCTAGTCTGTCACCAAAGCAGAATTAGGAAACTAGATACTAATATAGCTGATGATTTCCCAGACCTTCATTTAGGATCAGTAAGTGCAAATTCACTATCACCTAAATGGGATATTACACTTTTGATTATGGGAAAGCCAATTACATTTAAACTTGATACTGGTGCACAAGCAAATGCTATATCTCATCAAATACTGAGCAAATTTCCAGAGGTGCCAACCATTACAGATTTTCTGTAATTATTATGGTTTCGGCTGCCTGATTATGGAATTATGGACAGGTTGGAAGAATTACAGATTTCAGTGTATTTTGTAAAAGTTCTGAATTTTGTGTCCTTATTTTTATTTTTATTTTTTTGTTAAAATAACGGTTTAAACTTCAATCGCATTTTGCAAATATATTTATAGTTCTTTTCGCACAAATGTGAAAACGTTTAATTGGTCCCATTTCCAAGTAAGCGCCATTGAAATTCAGATATTGGATACATTGGCAAAGCCAATATCAAACGGATGTCGGGTGAAGAATGACAAGAGGATATTGGATGCATTGGCAAAGCCGATATCGGGTGAAGAACGGCAAGGCGATATTGCATAATATGTCCAAAAAGCTGATATCGGCGCAATGATGTCTGCATTCCTGACAAGTATTTCGGATTGCCTGGAAATTTTACAGATTTTCGTTTAGTTTTATGGTCTTACGGTTGGAAGATAATTTCTTCTGGATTTTCGCCAAAATGGCTCGTGAATTACTTTTTTTATTGGTGGAAATTGATATCATTGTTATTGACGCTTAGTGTAAACTCCTGCTTTTGTTTTATTATGATCTCATAGCGATCGAACCTTATGTTATCTCATGTTTCTAGCAGTGAGCGATATTTATTTATAGATCGTAAACACCCCCTCCCACCAATCTTTCCAAACTTCCTCTCTCTCAGTGTTGAAATAGCTGTGCTAATTGCGTGGAAGTGCGAAATTTTTTTAATTCTGCGCTGTGCAGTGTTCGTCGAAATGCGTAATTATGCATCTTTTATGCATTGAAATTTTACCAACGCATAAAAATATGCATCAGGAAATGTGTAAAATACACATCAATGCGTAAAAATATGCATCGAAGAATTTTACCAACGCGTAAAAATACGCTTTGGGACTGTATTTCATCTTTCAAAAATGAAAGTATACGAAATAAAGATTTTTTTCGTAATCGTAATTTCTTTTTTCTGTGATGTTGGTTCTGTCCAATATTGTTGTTATACATCACTTTATTCCAAAAATATTTGTATTTAAAATCCCGTGTAATCTTCAGGCATGAGCGTGCAACGGCTTTGAGGAATTTCTCCTTTTCCGTCATAATTTGAGTTATCCTCGAGATTGATGCATAACTGAACAGAAATTTTGGGGCAATTGGTAGCGGGGGAGAATGTTTTTCTCCTGAAACTTTTTAAACTTTCGAAAACAAAAGTAAGATGCAGTGAACATTTCTCCCGTAATCGTAATTTTATTTTTCACGTCATGTTTCCTCTGCGTAGTATTATTAAAAATCATTTTTATTTCATAAATATTTGTATTTCAACTTGAAAATGGACGGAAAATGTCCAAAAATGGAAATCGGACGTAGCAAATATTTTCCCCATAACTGTATTTTTTTTTTTTAACGATGTTTCGAACATGTATCCTGTATTCTTAAATATCGCTCCACTCCCCCAAAAGGTTTGCATTTCAGCTTGACAATGAAGGGAGGGAGGAGATGCAAGAATTGATGCATGATGTTCAAAAGTATCCATATTCTCAAAGTTACACTATTCATCCTTTATCTAAAATAGTGCTATCATGTATTCATGATCAATAAAATTGCCATCCAAAAGCATTAAAAAAAAAAAAATCACTGTCTTGTCATTGCTTAAACAAAATCAAGTTATTTCTAAAATTACATCATTGAATTTAAAAAAATTCAGAACCTTGAAAATCATCACAATTTCTGAACTCCATCTATGAGTGACTGATACAGAAAAATAATTGAAAACAAGTATCATCAAACATACTGCTGGCCCATTTCATACATTGCCTCTCTCCCCTAATACTTGATTTTAGGGAAAATCTTCTTGATTTTATGGTAAATCTTCTTGATTTTATGATAAGTCGTCTTGATTTTTGCAAGCAATCTTCTTGATTTAGGAAAATTTTGGTTGGCAGACATGTGCTCGATATTAACCGACATTTAGCCATCATAACCAATATCGGCTCGATATCTAGCCAATATTCATTCCCACTTGGGTTATTAAAAAATGTTAACCATTAAAATAGAAGGGTCATGTTATGAGGTATTTGATTTTATAAGGTTATTACACATTTCACATAAAAATTTCTAATGAAATATCCTTCTCACGCGTAAACGATGAGGTTTCGCATGGTGATTACTGATAGGCACCTCTGAATTTTCAAGTTGCCAGTCTGTGGTGTCTGCAAAAATAAAACTGACAACTTATATTGGTGAATCAGTAGATTTAGTGGGCAAATGTACACTGCCATGTCAAAAGCTTGATGGATCTCAAGTAACATAACTTGAGTTCCTGATCACAAAACCGCCATATCGTGCTATTTTAGGTCTGCAAGCATGCATAGAAGATCTTCATTTGATAAAGCTGGAGCAGTTACAACCACAACAAGAAGAAAATATCACAGAACTTAACTGTTGTCAGGAAACAACACATATTTTGTCCAAATATTCTGATGTTTTTGAAGTCTTAGGGAAACTTCCAGGGAAATATCATATTCATTTAAATGATAATGCAGGTCCACAGGTCTTTTCATCCAGAAAAGTACTGTTTGCCATTCATAACTTAATGTGGAAAGAATTAGATCATATGTTGGCACTAGGAGTAATCATAAAAGTCTGAAAACCTACAGAATAGGTTAATCCAATAGTAACAGTGCATAAGAAAAATGTTCCTATTCAAATATGTAACATTAGCTAAAGTTCTTCAGAAAAGTCGTCAGTACAACCTCAAATTGAGAAAAGAAAATTCCCAAATTTGCAGATCAGATACCACATTTTTAAGGCTGGCATGTGCTGTCCCCACTAGGCCTAATTATGGATCCTCATAAGGTAGATCCTATTTTGAAGATGCCAAGTCCCACTGACAAGAAAAATTTTACGGCATTGTGTAGGTGTGATAAATTAGCTGATGAAAATGTTTGCCTAATCTCTCTACTGTTATTATATTTGCACTTTTAAGGTATTAACCTCTTGCAAAGTGCGCATAGTTTACGTGCAATTCATAAATGAAAAAACCATGAGGAATAACCACTCACCATAAAGATCATGGTAACCTCCAATGGACCAAACACTTCCAACACGTCAATTCATCGTGATGTAACTGGGCTTCCACAGGTTTACAGACCTCTTGCTTACGCTTCTTATTTTTGGGTGTGAAACATCGTTTTTTTCCTTTGCCTTATAGTATGTTACTATAATGCTTGTCAATTCGATAAAAATCATACATACAACTCATTCATACAATTCAAGTAAAAACTATGTACATAAACCTTACATTCACAGGTGATTAAACCTTAGTCAACTCTAATTATGGAACTCCTCCCTCTGTTTCACAACCTCTGCTACTCCCACTGCAATTGTCACACCCATTCAGCCCCGCACATCCAATCCTCTAGTACTTTCGACAGATCCCTGTCATCTTCAGGAGGCAGGTGTGTCTCATCCGCCCACCGCAGCTCAAGTGAGCAGAGCCATCGAGGCCTGGGCTCCAGTCGCTATCTCTGAATCGTTGTGTCTCTGGCGCCATCTATTGTCCCTGCTGCTCTTTTTTCTCTCTTTCTTTTTACGCTGCTGTTCAATTTTTATTATGGCTTTCCATTGTTCGTTTAAGTTATTTGGCTCATTAATGTTACATAATTGATGTTACAGCATATTTCGATTTTAAATCGGACATTGAAATAATGGTTGATGCTTCTTCCTATGGTCTTGGTGATGTACTGGAACAAAATGGAAAACCCGTTGCTCAGGAAACTACTACACTAACTCAAGCACAAAGAAATTACCTGCTCATTGAGAAAGAGCTTCTTGCTATAGTGCATGGATGCAAACAGTTCCATCAGTATTTGTACAGAAGTTTCAAGTATACGTTGATCACAAACCTCTTATACTATGGCAAATAAACTACTCTCTGCCCATTCAAAAAGGATGTAGAGGTTGTATTTGCAAATTCGGTGTTGCTCTGTCAAAATTGTCTATAAACCTGGAAAAGAGATGTATCTTTCCGACGCATTGTTAAGATCTCCACAACCTATGGAAGAATTTCCTACACCAGAAGAAGACAGACTAGACTAGGGTGAACTTATTAGCAGAATACCTGCAACCAACACTGAATTGAATGAAATCAGAGAGGAGAGTGCTATGGATCTGGAAATGAAGGAATTTTGAGGACTTGTAGAAGGATGGCCTGTACTCAAATAACAAATACTTAAAATTGTTCAGCAGTACTGAAATTACAAAGATTAAATACAGTATGAAACTGGCATATTTCTTAGTTTTGACCAAATCGTAATACCAGCATTGTTGAGGAAGGAAATGCTTATGAGATTACACGAGAGTCACCAGGGAATTGTTAATTCTCTTGCAATAGCCCAAATGGTTTTGTTTTGGCCAGGAATGTCAAGAGATATAAAAAATTTATTTGAGACCTGTCATGCTTGTGCTTAATATCAACACGTAAATAAAGCTGAGCTAGCCATTCCTCATGAGATACCACAGTAACTGTGGGTAAAAGTTGCATCAGATTTTTTCTGCCTGCAAGGAAAAAAATACATTGAGTTGGTAGATTATCACTCAAAATATATCGAAGTATTAGAAATTGCTAATCTCACCACAGAGGCAGTTGTACCAGTTATCAAGTCTATTTTTGTAAGACATGGTATTCCAACAGTGCTAGTTACTGAATGATGTCCTCCATTTAACTCTTGTGAATTCCATTACTTTGCAAAAAACTGGAAATTCAGATATGTGAGGACTAGTCAACAGTGCTCAAAGTACTATGGTCAGATCAAAAGAACTAATCAGACATGTAAACAGTCATTCCATAAAGCAATTGCTGATGCTAAAGATTGTTACTTAGCATTGTTGATCATCTGAACTACGCCAGTAGCGAGAACTAAATATACTCCAGCAGAACTACTTATGGGACATAGACTGGCTACAGTACTCCCACGTATGCAGCCAATTTTTGACAGAGAAGACTTCCTGAGTAAACAGAGAGTAAAGAAAGATATGCTAGTCCAGAAAACAGCACATTACAAACAAGTACCCAAATAAGACCCGGGAATGCCAATTATGATGCAGCATAAGATCTATCAATGGCAACCAGCTACTGTCGTCAAAAGTAATAGTAGCTCGAGGTCTTATCAAGTTAGAAGATCTGAAGGTAGACTGCTAAATCGAAAAAGAGTGCAGTTAAGAGTGAATCACTCCCCACCACCACAACCACATTATTCCACCATATGATAGAGATAACGATTATCCAACAGAAATTCTGCCACGAGCAGTGATTTCAGAAAAGCCAGAGCCACTACCAGCTCCTAAGAAGTCCAAGTTTAGATGTCATATCTATTTACCAAGAAGTTTCAAGGACTATAAACTGTGAACTGTATTCATGAGTTTGAACTTTAAAGAAAAAAAGAAAAGAAAAAGAAAGAGATCGTGTTGTGTATTCATATCGCATCTTGTGATGTGCATCGTCAAGCACATGTTTAATGTTAAAACAGTAGTTGTGTTGTTGATTGCAGTGAGCCAAGATGTCCGTGTATCACATTAAGACATGGAAATTAAATGTTCTATTTATTTATATATAAACATCATTCATTTCTTCCAGTGACTCCATTTTTTTAGCATAAAATTGCTTGGAGTGGACTAGAACTGAAAATACATTATTGTGCCAAAATATGTCACAGTCAGTCATCAGGTTACTACTGCTGAAGTTTTGTTGGCCTCTGCACTTGTTGAACACAATTCTGTTCAGGTTTTGTGATCATTTAACACCACTGTTTCAGAAAATGCTTTCTGACTCTAAAATTGCTGAATCATTTTCAATGCACCGAATAAAGATGTCGTACCTGGTCACACATGGTTTGGGATAAACATATGAAACCGTTTTAAAGGATAGTTTGAAAGGGAGATATGTGTCGATGAGTCTAGATGAAAGCAATGACAGTGGTATGCATAACAAAAAGAACTTGAAATAATTGTATGATGCTTTGATGATGTGCAACACAGAATTGTAATAGATTTTCTTGCAAGGGTATACTTGCCAGAAGCTAAAGCTCTTTCCATTAAAGAAAAATTGGTTTCTGTTTTAGAAATGTTTGACATCAATATATTTCAGGTAATATGCATTATGACTGATAGTCCACAAGTTGTGGTAGGCTGTAAAAAAGGCACGCTAACTCTTTTGAACTTAGAAAATCCCCATTTGCTTGATGTAGGTAGATGTTCTTTACATTATGTTATGAATGCTGTAAAAGAGTTAGATTCTTCACTTGCTGAATTTGCAGTGGATGTATTCTATTTACATGGTGATAGTGTAAGATTAGCTGATTATGAAAAGAGTTAGGAACATGTAGGTGCTCCAAAACATGTATTTATGAGACCTGTTGAAGTTAAATTTTTAACTTTTGGACTAGTATTTGATCATTTATTGCAGCAAAAAGGTGTCTTAATTCATTACTGCTTGTCCTTTGTACCTGCACATTATTCCATAAAATTTAAAACCAGTGAAAAGTTGCATTGAGTAATTTCTGCATTAAAACAAGGTGACATTTTCATTCACTATCAGATTATGCATAGTGCGTTTAGTATTGTGAGTGAATTTCAGTTGTTTCTTTTTTCAAAAAAAGAACCTCTGATTCATCTCTTTTATGATGGAATGACTTTTTTTTGTGAAGATGGTAATGAAAAGAGCTGTGGTTGTGTTGTTGATAACACCTCAGGCTACAAACTCCAGATTTAGGTGTCATTCAACATTCTAAACCTTTGGAAAGGATGGCTATTAGTGTTTTGAAAAAGAGTTCAATGAAGACTCTGACAGAGACAAAGAAACAAGTGCTACTTTTACAGTGGAAGAAATTCTGCAATGTGTTAATTAAAAAGTTGTTGTTGCACTGTCTTCCATAGCAGAACAAAGTATCAAGAAACTTGTGTGTTCTGCGCCCAGACCAAAAGAACAGCCTGAATAGTGTTGCTTCTCTTATGAACATTTCTGAAAGTCTTCCTAATGTTGTTCCATACCTAAAGCTAGATGAATTGTCTACAGAATGGGATTTGTACATGCTGGAGAATGTTGATGGCAAAAAAGTGCATTGATGAGTGTTAGGCAGAAATTTTAAAAAATAATTCTCAGAGATATGCAACTCTTCAGGGCTTGATCATGGCATGTTTGACTATATATCTTGGCAACAGTGATATGGAGCAAAGTCTTTCAGTTGACAGAGACAGGTTTACTTGTAAATGATCTCAATTACATGATGAAACTGTGATTTCTTTGAAAAGAGTTAAGTCTCATATGAAGAGAACAAAAACTGTATGTAATGAAATTCAAGTTACACCACATCTTAAAAGAGCACGTATGGATACTGACAAAATATTTGCTGAACATATAGTTGAAGAAAAACTTACGCAGTTGGAAGAAGAAGCAGGTCACGAATAATTGAGAGGCAGCTCTCCGAAAACAAGCTGAGGAATTAAGAAAGAAGGAAGAAAAATATAAAGTAAAAGAGTGAGAAAAGAAAGCTGAGGTGAGAAATGTAAAGCAAATCAGCAAAGATGAATTATTAAAGATTTAATGTCTAAAGTACAAACAACACTAAATGAGGCTGATAATTTGGAAGAAGAAGCTGAAAAAGAGACGAAGAAAATACAGAAAGATGAAGCCAAGATTAAACAAAATCTCTTATCCTTTTTTGTTTTTGGAAAAAAAAAAACACATTAAAGGTTTTTATAAAAAACAGTGAAAATCAACCAACAATTGGCTTTTTCATCTCTAATTTTTCTGTTTTCCGCGCTTAGCGTTAGATAATGTGGCCATACTACTCTTTTGTAACCTCCATAGCTTGATATATCAAGTTCTAGCTGAGTTGAAAAAGGGGAGAGTAGGTGTTTGCACTTACCATAATTATATGGTAGGTTCGTGTGTTTGTTCAATCCAAACATGGGAAGATCAAACTGCATAAGCCAGAAGAACCCATACGCCCAATTATCGCCAAGCAAATAGCACCTACCATTAACTTAGAAAGAATGCTATATACTTACCTAAAGTAATAGTATGCCAGCCACAAATATAGCATAAATAATTCAGAAGAGGCCATAAATATAATTAAACAATACAATAAATCTAACAAGGTTATTATGGCAAGTTTAGATATTGTCGCTCTATATCCAAATACTCCAGTTAAAACAGCAATATCTTTGATCAATAAAAAGTTAGAAGAGCATAAATTACCACAAAATGAAATTAATGGAATCATTGATGCACTAATTTTTTTAAACAACAACAATTACTTTACTTTTGAAAGAACTATTTATAAACAAAATACAGGAGCCCCAATGGAGTCGCCAATCTCTGGACTACTCGCTGAAGCAGTTCTACGAGATATAGAGAACCAAATTTTCTCAAGCAATCAAAATAATGGCCCAGAAGTCTATATTAGATATGTAGATGATATCTTCATAATATGGAAGCACTCCATAGAAGACATGATGGAATTCACTACAAAATATACTCACCTATATCCATCTATTGTGTTAACACATGAAATAGAAAGAAATAACCAACTGCCATTCCTAGACATATTCACTAACAATAAAAATAATAAGATTAATTATGAAGTATACAGAAAACCAACTTATATACCTAATATAATACCAGTTAATTCAAACCATCTTAGGAAATACAAAATTGCTGCTTTCAGATCATATATCCACAGAGCAATCACACATTCATCGAGTAAGAGAAAATTTGATAAAAAAATGAAATGGATTGAAACATTGGTAGCCAAAAACGGATATAGCATACAGATGATCAAATCACTTACGCAAGAAATACAACAAAATGTCAATAAGCAACATAAAAATGAAAAACAATTAAAATATTGTGGAGAAACTCCATACCATCAATCAATATCTAACATTTTAAAGAGATAGTGTAGATAGGCAGGACTTGCAATTGGCAATACAGTACAAGATACTGCAAGATATTTAACTACAAGGGAACAAAACCTCAATCCTTGACAGGGCAGGAGTATGCGAGCTGCCTATCACAACACAAAATAGCCAACAAACAAAAGCATATATAGGAATTACAAAACAAAGGATTAAGACCAGAATGGCCAAACATTTAAAAGACTGGAACCTAGGGCGTAGGAGAACAGCACTCATACAATATTCCTGCGATCACGAATCCACACCTAAATGGAAAGACATTAAGATCATAAGTAGCCATCGAAATCATGGACAGATTTTGATTGCAGAAGCAGTAACCATTGAACAAACTAAAAATTATAGCTGCAATAATAATACACCTTACAAACTATCATACGCATGGAAACATCTCATTCATCAGAATAAATATTACAGACAAAAACATAGAAGAAAATCAGATAAAAACAGAGATGATTACCAAGGCGCAAGGGGAAATGCGTAAATTCAAAGGCAAGACGACATTACAGATGACGAAATAGCAGAGAGAGCCAAATAACGATCCAACACAGAGCATGCAGAGACAACGCAAACAAAACTATGCAAGCTCAAAGTAACAGAAGCAATGCGAATGACGATGTGGCAGAGTGCCAAAGACCAGCTGCAGTGCGAGCAGCAACAACGGTTGAGCAAAACCTGAAAACCGATGTCAAGAGCTACCGATGGTGACCCAGATTTATGGGAACGAAATGCATCTAGCTGATACAGTGACCGTGCAACTTCTGAATGTAATTTTTATACCTCATATGCATAAAAATATTTAAACTTACTTGTGCTTTTATCCTCCACCAGATTTTTTTCAACTTTTGTTCATCTGTAAGAAGAATCATGACAAGCTCTTCGGCATGTTTTTTCATTCCATTTCCATTGATGATTCAAGTTTTATCAAACGGCGATATGAAGTTTTAGCACCTCTATTTATTCTTCATTAATATATTTACATGTTATATGGATTGCACAAACATGCGAACCTATCGTCTAACTATGGTAAATGCGAACACCCACCCTCCCTTTTTTTCGACTCAGCTAGAACTTGATATATCGAGGTATGGAGGTTACAAATGAGTAGTATAATGCTAAACGTGGGAAACAGAAAAATTAGAGATGAAAAAGCCAATTGTTGGTTGATTTTCACTGTTTTTTATATCTACTTTATACCACATGAATAATGGTGTACAGAGATATTGCAATGCCACAATATAGTACACTTAATTTATATTAAATTAAAAGTTGTTGTTTTTTAATGCAGAAAAAAGCATGAGAAAGGATGAAGAAATACTAAGGAAAGATTACACAGAAGTTTTGTTTTGTGTGTTTAAAGCATAGCAGTTACTTTGTGTTTTTGCATTTGTGGAGTTATGGCATTAAAAATTATTTCTGTTACTGAAAAAACCATTAGGAAGAACCATTCACTCACCATAAAGATCATGGTAACCTCCAATGACCACACACTTCCAACACGTCATTCATCGTGATGTAACTGGGCTTCCACAGGTTTACAGACTTCTTGCTTACGCTTCTTATTTTCGGGTGTGAAACATCGTTTTTTGTTTTTTTTTTTTCTCTTTTGCCTTATAAGATGTTACTATAATGCTTGTCAATTCGATAAAAATCACACATACAACTCATTCATACCAAGTAAAAACTATGTACATAACCTTACATTCACAGGTGATTAAACCTTGGTCAACTCTAATTATCAAACTCCTCCTTCTGTTTCACAACCTCTGCTACTCCCACTGCAAGTGTCACACCCATTCAGCCCCACACATCCAATCCTCTAGTACTTTCGACAGGTCCCTGTCATCTTCAGGAGGCAGGTGTGTCTCACCCCGCCCACCACAGCTCAAGTGAGCAGAGCCATCGAGGCCCGGGCTCCAGTCGCTATCTCTGAATCGTTGTGTCTCTGGCGACATCTATTGTCCCTGCTGCTCTTTTTCCCTCTTTCTTTTTATGCTGCTGTTCAATTTTTATTAGGGCTTTCCATTGTTCGTTTAGGTTACTTGGCTCATTAATGTTGCATAATCTTGATCTGTTTTTTTCAATTAACACTGATTCTGCAATTCTTAACTGCTTTTCGTTTTTACAGCTCTTAATAATTTTAATATCTTCAAACCTTGGGCATTTTTGATTTTCCATACAGTATTGGGTCAATGCTGTCTTAGCTTCTTTTTTATTCCAATTATTAATATGCTGGTTCAATCTATATTTTAATTTATTCTTGGTGCTGCCTATATATGACACAGGTGCCTCAGGCAATAGAAATAATTATTGAAAAATTATATGTGCTACAGACAATGAATGCAATACAAATAGAGGAGTTAAAAGAAATTTTATTGTACATATATGAAAATAACATTTTTAAGTTTAACAACAAGATGTACAAACAAAATCATGGTGGACCTATGGGGTCACCACTGTCAACTTTATTTGCTGAAATTATAATGAGTGACATTGAGGAAAAAATAATAAGTAAACTCGAGGATCCACCTCTGATATACTGCAGATATGTTGATGACATTTTTCTGTTATCCAGGCTAAAAAATGATGAACTTGAGGACTTGACAAAAAAGTATAGTGAAATTTATCCATCTATTGAACTGACAGTAGAACAAGAACATGACAATACTTTGGCATTTTTGGATGTTTTGGTTGTTAAAACAGAGGAGAATATACAATTCAGAGTGCATAGAAAATCTTCATATATCCCAGTACTTATACCATTTCAGTCATCACATCCATTAACACATAAAAGAAATAGTGTTAAAACACTAATTAAAAGAAGTTTAACACATTCATCAATTGAACAGTATAGAAAGGAAGAAATTGAATATATTGAAAAAATTGCTTATGCTTTTGGATACCCTAAACAGGTATTAAAAAAATGGATTTATGAAGTAACTCAAGGTTACAATAAGGTCAAGACTGATAAAAAACTTGTAAAATATGTGGGAGCAATACCATATATAGAAAATGTTTCAGCAGAAATTAATAAAGTTTGTGGCAAGTATGGCATACAGGTAGTGAAATCAGGTACTTACTGTAAAAAATTTAGTGATTAAAAATGAAAAAATTAGCCAATTAGATAGAGCAGGAATTTATGAAATCCCAATAAACCAGCAACCACCTGTGTCATATATAGGCAGCACCAAGAATAAATTAAAATATAGATTGAACCAGCATATTAATAATTGGAATAAAAAAGAAGCTAAGACAGCATTGACCCAATACTGTATGGAAAATCAAAAATGCCCAAGGTTTGAAGATATTAAAATTATTAAGAGCTGTAAAAACGAAAAGCAGTTAAGAATTGCAGAATCAGTGTTAATTGAAAAAAACAGATCAAGATTATGCAACATTAATGAGCCAAGTAACCTAAACGAACAATGGAAAGCCCTAATAAAAATTGAACAGCAGCATAAAAAGAAAGAGGGAAAAAAGAGCAGCAGGGACAATAGATGTCGCCAGAGACACAACGATTCAGAGATAGCGACTGGAGCCCGGGCCTCGATGGCTCTGCTCACTTGAGCTGTGGTGGGCGGGTGAGACACACCTGCCTCCTGAAGATGACAGGGACCTGTCGAAAGTACTAGAGGATTGGATGTGTGGGGCTGAATGGGTGTGACACTTGCAGTGGGAGTAGCAGAGGTTGTGAAACAGAAGGAGGAGTTTGATAATTAGAGTTGACCAAGGTTTAATCACCTGTGAATGTAAGGTTATGTACATAGTTTTTACTTGGTATGAATGAGTTGTATGTGTGATTTTTATCGAATTGACAAGCATTATAGTAACATCTTATAAGGCAAAAGAGAAAAAAACAAAAAACGATGTTTCACACCCGAAAATAAGAAGCGTAAGCAAGAAGTCTGTAAACCTGTGGAAGCCCAGTTACATCACGATGAATGACGTGTTGGAAGTGTGTGGTCATTGGAGGTTACCATGATCTTTATGGTGAGTGAATGGTTCTTCCTAATGGTTTTTTCATTTATGAATTGCACGTAAACTATGCGCACTTTGCAAGAGGTTAATACCTTAAAAGTGCAAATATAATAATTAAGTATTTCTGTTACGTTTTTCGAATTCAACCAACTTGCATTTTATATTGTTCACTCTTTTTCATACTGGTATGTCATCCTGTACTTATTTTTATTTTGGAAAAGACGGTTGTGTATTAGGAAAGTTAAGTAGCTTGAACTTGTTTGATAAAATATATTAAATTTATATATATTTTGTATACCTATGTTAACGTATATTATTTTATGTACAATCATAAATGTAGAAAATGAATTTTTTTAAATGTAAAAAAAAAAAAAAAAGAAAGAATTAAAACTTTTGAAGGAAAGGAATGGTTGGTTATAAGTGGTAAAGAGGAGTGGCCATTTTGAAAAAAATGTATACTTCTTCCTTTTTTCAACATGTTAGAAACATATTTGAACCGAAAACAGGCACTTTTAATCTAAAAATATGAGAGCTTCACTTCCAAACCCACAACAGAGTTCCACCCCTATACTGCTGGGAACAAGCCACTGGTGCTTTTCAGATGTCTTTTTGTGTTTTGACATTTGCAGCTGGACACACTGCATTTCTTTGGATAATTTTGGGGAGTTGTTGGTATTTCTTTAACCATTTTTTTAATCTTCTGGAGAGTGTATAACGTATATCCATGGGTGAAAGTTTTCTGTCAGGACGCAAAATTCAGTTTTTCGAAAATTTCTAAAGACATAAGTTAGATGGAGCAGAAATTTATCCTGTAATTCTATTTTTTTCTCTCACTATGTTCCATCTATCCTGTATTGTTAATTATTAAATGTCCATTTTTAAAAATAAATATGTATTTTTTGGTTTGTAAAAACGACTCAATTTTTTTTTTTTCAAAAATGGTGGGTTCACAGAACGAAAATTTTTTGCATAGTCATAAAGAAGACAAAACTTTCTGAAACAAGTAGTTAATAGAATAGATTTACTTGTAATCATAAATCCGTTTTCTTGTGATGTTCTCTCTGTTTTTCATTGTTGTCACATATCATTTTATTCCATAAATGTTTGCATTTCAGCTTGTAAAAGGGGCCTAAAATTTCAGGAACAGGAGTTTAGATGGAGCAAACATTTCTTAATTGTATATTTATTTTCTCTCAATGTTTCTTCTGTTCTGTATTGTTGTTAAATACCCCTCCCTCCCCCATAAATGTATGTATTTCAGCTTGGAAAAGGAGAGAAAAGGCTCCACAAACAGTAGCGATGAAAGTGGAAGCATTGCAAGGATTGATGCACGGTAGGCAAAGGTTTTCATCCACTCCAAGTACATTGTGGTATTAAAAATAACAAAAGCTTTGGTATCATGCTGTCATGGTCCTTAGGACGAAAGTTCTTTCTGCATTATGAATTAAATTATGGACATAAAGTCAGGAAGGCTGATTGTCAAAATCTATTTGGCTGTACAAACTGTGTAGTAAGTCTGCAATTCAGTTCTGTAAAAACCATTATGATTCCAACCTTAATGAAAATCTGAGGACGTCAAAAAATAAAAATAAAAAAGTTGCCACAAAGAAAGGGAAAGGAAAGATATCAACAGGGAGAGAAAGCGAGCAATGGATGCTGTTCAGCTGCTGAGTCAGCATAAAACAATTATGGCTGTGCTAATTACTGAGAAGAAAGAATGTCGTACTTACAAGAAAGACTTGAACTGATGTGCAAGCAAGTGCAACAACAACAAAAAGAAGAGTTTTTTGGAAGCAATCTCCTTTAAACTATAGCCTTTCTACTGGTACATTTTTTCCATTCTGTACATATTGAAATATAAATTCAAGATATCATGTGGTAATTTTTTCAGTGAATTTAACTTACTTGCTACAAATATTGTGACTTTTTGGGCGATATTCAGAAAACTTTATTTCATTTCTGGAAATTTTAATGTATTAAAGGGTTACTAAATCAACTAAACAGTTTGGCTTATCTTTTGTATTGCATACATACATATCACTAAGCTGTTCTATGAGATTCAGAAGTTAGCTCCACAAAGAAATGCAAACTACCAGATAATTTTTTAACTCATTATTTACATACTGTTGCCGTATCAGACTTCTCCATTTACAGCTACAGTATCTTGACACACAACTCAGGCTTCACTGACATCTATCACTCGACATACACCAGACCTTCTATACTTCATACTCATAATCTTTTTCTCTCCTGAATCTGATCCTTCCATGACTTTCTTGGCCTTTGCTTTTCCTTCCTGCCACTAGGGCTAAAAAAAATTTTCTTAGTTAGCATCTTATCACTCATTCTTTTAACATGGCCAAACCACCTAAGAATATTAGTCTCCACCTTACTAACAACATTTTGTTTCACATTACACAATGGCAACAGATCTTCATACCTCACATGATCAGAACATGCCTTGCCCCCTTCTCCCCCCACCCTGTGAATAACACATTTCTCTAGCACACAAACTACTCCTATGTTTTTTCTGTAGTACCCAGGTTTCACTGCCAAACATCGGAGTAGGGACAATTACACTCTCATACACAGCCATGCAGGACTCTCTTGAGAATCCATCATTCCTGTGAAAACCTCCCAAAGCTGCTATGACTTTGAAAGAAGAATTCATTCGCCTACTAATTTCACCATTCAGTTTGTTCTCTTTGTCAAACATATTTTTTAAATACACAAACTCATTCACCTGGTCAATCACTGTGCCATTTAGACATATTATATTCAGTACTACCAGTTCCTTGCTCGAAAACCATAACTTTGGGTTTTCCCTTATTTATACCCAGTTTGAATTTCATGCAAACTTCGTACATCTGGGACAACATACTCTATAACTCCCTTTTGCTCTCTGCCGACAGGATTAAGTCATCAGCATACAGTAATCTGCACACATGGATAATTACCAAGACATAAACCAGTATTGTCCATCTTGGCATCACGCATGCACGCATCCATAAATATAATAAACAGCCATGATGACAACATTACATAACCTTGTCTGACTCCTGCACCAATAGAAACCCATTTTGATAAAACACCATTCACTCGTACACAAGCTCTACTGCCAGCGCATACATTGGCTTTTACACTATTAAGTAGATTCCCAGTGAGTAACACCATATTTATTCAATACCTTCCACAAAAGTGTCCTATTTACCCGGTCATAAACTTTCTCTAAATCTATGAAGGCAGCAAAAACTTTCTTGCCAACAGCCAGATACTTTTCAATCATCATGCGTAATGCAAAAAATTTGATTAGCGCAGCCTTTGCTGAGCATAAAAGCACTCTGAACATCCCACACTTTCTCTGATGTAAGACCCCATACTTTTTCAATAATGACCTTACCAAATACCTGCCCTGGCACACTCAGTAGGCTAATACCACGATAGTTCTTGCAGTCAGTCTGATTCCATTTCCCCTTATACAAGGGAACAATGATAGCATCCTTCCAATCCCAAGGGACCATTCCTAACTCCCAGCACAACTGGCAGATTTCAGTTAATGAGTTAATTACAGAGTCACCACCATATTTCAACATCTGAGCAGTTATGCCATCCACTCCCGGAGCCTTACCATTCTGGAGAGATTTTAAAGCTTAACCCACCTCTTCTCTTGAGATCCTTCCTTTGCTTCCATTCTTCGCTGTGACATCATCTGCTTTTGCCTCAGAATCATCGTTGCTTTTCTGATCTAATAACTCACAGAGGTATTCATCCCATCTTTCATTTAACTCATTGGGCTCCCAAATCATATCCCCAACCCTATTGTTCACACAAAGTAACACTTTGTTTCCCCTATTTTTCCTGAGTCTCATGTACTTCCAGAAAGACTTCCGATCTTTCCAAAAAGCCAATTCATGCCTTTCCACCTTCTCCTTCCTATCTTTTGCCTTACTCTGGCGAACGAGCTTAGCGGCTTCACGTTTCTTACAGCGATATTCATCCACAGAAATTCTACCTTGCAACATTGCCAAATAGGCTTCCTGCTTTCTCTTTACTGTCTCATCAATCTCACTATTCCACCAAGCATCACTTCTGTTGTTACTCGCTATAGTGGTGCCACAGACATCTTCAGCAACAGTGACAACACAGTTCTTGAAACATTTTCACTTCTTTTCCGCATCCCTCTTAACTTCAGCTCCTTCAGTCATTCTCTGAGTAAGTTAGAATAACGCTGATGATTTTCAGAGAGCCTTTCAACCTTTATTCTTTTCTTTGTAGGCCTCTTCCTTTTCCTCCAACCAACATTCAGTTTCAACAGTGACACTACCAAGTAATGATCAGAGCCAACATCTGCACCTCTTGTCACATGAGTGTCAACAATTAAGTGTTTCAGATGTTGGTCATAAACAACAAAATCTATCGCACTTTTTTGACCCAGAGTACGATTTTTCCAAGTATATCTGTGGATATACTTGTGGTTGAAAAATGTATTAGATACACACCAACTATTCTCAATGTGGAGTTCAATTAATCTTTCACCATTATCACTCACACGAGGATCATTAAACTTACTCAGAACATTGTCAGAAATTGCATTCTGCGCACCTACTCTAGCGTTGAAATCCCCTGCTATTATGACTTTCTCTTTAGCACCAAACTGTCTCAAAACAGCTTTTAGCTCATTCCAGAAATGTGTCCTTCCTGTCAGAAGGTCCCAAGTCACAAGGAGCATTTACTACAACAATTACTATTCCCTGAAGTTTCACTTTCAAATGAATCCGGAGAATTCTTTCACTTATTCAGCTATAGCGAATCAAGTTGTATTTCATCTTTTCACTTAAAACCACACCCACACCAGCCTCTCCTCTCACATTATCAAATACTCCAAACCACACACTCACCATTCTATTCACTTCTCTATCCCAATTTCTTTCTTTTTGGTTTCACTTACACACAGCACATTTAATCTATACTTACTCATCTCTTCAATCACCTTGTTTATCTTTCCATTTATACCTCACTCACTAAGCCGAGATCTCTTTCTCATTTTCCGTTTACTGTGTCCAAATTGTTTCTGTGGCAGACCGTCCTTCTCAAGTGTGGTACGTCCACCGTATTCCACACTAGAATCCAGAGCAATGTATTTTAGTGCCTTCTTAATCAGGTAAGTACACCCCAATGTGGGGGATAAGCCCACAGCTGTATTACATATTTGGGAAAAACAAATAAATATTTATATATAATATATGTATTTTATTTTAAATGTTATTAGATAAAAACTTTTCATCTCAGGATTTAACAACTATTAATTGACCAGTAAATCTGAAATCTCATTTTTGAGAGTATTGTATTTTATTTTGTTTTGAAATTAGTACTTTTATATTGTGAATAATTCCATCTTGCTCATGCAACTCAAGCTTAAATACTGTATGCACTGTATTCATATTTTTTCTCAGCATTCTCCAAATTTTCACCTAGTTAGAAAGTTCAGCTTTTTTTCTTATTTTGTCTCATAAATGTGATATTCCTTCCATGTCAGCCATTAAAAATCTAGTCTTGTTAAAATATATATCATTATCTGATGTGAAATCACTTAACGTATTTAATTGGAAACTTGTCTTTTTATTACCTGTGTAAGTGACATGTGTACATGATTTACTAGATTTTTCTTCATGAAATTATCTAGTAATTCTTGTTTGTGCATTTGTTATTTTCAGCAAAAATAATTGTAGTTTTGATCTGTTTTTAGTGAATTGTTTTGTCTTTTATTTTCTAGGGCCTTCAACGAGCTGCTGAAATGCCAGCACATGTAAGTTTAGTTTATGTAGTGATACTGGTAAATTGTGGTAACTGCTGGGACATTCTGTGTCATATCAACAAGGCTCACAGCTTGACCCCTATTGATTTCCTTGAAAATCAGTGTGATTCTTAGGCATGTAGACTTTTGCATAAATCCAAAATTTTAGCCCTGTCCACCCAGGGCTAAAATATCAAGGTCATATAAGTTTCAACTTATATGACCTTGATATTTAGGAAATTGTGACCTCCGGACTAATTTTTAAGTAGTTGTATCTTGTTACCTAATTTGCTAGGAGGTTGAAATTGGTGTCTTTTTATAGCATTTAATGTGAGCTTTTAAATCATGTGCTGAAAAAAAGAAATTAAGTTAGCCTTTTCAAGGTCACAGAAATAACCTTTGACCTTAAATATTTTAAAAAACTATTTTTAAAATTAAAAAGAAAGTTATATGTCATCGTTAGACTTCTGGGTACTAGTATGCCAACTTTCAAGTTGGGACCACAATGGGATCATTATCTATAAAATATTAAAATGAAATACGCCTTCACTAAAAATGGCCTCAAAATGATGTAATGAAAGATGAACATGTTTTAGAGTTAAATAGCTAAAAATTGGGAGAACTGAGCAGTCAGAAGGTTTCTCCATGATATGTTAGGTAGTAAACCTGTAATAACTATAATGTTTTGAACTAAAATGATATATAAAAAAAGAAATAATATATAGCAATGCCTTTAGTCATAAAAGATTAAAAAAAAAAAACTCTTCTGCCAATTTTGTCGCAGTTTCAAGAGATGTTTGGTTAATAGATACCCACTGTTTAAATGTCCAGAATCAATGTTATTCTTTTCTTTTCCACAAGATCAATAATTAAACTTTTTCAGTAGATCTGATCCTCTGGCAAAATTGGCATTTACTGAAGTAGTATGCAGGAACCAAAGGATTGCACATCACTCTTGCAATGCAGTCTTTATAGCTGTTAGTGGGGACTTATCTTCAGTAGCTAATTTTGCCATATGACACCCTAAAAACATGACTAAAGCTTGTATGAATTGTGGTGCACATACACTATATTGACAAAAGTCACTGGACACCTACAAGAGAAACACAACATAGCATTTATTGACATACATTAGTACAGTGTCAGTCTACCTTTGGCCTTAATGCATGCACTGGCCCTTCAAGACATGCTTTCGACAAGGTTTCAGTACATAATGCTGCCGCTAACTGTTGCTTAGTAGTAGGCCTTGGTTTCAAACTTCTTATGCGGCACTATAATTCATCCCATAGGTTCTCTATGGGATTAAGATCAGGGCTCTATACTAGCCAGTCCACACACGATATGGAATTACCACCAAACCACGCCATATAACAGTCCTTGCTTTATGGCTCGGTGCATTATCCTACTAGTACCAACAAGGCTCGGTTCCATAGTCTTGCCACAGAGTTGGTAGGGCATACTTGTCCAGAATATCGAGGTAGATGTGCTGGTTAACAGGTTTATCCACGATAATCAATGATCCGGGACTATACCACGAAAAACACACCCACACAAGTACACTGCCAGCTCCAAAGTTGGCCGTAGGAACAGTACACTGTGGTAAATAGCATTCCACTGGCTGCTGCCATACCCACACATGGCCATCAGACTGATGGATCATGTATCTGGATTCATCAGTCCATAGGACCCCATTTCCATTGGTCTACGATCCATGATAAATGTTCTTTACACCATACTAAACGACGAGTAACATTTCGAGTGGAGATGAAAGGCTTATGAGCAGCCGCACGACATGGAAATGAAGTTCTCTGTGAATGGTATGTGTACATACTGAGGTTCCAGCATTGTTACTCACCTGTACACCGAGGTCTTGTGCAGTACACCATCAATTAGCTGTAATGACTCTCCTGAGGCTTCAACGTTCTCTATCACTGATTTTCTTTGGTCTGCTAGTACGTTTTGATGCTTCAGGCACACTATGTGCCTTCCACTTATTCAGTACATCCAAAACAGTTGACTTGGGTATGTTTAAATGCCTGTTGGTTTCTCTTATGGACAACCCACTAATATAACACCCAACAATCTGCCCTTTGTCAGAGTCAGTTCCCTCCCGCTGCGGCATTTTCACTCAAACTCACAGTGCGATATGATTGCTGTCAGCTGCAGGCTTGTTTTTATACCATTTGCAGCTGTACCGCGCATCTTAACAATGCAGTGAATCCGTTCATTTGCTTTTGAAGGGGTGTCTGGTGACTTTTGTCAATATAGTGTATGTACATATACCACTTGTGCTCCAACAATGATACAATTTTTTTGTAAAGCAGTACTACAAACTTTGAGAAGTCAATTTTTATCTCTGAGTATGCAATCTTAAACGGTTTGTGAACGTCTTGCAGATTGTTGAATGAGAAATTACTCTCCTTGTGTTAAGTTTGCCCAAGCATGCAGGAAGTTGTTTGTTGTAGATTACTGTATTTTAAGTAAGAGCGTTTGGATCGTATGTTCTGGAAAATATCCCAAAATCCTGGAAAAGTCCTGGAATTTTGTGATTGAACAAGCGAATGAACCATGTTCAGATTTTGAAGAGTTGTACGTCATAAAGACATTTAAGAATATCTTAAGCAATATTAATTAGAAAAAATAGTAAATGTATTTGCAACTTTAACGATTGAAGACAGCTTTAAAATTTTTAGCAAGAACTGATACAACTTGAAGGTAGTTTTTTTTTTTTTTTTTTTTTTTTTTGATTGGAGGTTTAATGACCATTTTGAGCAACTCAATGGGCTATAAGCAGTCGCCCGTCCCTAATTTAGGGTCACTGGTTCCAGGGAAGGGGAGAGAGCCAGTGCCGTAAGACAAACACAACATCCATGCCTCACCGGTATTCGAACCCGAACCCCGTTCGGACGAATGATCAGAGGCCATCGCTTAGACCACTGCGCCACCGGGGCAGCGAAGGTAGTTTTGAAAATGCAAAAAAAGGAAAGAACTAAAAAAAAAAGGAATATATGACATGACTAATGATTTGAAATCAGAAGCTTCAAATACTTACTTTCATATTCCATAGATGGCACTACCTCTATTTCTCTTGCTATTGGATTGGTAGATATGGGCTTGCCTGATCCAATCAACCCATATGCTTAGGAGTTGACTGGCATGGTGCAATTTACTTTCCGAAGATGTCCACAGGGGATGGACGAAAATGTTCAGAATCTATTTGCTGTTTGAGAAGAGTTCGTATTGAGCTTTTTAAATGGATTTTAATTTTTGTGCATATTCCATGGTTTGGAAAGTCGTTACCAGTGTTAGGCGTAGTTGCAATTGAGCAGTTGAGATTTTTGTTGAACTGTTCAAATGTTTAATTGCAGGCATATAGTCTTGAGTTTGTATTTTAAAGTCTTTTTAAAGTGGTGATGGTTTGCTCGAATTTCAAATTTGTACAAATATATTTGTTAGTTTTGAGGTTCTTGTGTATAATTGGTGACATGACTACTGGATTTTAGGTGTTTTTCAGTATGAAGGGCATATTCATTGTTTCATTGCAGTTTTGCATGATATTAGGTTGGCAACTGTTTGCATGATTTTTAGGTGGTCGGTGGTAAATAATGAATGAGTTAAAATGTCAATCCTCTCTCTGGCAAGATATGACTTGAGCAAAGTCTACATGCCAGAAATGCAGTGGTGGAATAGCTGCGCCAATTGTGCCGAAGTGCGCAAATTTTCAAGTTCTGCACCATGCTGCTCCAAAATGCATAATTTTCATCGAATTGCACCAAGTTTGCGCCAAAATATAGTATGTTTTAAAAAAAAATCTGTTTTGGTATAGAAATAAACTTCTGAATAACCTGAAATCTTAAAACGATCTCAAATCAATTTTAAAATGGCTGTGACTAAATGCTTATACATTTGGCAATTTTTTTCCCCAGCGGAATCCCCCTGCATCTCCTCTGTTCGGTATAAAACTGTCACCTACTTACATTCTCGCCATCTATTTTTAGCCTCTCCGGTGGGGCCCCAGAATGCATTGCGATTGCCTTACGCTTCTACCCAGTAGCAGAAACGGCACGGCACGACGGCGGGTGTCGCAGATTACTTTTTTGATTGCTCTTAGAAAGTTTCAAAAGTTTACATTATTTATTTCATATATTAAAAAAAAAAATCTTTACTATCTGCTGAACTCACCACGGGAGCAGAATCAGCACAACACCGTGACATCCGATTTTCGGAAAGGTGTGCAGATCTTTTTTTTTTTTTTTTGCTATTTTTTCGACATTCATTGTTTCTAGCCTTCCTTTCAATTTTAAAGCAAAGGAAGGGAAATTTTGAAATTTTGGCGCAATTTTAACATTGTATCCCCATTCCAGATGTGAAGTTATATCGACAGATCACGTAGACAATTATTGTATTTCATTTTATTTTAATTTTCTTTCTTCCTTATTATTTTACAAACAGATAACTTCAAGTTGACGTGACATGTTGCTTTCATTCAATAATAAAGCTAGGAAGCGATGTTTTTGCGCTCTTTTAACAGCTTTTCTGTTAACGTCCGTTTTACGTGGCATTCCAGGAGCTGATGGCCGCAATTTTCCTTTATTTGGCGTCCGTATAATCTCATATGTTCGATTTATGTTATTTTTTTATTTTTATTTTTTTTACAAGACCAATATTTTTAAAGCGTTTTCAACGTTCTTTTCTCCGTTTTCGCGGCCATCGATGTTCCGGGACTTGACGTCCAAATTTTTTCTTTTTTCCCTCAAAAATCATATTTTTACACATTGTTTATCGTCACTCCTCCGTTTTTACGGGCGTGTTATGCGGCATTCCGGGAGCTGATGATCACAAATTTTACATTTTTAGCTTCCAGATAGCTTTGTTTCAGTTAGATTAAAGAAGTATGTGTGCGTTTTTTTGAAGAGCCATATTGTTTTTGCGTTTGCAACATCTCGTTCTCAGTTTCCATGGCATTCCGGAAGTTGACAGTCGCAGGTTTTTTTTTTTACATTTTTTTTATTCTTCGAGATAGCTTTATCTTGGGTAGATTGAGATGAAAGTTTGTGTGTGTGTGTGTGTGTGTGTGTGTGTCTTACTACAATTGTATATTTAATGTCTACTTTTATTTTATTATTTTTTGGAGTTTAATTATATCAGTGAAAATGCTCCCACCACATTTTAACAAATTCAGTAAATTTTTCTTAAAAACTGCAGTCAATTCACAAAAGAGATTTCAAACAACATATATGATTGCTATCATTTCCACACTTGACATGATTATTACACTTACACAGCTGTCTGAATCATCAGCTGATGAGGCCTCCAATACAACAGAATTGCTGCAGGAAATAATAAGAGCACAATTCTATCAGGTGGAACATCCTTTAAAGGATGGAGTTGAAAGTTTAATCAATTAACTAAATGCAAAATAAAAATAATAATTATTATATTTGCACTTTTAAGGTATTAACCTCTTGCAAAGTGCGCATAGTTTACGTGCAATTCATAAATGAAAAAACCATGAGGAATAACCACTCACTCACCATAAAGATCATGGTAACCTCCAATGACCACACACTTCCAACACGTCATTCATCGTGATGTAACTGGGCTTCCACAGGTTTACAGACTTCTTGCTTACGCTTCTTATTTTCGGGTGTGAAACATCGTTTTTTTTTTTTTCTTTGCCTTATAATATGTTACTATAATGCTTGTCAATTCGATAAAAATCACACATACAACTCATTCATACAATTCAAGTAAAAACTATGTACATAAACCTTACATTCACAGGTGATTAAACCTTGGTCAACTCTAATTATGGAACTCCTCCTTCTGTTTCACAACCTCTGCTACTCCCACTGCAAGTGTCACACCCATTCAGCCCCGCACATTCAATCCTCTAGTACTTTCGACAGGTCCCTGTCGAAAGTACTAGAGAAGTACTAGAGGATTGGATAGATAGACGCACTGTGGAAGCCCAGTTACATCACGATGAATGACGTGTTGGAAGTGTGTGGTCATTGGAGGTTACCATGATCTTTATGGTGAGTGAGTGGTTATTCCTCATGGTTTTTTCAAAAAAAATAATTTTTTACAAATTACAAATTATTTTCCATTATTTCTACTTCCTGATTATTTTTTAAAAAATTTAAAAGATTTAAGGAATGATGTTTAAATTCTGAATAAAATAAAATCTTTCTTTTTTTCTTATCAGGGAAAAGCTAGTTTGATTATTGTGACTAAATACTAATTTGTACAGTTATCCAAATCACAAATTTGCTAATTTTCTCAAGTTTTGCTTTGTTGCAGTGCAGAATGATAAATTTTCTAGAAAAAATATTTAGGCTTCTCTTTATCTTGCAGAAAGTTTTTAGCTTTTCCTTTCTGTGTTGCAGACTTCCCAAAAGATTCTGCTTCAGGGATTGTATATATATCCCTGTTTAAATAATGAGTTCAGTTCTCATATACACCAACCTTCATCATATGATTTTGACTTGAAGATTTACTAGCATAAAATTGACAATTTTAAATCACATTTAGTAGCACAGTGATGTAGGATTATAAATATGAATCTCATTCAATGGAAAATGAAACAGCAAAGCTGTAATTAACTGGTAAGCATTTAGTTATTAAATGGTTTTAATTTGTGAAAAAGGTTTAGAATGTATAATTAATTTTTTATCTTAACATTTTCATTATATGCTAATTATTTCTGAAATTAGTTTACCAATGTGCTCATGAAAAGGCTGTGATAGTTCAGATTTTTCACTTTTGAAAGCTAGTGATTTTACATAATGTGAAATTAGAACTACCATTATTGTGTGATTGTGGGTAATCATGCTTGGAAATTTTGCTGTGTACTTCCAAGTATTAATTGGTGCTCAAAAATATAGTTTTCCCCCTCCAAATGACACTCAGGATATCATTTTATCAGCTGCTTCGAACTGCTCTGAAATGTAGATTTTCCTGCTCCAGATGCTGCTCCAAAATGGGTAGTCTGCACTTCCACCACTGGAAATGCTATAATTGGAACAATACTACAATTATGTCAGTAAGTAGGCTCATTGTTTATATATGTTTGCAAGTAGAATTGTTTTAATTAGCAGTCAAGACAATTTTTCATGAGCTGAATAGATAGATGCACTGCTGCAAATTTTATATTGAAAAGTTGTGGAGAGTATGGCTTTCTTTATTTTTGAATAAGAGACAAAACTCTTTTTAAGTATATAACAATTTTCCTTATTTTTTCTCTAGGATCAGGAGTCATGTGAAAGAAGCCCTCGATATTTTACTGCAGCCTAAAACTGATAACTCAGACAAAAATTTGGCAAGCAAAATAGTTGTCCTTTCAAGTAAGTAAATATTTCTAATGTGTGTTATGATGTCCATAGATTTAATATGAATAATGGATAACATAGATAATACTGCACAAGTATTTTTTGTGTAGCATAATACAGTACTGAATGTATGAAAAATGTAGTGTTAAAGTCTGGAGAGAAAAATGCCAGGCTAACTACATCTTACAGTGTTCAAACAGTCCTTAGAAATCCTTAAAAATGTTGTCTTCTAAGGTGCTTAGAAATCCTTATTTTTCGAAACGTACTTGAAAGTTCTTACTAGCAGGCTGTGCAATATCCAGTAGTAACAATTTAGTGCCTAGCTCTTTTGCAGCACATTAGCTTTGTTCATGATGATGTGACATGATGGGAACTGAAAGCCTGTGAAAATCATAGAAAATCTAATTTATGATTCAGTCATACATTTGGTACATACTGTATGCTGAGGTAGCAAATTATTTGGAACACTGACCTCATAATGTGATAATCTGCCCTTGGCCTTCAAAACAGCATCAATTCAGTGTTACATGGATTGAACAAGGTGCTGAAATCATTCTACAATGTTCAGCCAAGCTGATGTGATGTCCACCAATTACAGAATGTTTGCTGGAGGAGGATCTCTGTTATGAATGGCTCTGTCAAACTCATCCCACAGGTGTTCAATTGGGTTAAGATTGGGGTAAAATGGGGGCCACTTCAACTCGCTAAAGTCACTGTTGTACTCCTGGAACCACTGTGTGATGATGGAAATAGTCTTTTCAATCATGAAACACCAAGCATGTGTACAGGTGCAGACATGCCAAGTGCTCTGCTTTGAGCGGAGTTTCTCCGTTTTCGACAGCTACATCCGCGTGCTTCGCTCAAGGCTTAAAAACTCCGGTCGTTAGAAGTTTTTATTTTGGTCTTTAGAAATTTGTAATTTTTTTTGTTATTATTCTTATTAATTCGGTGTTTTTTAAAAGCTTAAATTGAAAATTCTTTCAAGTGCATTAAGTATGTTTTTCCCCTTTTTTTCTCTTTCTTCAAATGTTGTTTTTCTGTGTGTGTGTTTGTAACTACAGAAGAATGGGATGTTTTGCTCTTCTTGGCGCTTGCCGTGTTATCAAGGCCAAGCATTCGAGCTTGTTGTTCATGGCCAATGGCATTGGAGGGCAACAGATAGCTGAACAGGTCTTGGGAGAGAGTTGAGTGGGGTGGGAGGGGGGCATTACTCTGAAACGACTTTGTGTGTGGCAGGAGGAGTTATGTGAGTGACATCATAGCGGAGTCTTTCTCGTAAACTGCGGGAGCGTTGGCCCCGCCTTGGCTGCTGAAGAACGCGGTGCAGGGCAGGAAGCAAAGCTGATGACGGAAGTTTCTGCTTTCAGCAGTGGAGTGTTGGAGCTTGCGCTGGACATAGTTGTTTGCAGTTTTCATTGTAGTTATTTAGAACAAGGTGAATTTCTTTAGTCTTATTGTGAGATATGTCGAAATGACCGCATAGTCAACGCTTTTCAGATGCTTACGAGAAACAAAGGCCCGTTTTAAAGCGTTCCAAAAATCCGAAACGCACGCTTAGTGTTCCGTTTGTGACATTGATTTCACTATCGCACATGGTGGTATAAGCGACTGCAAACGCCATGTCACATGCCACCGACATTTAGACAATGCAAAAGTAAAGGCATCTAATCAAACCCTTACATCTTCATTTGTTTCCATTTCGGAAGATGTCTGTGTAATACGTGTGAAAACATTGTTCACAGCTTTTATTATAGAGCATAATTTACCCATCTCTGTAGCAGACCATGCCAAGCCTTTGTTTATTAAGATGTTCCCGGATTCGAACCACCAAAAAATATGGATCTGCGCGGACGAAAACAACAGCTATTATTAACAGTATGACTGATGGTATTGCCCATGAAATGATAGAAATTTTAAAAACTTCAAAATTTAATTTAGCAACCGATGCTAGCAACACTAATTCTGCAGAGAAAATATTTCCTGTTGTTGTTTCTTATTTTAATTTAGATACAACAGTGTGGAAAATTATTCCCAGATTATTAAGCTTACCAAAGTTGGATGGTGATGCAACAGGAGAAAATATGTTTAAGTTACTGGATACTGAACTGGGGAAAAAATCAATACTGTGGCACAATTGTATTGCATTTTCATCAGATAATGCATCTTCTATGGTAGGAAACTATAAAGGTGTCACAAAGTTTCTCAAGGAAAAAAATCCAAATATGGTAATTCATGGTTGCACCTGCCATCTATTGCATTTAGCTGCCAAAAAGAGAGCTAAGGAGCTGAAAATTGATGTTGAAGATTTTGTGGTTGACATATACTATTTTTTGCATAAAAGCACCAAGCGTATTGAAGCATTAAAGATGTGCCAAAAAGTTTGTAATCTTGAAAGTCACCAAATTATTAAATATGTGTGTACCAGATGGCTTTCATTGGATCAAGTTATTAATCGTTTTCTTGAGCAGTGGGAGTCCTTGGAAAAATATTTTGGAGAGAAAAATATGACTACACAAGGTTGTGAGAAATACTTTTCTATTCAGAAGAGAATTGGGTCTCCTGAGATAAAGTTGTACCTCCTCTTTCTACAGCAAGCTTTGCCACTTTTCTGCAAGACAAATATCCTACTGCAAAATGAATCCCCAATTGTTCATCAACTACATCGTGAACTAAATTCTCTACTTAGTGAACTTATGGCACGATTCATTAAACCATCTGCTGTTGTACAGGCTGAGAATGTATTGACCATACCAATTTCTGATAGGAAAAATCAAAAGTCAGATGAGGAACTTGTCATTGGAAGTAAAACTCAGCAGTACCTGAATAGCAGCAATTTGTCTAAAAATGAAGTAATTTCTATCGGTCTGTGAGATTATATTATCAGAAATGTTGTAAGTACATGCTTAAAAAATTTCAGTTGAATGATCCGATTCTGCTGCATACTGAAGTGGCTGATGTAAGGCTTAGAACAAGCAGTAAATTTTGTTCTGTTAACTATTTTGTGGACCTCTTTAATGATTTATCTGATGAAGAAAAGAATCTGTTAGAAGTTGAGTTTGCACATTTCCAAGTAGATAAGTTAAACAGTGACATTGTAAACTGTGAGCAAACTGATCAAGCGTGGTCGTTAATTAAAGATTTAAAAGATCACAATGGTGCCTTAAAGTACAGAGTCTTGCCATTACTAATGCACAGAATACTCTTGATACCACACAGCAATGCTGCTTGCGAACGAGTGTTCAGCACTGTTCCCAAGAATCATAACGATTTCCGTTCTAATTTGTCTGTGCACACATTGCAATCCCTACTTGTGGAAAAATCAAGAATGGCTGCCCATAATCTGAGTTGCCACCAGCATAACTTTACGACTGAAGTGTTGATGAAAGCTAAAAAAAGCAACAGCTTTGGTTCTAAAAAAAAGACCAGTAAACAACAATATATATATATATATATTCTTTGCATATATATATTATTTGCATTTTCATCTTTGCAGATGAATTCATTGTATTTACATTTTTATCACAGCTCCAATTTTAGTGAATTATGAACATTAATTTAACAGAATTAGACCTTGATGAGGAAAAACAGTTTAAATATTTTTTGTATAAACATATATATATATATATATAGGGGGAGAGAGAGAGAGAGAGAGAGAGAGAGAGAGAGAGAGAGAGAGAGAGAGAGAAGATGTGTGTGTCAACATTTTGCTAGACTACTGTACAAGATTTTTGTTGCCGTAGCTGGATGAAAAGAACAAGCAGAATTTTTATGTTTCAAAGAAGCAGAGGTGCTTCAAAGCAATGTTTATCTGGTAAATATAATTATTGAGTAATTTATTTTGTCTTTTCTTATATAATTTGCATTATTTTTGTAAAAACGTAGCCAATTGTCCACGCCAAAAAATATCCCGCCGAGCGCGCAACTCTGCTCCTGACAGCCCCTTTTGAAAGTTGGCAACTCTGCACATGCATCTGGCCTACATTGATGCTAAGATACCTCATGGCATCCAAATGCTGTTCCAGCGGTGTTAAGGAATCCAATGCCCAGCATAATAACAGACTGCAGGTCATTACGCTACCTCCACCAGCTTGTACAGTTAATGCTTGCCAGCCAGGATGTATCAGTTAGTGCTGTTGATGCCACATTCTAACACATTCATTAGTATGGATTAACTGAAAATGTGATTCTTCAAACCGTTAACTTTTTTCTAGTCCTCAAGGATATTCATGCTCTCCCTTACACAGGGATAACTCGTTTTCCAGTTATTTGGGGAGTAGCGTCCCCACGGCCGGAGCTGACCTTGTGACGGACCATCTTGTCTTTTCGTCTTTGTACAATTCCATCACCACATTGACAGCTGTTCATCCAGCTGATGGGGAGTGGTGACCCCACTGCCAGAGCCGACACTAGCATTTGATGTTTTTTCTCATTTTTGCTCTTTGTTGTTACCTTGCTATGCACCCATGTAACCATCACACCCCTTTTTAAAACTCTTTCTCTGATGGACCTGTGTCTGGTACTCTTTGGCCAAACCTGGCATTTGCACCATTAAAATCAACTAACTAACTAATTGATGCTCTCATGCCTGCTGCAGACAAATTTGTTAGTTTTTAGCAGAAACAAGTGGTACATGAATTGGATATCTGCTGTTTTAGCCCATTTGCACCAATGTGTGGCAAGCTGTGTATACTGAATTTCTTTTCTCAGTGCCGCATTTGTACTACATGGTTACTTGACACAATGGATCTTGTTTCTTAACTTGCTTGTACATTATTGTCTAGCCACTGTTTCCCTCGAACCTTGACCAGATTGTCTAGTCACTGCAGGGATCGCATTCCTCCTAAAATTCCTAAAATTCCTAATATTTTGTAACCCTCCTTAAATTCCTAAAATTATACCTAAAATTTGCTATTCTTCCTAAAATTTTTGTAAGCTTATTTATTAAAAATACAACCGTTATTAACGCCAATAAATTTACCATTACGGTAAGGTAAAAAGACCTGTTGTTGTAGAAACACAGCCTATATGCTGTGCTGCTGAAGGGAGGGAAAATGACGCCATCGAGATGCACTTGCTTCGGGGCGGGCGCTCCACTTTTGTGCCTTCGGACAGTTTTCGAGAGTAACAAGAGATCTAAGGGAAAAGGGGAGGGGTCATTTTCACCCCTGGTTTGCGCTTTGCAGACGAACTCCGTGGCACGCAGAAGATCGTACTTTATTTTTTGTACATGCCTTGTGAAACCTCCTCTTTCTGCTGATGTTTTGTTATTGTAAACCGCAGGTGGGTGGAAGCAAAGAGGAAACATGTGGTCTCCTTCCGTAACCTCCGGTAATGACGATGGGTTGGTAGCTGAGTGTTATCGTGGCAGGCAGTAAAGCACGTGATCATTGACCTTCGATCGTGCGTCGGCGACAGCGACCTTCAATGCGCAATATATCTCGGCTCCGACTCGCTTTGACTGAACTTGCGTGAGATGTGTATGATAGTTTCTGGTTTTGTGTCTGTTATGGTGTTCTCTGTGCTGTGTGCAGGTTCAGTTCTCTAGTGGTGACCTGCTTTTTTTTTATTTTTTTTTTATTATTTTTTTTTTTTCTATCTTCTGACATCCTTGCCGCCAACCTTCGGGAAGTTGTCTGGTTTTGTAATATTGGAACGTGTTTTTGTACTTCCCTTTCATTTTCTGGTTAGTAATACAAATGTTTAAGATGCCTAAATCCAAAACGAAATTTCAAGATGCGTGGCTCGCCAAAGAATTAGACAGAGTGAAGTTGAAAGAATGGTGTTCTGCAACTGAAACAATATTTTCTGCTAAGTGTATATTGTGTTCAGAAATTTTCAATATTTCTAATAGTGGCTTTTCACAAGTAAAAGCGCATCATAAAGGAAAAAAACATTTGCAGAAATTTCAAAGTAAATTTAAAAATAAGTCCATCCTGAAAGCCTTTGGAGGACGGGATCTTCAGCCCAAAACAAATATTAGTGAAGTACTGAGTCATGATTTACAGTTGCCTGAAGCTGAAGCATTATGGGCCATGAAAGTTGCTAAGGACAATATGTCTTTTGTTTCATGCACTGAAACAGTTGAACTTTTCAAAGAAATGTTTCCTGATTCTGCTATTGCAGCCAAAATGCAACTTAAAGAAAAAAAAGTTGCTTATGTGATATCACATGGATTGTCAAAATATTTTGAAGAGGATTTGAAAAAAGGCATTGCATCTAGTAGCCCAGGAAAGGTTACTATAGCATTTGATGAAACTACAAATACACAAGTGAAACGGCAGTTGGATGTGTATCTCAGGTACTGGTCTTCAGAAATAAATTCAGTTTCTTGCCGATACCTAACAAGCGTTTTTCTGGGTCATGCAACAGCAGATATTTTGCTAAAAGAAATTCTTGATGTGTTATCATCCTTCAATATTTCGTTGAACAGAATTATTTGTGTATCCATGGACAGCCCAAATGTAAATAAGTGCTTTTTATGCAAATTCAATGAAGTTGTAAAACAAGAAACAGGCCAGAAATCTTTGGAACTAGGTTTTTGCAACCTGCATGTTGTTAGTAATGCATTTAAAATTTTTTTGACAAGCTTAAATAGATTTTGACGAATTTGCTACTGATATGCATTACTTTTTAAAGAGTAGTGCTGCAAGACGAGAGGATTATAAATCTGTCGAGGATATAACATTGGTCACAGCCAAATTTCTTTTGCGTCATGTCAGCAACAGATGGTTAACCGTTGGTTCTGTAGCCCAGAGGCTCTTGGATCAATGGCTAAATATTACAGAATATTTTTTAAACTTCTTACCATCTCAAAAAATATTTGAAAAACAACTACGCAATTCGGCAAGGTATAAAAGAATTCACTGTTTCCTGAAAAATGAGCTAACTCCTTGCTATTTAGCATTAATTTCATTTTCACACCAAAATTTTGAAAAGTTTTCATTATGTTATCAGAATGAAGAACCAAAAATACACCAGTTATATTCTGATTTAAATACTTTGAGGAATGTTATGGCTCAGTTTATCCAAGATGATGTTATTGCAGGGAAATTTATAGAAGACCTAAAGAATGTAGATTTTGAAAACAAAAATTCATGGAAAAAACTAGGGGAGTTAGAAGTTGGTATGAAGACAAAAAATCTCCTCAGGAATGTTCAGGAGACCAGGCAGAAATTATTTCTCTTAGATGTAAGATCATCACTAATTGCAACCACAAAATATTTAAAGTCAAATTTGCCATTCTGCAATCAAAAGCTAAGAGACAGAAGTTTTAAAGGTAAAAGAACCAAAGAAAGAGTCAACTCAACTTTCAGTCACTGAAGGACTTTTGGAAATAACCAGAATTTCAAGTATTTTGCATCTTTCTGAGGAACAAATTGATAGAGTAAGAGAAGAGTGGAAACTTTTAAATTGCGATAAGCCAACTCTAGATGAACTAGTGAAATTTTCAGAGGAAGGGCATATTCCAGTGCGGATTGATCATTACTGGCGTAATATATTTAGTATTAAAGACTCTAGCGGAAAAGAAAAATACTCAAATCTTGCTAAACTCATCAAGTCAATTTTAGTTTTACCTCATGGTAATGATGATGCAGAAAGGGGATTTTTGGTTAACACTGCTCTGTTAAGGAAGGACAAGGCTAACTTAAAAGACTCAACTATAACATCATTAAGAATAGTTAAAGGGGCCATTAAACACTATGGATGTGTAAGTAAAGTTCCCATAACAAGAAATTTGTTAAATAGTGTTCGTGATTCACATAAATTTTATAAAGAGTATGTTGATAAGCTGAAGGAAGAAGAATCAAAAAAGGTAAAAGAAAGGAAGCAGAAAGAGACGGAAAATAAGGAAAAGCAGCTAGAGAAAAAAAGAAAAGCTGAGTTTGATGACAAAATAAAAGAAAATAATGCAGAAATAAATAGGCTTAAAAAAGATAAAGAAGCCTCCCTAGCAGTAATTCAAGAGGGAACAGAAAGAATGAGAAAAGCTGTAGAAAAACAAAATACTGTTGAAATAGCAGTTGCCTCTAACTTGATCATACAAGGTTTAGCTGAAATAAAGAAAACTGAAAGTAAATTAGTTGTGGTGGAAGCAGAAAAAGATAGGCTTATCAGGAAAAGGTTAAAACAATAATATGAAAAAAGTAATTCAGTGAACAATTGTACATAGTTCTTGGTTTTCAATTACCTTTTTAGGATATTATAATTTAATGTGAAACCTGAAAACTTTACTGTGAAAATCGTGAATTGCTTCTGGTTCAACAGCATATTAATGTTCAAAGTGAAACTTGAATGTGGTAAATATACTTGAATATGATAATAACACGTGAAAAGATAAGAACTGAACATTAGAAGTAAATCATACTTAAACTTTAGACATTAGACGTTATGCAAAAAATTTGCGTGTGAACTTCGACCATATATACTAATGGACTGCGCATTGGCAATAACTGCATCAAAGCCGCCATGGCTCAAACATTGGGTACGTCATCATCAGACTCCAAATTTCGTGTAAAAATGCTGTTATGATTACTAATTTACGCTGCAGAACTTCAGTATTTTCGGTGTATTATGTGAATGCGCCTCATATATAATGAAAACTCTTCAGGTAAGTTTACTTATGAGCTATATACATGCATGATCCGGTTGTTTACATTTTGTGATTTATAATGTGATGAACATTTGCGAAGAATTTGGAACGTGCATTCCATTTTTTTTTCTTAAGTTACTATATTTTTATATCAATAGCTGCAAGTTTCTGGTTAAGTAATTGAACTTTATTGACTTAGGTATTTAATTTGTGTCTTACCCATGGAAAATCATAGAACTTTCTTTACCATATCGCTCAGAGCAACCATAAGCACAGCAGGTGTAACCCATCTTTTTGAGACTGATGTCATGTGATTTTATGTTGGAGCCAGAAATTTTGATGTCATGCGCAGTCTATCAGTATATATGGTTGAAGGGTGTGAAGCAAACTCTACAATGTATACAAAGTTGTTTTACTAGATGTATACAAATATACATCTAGTTTTTATTGAAATACACTCCTAAAATTTTCCTAAAATTTTTCTAAAAAGTCCTAAAATTCCTACCTAAAATTTTCCAGAAGTATGCTATGATCCCTGTCACTGTTTCCCTCAAACCTTGACCAGATTGTCCAGCAACTGTTTCCCTCGAACCTTGACCAGATTGTCCAGCCACCGTTTCCCTCGAACCTTGACCAGATTGTCCAGCCACTGTTTCCCTCGAACTTTGACCAGATTGTCTAGCCACTGTTTCCCTCAAATCTTGACCAGATTGTCTAGCCACTGTTTCCCTTGAACCTTGACCTGGACCAGATTTTCCAGCCACTGTTTCCCTCGAACCTTGACCTGGACCGGATTGTCCAGCCACTGTTTCCCTCGAACCTCGACCAGATTGTCCAGCCACTGTTTCCCTCGAACCTCGACCAGATTGTCCTGCCACTGTTTCCCTCGGACCTCGACCAGATTGTCCAGCCACTGTTTCCCTCGGACCTTGACCAGACGTTTCTGCCCACAGGAAGACCACAGACCTCTTGTTTTGTTTATGCATGTCTCATTGTACACCCTCGACAGAGATGCTCTTACATAGCCAAGAAAGTTTGCCATTTCTGAGATGCTGGCATCTAGCTCGGCTAGTTCTCACCATCATGCTTCTTTCAAATTCACCTAAATCACAAGTCTTTCCCATATTTTCACTATGCTTTGTACACATCTGAATCCTTTGCAGTGAGCTGTTTATAAAGCCGTCTGTCTCTACATAGTTGAATGCTTTAGTGAAGATGGTCCTTGTCTGATTGCTATTGGATGTTCCTAATAATTTGCTAATTCAGTGTACATGCCACTTAAAGTCCTGTTCAACACAAGTTATTGTTATGCATAACACTGTGCTAAGCATTAGATGTTAAAAACAAAAATTCAAAATACTAAAAGAAAAAAATTTAAAAACAAATAAAAACACATTGCTGTTTTCAAGATATTTGTTTTAAAAAATTTTCAACAAGTCAATATTTCTTTTTTTTTTTTCTTCTATTGCAGTATGACTTTTTTGGTCCGTAAATCTGTCCTTCCTTTTCTTGTAGAAAATTCAGGCTGATCAATGTTATTGCTTTAAAACCTGATTTTCCATCTCGCAGTGCCAATTTCCTTTGTTCTATCAATTTTACATTAAAAGTGATGTCTTGAAAACAATATATATATATATATATAGCACCATAACTGAGATCACCATTGTAGTTAGATATTGATTGCAGGCAAGTTACAGAACGGAAATGTTGAAAAGTACATTAAGTTAGATTATATCTTGTAAAAGACAGATCCCAGATATTGAACAAAAAAACTGTAGAAAATCAAGTACCACAATTACAAAAACACAAGGTGGTAAAAGAAATAGTAGCTAAAACATGATGTGAAATAAAGTCACAGGAAAATTTGAAAACATTAAAAGTGAATTAAAATTTACAAGGCCCAACACAATATCAAAAACATAATGTTAAATCATCAACTGGGTGTGTTTTCACTTGGTTATGTCACCAGCATTATCAACTGTGTTACACTGTGAGTGAAATCACCATGGAAGTATTTTTGTCAGTGTATATTCACTATATTCACCACAATCATTGCATTAATTTAGGTGTTCAGCATCATCTGTAATTAGTGTGACTTTTTGTGTTTCTTATTTTTTTTTTTTTTTTTTTTTTTTTTTTTTTGCGTTCAAAGTTTTTCTCAACTTGAATCAAATTTTTTGTACGAATGCCTATATATTAGGTGTGCAACTTAATTCTTGGCCCCTAACCGCAAACGCCCATAGAATGTAGGCAATGCAACTAGCTGTGTGCGATAATGGCCGATTGCAGCGCCATTCAAGAGCTTTCCAGGCAACTGTAACCGCTCACAGCTTTAGTGACAGAAGGGACGAAAGTTGATAGTGAAAGCAATGTTATTCGCGAAGCAACATTTGAGGCACTGCCTCCTGTTAGCGTTTCAACTGAAAAAAAGTGCTGTGGAAGTCCAGAAATGATCTGTGCTGCTTTGGGTGAGGCTGCTGGGTTGTACAGTATATGTAAGAAGTGGTTCCAGTGGTTTAAGCAGGGAAATTTTGATCTCTGTGATGCAGAACGTCCACGACAGCCACAGAAAGTTGATGATGAAGAACTAGAACAACTGTTGGACACGGATGGATCCCTGTCGCACACAGTCAGAGCTCGCCCAGGAACTCGGAGTAGCACGACAAGCCATTGCAAAGTGCCTGCACAAGCTTGGACGGATTCACAAGGAGGGTCATTGGTTGCCCTACCAACTCACAGCTGCGAACAAGTCTAGTTGCTACGATGTTGCTGTGTCCTTGCTCTCCAGATTCAAGAAGAAGAATTTCCTCCACAAGATTTTGACCTGTGATGAGAAGTGGATCCTCTATGATCATCTTAAGCAGCGCAAATCGTGGGTTTATCTTGGTCAGCCTACCACCAGTACCACCAAACCGAATGTTCATGCCAGGAAGTTGTTGCTGTGCATATGGTGGGATCAGCGTGGTATCGTACACTATGAGTTGCTCAAACCTGGTGAAACGGTCAATGCTGGGCATTATTGTCAGCAACTTATTGTGTGAGTGATGCAATGGAGGCAAAAAGGCCATACACCGGCAAGGGCAGAAGGTCGGTCCTGTTGCTTCAGGATAACGTGTCCTCACATTGCAAAAACGACTTTAAGCACGATCACCAACCTGGGATGGGAGATTTTCTCCCACCCGGCATATTTTCCAGACTTTGCCCCTTTGAATTATCATTTCTTTTGCTCCCTGCAATATTACCTGAGGGATACGCACTTCACTTCTGTCGAGAAGGTCCACACAAGTATTGATGTGACTTTATCAACTCGAAGCAGCCCTCTTCTTTCCGCAGTGGCATTCAGCAGCTCCCTGACTAATGGTTCAAATGTATCCAACACGACGGGGATTATTTCCTTGATTAGGTACATATTCGATTTGCTATAATTTGCTTTCAACGTGTCGTGCCTGTGGCTAAGAATTAAGTTGCACACCTAATAACTGGACTAATACTATTGCAGTTATGTTATTTAGGTTTTTCAATGCATACACACATCTGTTGAAAGATAACTCTGCTGTCCTAATGTAGGTTTAGGAGGGAAAATGGGGGAGGACGGGGAGATGCTTGCGTAGGTCTTAAGGCCAGGTGGTTTGTTTGTGAAAGGAATGTCTGACTCAAATGCCCTATGCATGGGGGAAGCACATCCTGTGGCAGTAGCATGGAATAAGTGAACACAAAGAAAGAGAGAAGGGCAGACCAGCCAGTGTTAATAGATGGGGATGGAATGGGGACATAAGCACACAAATCAGTAGCATGATGTCCAAGGCTTCTGTGGAAAGCCCGCCTAGGGTATCTCTTTTGTTGGCTACAGCATACATCCTGCAGGAAGGATGTGTGATGCAACCAAGGGAAGAAACATTGATTTTCACTGGGGTGGGGAGACCGGTTTAATGAGCTGAAGGCACTTCCCTGAACAAAAGCTTAAGAACAAGAACAATGCAAAAGCCTGCCCAGGATGATTCCAGTGATTTCTTTAGCAGTGACCTATTCCAAACAATATTGACGGGATGGAAAGACAAATTCTGTTCACTCTTTGTGATTCATCTGGCAAGCGATACAGGTGTTTCTTGGCTCTGTGCTCCTCAGTTTTGCTTCAATTTTAATTTTTTTTTTTTTTATTGACTGATAATAGTGGAAGTTGAAGGCTTCGGCTGGAAATGCTTTCTCAGTGCTGTAGCATTATCATCTTTGACCTGTTGGCAAAATCATGCCCCAAAATTTGAAAAGCTATACGACAAGTTTCAAGCTGCAAGTTGTTGAAAAAAGCAGAAGACTTTGGAAATTATGCAGGTGGACGCTATTTTAACATTGATGAAAATTGTGTGCGCAGATGGCAAAAATATAAGAATCCTCTTGACCACGGCAAAAAAAAAAATAAATAAATAAATAAATAAATAAATAAATAAAATGTGGTTCTGCAACCTGGCCTGTGCTAGAAGACAATCTTGTTGTGTGGATAAAGAGCCAGAGAGAGGCTGGAATTCCAGTGTCTACAGTGAAGATTCATCTGCAAGCTAAAATTATGGCTTCACAAATGAACATAATGAATTTTCAAGGTGGGCAGTCTTGGTGCTATCGCTTCATGAAGTGAAAATCCCTCACATTTACCATCTGACTGGGAACAGAAAGCTATGGAATTTCGCAAATTTGTGTCAGATATTGTTGACAAAAAAAAAATATATCTGACATCACAAATCTTCAACATAAATGAAGTGCCACTTTCATTCAATTCCCCCCCCCCCCAACAGAACAGTTGATAAAAAGGGTGAGAACAGTGTAGCGATTGTAACAACTGGGGGAGAAAAAACTTCATTCACGTGCATTTCAGGATGTGCCGCTAACGTCCATAAACTAAAACCCATGTTAATTTTTAAACGCAAAACAATGCTGAAAGAAAATTTTTCTTCAGATGTTCTCATCCCGGTGAATGAGAAAGGATGGATGTCCGAAGACATCATGCTGAAGTGGCTGGAAAAGGTTTGGCAGAAGAGAAAAGGTGCTTTCTTCAAACCCGAGGGACTCCAGGTATTTTGATTCAATGAGAGTGCACATAATGGCTTCAGTTAAAGAAGTCTGCAGAAAGGTGTCTGCTACTTTAGAGTTATTCCTGGTGGCCTTACCAAGAAACTTCAACCTCTGGATCTCACAGTTAATAAATTTTTGAATAGTGAAATGCGGCAACGGTGGGAAGCTTGGATGGCAGCAGGGCTCCATTCATTCACAAAATCAGAAAGAATACGAAAGGCGAGTTACAGAGAAGTTTCAAGGTGGGTGGAAGAATCATGGGCAGCAGTGGAACCTTCAACTATAATTTCAGGATTTGAAGCAGCTGGAATTTTAAACACTGTGCAGGAGGCCGACGTTAATGAAGAGGCACGTGATTTGGACAGTGAAAATTTAGAGGAAAACCTTTTACATTTGTTTAATTCTGAAACCAAAAATTCCAATTTTGACAGATTTCAATAAATAATGGAAATGTAGCTTAGTTTTTTTTGAAGTGAAATTAAGTTTTTATAGGATATAAATGTACTTATGTAGGATTTACATTGGTAAGTACACTTTTTTTTTCTAAGAAAACGGAAGTCACAATCCGAATTTTCTGATGAGATACTGTCTGCTTTAATTTAAAAAATACCCGATACTGTATATTCCCAGGTATGTCAACCTCAATTTTTTGTTAATTCATTAATTCAATATCTTTGATACGACAACAGGAAGAACATTTTCCGATTAAAATAACATTGGTTTAAATTACAAAGTTGCAACACAAGGAAGTGAAAATGTGCACATATAGTCGTTAATATGGTACACAAATACATGATTTAGCAAAGAGAGAAACATCAACTTTTGAAATGCAATAAATTTGTTAAATATTTACAAAACTGCATTGAAGCTGCAAAACATTCTTCTGATTTAAAGCAGAGAACAGAAAAAAGATTGTGACAAGTAATGGTGTTAACAATGGGTAATTAATTTAATACTTGGCTGAAGATGAAATCTTTTCACAAACGCAAAAGAAAAAACGAAGGGAGAGCTTTCCCATTCATATAAAAGCAGAGCTCAATGCAAAGGCTGAGTACACAGTAAATGAAAGTAGGTCAAACCACTTAAGAAAGAAAAAAAAAGCGAGAAAGTGGAGACACCGCTGTTTCAAAGTGGTTGGCGGGGAGATCAGCGAACATGTGTGAGGCAGCTAGTAAAAGGAAGCTTGGGAATAAGAAACATGTAACTACCCCATTTAGCAGCTGCATAGAATACCAAAATGCAACACTATTCTAACAAAAACATCTGTAGATGAGAAACAAACATAGAAGGAACAAATTATTAAAGAAAACATTATTCAAAAGCATTACAAGGGATAATTTATAAGTTAATTACTTCTAAGACGGATTCTATTGCGGTGAACAGAGAACCATCCTGTAGCAGACATTCACGTTGAATGGAATTTAGAAAATTATGCGGTTTTAAGAGCAATGCAATATTCTAATTGGAGTCTTAAGATTAACTGTGATTTATATTGATTACATAAATGGTTTCGAGCATTTAATAAAGGCAAACAAATAACATCATTAGCATTATTAATAAAAAAATGTATAAATACCAGTTTTTGCCAGTATGAAAAAATAAGTGCAAAGAGCAGATCAACACTGAGTTGCAGAATTCAGCCTTTGAAGTATACATGTAATCATGCTGGGTGTGAGTTAACTCATGAAAATAAGGAAGATAATTTAGTTTTCTGAGCAGCATCACCACTTACTTCATAGGTGTGGCCTTCTTGGCAACTTTTGCTTCCAAGATCGCAAAATTTCTTGCCTGCGGCCCTTACGCTAATGCAGCTCTTAGTCCCCAAATTACGGTACTTCCTATGTAGCAACATTTAGGTACAGAATTTGACTAGGTGAATAAGTTTGTGAAATACATTTGATAACAACACCAGGTGGTATCAAATGACGTACAGAAATTACACAGTAACAGTTCATGTAATGGACAGATGTGTTACTTAAATGGGATTTGTGTACAAGATTCGGTCAGATTAAACTAATACATACATACATACATACATACATGCATATCACTAAGCTGTTTGCAGAAAGAACTTACTGTTGCTGTATCAAATGTCTCCATTTACAGCACACAGCTAGAGCTTCACTAACATCTATCACACGGTGCACACAAGACTTTTTGTACTTCATACTCATAACCTTTTTCTCAAGCAGACATTCCTAAATCTGGTCCACTCATGATTTCTTTGGCTTTCCTCTATCTTTCCTTCCTGCCATTTGGGCTGAAAAATTCTTTTAGTCAGCACCACATCACTTATTCTTTCACCATGGCCAAACCACCTAAGAATATTAGTCTCCACCTTACTAACAACATTTTGCCTCACATTACACATCTGCAACACATCTTTCCTCACATGATCAGCACGTGTCTTACCACAACCCTCCATAAGTAACAGATCTCTCCAGCACACAAACAACTCCTGTATCTCTTCTGTAGTACCCAAGTTTCACTGCCATACATCAGAGTAGGAACAGTTACACTTTCATACACAGCCACCGGGACTTCCTTGAGAACCCACCATTCCTGTGAAATCCTCCTAAGGTAGCTATAACTTTCAATGAAGAGTTCATTCGGCTACTAATTTTGCTATCTATTTTGTTCTCTCTGTCAAACATTCTTTCCAAATATACAAACCCGTTTACCTGGTCAGTAACTGTACCATTTAGACTTCTCAACATACTCTGCAACTCAGTTTCTCTCTCTTCTAACAGGACTGTGTCATCAGCATATAGCAATCTACACACAAACAGACATTACCAAGACATACACCAGTGTTGTCCATTTTGACATAATCATGCATGCATGCATGCATCTATAAATATATTAAATAGCCATGATGACATTACCCAACCTTGTCTGACACCTGCTCCAATAGAAAACCATGTCGATACAACATCATCTACTCATACACATGCTCTACTGCCAGCATCCATGGCTTTTACACTATTAAGCAAATTCCCAGTAACACCATATTTATTCAGTACCTTCCACAGAAGTGTCCTAATTTACTCGATCATAAGCTTTCTCTAAAAAATTTATGAAGGCAGCAAAAACTTTCTTACCAATAAACAAATACTTTTCAATCATCAAACAAAATGCAAAAATTTGGTTAGTGCAGCCCTTACCAGGCAGATTAAACTAATTGTAGTCATGAAATAAAAACTCTTGTCTGGGAATGATTTTTCACAACTATGTGTCACCACATAGATATTTATGACAGTTTTGAAATTGAGCATATGCACTGCAAGTTACCCAAAATTTCACATAATCTCCCTTGAAATTTTAGAGACCACCTTCTGCTTTTGTTATAGTGATTGTAGTATGATGTGTGTACTGCCTTTGCTTTGATATAATAAAACCAACCTGATTATAGCATGGGGATGCCAAAAATGAAAGTATGATTGTATACCACTTTTTTTTCCAACCCTTTTGGTTTTGGACTTCGAAGTTTTGAAATTATCGGATTCCGTGGTGTATTTATTCTCCTGTAGAGATTACAACTTTTGACTTGATATACATTTCATATTTTTATTCTTAATTAACTGGTCCTTCCATTTCTGGTTTACAGATTTTAAATTTTTAGCAGTTTTTATCATTTTGAAATATTTTTTGAGTGAATGTTAAAGGCATTTCACGGTGAATTTTCAAGACAATTCATAGAACCTCCTTGAGGATTCAAAATTGCTTTCCTGTTCCATGAGTTCAGAGAAGTGTGAACATGTGAAGTCATGTTTGTCTCTATCAGTGTGATTGAACCAAAAACTTGAGCTCTTATTCAAGTAATTACTTATTATTTGGAGATTTCAGCATTTTCCTGCTACTAATATTGTAATTAAATGAAAAAGAAAAAAACTCAATTTCTGTTAAAAAGATAAAGTACTTCGTAGGATTGTTTTTTTTTTTTTTTTTGTTACCAGTGATAAAATTTCCACAATACATGAAAATAATGATAAAATGAATTCAGCACCAAAGTGATTTGAAATGTGAATATTCAAATATAAAATTATTTTTTGGTAACTTTTTTGTACAGTAACCGTGTGACCAGTTAATATGTTATTTGTTGGTTTCATGATTCTATTAGAATTGAACTCAAAGTTGTGTAATGTCACCATGGCTGTTTAATATATTTATGGATGCATGCATGCATGCATGATGCCAAAATGGACAGTACTGGTTTATGTCTTGGTAATTTCTGTGTGTGCAGATTGCTGTATGCTGAGATGACTCAGTCCTGTTGTCAGAGAGCAAAAGTGAGTTTCAGAGTATGTTGTCCTGGATGTGTGTAGTTTGTATGAAATTCAAGATGATTATAAATTAGGGAAAAACCAAAGTTATGGTTTTTGAGCAAGGAACTGTTAGCACTGAATGCAAGATAAGTCTAAATGGCACAGTGATTGACCACGTGAATGAATTTGTATATTTGGGAAGCATGTTTGACAGAGAGAACAAATTAGATAGCATTACTAGTAGGTGAGTGAACTCTTCACTGAAAGTCATAGTAGCTTTAGGAGAATTTCACAGGAATCATGGATTGGTTCTCAAGGAAGTCACCAATGGCTTTGTGTGAAAGTGTAATTGTTCCTACTCTGATGTATGGCAGTGAAACATGGGTGCTACAGAAGAGACATAGGAGTCAGTTGTATGCTGGAGAGATGTGTTACTTACAGGTGTTTGTGACAGGACTCGCTGTTATCACATGAGGAATGAAGATGTGTTGCAGTTGTGTAATGTGAGGCAAAATGTCGTTACTAAGGTGGAGACTAGTATTCTTACGTGATTTGGCCATGTTGAAAGAATGAATGATTAGATGTTTACTAAGAGAATTTTTTCAGCCCAAATGGCAGGAAAGAAAGGTAGAAAAAGGCCCAGAAAATCTTGGAAGGACCAGATTCAGGAATGTTTACACGAGAAAAAGATAATGAGTATGAAGTATAAAAGATCTCGTGTGCATCATGTGATGGATGTCAGTGAAGCTCGAGCTGTATGCCAAGATCGCTGTAAATGGAGACATTTGATACATCAACAGAAAGTAAAATCTAGTTCCAGAAGTTAAACATTAATCTGGCAGATATACTTTCTTTGAAGAGCTAACTTCTGAATTTCAGAGAACAGGTTAGTGATATGTATGTATGTATTATGTATATAAATAAGTTTCGAGGGATTTGAGGTGAACAAAACACGTTGGACAACAGAAACAATATTTTAATATTAATCGAAGTATGCTGCCTCTGAAGCTACAACTTTACGCCATCTTTCGGGCAGTGAACGTATGCCCCGAAAGAAGAGATCCAGTTGTCCAGCCAATTTTTGATGTCTTCATAAGAACTAAACCGTTCTCCAGAAAGTGGTGACTGCATCAACCGGAACAAATGGTATTCCCATGGTGCAATATCTGGCAAATATGGCGGGTGGGGTAGAACTTCCCAGTCGGATCCTTCTAAGTACTTTTTCACAGGTCGAGAAACATGTGGTCTTGCGTTGTCATGCTGTAAGATGACTTTGTTGTGTCTATTCTCCCATTCCGGCCATTTTTGCGTGAGAGCTCGTTTTAAACGCATTAATTGGTTTTGATGCCGATCACCAGTAATAGTTTCTGCCGGTTTCAGCAGTTCATAGTAGACCATGGATATTGCATTTTGGCGTTGAAGGACCTGGTTCACCTGGCTTCACCCATGCTTTCTGCCACTTAGGGTTGTCGTACCATATCCATTTCTTGTCGGCAGTAATAATACGATGCAAAAAAACCTTTCTTTTTTGCCTTTGAAGCAACAATTCGCAAATGCTTTTTTGACGTTCAAGGTCTCTTTCCCGCAAAGCATGCGGAACCCAATTCCCTTCTTTTTGCACCATTCCCATGGCAACTAAACGTTGTGAAATGCATGGTTTACTAACATTTAATGCTGCTGCTAGTTCTTTTGGCTCTGGCATGGATCCTCATCGAGTAAAACTTCCAATTCGGCATCGGTACTTTTTTGGGTGGTACAGAATGTTCTTTATCACTGACATCGAAATTGTTCCTTTTGAATAGTCTAAACCAATACTCACATGTTTTTATGGATGGGGAATGTTCACCATAGATTTCTGACATTAAGCGATAGCTGTGGGCATCACTTTTCTTGACAATAAAGTAATGCACTAACACTTCCTGCAAATGCTGTTTTGTCGGGACAAAAGTTGCCATTTTCCATCGAGTAAAACAAATACGTCTTCGCACCTCAATCGAACGTCGTATACTGACTCTGAAAGCTGGCGTCTCATACTGCGATGTCGCCGTGTTGCCACCTGAAATACATGCGAGCAGTAATAAGTGCGACACCGAACGGAAATCCCTCAAAACTTATTTATATACCCAATATATATGTAGGTATGTGTGATTGTTAAAAATACATTGTTATCTAGTGATACACATTTTAAAGAAAACAATGCATTTTTAACTCACACATACATACATTTTTTACAATCACATATAACATACATACATACCTTATCTAGTAAGTTTCAAATAGGACTGTAGTTGCCATGGTCCATTTGAACTTCTATGTGCGAGACTTAAGTTCAGTAAAGGAGATTCTGTTTGCTGAAAATGATAATATCTGGGTTATTGAAACACTAAAGACTAATATCTTTTAAGATTGCTCTCCATCGTTTTTGCTCTATTACTGATTTAATATTAAGTCGATCTAGGGTAGCTTGATTCTTTTAGCAGTAGTCAATGTATACTAATGTCTAAAGACTGATACCCTAAGGTAGTGTGACAATGTGAAAAGAAAGAATTGTAAGGTGCAAAAACAGTTTATTAAGCCTATGTGATTAAAAAAGTAATTAAAGGAAAGCCAAGGAAACCCTGGGAAAATCAAATTTGGGAACAGGTGAATGAGGAGTTACTGAATATGAAGTACTGAAGATAGTGCATTGCATGTGTGAAGTATCTGGTGTGTGTGTGTGTGAGAGAGAGAGAGAGAGAGAGAGAGAGAGAGAGAGAGAGAGAGACAGACAGACAGACAGACAGACAGACAGAGAGAGAGACAGAGAGAGAGAGAGACTTCAATTTTGTGTGCCAAGTTCACTAAATAAGATGTTTAATGCATTAGTAATAATTGAATTGTAACATCAGAGTTGTAATAATTTGGCAGGTTATTTCTTAATAGTTAACCTGCGTCTCAGAGAGCAGCTTAATTATATATTAGTGCAGTTACTTGTTTGTGTTTTTATATTTGGAAGACCTGTTGATACTGATCATTAAAATAAGAAAAAAAAATGTTGAACTGAAGTGTTGGTGCTTCATAAAATTCATTTTATTGGCAACACATGACTAGTTTAGGAAATCGAACTGTCCTGTAAGCCACACACATGCATAAAAGGTAATTGGTAAAGTTGTTATGAGAACACTATCGGGAACCAGCACAGTCATTTTAGCTTTAAAAAAAAATTGTAGTTCTAATCTTCAAAATGGATAATTGAATTAATAGGTAATAAGTGCCTTGACACATGTGTAACAGATTTTTGTAGAAAGTTGTCTGTTCTAAGATTGCATGTTTAAATCCGTTCAGCTGCTCTGGTGGCAGTGTTGGCTTCTAAGTTGCTCAGGGTGTTTGTTAAACCCCCAAACAAACAAACAAATCTATTCAGTAAATTTGTCAGTATGGATTGTGCTTGATGCTGATTGATCACTTTAGAACTTGCTGCCTTTTTATTAGACTCTGTGCCTCAAAATGAATATTTAGATAATTGTTAATGGGGGAGAGTGTGGTGTGTAAATTAGCCATGGCCTCAACATTGCTTTGTAGACCAACTAGTAGTTGTGTTGTTGAGCAGTCTTCCAGGTAATTAATTCATGTGCAACTACCATAAAAATGACACTCACTAAAGAAGCATTGGCAGAGTTTATATGCCCATACAGAATTTTCTAATGTCTGGAAATTTTAGCATTTTTATTCCAACTTGAATTTGAGAAAGACATTTTTTTAACCCAAAAATTGTACTCACTGTATAACTATTCTCGCTACATTTGCACAAATTAACTCAATAAATGGAATTCACCTTTCTTTTTTAATTAACAGGAAGCCTACCAGAGCCTATCAAATGTCAAGAGTTTTTGAAGAAGTTTTTTGCTTTTCTTGAAAATAGTGGCCATCTGAAAGGTCACATGGACACAATCTTAAAAGGAACAGCATCATGTTCTGATGTAGAACATAGTGTTGTAAGTACTTTTGTCATTTCTTCCATTTTTTAAATGATTGTGTATTTTTTTAACTCAAATATTTTATCTTTTTAGTTGTTAGAGTTTGTGTGTATTGATTAATTACCTCAAAGAATCTGATTAAAATTATATTTACAAGTTTTGGTGAGATAGGTCCCTTTGACTGCATTGCTGATTAAATTGATTTTGGAGTAAATGTGGAATTAAATAAATAGAGTTTAATTGCACAAATTCTTTCTGTGGTTAGTTCTTTGGCTATGCAAATGGTAGATAAGTTTCCAGTAGATGGACATAACTTGTCTGATTAAAATTTGAAGCTGAAGAAATGTGGAGATTTTGGAAATGTCGTTAAAGCAAAATGGGTTATCACATGTTGTGCTGGTGTGAGTTGTTCTTTGTTCGATATCATTAAAGTGTCCTTTGTTAGAATTTTTTTTTTTTAACAAAATGCCGTTTTGGTTCAGTATTTATTTGTTTATTCAAATTTACTGGTGCAATTACCATACTTGGCCAAAGAGCATTGGAATGTGATATATGTACACAACAGGTCAGCATGGGTAGTAGGAGATATATTAAACATTGTGATTTTGTGATTGAAAAATTAGAAAAGCTATAGAACCTGATAAATAAACTAATACGTTACTCTCCAACTGTCTTTAAATCCCGTCGTGGGGTGTGACAGGGTATCTAACTCTTACTACAAGGAGGATAAGGGAAATCCCTTGACTTATGCAAAGTCTCTCTCTCTCTCTCTCTCTCTCTCTCTCTCTCTCTCTCTCTCTCTCTCTCTCTCTCTCTCTCTCTCTCTCTCTCTCTCTCTCTCTCTCTCTCTCTCTCTCTCTCTCTCTCTCTCTCTCTCTCTCTCTCTCTCTCTCTCTCTCTCTCTCTCTCTCTCTCTCTCTCTCTCTCTCTCTCTCTCTCTCTCTCTCTCTCTCTCTCTCTCTCTCTCTCTCTCTCTCTCTCTCTCTCTCTCTCTCTCTCTCTCTCTCTCTCTCTCTCTCTCTCTCTCTCTCTCTCTCTCTCTCTCTCTCTCACACACACACACACACACACACACACACACACACACACACACACACACACACACACTGTTCTGTTGCTAAATCTGCCTGCATATTTTATTTCCCAATCTCCTCTTTATTTTGTATGTTGCTCTCACTGGCATAAAAGACAGTTAGTGTAAGTACTACAGTATGTTCTCCAATTGTTTGGTGAATATACATGCAGTTTTATTCAGCTAACTAGCAGTCGTGTCCATTCCCCTAATAGTGAATCTGTGAAATCATATTTTGAATGTAATAGTAAAGAAAAAAAGGGGGAATAAAGGGAAAGAAAAGTAATTTGAAATCCATAACTGTTTTACTATTTTACAACAGGGTTGTGATGTCAATGTATACTGTCAGACTAAAAAGGTAGAATGCTTTGGCACCCCTAAGTTTTACATCAGAATTTCATAGAATTTTTCGGGCATAATTATCTTTAAACCTGCGATGGTTCAACAGTGCCTAACTCTTCCTCTCGGCCCAGACTAGCTCAATCCTGCAGGAAGGACTGCCTTAAGTTGCGTTGACATGTACATTAAATCATAGACAGTGCACGAAAATCCTACATCATCAAATTTAGATGCAACTGTTCAATTTATATTCAGTATATTAGAATTTATACAGAGGACAACATTTACCTTGTCGAAAGGTCTCACTGTTATATCCGTGGAACTAGGCCTTTTACTAAGCCATATCCATATCTGACAGTCCTGTGGTTTCAGCCATCAGATAAATGCATCTTCACTCCACAGATAACAAAACATTAACTGAAGAATTCAAAAATGGCAGTCTATACCAACAGAAACAGCTGAAGATCATAGTTGCACACCAGTCTGATATCACTTCATCATCACACTTGGTAGTCAGTCGCACTTGGCCGCAATCACAGTCCAAAATGACCTGACCACACACTCTGCTCTTTGGATGACAGCAACATCAGCAGGAAACAGTTGAGGATAATAGTTTTGCTCCAGTCAGACATCACTTTATCACACCCAACAGTCAGATGAGACAGTCTAGCTGACCTCCTGCTTCAGGCCAGTAATGGCAAAGAGCAGCCTCAAAGAGTGAGTGATAAGATCTCAGCAACAGACCTTTTTATCTCAGCTTCCGATGTAGCAAAAAAAAAAAAAAGCATCCATCCGGTATTATGCAAATATTTCCACATGGTTATGCAAATACAACACCAAGATGATAAGTGAAGAGGATTCAAGAAGTACTTGAGGCCTCTAGTTGTCACATCAATCATTGGACATCTCTGTCATCATCTCAGATATCAGGAATGCAATCCTCTGATAGTAATAATTATTTTATCATTTCCCTGTAATATGACAAACTTATCAGTATTTTGAACAGTACTAAGCCACCCTTTTGAACTTTTTGGTTGTCAGACTTTTCTAGGTGTAGAAGTGGTAGGAAATTTCAAGCAGATAATATTCCAAAGCCATTCTTTTGAATTGTTTGCTTTTCAGACTTTTCTAGGTGTAGAAGTGGCAAAAAATTTCAAAATTTTTAAGAAAAAGTCTGCCATTTTTATTTATTTATTTTTTGTCCTGTGGACTTGTGTAGTAATCTGGACCTTAGACTTACCAGCATTTTAAAGAGTAAAGCTAAGCCACCTTTTTGAATTTTTGGTTTTCAGACTTTTTAGGTGTAGAAGCTGTGGAAAGAATCAAGCAGACAATATTCCAAAGCCTCCATTTGATTTTTTGAACTTTTCTAGTTCGGACCTTAAGACCTATCCGCATTTTGAACAGTAAAGCTAAGCCACCCTTTTGAATTATTTGATTTTCAGACTTTTCTAGGTGTAGCAGTTTTTTAAAAAAAATCAAGCATACAACATTACAAAGCCACCATTTTGATTATTTTGGTTTTTGGACTTTGCTAGGTAACCAGACTTTATGACCTATCAGCATGCCAATTTTCAGATCTGTAGGTCATTTAGAAGTGGTCGAACAATTCACAAAAAATTCAACAACATTCCAAAGCCGTCATTTTTAGCACGTCTTTTGTAAAAAAAGAACGTGCTTCTGTTATCGGTTTGTCCGTCCGTACCCATGATATCTCTGCAACTATTAGTCCGATTTGAAAAATTCTTTTTGCGTTGGGAAGCTTGAAATATGCAAATGATGATCCTTCATTCCGTTTTTTTTTTTTTTTTACGATGTACAATTTCGCCGGTAGAGGGCGTAAATGCAGATGATGTCGAATTCAAAAATACGTTTTATTCCACATATTTGCTTCTAAACATCCGATTGAAAATTTTGTTTATCTTTTGATTCCATTTATATCAAAGAATATTTTAGATATAGTTAATTTTTCAAATTACGCATAGATTTTCCGCTAGGGGGCGTAAAAGTAAATTACCTTTTCCTCGATAACTCTTCTTCTAAAACTCCGATTTGAAAATTTTTTTCTTCAGCGGATACATCTCCTGAGGGAAAATATTTTGCATATAATTTCAAATTTTGGGTAAAGAATACTTTGGCCACCAGGGGGCGTAAGTGTTAATTTTTGCTTCTGATGTATTTGCCATAAAATCGGAGCTTATAAAATATTGATTGAAAAGATCATTTCGTGGAGTGATGCCACTCACATCGATAAACCTTTTCGGAATATTTTCTTCTTAAAATATTACACAGTTTCTCCGCCAGGGGCGTAGATGTACATCTTATTTTTGTCAATATCTCTACTTCTAGGTGTCTGATTTGAAAAACTCCTTCTTTGTTGGATAGTGTTTTCCGTGTGACATGTTTTTCATATAATTTCAAAATTTTCAAGTAATTCATAGACTTCCCTGTAGGGGGCATAACAGTAAATTGTGTTTCCCCCTGTATCTCTTCTTCTAAATCTCTGATTTGAAAAATTCTTCCTGCACCGGATACAGCTCCTGATGGGAAATCGTTTGCACATAATTTCTATTTTTGTAAAAAAAATAGTTTGGCCACCAGGGGGCATAAATCTTAATTTCTGCTTCTGTTGTATTTGCAGCAAAAAATCATGTTCTAAATTCTCGATTGAAAAAAACGTCATTTGTTGACCGATACTACTCATGTCGACAAATCTTTTAGAAACGTTTTCTTCTTAAACTAGTGCATGGTTTCTACGCCAGGGGGCGTAGATGTATATCTTATTTTTGTCAATATCACTACTTCTAGGATTCCGATTTGAAAAATTCCTTCTTTGTTGGATAGTGTTTCTAGTGTGTGACATGTGGTTCATATAATTTCAAAATTTTCAAGTAATTCATAGACTTTCTGCTAAGGATCGTAAATGTAAATTGCGTTTCCCAATATATCTCTGCTTCTAAATCTCCGATTTGAAAAATTCTTTCTGCACCACATACAGCTCCTGATGGGAAATCGTTTGCACATATTTTCTAATTTTTGCAAGAAATGGTTTGGCCACCAGGTGGCGTAAGTCTTGATTTCCGCTGTTGTATTTGCAGCAAAATATGAGCTTCTAAAATCTCGATTGCAAAAAAAGTCTTGTTGACCGATACTACTCCTCATGTCGACAAACCTCTTAAGAAAATTTTCTTCTTGAAAAAATGCTTAGTTTCTACGCCAGGGGGCGTAGATGTATATCTTATTTTTTTCAATATCTCTACTTCTAAGAGTACGATTTGAAAAATTCCTTCTTTGTTGGATAGTGTTTCCGATGCGAAATGTTTTTCCTATAAATTCAAAATTTTCAAGTAAATTATAGACTTTCCACTAGGGGGCACAAAGGTAAATTGCGCTTTTCCGCGTTATTTCTGCTCCTAAAGATCTGATTTGAAAAATTCTTCCTGTATCACATACAAGACCTGATGGAAAATATTTTTCACATAATTTCTAATGTTTGGTAAAGAATGGTTTAGCCACCAGGGGTCATAAGTGTTAATTTCTGCTTCTGAAGTATTTGTTGCAAAATCTGGGCTCCTGAAAACTCGACTAAATTTTTTTTACCTTTTGAGAATACTTTCTTCCTAAAATAATGCATGGTTTCCCCCACCAGAGGACATAAAGTTACATCTTATTTTTGTCGATATCTCTGTTTCTAAGAGTTCGTAAGCTCACGATTTCGTTTACTGCAATATCTGAGGGATTAAAAACCCAATTGAAAATCTTCTCTTTTTCGTCAGATCTATTGTTTTCCATACCGGTCCGGTTCCATTGACTTTGAGTAGTTTTGATAAATTTAATTTGCGTCAGAACGGATTCAAAAGACGTGCTTATTACACCGAAAATTCGGTGTCATCTTTCTTGGTATTTTATGTGGTTTACGGAATTCTCTAGGTATACGAACCTTAAGGTCTATCAGTATGCTAATTTTCAGATCTCTAGATCATTAAAAAGTGGTCAAACAATTCACTAAAAATTATAGCAGGCAGTGTTCCAAAGCTGCTGTTCTTTTTTTTTTTTTTTTTTTTTTTTTTTTTTGTACTTTTCTAAGTATACAGACCTTAAGATCTATCAGCATACCAATTTTTAGATCTCTAGGTAATTTAGAAGTGGTTGAACAATTCACATGCAGAAACACTCATGGTTTTCTGATATTCCTTTATATATGTAGATACTTTCTGCTTTGCTGATTCTATTTTTAAATTCCTTATCAAGCTTCCTAGTCTCAAATAATTAAATCTTACATGTTCTAGTCCCTTTCTCTGTAGTACACATTAACATTTAGGGTTTGAAATGAACCATTTATTTGTATTCAAATATTTGAGAATCCAAATAAATTTTCCATCGCTAGTCCTGTTCAGCTGATTAATGTTACATCACAGGATGCCCCTGCTTAGAAATGAGCTCTTGTGAGTTTTCATCAGTATATATCACACTGAAAATACTACAGCTATCTACTTCACTATCTGTTATTAAGTGGCTTTAGTTAATCATAATCAGATCATGCACATAAATAAAAACTAAAATAGTAATGGCATATATTTCTGTAGTACCCCACAGTTGTTCCCAAATCATTTGCCAGGTCTTCACTATATTCTTTCTGTTACAACACCCCTTGAGTGGTAAACTGATTTCATCTTATCTTTCAATCTGTGGTATTTTAATTCACTGAAAAGTTGTTCCTTGGTATCTTCTCAAAAGTGTTTTCAAAATAAATGAAAACTGTATCATCATCTCACACATTTTTATACAAGTTGTTTTGCTGATCTGCTTTTTGTAATCCTTTTTTTTTTAAAGGTGAAACAACACCAGATCATCTATAGTTTGTTCTTGTATGTTGTAGAAATAAAATAATGTTAATCTAAAAACATCCTATGCTTTAGCTTTTAGAAATCACAACTATTCCTCTACTGTGAAGTAAATTAGTCTGCTGCAATCCTTAGAGCATACATGAACTTAAATTTCTTTAAAGCTGTTTTAATGAACTGAGGTTGTACTTGGTTATTGATGAATTTTTCAGTTAAATTTTCAGTGTTTCTGTTAAAATGATTCAGGTGAGAACAAACATTTCTTAAAAATTCTTAAGATTTGAGCTATAAATTTCTTTTCTATTACTTCTATAAAAAATATTACTGTTCTTCACATTCATCGTATTTGATTCCTTACATAACATGTGTGAACCAACCCAGCCTATATTCATCTGTGAATGTTGTTACTTTTCTGAGTTAGGCTTAAACTCTACCTGTTACTTATAGAATTAACTACTGACACCATGCATGCACAAGTCTTGGAAGCAAGGCTATTCTACTCTCTCTTTAGATGGGTCTTATTTTTTTATTTTGAGTTACTAGATCCAAGGAAACTTACTAGATCCAAGGAAACAGTAATCAAATAGAACTTCCAAAACTTGGATACATATTGCAAAGGTGGTGCTCCTCAGTGTTTCAGTTTTTGCTGAGGAAAGATAATTAGATAATTTTTGACAACAAAACTCTGAGTAACTTGTACAAAATTCTAGCGGATAATGCTTGCCTTGGCATTCCTTTCTAGCAATGGGAACATTTCACGCACGTGTTTTCCGGTCATCGTTGATGTTATTGTCCTAAAGTCCGTTGTATGCGATGACTGGCTTTACTTCTCACACTTTTCGCTGGGTATACTCATTGGATCTTTGCCTTAGGATTCCAAAACACATCAATTTTTACCGTTCTTTATACTCAGAAATTTTCGCCCATCCTCTGGTATTCTCAGGAGCGTGGCGACTTTACCACCGACGTTCGTGGTTAACTTCGCGCTAATGGAGTCCGATACTCCTTGTTGCCATTCGTCGGATATACTTTCCTGGATATATTTCGTTATCAAGCCCGGCTGGCGCGATCTATGTTTCATTAAAACACTTTTTTTATTATTTTTTTATTTATTTTCTTCTTCCTATCCTGGTTTTCTTGTCTTTTTTTTTACTGTTTTTTTTTTTTTTTTTTTTTTTTTTGTCTTATTAGTTCTTTCCACAGGCCCGATAATGTGCTAGGGTCGTTCTGGTTACATACCCTTGCTTTATTTTTATAGATTAATATTGCTTCTTCCCTCCTCATTTGCCTTTCCGATTTTTTATTCTTTTTAGCATTTTAATTTCATCGAATTTTGGGAAAGTCCGGTTTTCCATGCAGAATTGCACTAAAGCAGTTTTGGCTTCCTTTTTTTGCCAATTAGATATGTGTTGTTTAAGTCTTTTTAATCTGTTTTTCGTACTTCCAATGTACGATATTGTGTATGTGTGCAATATTCCAATTGCACACATACCCCCAATATCGTACATTGGAAGTACGAAAAACAGATTAAAAAAAAAAGACTTAAACATTGCACACATACCCCCAATATCGTACATTGGAAGTACGAAAAACAGATTAAAAAAAAGACTTAAACAACACATATCTAATTGGCAAAAAAAAAGGAAGCCAAAACTGCTTTAGTGCAATTCTGCATGGAAAACCGGACTTTCCCAAAATTCAATGAAATTAAAATGCTAAAAAAGAATAAAAAATCGGAAAGGCAAATGAGGAGGGAAGAAGCAATATTAATCTATAAAAATAAAGCAAGGGTATGTAACCAGAACGACCCTAGCACATTATCGGGCCTGTGGAAAGAACTAATAAGACAAAAAAAACAACAACAAAAGTAAAACAGTAAAAAAAGACAAGAAAACCAGGATAGGAGAAGAAAAATAAATTAAAAAAAAAAAAAAAAAAGTGTTTTAATGAAACATAGATCGCGCCAGCCGGTCTTGATAACGAAATATATCCAGGAAAGTATATCCGACGAATGGCAACAAGGAGTATCGGACTCCATTAGCGCGAAGTTAACCACGAACATCGGTGGTAAAGTCGCCACGCTCCTGAGAATACCCAGAGGATGGGCGAAAATTTCGAGTATAAAGAACGGTAAAAATTGATGTGTTTTGGAATCCTAAGGCAAAGATCCAATGAGTATACCCAGCGAAAAGTGTGAGAAGTAAAGCCAGTCATCGCATACAACGGACTTTAGGACAATAACATCAACGAAGACCGGAAAACACGTGCGTGAAATGTTCCCATCGCTAGAAAGGAATGCCAAGGTAAGCATTATCCGCTAGAATTTTGTACAAGTTACTTTGAAATATCGCACATAAAAGAGAATAGTAGAATGATTAGAGCTATATAATAGTCAGAATTAGAACTACTAATTGGAAAACTCGGAGTAATATATTTTTACTCTAATTTAATAAATTAACATTTGAAACTGTCTGAATAATTTAGAACCATGGATTTTGGTTTCATAATTCATGACACCAAAACCAAAGATTACCTCTTCTGGAACATTGCCAGTTTTTGGAGCATTCCAAATACCAGGAATGCCTGATAAAAGGTCTCATACTGCATTGATTTTTTCTATTTTAGAAGAAGAATTTTGTACACTTTCAGAGACCTGGTTACACACATATCTAGAATTGAACTTACTGTCTTCTAAACAGTGGGCAACAGTCTCTTTACAGAAAAAAACATCTGCAGTTTTCTCTTAAACTGTCACGAGGAAGTTGCTCATGTGACTCCACAAAGGCCCCTATGAAAGTGTGTTGTGTGACCTGCTTTCAAGGTTTTCACTTCACTGTGTACATTTTCTGTTTCTGGTTATATGTTAACGGTTCACCCATGAAATATATGGTGCTGTCACAATTTTTTTTTTTTTATGAATGCTATATAACAACCATAAGAGTGCAAAAGAAATTCAAATATTTAACTTTGAGAGAGTTGCTGTTTTAGAACATTTGTATAAGTTACCAAAAGTGAGTGAACATAATGCAACAGGTTCAATCAAAAATTTCCTTGTCTCTTTTGAAGAAAATTTTATACAATCAAGGTGTCAAAGAATGGGCAGCAAAACAGAATGAAGACCTGAACTATTTTGCTAAGGTTTGTAAACATGTAGGTAAACTGTCCAATGATCCATGAGAAAACAGGGAATTTAAATATGAACATGAGAAAAGACAATTCTGTTTTGGTTTAATTGTTCAGAAGTGTTAGAACGCATTGTTCACAGATGCACTCATTGTTTGCAAAAGAATGATTTCTTGGCAGCAGGAACCAGGATTAAGGGAGAACAGCTAAAAGTTATTACAGGTTATTTTCTTGATTGTGTACAATGGAGGTGAAATTGGGCTTTTACCCAAACATATTTTTTCACAAATGTGATTGCACTAGGTTGCGTAACTTCAAGAAATGTGTGACAGTCTTACATTGTGTAAGTATGTCTGGTAAAAAAAAGGCTTTATTGATAAGATTGAACAATAACTCACTGTATTTTAGCGGCATCCCAAGTAGCACATGACGTTTAAAAGACGTCGCATTTCGGTTGCAAAAGTTAATATTTGGTCTTCCGTACAATGACTACGTTTGATAAACGTTTGTTAAATGTTACATCCATTACTGTTGCGATTTTGTCACATTCATTACGTTTGCTAAACGTTGCATTTTCGTCATGTTAGCAAGGTCACAGCTAATCTTTGGCGTGACATTACATTTAGGCAAAAAGAACAAAATTATACTGTTGATAAAACAGTAAGCTTGTGTATAATTGATAAAGATTATTGAATTCCTCCTTTTTTTTTTTTTTTTTTTTTTTTTTTTTGCTTATACGACTAGAAGATTTTATTCCATTGGTTTTAAAGCAGCTTCTGGTCTGCGGCTGCGTCGTTCTCTAACTTGCTGTTACGTCACTTGTACTACGGACGGTGAGTTATGGCAAGGCTGAACTCGATCGTCCAGAGCTGCATGCCTAATCGATGGATTTTATCATTCTTAAAAGGTAAGTTCTTTTCCTGTTTCAATTCATAGGCTTCGATTTCAAAAACAATTCATGTATTCGCTTCGTAACTCGTGGAGATTCCTGTAACACGTGAAGACATTCATGTATTCGTTTCGTAACATATGAAGACATTCATGTATTCGTTTCGTAACACGTGGAGGTAGGCTTAACACGTGAACACATTCATGTATTTTCTTAACAGGTATATATATCATCGACTGCATTTTAAACTAGGAGTAGTAAAGAATTTGTTAGATTTTCGGATCTAAACACAGCTGATTCGTTTTTAATTTTGTATTTTCGTGAAAGAGTAACAAAAATATATTTCAAGGAAACGAAATTTTAGACCTTTTCATTTTTATGAGCTACTGAATATTTGGTTAGATTTTTAAATAAGAAATGCAACTGGTTGTAAAAGAAATTCTAATTCTTCAAATGTTTAGAGAGTATTGAATTTATACCTAATTACTCAAATGTGCTTCCGTGTAGCAAACATTGTTACAAACGCAGCTTATTGGTATGTTAGTTATAAAGGATACTCTATATTACCGTTATCATATATTAGATCAGCATTTCTTAGGGCTCATTCAACCAGTTTTTTTGCAAGAAATATATTGTGTGTAGAGTAACAAACGGAATAAGCTGTTGGAGAGATACTTATTAAATCCAGAAAGCTTCAAGGTTGAAAAAAATTCAAAACCCACCCTGTACAGTCCTGTGGCCAAGAAGTATATTGTCAGTCACAATTCAAAGTCTACGTAAGGCACGCAAAAATTTAACTTTTTTTTTTTTTTTTTTTTTTTTTTTTTGAAAATGCACGTTTTATACCAGATGTGAATTAAGCTTACTGAAATCATAATGTATCTGTATCCAAATGGAATATATACAAATATCCAATGCAACATTTTGTTAGACTGTGGGAGTACACACTTACATTCAAATGTGCCCATCTCCCCTTCCACATATCAGAGTTGTGCCTATCAAATAATGAAGCAGAGGAATGCTATTTAACCTGTCACAGGCAAGGTGGCCAGTTGCTTTGCTTTTCCAGTTACAGTTTACTAAATTTTTGTTCAAATTTCAGGAAATCAGGGGTGGGAGTAGTTGGAAGCAGAGTTGTATAAAAATAAAATGTATCTGTGAACACAACTATTGAAACAAAACTTGCTGCAAACCCGCATATCACGATGACAATATAAGATAATTTAAAGAAACAATAAAAAAATAATTATTAGGACATTACAAATTCCGATGACTGCAAAATACAATTGAATATGTGTGTGAAATTGACCTTTATGGCAAAATATTGGATTATGAACCTCATAAAAACAAGAGAATTAAAAGAAACATTTTATACCCAGAAAACAGTTCCATTAATGAACCTTTAAAAATTATAAATAGTATTTTCAACAGCTTAGTTAAAAAATTACTGTGCTGCCCCCGGTAGCGCAGTGGTCTAAGCGATGGCCTCTGATCATTCGTCCGAACGGGGTCCGGGTTCGAATCTCGGTGAGGCATGGATGTTGTGTTTGTCTTACAGCACTGGCTCCTCCCTTCCCTGGAACCAGTGACCCTAAATTAGGGACGGGCGACTGCTTATAGCCCATTGAGTTGCTCACGGTGGTCGTTAAACCTCCAATAAAAAAAATACTGTCGACTTACAAATTACTTAAGGAAAAGATTTTAATTTAATAACTAGTTGCTGCAAGAGGAACCTGGCAATAAAATTTAAATTCCTTCTGTGTAAAGGAAACTTTTGATACAGTTCCTATGTACTGAGAAACAGGCCTTGATAAAATCTAGAGGCCACAAATGTCCAAATGTGCCCATATTGGCAAAATCTGCTAATAATTTGAAAACTATCGGCGTGCGCACATACTTTTGCATTCTACTACTTTGGTTGGAAGTATAGTTTTATGAGGATTTTTTTCTAATTTGAATTAATTTTCTCTCAATATTATTTTTGAACACATATCATTGCTCCTTTGTTTCTGTAATGCTTCAAAACCATCTTGATAGCTGTTTACTTTTGGTGCTACTGGTTTTGAATTTAATGTTCACTTTGAATTTTGTAGCTGTTTGTTCCCAAATGGCAAGAGTAATAGACCAATTTTTGTATTTGCTAGTTGAGTCTGTATCTTCAGATTTCTCTGAATGAATAATCTTTTCTAAGCAATTAAATTAGAGAGCCACAAACCAATATTTCTATTCACTGTCGGATTAATACTTTTCCGATTAGGCCAGTGCTTCCTAATTAGCCTTTCTCTGAATTATGGATCTCTTCTATTATCAGGTCGTTAAGGGCAACAAATTAAAGGCTGGATCACGTAGCTATGCTGTGTAGAAAAGCCGTACAAACTGTCAGTTTGATTGTACACATTTTTTTTCAGCAATGTATGTATGTATAGTATTAAAAGAAATCCGTCTTGTTGCACGATGATATTTATTCAGCTAAAAAATGAAATCTATATACAGTTTAAAAACACATGAGCACTTTCGGTGTCACATTGACACCTTCATCAGATGTAACTTCACCATGTGGCTACATGCTGGTCTTAAGTACGTGGAGTAGATGCATCATGGGAAAGGTAATGTCAATGTCACATGATATACCAGATAACAAGACAATCAAAAAAAGGCATAGTTAGCCAATGATCACTTAACAGAAGCAATTGCTATTGTGCTGTCCTTCCCAACAAGATTGCTCCAAGGTTCAGGTAAAACATAAGGATAATAGTCATTACAGCAACTTGTATTATAAGCCGAAATATAGAAGCTTTCTGCAAATAACAAGGAATGAACAGAGTTAGGTGTGTTTATGATTTTAGCGTTGTCCCAGTCTGGGATGGAATTTCCAGCACTTATGGTTCTTGCAAAAGAGGTGCTTTGGTGATTCATTTTTAGATCATATCTGTGTTCATTTAATCTCAAATCCAAATTTCTTTTGGTAGAACCCACATAATGATTGTTTAGTTCACCAGAGATAGTGTCAAGCATAGGAATAACATACACACCCCATTTTTTCCCTTTGTCAATTTTGTCACGATCATTGCGGATAATGGTATATAGATTGCATGATCGTATTCCAAATTGTATTTTATGACGAGAACATATGTTGGTAAGGAGGTTTACAATATGTGGATTAAAATCAACAGATCCAACATACTTTTTAGGCACTTGCTCACTAATTAAAGCAGTTGACATAGAAAACCGTACTTTATTGTGCACTCCCCTAACAACGTTGTCCGGGTAACCATGATTTTTAGCGAGGGATGATATCCATTGTAGTTCTTGAGCTCTGGCGAAATGGCTAGAAGAATGTGAATATGCTCTTCTAAATAGGAAGTGCAGAGCAGAAATTTTATGCTGAAAAATGTGAGCAGAATTGTATGGAATTAGAGTGGGTGTGGAAGTAGGTTTTCGATAAACGGCAAAAGACAGGGAATTGTCAGAAGGGGTACGAGTAATTTGAAAGTCAAGATAAGGTAAGACGAAATTATTTTCAAGTTCTATCGTGAGTTTGATGGAGGGGTATTGAGCAGACATAGCGTTGACAAACTGCTGTAACTGATTTATGGTATATGGCCAAATTACCATGATGTCATCAACGTAACGGATATAGAGACTAGGTTTTTGTGGGAATTCTTGTATGACTTTATTTTCAATATGCTGTAGAAGAATTTCTGCTAAGACTGCGGATAAAGGTGAACCCATGGCTGTCCCGTCGGTTTGTTGGTAAAATATGTTCTGAAATTTGAAAAATGAACGCTTTTTAATGAGATGAAGAGCATTCATTATGAAAGCAATATCATTGGCAGGAATGTCAGAATCAATGAGCAAAGCCTGAATCAACTGAAATGTAGCTTCCATAGGTACATTCGTGTATAACGAAACTACATCTAGGGACGCCAAAAAATAGGAATTTGGTAGTGGCTGAATTAACTTTAACCTATCAATAGCTTGTGTGGTGCTCTTTATTGAGTAGGAAGAATTCACTGTAAATTTGGTGAGATAACTTGCCAAAGCTTTTTCCAAAGGTCGGGTGGGGGCAATGTAACCTGATACAAGAGGGCGAATAGGGTACCCTTCCTTGTGTAGTTTTAATCTACCAAATAAATCAGGCACATGGCAGCCGGGGGGTGGATTGAAGGCTTTTGAAAAGGAGTCCGGAGGAGCTGAAGAGTTCTTAAGGCGGCTTAAAACACTAACAGTAGCCTTAGTGGGGTCTCGTTTCACTATTACATGAGGGATACTAGAAATGGCATTGAGCATTTTTTTAATATAATCACTTTGATTTAAGAGTACAACTTGACTAGTTTTATCAGCTAAAAGAATGGCAATATCTGGGTCCTTTTTCAATTCAATCAGCTGCTGCATTTCCTCATGAAGCTGGCATTCTTCGGTGGTTTTACACCGTCGTGGATTGTGTTTGTGAAGAGACCTTGCGATTTTCATTCTTGCGAAGTTCCTATCTTCTATTGGAAGTGAATATAGAATTTTTTCAATTTGCGGAACTGTTTTGTATGTATGTATATATATATATACTGGTCACAAAAAGTTAGGGATATTGCATGAAGTGAAGCCACGTAACATAAACGCCAGAGTGTGTTTGCAAAAACAATTCAATGGGCAATTTCTGCTCACAACAAGTAGTACCACAATATAGACAAAAGTGTATATTCAGAGAATGTCCAAACCTCTGGATTTCAGTATCCAGTAACACTATACCTATGTGTCGAAGAACGTCTTGACACCTACGAAGCATACTTGCAGTGACATTATTGATTAGTGTTTGGTGCAGTTAGTCCCACATTAGTCAACACATTAGAGGTCTGCCAGTATACTGGGGTATGGAATGCGGTTATCTAAACGTTGCTGTATAGATTCCCAAATTTTCTTAGTAGTACTAAGGTCAGACCTGAGGTAGCTGTAAGGATTCGATCTTGTGGTTTTCCAGCCAGGGCCGGTCCAAGGGGTAGGTAGGCCAGGTGGTAAATGTGTAAATTAGCGTCCTAAATTATTTTGTTGAAAAAATTTTAGTACCTGGAAAAAGTGTGATGTACAGATTTTAGTGTATGGAAATTAATGTCAAATGGTGCAAAAATTGCATATTTTAAATGTGTTTTAAAGATATTTTTTTTTCGTAATATTGACCTGTGAGTCTGACGCTGTGAAGAGAAGCTGCGGTAGGCCTAATGTATTGCTCCGGCAAAGAATGTGAAGCTTTGGTCCTTTAAAAGGAAGGTTTCTTGCTGTACCAAAATGATGGGTGGAAGAGTACAAGAGAAAGAGGTTATGTTGTTGGCAGGAGAGCAATAAATGTAGTGATACGCTACAGAAAATAGGTCCACAGCATCCACCCTTTATTTTGTTGTATCCTGTATGTTGTTGGCAGGAAAACCTGAGAAAAAAACTCTTCGATTTGCAAAAGATATGTATGAGTAAGATAGAAACTGACCTGCGAACAAGCTATTAACACAGGAGAACCAAAAGTGCAGTGACACAGCAAATCAGCTATGAATGGAAGCTGTTCAAACCAGAACCAAAAGTTATAGTTCCCCAGTTTCCTATACAGCATAGAAAAGCATGTTAGTACTTTCTATTTTGAATCAAGGAATCTTATGCGAAAGAACAAAAAATTTCTCAACATTGCTTTAAAAACAATGACAAAACATGAACAAACTATATTGTGTAGCGTATGAGTATAACACGGCTCACTCTCGTGGTAACAAAATACGCGCTTGGACTTGTAGTCGTCCGCGCCTCAATTAAACGCTGCAGCGAATCTTCCTTTCAATGAAGCAAAGCTTCACATTGTCGCCGTAGCGATGCACAGAGTCACACAATATAGACGTACGCCATACGTAGATAGTTTGCAAATTATTAGCAGATTTTGCAGATAGTTTTTGCTTGTAGATTAAAAAAATAAAAATGTTATTACAGCAATTAAAAAACTTAAGGTTTTACTAAGATTAATATATTTAATTCTATCTTAACATGAGAATGTTCAACTATTTTTCACACCTTCCGATAGTTATTTTGTTTTTGCAGAAGTTTCTGGCCTCTTGATTTTATCAAGGCCTGTTCTCAATATATAGGAACTGTAACAAAAGTTCCATTTACACAGAAAGATTTTTTTTATTTTATTGCCAGGTTACTCTTGCAGTTGCCAGTTATTAAAATAAAATATTTTCCTTATATATTTTATAAGTACTATTTTTGAATTAAGTTGTTAAAGATGCTATATATAATTTTTGAAGGTTCATTAACAGAACTGCTTTTCTTGATATAAGAATTAGTCTCTTGTTTTTATGAGGTTCATAGTCCAAAAATTTTTAAGTTTTGGCCTTAAGGTCCATTTTACACACATTTTTGCGGATTCAGTCGTAATGTCCTTTTGCCCTCTCTGGAATCTGTAATGTTCTAATAATTATTTACTGTTATATTAATTTTTCTTTAAATTATCTCGTTCCATTGTTATCGTGATTTGCGGGTTTGCAGCAAGTTTTCTGTTTCAATGGTTGTGTATGCAGTCACATTTTATTTGAATGCACCTGTGGCGATGCATTAGGCCTACCGCAGCGTCTCTTCACAGCATCACACTCACAGTTCAATATTATGATAGAAAATCTTTAAAACACATTTAAAATATGAAATTTCTGCACCATTTGCCATTAATTTCCGTACTCTAAAATCTTTACGTCACACTTTTTCGAGGTACTGACATTTTGCCGACGAAATAATTTAGGACGCTAATATACATATTTACCGGCCAGGTAGGCAGCCACCAAATGGAAGGAATGCCCATAAATTTTCTTACATAGTAAAATTATCCGCTAACTTTTTTCTTTTATGAGCTAGTCTGTATTTGCTACAAAAATGAAAGCTGAATACTCCTTTGTTGTTTCTCTGGCACATGCAGAGTTCCTATATATATACCACCAACAACAAGAAGCATTTTCAATTCTTGTGCGGTTTTTTTTCTGAGAATTCTTCTCTGCTGCTTTTTTACGCATTTGGGTTTTCATGGATGGGGGGGGGGGGGATGAACCTTTTTTTTTTTTTTTTGTTCGTTCCCCTGATGTTTGTTGACATTTTTATATACACTGAGTGGCCACTTTATTATGACTACCTGACAGTTTTGAGCAAATGAGCTATGGCTGCACGCTGTTGCCGCCAGAGGGTGAGGCTAGTATATAGTATAAAAAGGGAAAGCTTAGTGCTTGCGACAGTAGAAGTGATTTTTGGGTGACGAGATGGGTAAAAAATGCAATTTGACGGACTTTCAACTTGGGACGATTGTAAGAGCTCGGAGCCATGGAGCGAGTATCACTGAAACCGCCGCATTCATGAAATGTTCCAGAGCCACTGTTTTTAAAGTGTTTAAAGACTGGACTGTCAGCCAAAAAACTGGGTCTCTACGTGCAACGTGTGGTCGTCATCGACTAGTGACAGCTCGGGTGGACCAGAGTGTCCAGACTGGTAATAGGCAACAGTGCAGCAATTACAGACCATCTTAATCAAGGATCCCTCAAATGATCTGTGCACGCACTGTTCGCCGTACACGGCACGGATGGGATATGGCAGAAGGAGGCCTGTTCGAACACCTTTGCTGTCTGCAGTTAACAAGAGAAAATGTCCCCACTTCGCACAGGAGCATAAGGATTGGACAGTCGATAATTGGAAAAAAATTATTTGGTCCGATGAATCACGTTTTCAGTTGCACCATGCCTATGGCCGAGTGAAAATTTGGCGGAAACAGCACGAAAGCATGGACCCCAAATGCATTGCTACAACCCTTCAAGCTGGTGGAGGCAACGTTATGGTTTGGGGAATGTTTTTCTGGCATGATTTGGGCCCTTTAATTCATGTTGATCAACGTCTGACTGGCACATCATATCTAAACATCGTTGCAGACCAAGTACATCCTGTCATGTGGATGGTTTATCCCAATGGCGATGGCTACTTTCAACGAGATAATGCGTCTTGCCATAGTGCTCGTATTGTACAGGATTGGTTTCAGGAAAATGCCGGTTAGTTTACTTTGCTTAGCTGGCCCCCACAATCTCCAGATCTCAACCCCATTGAGAATTTGTGGGATGAAGTTGAACAAGCCATCAAACAGCTGGATACACAACCCTGCAATTTCACACTCCTGGAAAGTGCTATTCATCAAGCATGGTCTTAGATTCCAAAAACCACCTATCAACATCTCGTGGAGTCCATGCCACGAAGAATCTACATCGACGCAGTATTAAAGGCAAAAGATGGCCCAACGAAGTACTGAGGGGTGGTAATAATAAAGTGGCAACTCAGTGTATAACAATAAGGCTTGAGTGACAAGCCTTATTGTTATGTACATCTTGGAAATAAATCCCAAATTCCCACAGCCTAGGGTAAAGCGGAAAAAAACACTTTTTACTATGAAAACTGCAACAAAGCTCCTACAGATTGCGAACCATATATAAATCAATGGTTTTCTATCCACTCATTGATAGCGCATTGTTTGCCATTCAGGAAAGATTTACTCAGTTGCAAAAACTTTTCAACGCTTCGGGTTTCCTTTATAATTTGAAGAAATTGCCTGACAGGGGATTCTTTAAAAGAAAAGTGTATTCAGTTAGAAAAATTCCTTAAGGATGCTAGCAGTGAAGAAAAGAGATATATCGATGGGGAGCAACTGTTTGAAGAGCTGAGGCATTTGCAAGCACTTATGAGCAAATGCAGCTCAGCTATACAATAGAAGCTCTAAACTTCATATTCCAGTATGATATGGTTCATTGTTATCCCAATAGTAGGATTTGCTTTCGAATATTGCAATTCCTGTCTGTAGAAAGCGGGAAAAGAAGTTTTAATAAATTAAAGCTGATAAAGACTTTTTTGAGATCTACAACGATGCAGGAACAGCTATCGGCTTTATTTATCATTTCTATCAAACGATATTGCACCAAAAAAAAAAAATTCTGAAGCAAAGAGGTTTTTGCAAAGTAAAGCCAGACATGAAAGTTTCATGTAAATAACACAAACAACTATGTATGATTCAGTCATTTTGTGAGTAAAATTATCATTATTATATTGGACTATTTATTTGTAGCATAGCATATAATAGTGAGTTAGTGACATATCTACTGAGCATGCGAAGTTGAGATTAGAGCTTTTGGGTCCATACTGCAAAAAAAAAAAAAAAAAAAAAAAAAAGATGGGGGGGGGGATCAAAGGAGTCTTTCTGGCTGTCGGAAAAAAAAAACAGAAAAAGTTGAATGCCATGATGACAGCACTTTCAATAGGTTTCATCAGTGGTTTAGCTTTTTTCTCTTCCTTTTTTTTTTTTTTTAATTTTCATTCCAGTTAATTGTAACTGCAGCTTGTGCTCATTTTGGCTTTTCACTTTACTAGTAACTTGTTTTTCAGTGTTTACTTCCCTTTTTGTTTCTTCTTGCTTGATTCTTAATATATATAAAGATAAATTAAAATTTGGAGGTATATCATAATAAAATTCTATGAACATAATTTACCAGCACTAATTAGGGCAAACTTTTGAATGTGATTTACATTAAGAAATAATAGGGCATTCAAAACAGTTGAATTATATAAAGAAATTGCATAAATGATTTTTTTTCTTTTTAAATTTTACTCAGGTTTGATTATTCATGGCTCTAGTTAGGAAAATTAGGGATGTTATGCAAAACACAGGTGAGTGTAAATTAAGTACAACCTCCTGTAGCTTTAAAACTTGAGCTTATATCCCTCAGATCAGTATTTCCCCTCCTACCAGTAGATCTCTCTGTAGAGTACAACTGGATCACCCAGTGAAAGTAAACCAAGTTGGTGACTTCACCAAGTTGGTAAATATAATATTAGTGGAATTAAAGGATTAAACCATGTGTGAAATTATAGAATAAATAAGCAACATTTATTCACAATTAAATAATTTATTTTAAGATCTATAGTTTTGTTGAGCCTTTAGCTCGGCTTCATCAGGACAAAGGGAGCATAAACATTCATATGTGACATCATCAGGTAGTTGATGATCATGGATTTTGGTGAATTGTCTCCATGCAATTGAAAGAAATCGAGTAGGTGTCATGTTGTTGACAAGTCATAAAGAAAAGTCATGGAAACAAATTGGTGTTTTCTACTCATGTATATCGTGCAGTACATCTATGCGTTACAGAGGATTCCTTGCAGAAAAAGCTAGATTTTTGCCACCGCAGTGGTCTTAAGCACTGGCTTATGACTGTTCGGTTCTTCCAAGTGGGTTGAGTTCGAATCCCGGTGAGGCATGGATGTTGTGTTTGTCTTACGGCACTGGGTCTCTTCCTTCTCTGGAACCAGTGACCCTAAATTAGGGACAGGCGACTGCTTATAGCCCATTGAGTTGCTCACCATGGTCAGTAAACACAAAAACAAAAAAATAAAAAAAAGTTTGATTTTTTTCTTTTAAAGAAATTGTGGCACACACAGGATATGGATTGTCCTTTTGTTGTAGACAAAGCTGTCCAGAAATTTAGGAACTTTCAAATGTTTAAATTTCAAAGTTATTTTGAAATCTATAAACAAGGCAAATTTTTGTGGATCAAAAGACTACGTTGAAGACATAACTGGGGAATTTATCACATCGCTTGTGAATGTGGACTTTCATGTATAGGACAGATCCGTAGGGCTTCGTGTGAAGGAACACATGACTTACGTATGGAACTGAAGAAGTCATCTATAGCCCAACATTGTAATCATGAAAATAACCAGATTTTTTTTTAAATGCTACGCTTATTGATAAACCTGATTTGACTATCAAGCTTAATTTATTAGAAGCTTTCCACATCTAGTGCAACTGCTCATGGCTTGTCAACGACATGACATCTACTAGATTTCTTTCAAACACGTGGAAACAACTTGCCAAAAGCAGTGACTGTCAGAATGCTGATGATGTCACGATGATTTGAACGTTTGCACTCCATTTGTCCTAATGAAGCCAAGCCAAATGCTCAGTGAAACTACAGTAGATTTAAAATCTTAAAATAAAATATTTAATTGTGAATAAACATTGCTTATTTAAAATATTCTATCTCTACAGCCCAAGTATTGAAGTCATAAAATATATTTGGGAATTACTTGGAGCAAAATCATAACATACAAGAGCATTAACCAGAAAAGAAATCATGTGTTTCTTTGGAAAAAAAAAATAACCGTTTGCAGTGGGTGTTTTTTTTGGGTTTTTTAAGTAACTCCCCCCCACACACACACACCTGTTTATTGGGGGGGTAAAAATCCTGCTTGATCTGCAGCATTTCCATTCGGTAGAAATTTTGTGTGTAGCTAGCTTGCAAAACTCCTAAAGCAGCAACTGCATCAATCTGCCGTACACCTGCATGTAACACGTCAACAGCCCTATTTCTGATGTCAATACTTAAACGTCGTCTGGACATCTTTTCAAGTTAATCCTACTCTGAAGGAAATGCATTCAGCAAACTTGTAGTCCAAGCAGTGAGACGACCTGTTTTCTACTTCTCGGAAGCTACTTTTATCGGAGCTTGCACACACACACACACCAACCACATGATGTGTCATCATGATGCTAATTTATGCTGATAACCTATCTCCTGTAGTCACTAAATATGCATATCACCATGTTTCCCTTTTGAAACCATAATATCCCAAACTTTTTGTGAGTACTGTATATACATATTTTTTTTTCTTATGATTCAGAATACATGAATTGTGTTTGAAGCCTATGAAAATAATGAAATGAATGCATGAATTGTTCATTTGTTTCATTATAACTTTTTGTGACCACCTATGAATTGAAACAGAAAAAGAACTCATACATTTTAGGAACTTGAAGTTAATGTTATGTACAGAAATAGAGAGAAGAGCACAGCACAATGTCAGAGTACAACAACAAATGGCATTAATGAACAACCAATAGAAGAAAATATTTTTTTCTGGTTGGCCAAACAATGCAAAGAGTTACTTGTGAAATGAGTGTTATGAGTAGCAACAGAATTTTTAACCCAAGACAGAACAAACTAGATTGGGTGGCTGTTTTCATATCTTATTTGCATACAAATTTTTAAAGGTGTTTCAACATGCATAATCAATTGATTCTTACTATTATTTATATGCTACATACTGTTTGTTACACAATAGGACCCTCAAGCGGAAACTAAAAATTGCAATTTCTAAGCACAAGATATAAACTAGGGACATTACACTAAACAAACTTCCTGAAATACTAAGACAATTATAACCAAAAATTAAGTCTAAATTCGCAAACTAGTGAAAAAAAAGATTAAGAACCAAGTACACATGGGTTGAAAAAATACAAAGCAACTAACATACCAAAATAAAAGGCTCCTCTGTAAAAATACAGAAAAAAATGATAAAGAAACGTAAACTGAGATATAAATACACAGATCTGCAGCAGAAACACAGATAGCCTTTAGCTACACTTAAAAGAAAAATTAAAAACAAAGCTGTGAAAGTACTACTTGATTTATCTCCCAGCTTTATTTCACCTCACATTTCTAATAATCTATCAGCTAAATTTCAGATGTGTCCGAAAAACTCGTAAATGAACAACACAACTGACTCAGTTTTATGTTGCAATAACTTAGATGTTAGTGGTATTAAAATGTCTACTTTATGTTCAGTTAAATATGAGCAACTGAATTTTCAAGAAAATTGCAACAGCCACAACGAAGCCAGTGAAATGGACTTGAGTCAAAACATAGTTTGTGAAGTTGTATACCTTGTGAACAATAAATATACAGGGTGTCCGAGAATTATTGGACACAGTACAAAATTATGTAAAACAAAACATTAAACAGATAGAAAGAAACTGACTATACTAACTTACAATGTAACTACACATGTTAATAAATTTTGATGTAAGATCCCTTGGTTGCTCGTAGTACGTCCAAGCGATACTCGATTTCATGCCATGTATTGCCAAGCATCTGAAAAGATATGGAATTAATAGCAGCTGTGATGTGCTGCTTCAGTTCCTGCAAATCAGTACAAGGCATCTGATAGGCACGGTCCTTCACATAACCCCACATGAAATAATCCAATGGAGTTAGATCTGGGGAGCGAGGAGCTACGGAATGGGACCACCATGCCCAATCCATCTGTTGGGGAAATGCTCATTTAGGCACTTACGTACACACATTGACCAATGCGAAGGCATGCAGTCTTGTTGGAAAACGACGTCATATCTTTTGATCTGGGGTATAGGGAAATTTTCTAACATATCCAAGTAAATGTCACCATTTATGGTTTTTTCACAGAAGAAAGGGCCAATCACTTCTCTTTTTTATAGGGCGCACCACACATTAACTTTTGGAGAATCACGTTCCAGTTCAATAGCAGCATGAGGCGGTTCACTGCCCCATATCCAAACAAAACATAGTTTACGAAGTGAAACAATACCTGATACATGAAATGTGGATTAATCACTAAAAATTACAGTACTTAGAAAGTTTTTATCGTTTTCCACTTGATTCAGCATATCCACAGCAAAATCGTATTGCAGAGTGTGATTATTTGCATGCATCTTTTGCACTATTTGAATTTTATAAGCATGAAACTAATTTCTTGTGCAAGATATCATGAACTGTCTATTTTGGAATGCACAGTTCTCTGCTTGCTTTATGAACGGATTTCCTGGGGCTTCGTCGGAAACTTTCATAGCTTGGTCAACCATCTCACCTCTGACGCTAGGCCTACTGGTTCCTCCACGATGTTCCACATTGCCAGTTTCTTTAAACTGTTTCATTCACCGCTTAGTTGAATTTGTTGACGGAGGATTGCAACCATACTCTAAACGGTACCGTCTTTTAACTTTAATGACAGACTTCAATTCCGCAAACCATAACACACACATCGCCTTCTGTTGTATGGATGACATGACTACTGATTGCGCATTTCTCATAAATTCCTCATCAGGCCACACCTAGCGCCATCTATCGGATTCTGGGAGTAACAATTCTGCAATACAAAAATATAGGAACCGTGTTAGTAATATGTGACATAGAAAAACAGACAATGCTCATAGTTTTTATTTTTTTTGTACATAATTTTGTAATGTGTTTAATAATTCTTGGACACTCTGTATAATGGTGAGAGATTGTGTTGCACTAGTAACTGTGATAGAAATGCTTTCTTTTTTATAACATTACTTTCCTAACAAAGTCATCCCTTATAAAGCTTCAACAAAAATAAGTGATACTCATAGTAAAATAACTATTAGGAACAAGAAAAGTTTTGTGAAGGGGCCTTCATATGACTTCACATGATGAAAATGATATTTTATGATATGATGAAAATGATTTTTAGGTTAGCTAAGAACTTCATTTATTTACCCCCAAATTTTTGTAGACTAGGTAACAAGACTGTATACAACAGATTATCATGGCAGCTTTAAGATAAGCATTACCGTACGTCCCTCTTACGGAGCACAAACGTCACTAAAACGGTTTTGCTACGTTATGGAAACGTCGTTTAAACGGTTTTGCTACGTTATGGAAACGTTTGTTTTCAATGTAATATGCAAAGTAAAAGATTTGAAGAGTGATTCCGTATCAACTCAACACAATTTGAAGGCATTTTTTATCTCACCATCTCAGATTTTAATGAAATTTGGTACATAGGTGGCCTCTGTATAGATTAAGAAAAATATCAAATTTCATCGTCATATAGCCACCGGTTTTGAAAATACAGCTATATAAAATGTCCAAAAACACCCCAAAATCAGAAGATTGATATGTTTTTAAATTATGATTGCAGCTCCCCTAATTAAGATAGAGATGGGAAAGGTATCTTTTTGTAGTATTTTTTATGCTCTTTTATTTGATGTGCAACAAACACCATAGGGGTTAAGATTTTAAAAAAAAAAAAAAATTAAAATTTTGAATTTTTCAAAATGCGACACCAAAAAAATTTGAAATTTTTTTAAAACAATCTATGTGTTTGGTATTTGATTATGTGAGTTGTAACTTGGGATGATAATGGGTTTACTTAAAAAGCTATATTCAAATTTAGCCTAACACAAGAGTTTAATGAAAAAAAAATGAAAAAAACATGTAAACTGAAAATAAATTTGGGCTAAATCTCAAAAAAGTTTCATTAATAACAATAGATATAGTATTTTTGTTATTTAAAACTATTTATTTAAACAATGTTTTATTTTTAATTGATTGGTTTAAAATGTGAGACTACATGGGTTTAAAAATTTTATTAATTTCATTATTCAGAATTTGTAATAATTCACAATTCAATACAAAAAAAAATAAACAGACTTTAAAAAGTAATTTCAATTACTGCTCAAGAAACACATCAAAATAATAATAACATATGGCATTGAATTGTTTACATTTATGCAAATTATATTCCTAATCTTAAATTTAGATCGTCACTTAAAGCAGAATCTTCTAAAATTAAAAAAAGTTGCATCATTGTTTTGAAGTGAAATCACACGTGTAGATCCTTGATATAGTCTTTAAAAGCTTCAATAGTTTGGTGTATTTCTGTTTGAGAGAGATTGTAGAGTCCTCCTGTCGGAGTCAAAGGATTTACTTTACACAAGAGGTAACTTACAGGAAGCTATAATTCATCTTGTGTCTAGGGTAAGAAAAGGATGTAGGTGGACCAGCTGGATGTAAAAATGAGACCTTAACTTCATTCTCACTCTCTTCTTTTGGTAGAACATACGCTACCCACCAGTTGTTTTCATAGATTATGGTTATGTAACCACTCATTTCTGTTATTTGCAGTCTGTCTTGTAATGCTGATACTTTTTCAGTAGCTGACTCGTTTGATTCTGAGAACATCTTCACTTTTATTTTTGAATTACTCAATGGGATAGGAATAAAAGCATGAAGTTTCTGGGTACCTTGTATTGTTAGAGACTTGCTTAGGCGATTTTCCAAAAATTGGTCTGTTTCTATGTATTCTTCTTGACTTACATATGTAAAGTTTGCCACAAAAATGTTCTGAATTGCTCATTCGTACAACTGAAATGGTGTGATTCTCGTAAGGGCGTTGTAAGCTGGCTTGGGCAGCTAACCTTTTCACCGTTCCACCAACGCCATTACATGGCCCCTTCCCGTGTGCTGTTGCTGAAAAATGCCATTCAGCATCAATGTTGAAGTCATCTTGATGGAAACATAAAAGTTTGTGAAAAAATTTCCGATTTTTGCACTGGGCTGCAGACCTGTCAGAGAAATAGTACATTTTTTTGATGCTGTTGTCACCAAACTTACTTTTCAAGAAGTTAATAAGGTTTTTTTTTTTGGAAGCAGTACAGTGTAATTGTGTTGTGCTCTAAACATTCAGAAATTACTACAAAACTTGCATGTTCAGTCTTTTCTGTTTTGTAATAGATGACAAATGGGTGGACTATGGCTTGCCCACTGGTCCAGTGATAGCTCTGGGCTTCATCTTGAAGAAGAAAACTATAATTTTTAGCAAAATCACAAATGATGAGAAATTCTGACTCCTTGAGGTTTTCCTTAGTACTACTATTCATAAAAGAGCTTTGCTGCTTAGCAATGAAGTCATGTCTGACCAAAGCAGACAGTTTTTCGCAAAACAAATCAATAAAATTTGAAGTTGATTTTTCTAATGTCTCCAAGTTGCATCTATCAACTGTAATCCATTGGCGAAAAGTTAGTTTTTCAACCAAGTTCTCAAAACCGTGTTCCCAGAACAGGTGGGACACTTCCCCAAATGACAATCTATGGAAGTAGGGTTGCATAATACTCTTGCAAGACAATGTTTGTAAGAAGATAATTGTCCATTCGTTAGTGAACCAATTCTTGCATTTTCCATCATCAGTTTTACATTTTGGTGTGTGGTGCAAACACATACCGTATGAGTACCACTAGACCCTACCAGGACACGGTTTTTTGGTCTGAGCTCTGCGAATTTGGAAAAACTGACTTTCGTGCTTGCAAATTGTCAAATTACATAAAATCGGCCTGTTTGACAAACTTTATCTCCGTTTTCAGTCCTAACAGAAACACAATCTTTCATTCCAGGTAAAACCCGACTAATTTCATCACTTTGGTAAAACGATCATACTACAACTACTTCAGAAGAGAGAGACTTACCTGGTTTTCTATTAAGGCTTTCCAAAATTCCTTTCTCCTTCAGAATTTTTTTTATTGTCTTACCATATAATTAGGAGCATTGAATTCTTACATGATTTTCCTAACACCCCATGACTCTGGTAAGCAAGTCAAAATCATCAACTGTTTATCTCTAGTGCAGTTAGAAAAATTACTTTTAAGATTGTCCATAAGAGAGTCGTGAAGTATTTCATCCTCGTCATCAGATGATTCTTGAATATTTGTAAAAGCTTCCGTTTCATAGCAGAACTGATTTTTTGAATTTTGGTTGAAGCATGACATTTAGATTTTAGCTTTTTCTTATTGACAGCTGATTCACCCAATTCATGGAGCGAAGTATTCAGTGTTTCAATTACTTCTGACATAGATGCAAAATTTTCGTCCATTTTCTCATCAGCACAGGTTTCATTTGCTTCTTGACTAATTATTAAAGTTTTCAGCTGCTTTCTGCAAGAATCACAAATTTTAGTCTCCTTTGATAAGTCATCAAAATTTTCCAACATCCAGTCTGTCACATTTCTATATGGATTGAAACATTGTATTAATGCATATCTTGTACTTTGCATTGTTGATTATTTGTGCATAAAATGTAAAATTAAAATAGTAAAATAATTGCCTCCCATTACCTGTTCTTTTTATTTTTCCTAAGAAAATCCTGCACAGCTTCAATTTATAAAAGTCTAGTTTCAAAACTGAAAAGGATGTACTTTATTCAATTTAAAGTTTTCAACCACAAAAGTTTTCAAACACATATCACTTTCACTGCAAGAAACACATGATCACCATCAAAACCTAAAGCAGACTGAGAAACACATCTGATCACCATCAAAACTTAAAGCAGACTGAGGTCTGCAAGGTAGGAATGCAAGTTGCTGCTTGTTGGGTCTTGTTACCAATGATCTAAACAACAGAATCAGTTTTTTAAGTCGGAACATGCAGAGTTTTGTCCAAAACAAAATGTAGCCTACAGTATAACTGCACAGTCTTTATTTTTTTATATTGTATTGGGAATTATTACAAATTCTGAATAATGAAATTAATAAAATTTTTAAGCCCATGTGACTCAGATTTTAAACAAATTAATTAAAAATAAAACATTGTTTAAATAAATGGTTTTAAATAACAAAAATACTATATCTATTGTTATTAATGAAACTTTTTAAAGATTTAGCCCAAATTTATTTTCAGATTACATGTTTTTTTATTTATTTGTTTTCATTAAACTCTTGTGTTAGGCTAAATTTGAATATAGCTTTTTAAGTAAACCCATTATCATCCCAAGTTACAACTCATGTAATCAAATGCCAAACATATAAAGATTGTTTTAAAAAATTTCGAATTTTTTGGAGAGTCACATTTTGAAAAATTCAAAATTTTAATTTTAATTTTAAAATTTGAATTTTTTAAAAATATTAACCCCTATGGTGTTGTACATCAAATAAAATAGCATAAACAATACTACAAAAAGATACCTTTCCCATCTCTCTATCTTAATTAGGGGAGCTGCAATCACGATTTAAAAACCCATCAATCTTCTGATTTTGGGGTGTTTGTAATACTTTTTATAGCTGTATTTTCAAAACCGGTGGATATATGACGATGAAATTTGGTATTTTTCTTAATCTATATAGAGGCCACCTATGTACCAAATTTCATTAAAATCTGAGATGGTCAAGTCGTTGTGTTGAGTCAATACGGAATTACCCAAGAACGAAATAGAAACGTTTTGCAACGGCACACGTAAAGCCAAAAAAAAAAAAAAGTCTTGAAACTGGAATATAACCTTCGATAAAAGGTTGTGGTAACATTTTTTGCGACGTTTGACGTAATATACAAAGGACAGCAACGTTTAATAGAGGAAATTTAGACGTTGATTAACCGTTGCTGTTACATTTACTAAACGTAATGCAGAAAGGAAAAATACGTTGTAAAATCGAAAATAAAACTTCGCTAAACGGTTGTTAAAACAGTTTCTCAACGTAATAAAGAGGGAATATGACGTTTAAATAATGTCATTTAAACGCCGCTAAACGTTCTTAAACGTTTCTCAACGTCATAATGGAAGGAATATGACGTTTAAATAACAACATTCAAACGTTGCTAAACGGTTGTTAAAACCGCTTCTCAACGTAATAAGGGAAGGAATATGACGTTTAAATAACGTCATTCAAACGTTGCTAAACGGTTGTTAAAACCGCTTCTAAACGTTATAAGGGAAGGAATATGACTGTTAAATAATGTCATTCAAACGTTGCTAAACGGTTGTTAAAACCGTTTCTAAACGTCATAATGAAAGGAATATGACGTTTAAATAACGTCATCTAAACGTCTTAAAAACAGTGCTACAACGTTATAACAACGGTTGAAAAACCATTGAATTAACGAGACGTATTAGCGTTTTATAAACGTAATATTGTGACGTTTTTTCAACGTCTCGCCGAACTGGTTTTAAAACGTTTTACAAACGTTTTTGTGCTACTTGGGATGTATAAATTACCCCTTTGCTACTGCTAACATTCATTCAATGGCTTGGATGGCAGTCTTCATTGTTATCCATTTATATTCATGTTAATTTGGGCCATGCCAGAAAGGTTTGTGAAAGTTGTTTAAGGTATATGTTTTGCTGTATAACATATAAAATTCTAAATGCATTAGTAAACCACAAAATGAATAGATGCATTTATGCTTCAAATCGTGTTTTTTTTTAAATTTCAGTGTCTATTTCTAAACCTTTTTTTTATTTTTTACCCACTTCTTCCACTCCAGAAAGAGGTGTTGAAGTCACTGGGCTTACCAGTTCAGAATAATGGTTTTTATATGGTTGTTAAACAGTTGCTTGAACGTGTTGCTCCAGTTGTGATTGATCTTGATGGTGTAAAGCTACTAATCCACTACATTAAAGACTGCTTATTAGGAAAAGGTGATATTGACATGCAGCTTGGCCTATTTAATTCTGCTGAAAGAGGGCTTATGCTTCTTCAGGTAAGTTTACATTCTGATCATTGTTAAAGATTATGAATTTAAGAAATCAGAGATTTTGGTACTGAATACCTTTTAGTTCATTGTTTACCATCTCCTCAGAAAACTTAAAAATTACATTACCTGGAATAGAAATTGAATTACATCACCTGATTTTCAATCGACTGTGCTACCTACCGTTGCACAACCTAGAACAATGAAGCTCCAAGCAACTGAAGCTCAGCAATTATACACTGGTGTGCAAAACCTAAGGACAAGCCAGGTTTTGACCTGGCAGGTGCACCGGAGCCGACATGAGCTGCCTGGATATGTAGAATTCAAACCATAGGAACTCCATTACTTTCTGAAATGATGATAAAAACAACAGCAATGCAACTGCACATACTATCATCATCAACCATGGGAAAGAATCCTGTAGGTGCCTGATGCCCTAGGGCAACAGATATCAATCGTCTTTTATTGTTTTACTGCCAGCACATTGACACTCATCTGGCAAACTCTGTCATCTGAGAGAAGGGGATACGAGAACAAAGTGCATCCGGTGCTGACTTCAGAGGGAACCAACCACACATTCGCTTCCCCAAAAATGGGGGAGTCTGTAGAAAAATCAGGAAAAACCACAGACTAGAAGGTCTGTCGGACCGGGTCTCGAACACCCGTCAGAAACATCTGCCTCTCACACTGAGCACAGCCTGTTAGCCAACTGCATCATGCTGGTGGTTCTAAAGAATGTAGTGGAACTTTATTCAGAATTGGATATATAAAGCACTGAGTGCCATGATACAGATGCATCACTGTCAAAGACAGTATGAAGGGAAAATTAGGTCCTCAGTAGGGGTATGATCACCCCTAATGTCGATGCAGGATTTGCACTGTCTGCCCATGCTTTGCACTAGGTCGTTGATGAGTTCCTGTGGTAACATCACCATTCTTTCGTCAGCACCAACTTCAGCTGTTGAACAGTTTTTGGTGCGTGTTGATGTGCCGTAATGCGTTTCCCCAAAGCATTCAACTCATTTTTTATGGCATTTAGGTTGGTGGAATGTGCTGGCCAATCCATCCACTGAATGTCTTCACTTTCCAACAGCCACTGTACAATGGGGTTAGGCGTTATCATCCATTAACACAAACTGTAGGCCCATAGCACTTTGGAGCTGAAAAACACGAGAAAGGATTACCTCATTACAGTAGCGTGTACCAGTTACTTTACCTCCTTCCAGTATGTGGAGCATCACACATCCGTCGATCACAGTGCCTCCCCATATGAGAACATCGCGCCTGTCATATCTATCCCTTTCATTGATGTTTTCAGGGGGATATCAAGCACCTACCTCATCCCCATGCTGATACGACGTGGTTTGGTTGTTAAGATATTATTCTATTACGATGATGAACTTACTTCTGAAAAAATGCAAATATTACCAATTTTATTTTTAAAAAGAAGAAAATGGCCGGTGATCAATCTAGGGACCCCAATTAAGAATTTTTTTTCATCAACGACTAACACCCCAGGTACGATCCTTAAAAACTCCCAGTAAGTGGAAGGTGATTCCACCACCACCAACAAGAGAAATTCACATACGACACAAAATAATTTGATTAAGCATATGTTCCAGGTTAACTATAAATTTATTTTGTGCTCCCAGGCACAGAGTTGGAAAAACACTTGATACAAGAAAACTTTAGGTGGCTAGGCCGAATAAAAAAAGAATTTAGCTATGAATTTTAGAGTCCAGAGTATGTTGACAGTCCTAAATAATCCTCTGAGAAACCCTGGTCTGCAAACCAAGTAGTTTTCACCTGTGTGGTTTAGAGGATGAAGGAGGTAAGTGGCACAATTTGGTTACCAGCCTGCCTTACAAAAAATCTTTAAAGAATGTGATCATTCACTCAAAGAGTGCTAAGAGCTTAATGCTCCATGTGCATATCTAATAACTGTTGAACTTTGAGCTAAATGCTCTTTACAATTTAGATTTGGATGGTTAAGAGTGACATTTTAAAATTTTCCTTTTTTTTTTTTTTTTTTCACAACACACCGCTTTTGATCAGTTACCTGGAAAAATCTTTTCTTAATTTACAGTAACACATTATACTACATTTGTTGGTTCTGGCCAAACCTTACACACACTCAAAATAATAAAAAAAAATTTCAATTTCTTTACTCCCCTCTTTGTTTAATAATTTTCCTTTCCCTTTTCAAAACAAGGAATATCTTTCTACAAAATCTTCCCCTATATATATATATATATATATATATATATATAGATATATAGATATTTTTAATGAAATAACATCGTACCATTTTTTTTTTTTTCCCACATTAAAACCAAAAACAATTAGGTGGTCGCCGAAAGAAAGTTTGCCGTTGATGACGTTTTTTTTTTTCCTTCTTGTTTCCTTGTTTGCTTTCCTCTCTCTCTCTTCTCTTCTCAAGGAAGCTTTGTCACTTAAACAGCATAGAAATGTTTGAGCTGAGCGGAGGAATTACGTTTTTTTTTCTTTTTTCGTTAACTGCTGAGGTTCGGCGTCACGGAGTCTGTCCGTCGCCGTGAATTTACGCAAGTTTCCTTGCTTGCTTCCGAACTGCGTGGACATATATTTCCCTGCCCTTCAAGTGGGCAATAAGAAAGGAATTAGAAGATTTCCTCGGACGAAGGTTCAAACTTAAGTAACAATGCTTGTGCCGCAATTTCTCCGGTGTCTCCGTGGGACTCCCGAACTTGGCGAACTTGGCGGGTGGAAGATATCCAGCCCAGCTACAATTCTCTGTGAGAATAAGGGCTTTCAAGTAGCTTCCTCTGTTTTGGCATTTAAAAACAAATTAAAAGGTCCTACCATGACGCTGACATCTTTTTCCTTCGTCCTCCCGGAATTTGGCGGCATTTCCAATTTAGAAGCGCGGTCTCTCCCGCATAGCTTCTTTTTCCTTCCCCTTTCTTAGTGCTTGGTGGTTTCTAGCTCAACTCTCTCTCTCTCTCTGCATCTCTCAGCGTACAAAAAAAAAAACGATGCTCTTCGCCTTACGCATCGCGCATGTGCGAGAAAGCGCCGACTTTCCAATTGGCTGCGTGAACGCCAGGAGGCAGAAACTTCCTCGATGGATGACTGACCTTTGACCCACGAAAACGGGCGCTGCGGTGAACTTCGCAGAATTCCACCCAAATCCCGAAGTGTTCCTGTGCAAAGCGAAAAATGCCTTTTCGAAGTAAACAAGAGCATAAATAAGTCGGACTTTCTGCACTGGTAAAGCTGGGAAAACGTCCTCACAGATGCCATTCTACGAATTTATCGCTTTTAGAAAAGCGACACCAGAACTGTAGCCATTTTCGTTCTTTCTTTCTGAACAAAGACTTTTGGAGACCACCTTTACAAAAATTCATTAAACACATTAACTAACATTGACGAACATCGTTACAATTAACTTCGTAACGCATAAAAAATCGAATTCTCTCTAGCTACAGGTACGACGATCGGAATTACGAAAAAATAGCGTAACGCAACGATGTGTTATTTTGCCCTGATGCATTAAGCCACAATTTTATTCTTTTACTAAATGACTATTAAATATCCTTGACGATAGCGCACGCGCAATTAATTTACGAAAGTCTCTTCGTTACGGAGCGATCGCCGACCCGCTTTTTTCTATCAGTCGCTGAATTATACTATCACTAGTTAATACCAAGTAAGATTCATACTAAAACCAACTAAATATTAATACTAGGTAAGATTTTAATTACGAAAGGTTACTAAATTAAGCCCGATACACACAACAACGATTTTAATTACACGCTACTGACATGGCATAAACACGCGTTTTTTCTCATTAGATACAACTACAATACGATAAAATACCTCGTACACTATATGTTTACAAATTACTTTTCAATTATTAAAGCTTACAGAATAATACAATAAAAGAAATCGCGATAACGACGGTAAATACGGAACTACAACCTTACGATTTTTTTCTTTTTATCGCTAAGTTATCCCGACGATCAATAACGCCGATAATTTTAAACTGATACATCTAACACTATACATATATAAACTGCACTATACACTTAAGAAACTAAGGCAAATCAATTCATATACACTACATCATATACTGTACTAAAATAAACTTCACTAATATCTCTTCCCTGAAAGTAAACAGTGCACTAAAAAATGCAATGGATGGAAGAAAAAAACATTGCATGAAAGAACAACAAAAAAACCAGCAATATAGCATGATGTCAAACTTCCTTAAATCTACTTCCCAGCTAGTTACACCTCCCTTAACTAGCAACAGACATCACAAGGCTAACTTACTTAGACCTATTCACATAAATTTAACTACATACACAGAGATCAACACTTCACAGAGAAATCAGAAAGAAGAGAAAATAAATGAAAAGAATTTACTTGATTTTTCTTGACTCTTAAATCTTTTTTTTTTTTTTCTAACTCCCTCCTTGCCAAAGGGATTTGAGATCATCTCATGACAAAAAAATTATCACTCTCATTGAGAGTGCGTGGATCTGGTGACGTGTTTTCCGATCCAAAAATATTGGCCCATTAATTTAGAGATCGGAAAAACGTCAACAGATCATCACATCCTCCTCCGAAGCGAAAAGAAAAAAAAAATTTTTTTTTTCTTCCATTCCAAGAACTAAAAGTCCAAAGGCAAGAACAAGATGTATTCACACTCACACCAGAGATACAAAAGAAACCTACACATGACGCAAACGGAAAGCTACACCAACAAAACTTCTAATGCTATGCAATACTGAACATGGATTACATAATTCCAAACACCATAAAAAAAATACTCAGAGAAATTTTTTTCAACACTATGCAAGGCTTATCCCACAGAAACAGACCAGTAAAAAAAAAAAGGAAACTATCAACATAGGATAGAATTTGCAAATCCTGTTTTCCGTAAGGGTAAGGCTTAGAAAACTTCTGCATCAGTTTTCTCTTCCCATGCACTGAACATGTCTCACTCAACATAATACCTGGTAAAATGTCACACCATTCTCACTTTTGGAGTACTTATGCAGGACTCACCTTGATCTGGTCACTTCCAGAATACCATTGTGCAATGCTACATGCTACCAACCACAACAGAGAATAAAAAAATATCATCTAGTTATCCCTAAATACCATCCTTATGTTACATAATAATTTCACGTACAAATCTCACAAAATTCTCATCTGATTCACTGACTCACATTATTCCTGGATTCACTTTCCCCAGAAACATCTCTCACCTCAATACCATCTCGAGGCACATCACAAACTAACCGCTGAAGTCTTTCTCTTTATAACTGCTGAAGTCTTTGTTTTTCTAACCCCTGAAGTCTTTCTCTTTCTAACTTCTGAAGTCTTTCTCTTTCTAACTGCTGAAGTCTTTCTCTTTCTAACTTCTGAAGTCTTCCTCTTTCTAACTTCTGAAGTTGTTCCTGTTCTAGCCTTTCTTTTCCTAACTTAAAGAACAAGATGCATTCACTCTCATACCTCAAGCAAAAACTACACTCAAAAGGAACACCCCCAATTACACTCAGAAGAAGCCCATGGGCTTAACACAATTCAACAACTGTTTTTACATACAAGGTGCACCTTTACCACTGTACAAGTATATACAAATGAAGCTTCTATATAACTTTCTTGCAAAACAAAATTCTCACACATGGTTTTGTCTGATCACAAAACCACGGCTGTCCCTGGGGCGTAATACATATCTCTACGGATTGGTGTTAACCACATTACTTCTTAACCTTCTCTCTCTTGGAGCAACTATTTGGCTCGGAGACTGTGACACATGAGTGCTACTTCTCGAGCTTTTCTGAGGAGCGATGAACTCTGGATTTCCTCTGAGAATAGGTATATTTGTACTCCTCCTTTGAGCAGGAAAATACAGAACTGTATCACTAACATACTCCTCTGGGTCATTCTCCTGCTGATTCTCAGCTTCCTGGTGCTCCTCTTGTTGCACCGGACTGTGTGAACTACTATCTTCTCCTGAGAAAACAATTCTGTCCCTAATTTTTGTAAGCCTATCCACATGCACTCTCTCTCTTCGACGAGGATCAGCGATAAATACAATTTCATAGTTTACTGGGGATACACATTTTGTAACTCTAAATGGCCCCATACATAACTTGCTCAACTTCTTTGATTTACCTGGTTTCACCACAGGACTGTACAGATAAACTTTGTCTCCCAACTTAATGTGCTTATCCACAGCTGTTTTTGCCCGTTGCTTCTCTTGCAGGTCTGCAGCCTTTTCCAAATTCTGCTTAACCGCCTCAAAAGCAAGGTTAAGTCGATTGGTCATTTCATCGCAGTATTCTAACTGTGATGCGTAGGTACGAATAGCAGGGCCTCCAATTAGGTTATAAGGTAATACAAGATCTCTTCCATATGTCAAAAATGCAGGAGTCTCTCCTGTACTAGTATGTATTGACGTGCGAAGGGACAATAAAGCCAGAGGGAGGCATCTATCCCAATCTTCTTGACTCTCAGAAACTAAATGACTAATGGCCTGTATAAGCACATGATTGAGTTTCTCTACCTGCCCATTTGTCTGGGGCCTAAAACTCAGAGTGTTTAGTTTCTTTATGCCTAACCTTTCATAGAGATGCATCATTACCTTTGAGAGAAAATTTGACCCCCTGTCCGTCAGAATTTTATCCGGGATTCCATGGGTGACGATAAAATTTTCCACCAAAACTTTGGCGATCGTTTCACTTTTTACATCCTGCAAAGCATATGCCTCAGGCCACCTAGTAAAATAATCCGTTATCACCAGAATATATTTGTTCCCAGAAAAAGTAGTTGTAATTGGACCTACAATATCCATCGCTACTTTCTCAAAAGGCCGGCTAGCTAACTGAGACCTTATCAGAGCTGCCTTCATATTTGGTTTGTGCCCCCTCTTGCTTAAGCAGGAGTGGCAAGTATCAACATGATTTTTTGTAATGACATACATGTTATGAAAATAGAATTGTGTCCTAATTCGTTCCCCCGCACGGGGATAACTGGTTTTCCAGTTATTTGGGGAGCGGCGCCCCCACGGCCCGAGCTGACCTTGTGACTGGTCAACATCTGATGTCATGCCACCGCTTTGCTGTTGGTGTTTGCAGGGACGGCTGTTCATCCAGCTGTTGGGGAGTCGCGGCCCCACGATCCCGAGCTGGTCTTGTGTCTCGCTTTTTCGTTTTTATTAATTTTCTCCACTGGCTAGTTGCCCGTGTTGTATACTTTACCTAATCGCTACCACGTTATGTACTAACACCCCGGTCTTGTGGTTTTGTTACCCTCCACCACTAACTGATTTATATTAACCGCTCAGTTCGTAGGTTGCTGAGATTCCGTTTAGGTTCCCTGCCAGGATTTGTCTTCTTTAGATTTTTTTTTTTTTTTTTTTTTTTTTTTTTTTAAGCTGGTTTGGGTGCTAGACCTACCTGCATGTTTGCCGCGTGCGGAGACCCGTGAGGCGGAAATGGGATGTCTGGCGGCTGAGGTCGCAGGAGACCGGTTAAGTGCCTCCTGTGTACCAACACTCCTCTTCGACCCCGGCTTCGCTGTAAACGGGAGGCTAGAGCCTAACCCACCTCTGGTCAGAAGTCTTGTACCAAGTTGTGTGCAGGGCTTTAGCGGCTTTTTGTCGTATTGCACGGCAGGGTGAGCCCGGGGGCTGTGGGATCATGCCAAAGGCGTTGGCATGACGGTACCCGGAGGCCGAAGTGTCCGCCGAGTGCGTGTGATCACAGCCAACGGACTATATTTGCAACTAAGCTCTAGAACTGTGTCTTGCGTCATGTGTTTGGCTTGCGGACCTCCAGTTCTCCCCTGTTGGGCTCGATTGTGGGCGGAGTACGTTGCTGATGAATTTTTTCTTACTCCCATGGGGAAACATAAACCCTCCTCAAAATTTAAAAAACAACAGGATATGGTGATTGATCAGGGGCCAAATTTGCCTCAACCACCTCCCACACATAACACACTGAAGAGAACTTTCGTTGAAAAACGACATCACCGCGACGTATCTTTAGATCCAGGTGTTGAGCCGTCAGCTCAGAAACGTCGCATTACACTTGCAGATTCGATACCTCAAGCTACTTTTCTCGTCATTTCTTCTACTGACCAGATGTTGAAACTTTCCTCAAAGTCTCCTTTTTTCATCTCGAAGGCACTTGCGGGTGTTGCTGGCTCTTTGAAGTCAGTGAAGAAGCTACGCTCTGGTGACCTGCTTGTGGAAACTTGCACTCTCTCTCAGAGCAAATCTCTTCTGCAGTTGACCAGACTTCAGGATATTCCAGTTCAAGTGACGGCACATCCGTATCTCAACACCTCCAAGGGAGTCATTTCTGAGCCCGACTTGTTGGTCTGCGATGAAGATGAACTTGTGTGTGAACTTGCTGATCAGGGTGTCATAGCTGCCAGACGCATGACTTTCCGGCGCGATGGCGCGCTGATCAAATCACGAAATGTTATTTTGACTTTTAACAGCCCGAAGGTACCTACTGAAATCAAGGCTGGTTACTTGTTATGTGCAGTTCGTCCTTATATACCAAATCCTCTACGCTGTTTTAAGTGCCAGAGGTATGGACATTCCCAGCGGTCCTGTAACAGTGTTGCGAGGTGCGCCAATTGTGGTTCCCGCGACCACGAAGGGACTGGATGCACTTCAGAGCCCTGCTGTGTAAACTGTGGTGACTCCCACGCTGCTTATGCCAGGTCCTGTTCGAAGTGGAACGACGAGAAGGCGATCCAGCGCCTCAAGACCCTGGAGGGCCTCTCGTACCCTGCTGCCAAGGCCAAGTTGGGTATTCCCAACAACCGACAGCGTACTTTTGCCGCAGTTGTTCAGTCTCAGCCACAACCCGTGCAGCCTTTTGTTCCGCGCCCTGTAGCTCTCGCCGCACTTGCCAAGCGATCTACAGCTGAACAAGCGACACAGGTGGATTTCACCGAGCTCCAGCTTATTCGACCAGCTGCGTCTTCGCCTTCTCTTTTGAAGACGCCCGCCTCTTCCGGTTCCCAGCAGACAGCCTGCACGTGCGGAAGACCCGGCCCTCAATCCGCAAAGGTGTGCGGTGTCCATCAAACTGTCTCGGCCTCAGCGAGGTCCCCACCCTCACCCAACATTATAGAAGAACACGGGGGGAGGAGAGTGACAGTTCGTCCCCAGCCTCTACCAGCATTGCAGAGGAACATGGGGGGGAGGAGAGTGACAGTTCGTCCCCGCCCTCTGCCAGCATTGCAGAGGAGTGTGGGGGGAGGAGAGTGACAGTTCGTCCTTTTCCATTAGTAAATTTATTACTTTTAATAAACTTCATTAACTACCTTTTCTTCACTGCTTTCTTCATACTCTTTTTCAACTTTTACCAAGCCTGTCTGATCTTAATCATTTTCCACGTTTTTAAAAATCTGTGGCTGCTCGTTCTTTGTCTGGCGCTCTTTGGCCAAACCTGGCCCTTGCGCCAATAAAATCCAACAACCAACCAACCAACCTAATTCGTTCCAGTGTTTTGTGAAAACCCTGATGGGCAACTGCATCATGACATGCATTTAGTACCTCTGGAATCATTGTTTCAGGCACGACTAACTGTTCAACTGGCTGATTCCTAGTGTTCCCTGATTTCGGAAGGGCATAATGCCATAGCATACTATCATCCAAATAGAATTCATCTGAGATTTTGCATTTTTTTCCATCACCCATTCCCTCAAGCAGTTCAATCTGCTTAGACAATTTTTTATCTTTTCGCTGAAGTTCTCTAACCCTAGCTCGCTCCAAAGTCACGTTGGAAATTTTCTCTTCTACTTCATTTGCCTGTACATGTCTAGATAAATAATCAGCTACTACATTAGATTTTCCTGGACGATGAAGTATGGTAAAATCAAACTGTTGAAGAGACATGCACCACCGTGCAATACGAGAAGTAGGATCTTTCAATTTGAAAACATATGCCAAACTAGCCTGATCAGTTATAACAGTGAAATGACGGGCATACAAGTACTGTTTAAAATAATTTATAGCAAATACCACGCTTAACATTTCCTTTTCGACTACAGAATAATTTATTTCTGCGCCCTTTAATTTACGGCTAACAAAAGCAACAGGGTGTAATTTCCCTTCATATTCCTGCTGCAGGACTGCTCCGATAGAGCTCTGAGACGCATCACAAGCCAGTGTAAATTCCTTTTCAAAGTCTGGGAGCTTAATACAGGGTTCTTTCAGCAAAGCTTGTTGTAATTCCTCAAAAGCACATTGAGCTTCAGGGGTCCAACTGAATGTCTGTGATTTCTTTATCAAGTTAGTGAGAGGTAGTGCAATTTTAGCATATTGTTCAATAAATCTACGATAAAAACCGGTAAGTCCCAGAAAAGCTCTTACTTGCTTAATTGTTCTGGGGACTTTAAAATTTCTCACTGCTTCTATGTTTCGAGGATCGGGTTTTACTCCGTCCTTACTCACAATGAACCCTAAGTAGCGAATTGAAGACTGCAGGAAGTGGCATTTATCTGGTTTAAGTTTGAGATTGTGATATTGGAGCCTTTGAAAAACAAGTTCAAGTTTCTCAAGGTGTTCCCCAACTGTTTTACTGGCCACTATGATATCGTCGATATAAATGCCAATTTGGAGAGGTCTGAGGCCAGACAAAACTATCTCCATCAGACGCTGAAAACTGTTGGGACTGTTTCTCATTACGAACGGTACCCGCAGCCATTCATACAATCCTCCATCTGTCACAAAAGCAGTTTTGTATGCATCTTCAGGATGTAAAGCCATTTGAAAAAAACCTGAAGTGAGATCGAGGGTACTGAAATAAGTTGCCCCAGCTAATGCGTCGACCATTTCAACTAAATTCGGAATGGGAAAAAAATCGGGAACTGTCTTCGCATTGAGGCGCCGGAAGTCGGTACAGAGCCGAAAAGTGCCATCAGCTTTTCGTACCAAGAGTACTGGTGCTGAGTATGGACTGTCACTAGGCCTAATTATGCCTGCCTCTAATAATTCATTTATTTGCCTGTCCAGCTCAGGTCTTAAAGCATAAGGTACTCTATAGGGGCGCTGTCTTACTGGAATATCATCAGTCAAACGAACCTGGTGCAATAAAGTCTCGCACTTTCCCAATTCGAGCACACTCTTCGCAAAAATTTTGTGGTGTTTGTTTAAAAATGCCAATAATTTTTCCTGTTGGTGGGGAGGTAAATGGGACACATCAAAGTTATTTGTCCAAGATGAACATTCATCAAGTTGGCTTTCCACTGAAGCGACTCTTCCCACTTTAATGGATTCAGCAGTGACCAATTTCATATGTTTATTCACATGAATGCTTTGATCAGAGGTATTGATAACCTTAATGAATGTAACCTGTCCTTTGGTATCATTTACTGACCGAGCAACCCACAATGAATTTATACGGAGAGTGTTAACTGGCTGTAAAAGCATAATATCTCCGAGGACTGAGCAATTTGGAACATGGATAGGAATGAGTTTCTCACACCGTGGTGGTACCATTACCTTTTGAATAACTTTCCCAAATAACACTGGGCTCGGTAACTGTTCTGGGTTTTCAAATTTCTTCCAAGGGAAAGGAATTTGGCGAGGTACCAAGGAGCTAATCACAGTAATCAACCAAACAACATACGAGACAAGAACTTGACATGTCTGATGAAGGTAACGGAATGCGTTTAACTGAGTTGGTTTCACAGGTGTCATTTTTGCCTTTCTTTCTCTTTTCTTCCTGAATTTTGGGTTTTGTTTATATCTGGAAGCAACATTCTCACCCAAGTCAGAAAATGAATTTCCAGCTGTAACCTTACATGGAGCATGCCCATGAGATGATGACTGAGTTAACTCGGGATTCGTATGGGTGGAAGGTTTACACGGGGTTGTGTTTGCCCCTTCCCTTTCACTGTTATTTTGCTTTGGACCAACAACTTCCTTTACTAATGCAATAGCTTGTTCCTTTTCTATTTCACATTGTGGACTTTTACTTTTTCTTTTCCATATACACCCAGTGGCAGCATCAAAAATGAATTTTTGAGATTTCAGAAGGTCAAACCCTATAATAGCATCATAAGCTAAAGACAATTTTGCATTTGTTACATACATAGGGTGAACAAATTTTTCTCCTGCGAACTCGAACTGGAGCTTGACACAACAATTGATGGGCAGGGATGTCCCTGAAACACCCTTGACTATCAGGTTTGGGCAGTCTACCCACAACTTGTCTCCCGGAAGAGAACTCAAACATTTATCTGTGATGAGACTAATGGTGGCTCCGGTATCCACTAAAAGTCGCAGGGCTTTTCCATTTACCAATCTCTGAACCACTGGCATTGCAAACTGCGCTTGATCTGCATGGCAGGACTCAATAGGAGCCTCTACAGCAGGGGGTTTCTTAATAGAAGCGGACTCCTGGAAGCTTCTCCCCCTATTAGTTTAAATCCCTATTATTACTGGAATGTCCATTTCTTTCACTTTGGGTTCGCTGTTGGTTATGGTACTCTCTTGACATACTCCTGTTTCCTTGAGGACCTCTGTTTGCAGGTCTTGGATTTCCTCTACCCCTGTCATCATACTGTTGTTGTGGCTGATAACTACTCTCACGGCATTCGTTAGCATAGTGCCCCAAGCGCCTACACCTGTAACAAGTAACTGTGGAGCGATTACTTCTCCTGTATCTCTCTGGTGGACCAGATTGAGTGGAACGGCTTCCGTCCCTGAAATCCCTCGCCGGAGAACTTTCCCTATTTTTGCATTCTGAACTTCGTAGTGACAAATCATTTAACTGATCTTTTATTTTCCTCACTTCTCCCACCAGAGCCTGAATTGCTGTCTGGCTTTTTCTTGCGACCTCTGCAAAGTTTCCTGAGGAAGCTTCGTTACCTTCTTGTTGCTCTACCTCCACTTCAACGAAACTCACGCTCCTCACACAGCTTCCCATACATGCCTCATTATTCTCTTCCAACAAGGCCTTTTCTTTGGCCTGCTGGTAAGACTGTGGATTATGAGATAGTACCAATCTCTTTATCTTGGGTGTTAACCCTGCAAGAAATTGTGAGAGAAGACTCTTGTCCCTGAATGAACCTACAGCAGCTGAATCTGATTCCTCCTCAAGATACCTAAATGCTAGTACTTCTAAGCGGGAGGCAAATTGTTTCACCGATTCCCCCAGGGCTTGTTTACAGCCCGTGAATTTCCCCATGCGTACTGCCAAAGGAACTGCGGACGAAAACCTTTCCAACAATGCTTCTTTCAAACCTGCAAAAGTCAACCTTCGTTCCCTGGCCAACAAGCCCCTGACAAATTGTTTTGCCTCTCCCTTGCACTTGCATTTCACCACTAGCAATCTCTGTTCATCTGTCCAACCATCCAAACCTGCTACATCCTCTACTGACTCAAAAAATTCTCCAATAGTAACACTATCTGATCCCCCTGAAAATGATGAAACTAAACTCATCAAGACTGGAATGTTGAGGTTTGCATTCCCCCATTATTCCCTACTTCTGCTGAACCAGCTGCTCCCTCTGTCCCTGGTATCACCATCTTTCCTACAGCTCTGTACACACACACAAATGAAAATACACTGTAAATCTAAACAAGGTACACTATACTATGATTGCTGTTACTGTAATGATTTACTATCAATGATTACTTTTACCCAAGATTAGTGAGCTATAATTATTTTCTACCTGAGCCTAAAGTTATATCTTACTCTTTTTCTTAATTGAAAATAATTACCTCAATATTTCTCACCAATGTAAACAAAAGCACAATACAAAAATGCAATACACTAAAATTCAAATACCAATTCACACTTAAAAAAATTATGATTGCGAGCACTTGATACTGACTAAAATTTCGAAAATGAATGCCTAACATGAAGAAAATTCTCCCAATTAACTATGTTCTATGTCAAAACCTTATCCTTTAACTGTTGCTAGAGTAATTTGATCTTTTTACAATTTTCACACAGCATTACCTAATATCATAAATAGCAAATCATAAATGTGAATCTCTCTGGTACAGTGGGTGGAATCCTGGTCACGGGAACCAGTTTGATACGACGTGGTTTGGTTGTTAAGATATTATTCTATTACGATGATGAACTTACTTCTGAAAAAATGCAAATATTACCAATTTTATTTTTAAAAAGAAGAAAATGGCCGGTGATCAATCTAGGGACCCCAATTAAGAATTTTTTTTCATCAACGACTAACACCCCAGGTACGATCCTTAAAAACTCCCAGTAAGTGGAAGGTGATTCCACCACCACCAACAAGAGAAATTCACATACGACACAAAATAATTTGATTAAGCATATGTTCCAGGTTAACTATAAATTTATTTTGTGCTCCCAGGCACAGGTTGGAAAAACACTTGATACAAGAAAACTTTAGGTGGCTAGGCCGAATAAAAAAGAATTTAGCTATGAATTTTAGAGTCCAGAGTATGTTGACAGTCCTAAATAATCCTCTGAGAAACCCTGGTCTGCAAACCAAGTAGTTTTCACCTGTGTGGTTTAGAGGATGAAGGAGGTAAGTGGCACAATTTGGTTACCAGCCTGCCTTACAAAAATCTTTAAAGAATGTGATCATTCACTCAAAGAGTGCTAAGAGCTTAATGCTCCATGTGCATATCTAATAACTGTTGAACTTTGAGCTAAATGCTCTTTACAATTTAGATTTGGATGGTTAAGAGTGACATTTTAAAATTTTCCTTTTTTTTTTTTTTTTTTTTTCACAACACACCGCTTTTGATCAGTTACCTGGAAAAATCTTTTCTTAATTTACAGTAACACATTATACTACATTTGTTGGTTCTGGCCAAACCTTACACACACTCAAAATAATAAAAAAAAATTTCAATTTCTTTACTCCCCTCTTTGTTTAATAATTTTCCTTTCCCTTTTCAAAACAAGGAATATCTTTCTACAAAATCTTCCCCTATATATATATATATATATATATATATATATATATTTTTAATGAAATAACATCGTACCATTTTTTTTTTTTTTCCCACATTAAAACCAAAAACAATTAGGTGGTCGCCGAAAGAAAGTTTGCCGTTGATGACGTTTTTTTTTTTTCCCTTCTTGTTTCCTTGTTTGCTTTCCTCTCTCTCTTCTCTTCTCAAGGAAGCTTTGTCACTTAAACAGCATAGAAATGTTTGAGCTGAGCGGAGGAATTACGTTTTTTTTTCTTTTTTCGTTAACTGCTGAGGTTCGGCGTCACGGAGTCTGTCCGTCGCCGTGAATTTACGCAAGTTTCCTTGCTTGCTTCCGAACTGCGTGGACATATATTTCCCTGCCCTTCAAGTGGGCAATAAGAAAGGAATTAGAAGATTTCCTCGGACGAAGGTTCAAACTTAAGTAACAATGCTTGTGCCGCAATTTCTCCGGCGTCTCCGTGGGACTCCCGAACTTGGCGGGTGGAAGATATCCAGCCCAGCTACAATTCTCTGTGAGAATAAGGGCTTTCAAGTAGCTTCCTCTGTTTTGGCATTTAAAAACAAATTAAAAGGTCCTACCATGACGCTGACATCTTTTTCCTTCGTCCTCTCGGAATTTGGCGGCATTTCCGATTTAGAAGCGCGGTCTCTCCCGCATAGCTTCTTTTTTCCTTCCCCTTTCTTAGTGCTTGGTGGTTTCTAGCTCAACTCTCTCTCTCTCTCTGCATCTCTCAGCGTACAAAAAAAAAACGATGCTCTTCGCCTTACGCATCGCGCATGTGCGAGAAAGCGCCGACTTTCCAATTGGCTGCGTGAACGCCAGGAGGCAGAAACTTCCTCGATGGATGACTGACCTTTGACCCACGAAAACGGGCGCTGCGGTGAACTTCGCAGAATTCCACCCAAATCCCGAAGTGTTCCTGTGCAAAGCGAAAAATGCCTTTTCGAAGTAAACAAGAGCATAAATAAGTCGGACTTTCTGCACTGGTAAAGCTGGGAAAACGTCCTCACAGATGCCATTCTACGAATTTATCGCTTTTAGAAAAGCGACACCAGAACTGTAGCCATTTTCGTTCTTTCTTTCTGAACAAAGACTTTTGGAGACCACCTTTACAAAAATTCATTAAACACATTAACTAACATTGACGAACATCGTTACAATTAACTTCGTAACGCATAAAAATCGAATTCTCTCTAGCTACAGGTACGACGATCGGAATTACGAAAAAATAGCGTAACGCAACGATGTGTTATTTTGCCCTGATGCATTAAGCCACAATTTTATTCTTTTACTAAATGACTATTAAATATCCTTGACGATAGCGCACGCGCAATTAATTTACGAAAGTCTCTTCGTTACGGAGCGATCGCCGACCCGCTTTTTCTATCAGTCGCTGAATTATACTATCACTAGTTAATACCAAGTAAGATTCATACTAAAACCAACTAAATATTAATACTAGGTAAGATTTTAATTACGAAAGGTTACTAAATTAAGCCCGATACACACAACAACGATTTTAATTACACGCTACTGACATGGCATAAACACGCGTTTTTTCTCATTAGATACAACTACAATACGATAAAATACCTCGTACACTATATGTTTACAAATTACTTTTCAATTATTAAAGCTTACAGAATAATACAATAAAAGAAATCGCGATAACGACGGTAAATACGGAACTACAACCTTACGATTTTTTTCTTTTTATCGCTATGTTATCCCGACGATCAATAACGCCGATAATTTTAAACTGATACATCTAACACTATACATATATAAACTGCACTATACACTTAAGAAACTAAGGCAAATCAATTCATATACACTACATCATATACTGTACTAAAATAAACTTCACTAATATCTCTTCCCTGAAAGTAAACAGTGCACTAAAAAATGCAATGGATGGAAGAAAAAAACATTGCATGAAAGAACAACAAAAAAACCAGCAATATAGCATGATGTCAAACTTCCTTAAATCTACTTCCCAGCTAGTTACACCTCCCTTAACTAGCAACAGACATCACAAGGCTAACTTACTTAGACCTATTCACATAAATTTAACTACATACACAGAGATCAACACTTCACAGAGAAATCAGAAAGAAGAGAAAATAAATGAAAAGAATTTACTTGATTTTTCTTGACTCTTAAATCTTTTTTTTTTTTTTTCTAACTCCCTCCTTGCCAAAGGGATTTGAGATCATCTCATGACAAAAAATTATCACTCTCATTGAGAGTGCGTGGATCTGGTGACGTGTTTTCCGATCCAAAAATATTGGCCCATTAATTTAGAGATCGGAAAAACGTCAACAGATCATCACATCCTCCTCCGAAGCGAAAAGAAAAAAAAATTTTTTTTTTCTTCCATTCCAAGAACTAAAAGTCCAAAGGCAAGAACAAGATGTATTCACACTCACACCAGAGATACAAAAGAAACCTACACATGACGCAAACGGAAAGCTACACCAACAAAACTTCTAATGCTATGCAATACTGAACATGGATTACATAATTCCAAACACCATAAAAAAAATACTCAGAGAAATTTTTTTTTCAACACTATGCAAGGCTTATCCCACAGAAACAGACCAGTAAAAAAAAAAAAGGAAACTATCAACATAGGATAGAATTTGCAAATCCTGTTTTCCGTAAGGGTAAGGCTTAGAAAACTTCTGCATCAGTTTTCTCTTCCCATGCACTGAACATGTCTCACTCAACATAATACCTGGTAAAATGTCACACCATTCTCACTTTTGGAGTACTTATGCAGGACTCACCTTGATCTGGTCACTTCCAGAATACCATTGTGCAATGCTACATGCTACCAACCACAACAGAGAATAAAAAAATATCATCTAGTTATCCCTAAATACCATCCTTATGTTACATAATAATTTCACGTACAAATCTCACAAAATTCTCATCTGATTCACTGACTCACATTATTCCTGGATTCACTTTCCCCAGAAACATCTCTCACCTCAATACCATCTCGAGGCACATCACAAACTAACCGCTGAAGTCTTTCTCTTTATAACTGCTGAAGTCTTTGTTTTTCTAACCCCTGAAGTCTTTCTCTTTCTAACTTCTGAAGTCTTTCTCTTTCTAACTGCTGAAGTCTTTCTCTTTCTAACTTCTGAAGTCTTCCTCTTTCTAACTTCTGAAGTTGTTCCTGTTCTAGCCTTTCTTTTCCTAACTTAAAGAACAAGATGCATTCACTCTCATACCTCAAGCAAAAACTACACTCAAAAGGAACACCCCCAATTACACTCAGAAGAAGCCCATGGGCTTAACACAATTCAACAACTGTTTTTACATACAAGGTGCACCTTTACCACTGTACAAGTATATACAAATGAAGCTTCTATATAACTTTCTTGCAAAACAAAATTCTCACACATGGTTTTGTCTGATCACAAAACCACGGCTGTCCCTGGGGCGTAATACATATCTCTACGGATTGGTGTTAACCACATTACTTCTTAACCTTCTCTCTCTTGGAGCAACTATTTGGCTCGGAGACTGTGACACATGAGTGCTACTTCTCGAGCTTTTCTGAGGAGCGATGAACTCTGGATTTCCTCTGAGAATAGGTATATTTGTACTCCTCCTTTGAGCAGGAAAATACAGAACTGTATCACTAACATACTCCTCTGGGTCATTCTCCTGCTGATTCTCAGCTTCCTGGTGCTCCTCTTGTTGCACCGGACTGTGTGAACTACTATCTTCTCCTGAGAAAACAATTCTGTCCCTAATTTTTGTAAGCCTATCCACATGCACTCTCTCTCTTCGACGAGGATCAGCGATAAATACAATTTCATAGTTTACTGGGGATACACATTTTGTAACTCTAAATGGCCCCATACATAACTTGCTCAACTTCTTTGATTTACCTGGTTTCACCACAGGACTGTACAGATAAACTTTGTCTCCCAACTTAATGTGCTTATCCACAGCTGTTTTTGCCCGTTGCTTCTCTTGCAGGTCTGCAGCCTTTTCCAAATTCTGCTTAACCGCCTCAAAAGCAAGGTTAAGTCGATTGGTCATTTCATCGCAGTATTCTAACTGTGATGCGTAGGTACGAATAGCAGGGCCTCCAATTAGGTTATAAGGTAATACAAGATCTCTTCCATATGTCAAAAATGCAGGAGTCTCTCCTGTACTAGTATGTATTGACGTGCGAAGGGACAATAAAGCCAGAGGGAGGCATCTATCCCAATCTTCTTGACTCTCAGAAACTAAATGACTAATGGCCTGTATAAGCACATGATTGAGTTTCTCTACCTGCCCATTTGTCTGGGGCCTAAAACTCAGAGTGTTTAGTTTCTTTATGCCTAACCTTTCATAGAGATGCATCATTACCTTTGAGAGAAAATTTGACCCCTGTCCGTCAGAATTTTATCCGGGATTCCATGGGTGACGATAAAATTTTCCACCAAAACTTTGGCGATCGTTTCACTTTTACATCCTGCAAAGCATATGCCTCAGGCCACCTAGTAAAATAATCCGTTATCACCAGAATATATTTGTTCCCAGAAAAAGTAGTTGTAATTGGACCTACAATATCCATCGCTACTTTCTCAAAAGGCCGGCTAGCTAACTGAGACCTTATCAGAGCTGCCTTCATATTTGGTTTGTGCCCCCTCTTGCTTAAGCAGGAGTGGCAAGTATCAACATGATTTTTTGTAATGACATACATGTTATGAAAATAGAATTGTGTCCTAATTCGTTCCCCGCACGGGGATAACTGGTTTTCCAGTTATTTGGGGAGCGGCGCCCCACGGCCCGAGCTGACCTTGTGACTGGTCAACATCTGATGTCATGCCACCGCTTTGCTGTTGGTGTTTGCAGGGACGGCTGTTCATCCAGCTGTTGGGGAGTCGCGGCCCCACGATCCCGAGCTGGTCTTGTGTCTCGCTTTTCGTTTTTATTAATTTTCTCCACTGGCTAGTTGCCCGTGTTGTATACTTTACCTAATCGCTACCACGTTATGTACTAACACCCCGGTCTTGTGGTTTTGTTACCCTCCACCACTAACTGATTTATATTAACCGCTCAGTTCGTAGGTTGCTGAGATTCCGTTTAGGTTCCCTGCCAGGATTTGTCTTCTTTAGATTTTTTTTTTTTTTTTTTTTTTAAGCTGGTTTGGGTGCTAGACCTACCTGCATGTTTGCCGCGTGCGGAGACCCGTGAGGCGGAAATGGGATGTCTGGCGGCTGAGGTCGCAGGAGACCGGTTAAGTGCCTCCTGTGTACCAACACTCCTCTTCGACCCCGGCTTCGCTGTAAACGGGAGGCTAGAGCCTAACCCACCTCTGGTCAGAAGTCTTGTACCAAGTTGTGTGCAGGGCTTTAGCGGCTTTTTGTCGTATTGCACGGCAGGGTGAGCCCGGGGGCTGTGGGATCATGCCAAAGGCGTTGGCATGACGGTACCCGGAGGCCGAAGTGTCCGCCGAGTGCGTGTGATCACAGCCAACGGACTATATTTGCAACTAAGCTCTAGAACTGTGTCTTGCGTCATGTGTTTGGCTTGCGGACCTCCAGTTCTCCCTGTTGGGCTCGATTGTGGGCGGAGTACGTTGCTGATGAATTTTTCTTACTCCCATGGGGAAACATAAACCCTCCTCAAAATTTAAAAAACAACAGGATATGGTGATTGATCAGGGGCCAAATTTGCCTCAACCACCTCCCACACATAACACACTGAAGAGAACTTTCGTTGAAAAACGACATCACCGCGACGTATCTTTAGATCCAGGTGTTGAGCCGTCAGCTCAGAAACGTCGCATTACACTTGCAGATTCGATACCTCAAGCTACTTTTCTCGTCATTTCTTCTACTGACCAGATGTTGAAACTTTCCTCAAAGTCTCCTTTTTTCATCTCGAAGGCACTTGCGGGTGTTGCTGGCTCTTTGAAGTCAGTGAAGAAGCTACGCTCTGGTGACCTGCTTGTGGAAACTTGCACTCTCTCTCAGAGCAAATCTCTTCTGCAGTTGACCAGACTTCAGGATATTCCAGTTCAAGTGACGGCACATCCGTATCTCAACACCTCCAAGGGAGTCATTTCTGAGCCCGACTTGTTGGTCTGCGATGAAGATGAACTTGTGTGTGAACTTGCTGATCAGGGTGTCATAGCTGCCAGACGCATGACTTTCCGGCGCGATGGCGCGCTGATCAAATCACGAAATGTTATTTTGACTTTTAACAGCCCGAAGGTACCTACTGAAATCAAGGCTGGTTACTTGTTATGTGCAGTTCGTCCTTATATACCAAATCCTCTACGCTGTTTTAAGTGCCAGAGGTATGGACATTCCCAGCGGTCCTGTAACAGTGTTGCGAGGTGCGCCAATTGTGGTTCCCGCGACCACGAAGGGACTGGATGCACTTCAGAGCCCTGCTGTGTAAACTGTGGTGACTCCCACGCTGCTTATGCCAGGTCCTGTTCGAAGTGGAACGACGAGAAGGCGATCCAGCGCCTCAAGACCCTGGAGGGCCTCTCGTACCCTGCTGCCAAGGCCAAGTTGGGTATTCCCAACAACCGACAGCGTACTTTTGCCGCAGTTGTTCAGTCTCAGCCACAACCCGTGCAGCCTTTTGTTCCGCGCCCTGTAGCTCTCGCCGCACTTGCCAAGCGATCTACAGCTGAACAAGCGACACAGGTGGATTTCACCGAGCTCCAGCTTATTCGACCAGCTGCGTCTTCGCCTTCTCTTTTGAAGACGCCCGCCTCTTCCGGTTCCCAGCAGACAGCCTGCACGTGCGGAAGACCCGGCCCTCAATCCGCAAAGGTGTGCGGTGTCCATCAAACTGTCTCGGCCTCAGCGAGGTCCCCACCCTCACCCAACATTATAGAAGAACACGGGGGGAGGAGAGTGACAGTTCGTCCCCAGCCTCTACCAGCATTGCAGAGGAACATGGGGGGAGGAGAGTGACAGTTCGTCCCCGCCCTCTGCCAGCATTGCAGAGGAGTGTGGGGGGAGGAGAGTGACAGTTCGTCCTTTTCCATTAGTAAATTTATTACTTTTAATAAACTTCATTAACTACCTTTTCTTCACTGCTTTCTTCATACTCTTTTTCAACTTTTACCAAGCCTGTCTGATCTTAATCATTTTCCACGTTTTTAAAAATCTGTGGCTGCTCGTTCTTTGTCTGGCGCTCTTTGGCCAAACCTGGCCCTTGCGCCAATAAAATCCAACAACCAACCAACCAACCTAATTCGTTCCAGTGTTTTGTGAAAACCCTGATGGGCAACTGCATCATGACATGCATTTAGTACCTCTGGAATCATTGTTTCAGGCACGACTAACTGTTCAACTGGCTGATTCCTAGTGTTCCCTGATTTCGGAAGGGCATAATGCCATAGCATACTATCATCCAAATAGAATTCATCTGAGATTTTGCATTTTTTTCCATCACCCATTCCCTCAAGCAGTTCAATCTGCTTAGACAATTTTTTATCTTTTCGCTGAAGTTCTCTAACCCTAGCTCGCTCCAAAGTCACGTTGGAAATTTTCTCTTCTACTTCATTTGCCTGTACATGTCTAGATAAATAATCAGCTACTACATTAGATTTTCCTGGACGATGAAGTATGGTAAAATCAAACTGTTGAAGAGACATGCACCACCGTGCAATACGAGAAGTAGGATCTTTCAATTTGAAAACATATGCCAAACTAGCCTGATCAGTTATAACAGTGAAATGACGGGCATACAAGTACTGTTTAAAATAATTTATAGCAAATACCACGCTTAACATTTCCTTTTCGACTACAGAATAATTTATTTCTGCGCCCTTTAATTTACGGCTAACAAAAGCAACAGGGTGTAATTTCCCTTCATATTCCTGCTGCAGGACTGCTCCGATAGAGCTCTGAGACGCATCACAAGCCAGTGTAAATTCCTTTTCAAAGTCTGGGAGCTTAATACAGGGTTCTTTCAGCAAAGCTTGTTGTAATTCCTCAAAAGCACATTGAGCTTCAGGGGTCCAACTGAATGTCTGTGATTTCTTTATCAAGTTAGTGAGAGGTAGTGCAATTTTAGCATATTGTTCAATAAATCTACGATAAAAACCGGTAAGTCCCAGAAAAGCTCTTACTTGCTTAATTGTTCTGGGGACTTTAAAATTTCTCACTGCTTCTATGTTTCGAGGATCGGGTTTTACTCCGTCCTTACTCACAATGAACCCTAAGTAGCGAATTGAAGACTGCAGGAAGTGGCATTTATCTGGTTTAAGTTTGAGATTGTGATATTGGAGCCTTTGAAAAACAAGTTCAAGTTTCTCAAGGTGTTCCCCAACTGTTTTACTGGCCACTATGATATCGTCGATATAAATGCCAATTTGGAGAGGTCTGAGGCCAGACAAAACTATCTCCATCAGACGCTGAAAACTGTTGGGACTGTTTCTCATTACGAACGGTACCCGCAGCCATTCATACAATCCTCCATCTGTCACAAAAGCAGTTTTGTATGCATCTTCAGGATGTAAAGCCATTTGAAAAAAACCTGAAGTGAGATCGAGGGTACTGAAATAAGTTGCCCCAGCTAATGCGTCGACCATTTCAACTAAATTCGGAATGGGAAAAAAATCGGGAACTGTCTTCGCATTGAGGCGCCGGAAGTCGGTACAGAGCCGAAAAGTGCCATCAGCTTTTCGTACCAAGAGTACTGGTGCTGAGTATGGACTGTCACTAGGCCTAATTATGCCTGCCTCTAATAATTCATTTATTTGCCTGTCCAGCTCAGGTCTTAAAGCATAAGGTACTCTATAGGGGCGCTGTCTTACTGGAATATCATCAGTCAAACGAACCTGGTGCAATAAAGTCTCGCACTTTCCCAATTCGAGCACACTCTTCGCAAAAATTTTGTGGTGTTTGTTTAAAAATGCCAATAATTTTTCCTGTTGGTGGGGAGGTAAATGGGACACATCAAAGTTATTTGTCCAAGATGAACATTCATCAAGTTGGCTTTCCACTGAAGCGACTCTTCCCACTTTAATGGATTCAGCAGTGACCAATTTCATATGTTTATTCACATGAATGCTTTGATCAGAGGTATTGATAACCTTAATGAATGTAACCTGTCCTTTGGTATCATTTACTGACCGAGCAACCCACAATGAATTTATACGGAGAGTGTTAACTGGCTGTAAAAGCATAATATCTCCGAGGACTGAGCAATTTGGAACATGGATAGGAATGAGTTTCTCACACCGTGGTGGTACCATTACCTTTTGAATAACTTTCCCAAATAACACTGGGCTCGGTAACTGTTCTGGGTTTTCAAATTTCTTCCAAGGGAAAGGAATTTGGCGAGGTACCAAGGAGCTAATCACAGTAATCAACCAAACAACATACGAGACAAGAACTTGACATGTCTGATGAAGGTAACGGAATGCGTTTAACTGAGTTGGTTTCACAGGTGTCATTTTTGCCTTTCTTTCTCTTTTCTTCCTGAATTTTGGGTTTTGTTTATATCTGGAAGCAACATTCTCACCCAAGTCAGAAAATGAATTTCCAGCTGTAACCTTACATGGAGCATGCCCATGAGATGATGACTGAGTTAACTCGGGATTCGTATGGGTGGAAGGTTTACACGGGGTTGTGTTTGCCCCTTCCCTTTCACTGTTATTTTGCTTTGGACCAACAACTTCCTTTACTAATGCAATAGCTTGTTCCTTTTCTATTTCACATTGTGGACTTTTACTTTTTCTTTTCCATATACACCCAGTGGCAGCATCAAAAATGAATTTTTGAGATTTCAGAAGGTCAAACCCTATAATAGCATCATAAGCTAAAGACAATTTTGCATTTGTTACATACATAGGGTGAACAAATTTTTCTCCTGCGAACTCGAACTGGAGCTTGACACAACAATTGATGGGCAGGGATGTCCCTGAAACACCCTTGACTATCAGGTTTGGGCAGTCTACCCACAACTTGTCTCCCGGAAGAGAACTCAAACATTTATCTGTGATGAGACTAATGGTGGCTCCGGTATCCACTAAAAGTCGCAGGGCTTTTCCATTTACCAATCTCTGAACCACTGGCATTGCAAACTGCGCTTGATCTGCATGGCAGGACTCAATAGGAGCCTCTACAGCAGGGGGTTTCTTAATAGAAGCGGACTCCTGGAAGCTTCTCCCCCTATTAGTTTAAATCCCTATTATTACTGGAATGTCCATTTCTTTCACTTTGGGTTCGCTGTTGGTTATGGTACTCTCTTGACATACTCCTGTTTCCTTGAGGACCTCTGTTTGCAGGTCTTGGATTTCCTCTACCCCTGTCATCATACTGTTGTTGTGGCTGATAACTACTCTCACGGCATTCGTTAGCATAGTGCCCCAAGCGCCTACACCTGTAACAAGTAACTGTGGAGCGATTACTTCTCCTGTATCTCTCTGGTGGACCAGATTGAGTGGAACGGCTTCCGTCCCTGAAATCCCTCGCCGGAGAACTTTCCCTATTTTTGCATTCTGAACTTCGTAGTGACAAATCATTTAACTGATCTTTTATTTTCCTCACTTCTCCCACCAGAGCCTGAATTGCTGTCTGGCTTTTTCTTGCGACCTCTGCAAAGTTTCCTGAGGAAGCTTCGTTACCTTCTTGTTGCTCTACCTCCACTTCAACGAAACTCACGCTCCTCACACAGCTTCCCATACATGCCTCATTATTCTCTTCCAACAAGGCCTTTTCTTTGGCCTGCTGGTAAGACTGTGGATTATGAGATAGTACCAATCTCTTTATCTTGGGTGTTAACCCTGCAAGAAATTGTGAGAGAAGACTCTTGTCCCTGAATGAACCTACAGCAGCTGAATCTGATTCCTCCTCAAGATACCTAAATGCTAGTACTTCTAAGCGGGAGGCAAATTGTTTCACCGATTCCCCCAGGGCTTGTTTACAGCCCGTGAATTTCCCCATGCGTACTGCCAAAGGAACTGCGGACGAAAACCTTTCCAACAATGCTTCTTTCAAACCTGCAAAAGTCAACCTTCGTTCCCTGGCCAACAAGCCCCTGACAAATTGTTTTGCCTCTCCCTTGCACTTGCATTTCACCACTAGCAATCTCTGTTCATCTGTCCAACCATCCAAACCTGCTACATCCTCTACTGACTCAAAAAATTCTCCAATAGTAACACTATCTGATCCCCCTGAAAATGATGAAACTAAACTCATCAAGACTGGAATGTTGAGGTTTGCATTCCCCCCATTATTCCCTACTTCTGCTGAACCAGCTGCTCCCTCTGTCCCTGGTATCACCATCTTTCCTACAGCTCTGTACACACACACAAATGAAAATACACTGTAAATCTAAACAAGGTACACTATACTATGATTGCTGTTACTGTAATGATTTACTATCAATGATTACTTTTACCCAAGATTAGTGAGCTATAATTATTTTCTACCTGAGCCTAAAGTTATATCTTACTCTTTTTCTTAATTGAAAATAATTACCTCAATATTTCTCACCAATGTAAACAAAAGCACAATACAAAAATGCAATACACTAAAATTCAAATACCAATTCACACTTAAAAAAATTATGATTGCGAGCACTTGATACTGACTAAAATTTCGAAAATGAATGCCTAACATGAAGAAAATTCTCCCAATTAACTATGTTCTATGTCAAAACCTTATCCTTTAACTGTTGCTAGAGTAATTTGATCTTTTTACAATTTTCACACAGCATTACCTAATATCATAAATAGCAAATCATAAATGTGAATCTCTCTGGTACAGTGGGTGGAATCCTGGTCACGGGAACCAGTTTGATACGACGTGGTTTGGTTGTTAAGATATTATTCTATTACGATGATGAACTTACTTCTGAAAAAATGCAAATATTACCAATTTTATTTTTAAAAAGAAGAAAATGGCCGGTGATCAATCTAGGGACCCCAATTAAGAATTTTTTTTCATCAACGACTAACACCCCAGGTACGATCCTTAAAAACTCCCAGTAAGTGGAAGGTGATTCCACCACCACCAACAAGAGAAATTCACATACGACACAAAATAATTTGATTAAGCATATGTTCCAGGTTAACTATAAATTTATTTTGTGCTCCCAGGCACAGGTTGGAAAAACACTTGATACAAGAAAACTTTAGGTGGCTAGGCCGAATAAAAAAAGAATTTAGCTATGAATTTTAGAGTCCAGAGTATGTTGACAGTCCTAAATAATCCTCTGAGAAACCCTGGTCTGCAAACCAAGTAGTTTTCACCTGTGTGGTTTAGAGGATGAAGGAGGTAAGTGGCACAATTTGGTTACCAGCCTGCCTTACAAAAAATCTTTAAAGAATGTGATCATTCACTCAAAGAGTGCTAAGAGCTTAATGCTCCATGTGCATATCTAATAACTGTTGAACTTTGAGCTAAATGCTCTTTACAATTTAGATTTGGATGGTTAAGAGTGACATTTTAAAATTTTCCTTTTTTTTTTTTTTTTTCACAACACACCGCTTTTGATCAGTTACCTGGAAAAATCTTTTCTTAATTTACAGTAACACATTATACTACATTTGTTGGTTCTGGCCAAACCTTACACACACTCAAAATAATAAAAAAATTTCAATTTCTTTACTCCCTCTTTGTTTAATAATTTTCCTTTCCCTTTTCAAAACAAGGAATATCTTTCTACAAAATCTTCCCCTATATATATATATATATATATATATATATATATATATATATATATATATATATTTTTAATGAAATAACATCGTACCATTTTTTTTTTCCCACATTAAAACCAAAAACAATTAGGTGGTCGCCGAAAGAAAGTTTGCCGTTGATGACGTTTTTTTTTTTTTCCCTTCTTGTTTCCTTGTTTGCTTTCCTCTCTCTCTCTTCTCTTCTCAAGGAAGCTTTGTCACTTAAACAGCATAGAAATGTTTGAGCTGAGCGGAGGAATTACGTTTTTTTTTCTTTTTTCGTTAACTGCTGAGGTTCGGCGTCACGGAGTCTGTCCGTCGCCGTGAATTTACGCAAGTTTCCTTGCTTGCTTCCGAACTGCGTGGACATATATTTCCCTGCCCTTCAAGTGGGCAATAAGAAAGGAATTAGAAGATTTCCTCGGACGAAGGTTCAAACTTAAGTAACAATGCTTGTGCCGCAATTTCTCCGGCGTCTCCGTGGGACTCCCGAACTTGGCGGGTGGAAGATATCCAGCCCAGCTACAATTCTCTGTGAGAATAAGGGCTTTCAAGTAGCTTCCTCTGTTTTGGCATTTAAAAACAAATTAAAAGGTCCTACCATGACGCTGACATCTTTTTCCTTCGTCCTCTCGGAATTTGGCGGCATTTCCGATTTAGAAGCGCGGTCTCTCCCGCATAGCTTCTTTTTTCCTTCCCCTTTCTTAGTGCTTGGTGGTTTCTAGCTCAACTCTCTCTCTCTCTCTGCATCTCTCAGCGTACAAAAAAACGATGCTCTTCGCCTTACGCATCGCGCATGTGCGAGAAAGCGCCGACTTTCCAATTGGCTGCGTGAACGCCAGGAGGCAGAAACTTCCTCGATGGATGACTGACCTTTGACCCACGAAAACGGGCGCTGCGGTGAACTTCGCAGAATTCCACCCAAATCCCGAAGTGTTCCTGTGCAAAGCGAAAAATGCCTTTTCGAAGTAAACAAGAGCATAAATAAGTCGGACTTTCTGCACTGGTAAAGCTGGGAAAACGTCCTCACAGATGCCATTCTACGAATTTATCGCTTTTAGAAAAGCGACACCAGAACTGTAGCCATTTTCGTTCTTTCTTTCTGAACAAAGACTTTTGGAGACCACCTTTACAAAAATTCATTAAACACATTAACTAACATTGACGAACATCGTTACAATTAACTTCGTAACGCATAAAAATCGAATTCTCTCTAGCTACAGGTACGACGATCGGAATTACGAAAAAATAGCGTAACGCAACGATGTGTTATTTTGCCCTGATGCATTAAGCCACAATTTTATTCTTTTACTAAATGACTATTAAATATCCTTGACGATAGCGCACGCGCAATTAATTTACGAAAGTCTCTTCGTTACGGAGCGATCGCCGACCCGCTTTTTCTATCAGTCGCTGAATTATACTATCACTAGTTAATACCAAGTAAGATTCATACTAAAACCAACTAAATATTAATACTAGGTAAGATTTTAATTACGAAAGGTTACTAAATTAAGCCCGATACACACAACAACGATTTTAATTACACGCTACTGACATGGCATAAACACGCGTTTTTTCTCATTAGATACAACTACAATACGATAAAATACCTCGTACACTATATGTTTACAAATTACTTTTCAATTATTAAAGCTTACAGAATAATACAATAAAAGAAATCGCGATAACGACGGTAAATACGGAACTACAACCTTACGATTTTTTTCTTTTTATCGCTATGTTATCCCGACGATCAATAACGCCGATAATTTTAAACTGATACATCTAACACTATACATATATAAACTGCACTATACACTTAAGAAACTAAGGCAAATCAATTCATATACACTACATCATATACTGTACTAAAATAAACTTCACTAATATCTCTTCCCTGAAAGTAAACAGTGCACTAAAAAATGCAATGGATGGAAGAAAAAAAACATTGCATGAAAGAACAACAAAAAAACCAGCAATATAGCATGATGTCAAACTTCCTTAAATCTACTTCCCAGCTAGTTACACCTCCCTTAACTAGCAACAGACATCACAAGGCTAACTTACTTAGACCTATTCACATAAATTTAACTACATACACAGAGATCAACACTTCACAGAGAAATCAGAAAGAAGAGAAAATAAATGAAAAGAATTTACTTGATTTTTCTTGACTCTTAAATTTTTTTTTTTTTTTTTCTAACTCCCTCCTTGCCAAAGGGATTTGAGATCATCTCATGACAAAAAATTATCACTCTCATTGAGAGTGCGTGGATCTGGTGACGTGTTTTCCGATCCAAAAATATTGGCCCATTAATTTAGAGATCGGAAAAACGTCAACAGATCAATGCCAGATTAGCTGACGTCCAGAATTGTTAGAGACAGACTAAATCTACTGTCAGCGGTAAAGAGTACTGTATCCCACTGTTCTGCTGTCCAGTCCTTATGTTCTCTGAACCACTGTAACCGGTGTCTCCAGTGAGCAGTTGTTAATGGAACACAGCATACTGGTCATCGGGCAAACAGTCCACCTTTGTATAGTCACCTGGCCACTGTAAATTGCAGTATTGTGTGTCCTGCATTCATGTTCAGTTTTTTTGCAAGGTTACTTGCTACTTGCTGTCTGGTGTCAATCCCTCTTGGCCTATAGGAACAGATAGTTGTCCTCACTGTGGTTGGTTTTGGTGGATGACCACTTCTGGTCTTTTGCACAGCTGTACCTGTAATCCTGAAGAATACTCTGGACAATACTGAACTCTTAGACCACACTCATCACAGTTTACCCCATCTTGAGCCTCCCAATTATTCAACCACAAGTAAAATAATCAAAATGTTCTTGAAGGACCATTTCTTCGTCTCTAGCACACAACAAACACAATTGGACTTCTGTAACACTTTTGCACACTGTCTGGTGACTTCTGTTCAGTTGATGTTGTTGGACAGCGTGAGCACATTTTGTTCTCACGTCATGCAAACCACATGTCATGCTCCATTATTTTGCATTTGCTGTTGCTCCTGTTCCCAGACATGGTCCTCAGTTAATTTGTGTTTGGGTGCTGCTGCTATTTATGGCATTATTAAGTTTTGCACACCAGTGTAGCTTAGAAATTTCAAACACATATTGGAAGATGCAGGTTCAATTCCTGCTCCTTGATATAATTTTTAAGTTTCCTGAGGAGATGCTACATGGTAAACAGTGAACTAAAAGCAATTCAGTTGCACAATCTGATTGCTGAGGTTAATGTACTTGTGAATTTATCTTGTATTTGTGAAGGATATTTCTTCCTTAATTTCTGGGACATTATTCAAGATGTTTTATGTAAACTCATGGCTCATACTAAAAAAAAAAAAATAATTCAGACATGTAGTAGCAGGAGGTGGAAAAAATTTACATATAATGTATGCATATTTTATCATCAGCAACTGAAATGCAGCTGGCAGCTGTCTTTTTTTTTCTTTTTTTCTTTGTAGTAAGTAGTTAAAATACATTATTCTTAACCTATTTATTTTTATGCAATATTTCATTTACATGTCACATTTTATGGGAAAATTCGCATACAGGTGTAGAAAATTGATGGTAGTTGTCATGTCCTTGTCATAATCCAATGGAAAAATCTTGTTTTGTTGGTAGTATGTAAGGAAAAGTCATGTTAAAATGCAGATCCTTTATTGTGGTGTGAACAGAGAAAGATTACTGTCCAAGAAATACCTGTTCAGAATTATGGAGTTTTAATATGGCAGAAGTTAAGATGCTGACAAAGTGATCCATATTACAGTATATCTGCTAAGCTGGACCCAATACTGGTGACGAACGAATGAATAGCAGTATTTCTAACATACATGAAATTCTTCCACGAATTCGCGGAATTCGTTTTTTTCTTTTTTTTTTTTTTCCGTTGTCACTTGAGTCAACTCGAGATCAATGCAAATTTTGGGGGAATTATTGGAGGTGTGTTGGAAGGGTCGTTTTTCGTATGGGAACAGTGTTTTGTCTTTCAAATTTTTCGAAAACGGTAGTTGAACGGAGTGAGGATTTTTTCCGTAATTGTAATTTCATTTTTCTCACGATGTTGCCTATACAGTGTTGTTGTTAAGCTTAATTTTATTGTATAAATGTTAGTATTCAGCATGAAACTGCTTTGAGCAATGATTTCCGGGGAAAAAAAAAAGCTCGAAGATTTCCCTGTAGTCTGCAAGCATGAGATTCCTACGTGGGAATCTCATGCTTGCAGAGAAATTCCGCCATTTCCGTTATAATTTGGTTCATTCTCGAGATCAATGCACAACTGAACACAAATTTTTTTGGAGATTGGTGGTGGTCATGGGGATTCATTTTCCGTTTAAGGACGCAATTCTATCTTTCAAAACTTTCAAATATGGAAGTTATACGGAGTGAAAATTTCTCCCGCAATCATATTATTTTTCTTTATCGCAATGTACCTTGTGCCCAATATTGTTGTTAAATATCCTTTTATTACTTAAATATTTGCATCTCCGCTTAAAAATTGGGAAAAATTTTTCAAAAACGGAAGTCAAACAAAGCTTAGATTTCTTCCATGATCGTAACCCCTCCCGCATTGCTAAATTTTACTTTCCCCATAAATGTTTCCATTTAATCTCTGAAAGTTCTTCCAGCATGATAGATAAAGTTTTTGTCATCTGAGGTAATAAAAAGAGAAGGAAATAAAAGCAACAATGAAGAAATGGGAAGGGAATGATATAAACAGAAAACAAAATCAAGCTATGAATGCTGTGCAACTGCAGAGCCCACATATATGGCTGTAGAAATAGTTGAAAAGAAAGCAATACAAAAGGAAACTTGAACTGATGTTCTAACAAGTATGACAACAAAACAAAGTATTGAATTTGAAGCAGTGTCTTTTAAAACCATATTATTTTGTTTTGAATTCAATAATTATGTATTGCAAATACAGTGATGTGCTTCAGTTTAATATTTGCATAAATAAATTACATTGGACAATTCCATCTTGTTCTGCATTATATCCATGCTTTTATGCCATTCGTTCTTATTTTTCATCCGGTTAAAAAGCAGCTTTTTTTGTTTCTTGGTCAGTCTTGAAATCTGTGGAAGTACTGCTGTAAATGATGACAGCAGTCTATCACAGTGCTTGTGATTACACTTTTAAAAGATGTGCAAAGCTTCAATAGGACACGTAATGTGACAGAACTTGTAAGAATTGTTGACTCTTGGATGTTTTATGCAGAAACTTATCTTTTTTCTGTGTAGTATATAAAATGTAGAGTTTATTTTAGTGTATTTTTATTTTGTATGGACACTCTTTTGGGGGAGAGAACTTGGGATGTATGCAAGGTAAAAGACATTTCAAAAGTCATATTTAAAGAAGCAAGATTTTGTGAATTCTTGGAAACAGATTCTTCAGTGTTAGCACAGTGGCTGTGAAATGATAGTTCGTGTGGCAAAATGTACAGACAGGGAAGATTACAGTAATCCTGTAGATCACAGTAATCCTGTTATTGGGTTGGCCAAAAAGTTTGTTCGGTTTTTAAGTAAAAATAAGACACATTTTTCATTTTCACCAATAACTTTATTCAACAATGTATTCACCGTTTTGTTCCACTACCTTCTGCCATCTTTCAGGCAACTTCATATTGCCATCTTCCCAAAACTCTTTATCTTTTTGAGCAAAGAACTGTTTCAGGTGCCTTTTGCAGTCTTCCAGGGAATTGAAATTTTTTCCATTAAGATAATTTTGTAAAGACCGAAAGAAATGGAAATCCAAAGGTGCAATGTCTGGTGAATACAGCATAACTGCTAGGTTTTACGATTTACCTGTAAAATTTATGGAAATGTGACTTGTTTTACAGTTTTTACGAGCAAAATGTTAATTTTACAGATTTGGTGATGCTCCAAGATTTTTTTTCTGATGATTTTGCACTCACTATTAAAACTTTTTTTTACTTAACTTCGTCCATTCAAAGTAAAAGTTACGAATAACTTTTCAGTGACGTGTGTTTATGCAGGAACATTTCTCGCAGTTTTCCCACGTTTCAGGTTTATTGTTTTGTGTTGTTTCAAACACTAAAACTTGTGCTGCACGTAAACTGAACTGCACCAATCAGCTGGTCTTGTTTAACCTTGGGCTTAGTTCCCCCACCCTCTCTTTTTAAGATAATGTATTGTTCATCCCCCGGGTCGCAACTTCTCACTAGGCCAGCATGGGGTATGTCTTGCATTGGAGCATCTGTTTTTATTACTCCCAGTTCAAAATGCTATCTCAGAACATAGTTATCATAGAAAAAAAATTCAAACGGATTTTAAATCTGTAGAATTTTTAAGCCCAGATAGATACCCAACATGACAAAATTAAGCAAAAGCTGCCAGTTTTGTGAAATTGAAAATGCATTGGGGCATGGTTTCGTAACTTCTGGCAATAAATTTGATCTAATGAAGTAAGAGGAAGTTAAAAAAAAAAAAAAAAAAAAGTCCAATGTTCATTCGAGCCAGTGCTTCTGCAGCAATGATTTATTTTGCTGGACCGTTAGTCAGTAAATTTTCTGTGCTTTCCAACAGTGCTTTGTTCGTCACTCGATAATGTGCATAAAAATGTCTTGGCTTGATTCAACAAAATTAATATGTTGGTGTACTATCTTTTCCTCTGCAAATTGCATCTCTTTAAGCTGTTACTGTTTTACTACAGCAGCAGTTTTACTTTCATTTATTTTTTTCAAGTGTCAATAAATTTAATATTAGTGATTCGCTATGAGCAGCAATATAAAGGGGGGGGGGTGCTATCAAACATTCCGTGATGCGTGATCTGCGGAATTCCTGTGTATTGCAAAATCTTCAAAAAATGAAAAAGATGAATTTTGCACTACATGTTGATATAATTTCAGTGTTTCACGTGGTGGAAGGAATGATATTACTAATCACATTTCTAGTGCCAAGCATAAATCTAATGTGGACTGCGTGGGGGAAAATGAAACTAACTTCCTTTGTTAAAAGTTGTAATGAAACAAATGCGATTTGTGCAAAATGTTTGTTCACTTCGTTTTCAGTGGAGCATAATTTGCCAATTAGTGTCTCTGTCACTCATTTATTTCATCGTCCGTCTCTCCGTAAAATATTTCTCATCGTCCGTCTCTCCATAAAATATTTCTCATCGTCCGTCTCTCCGTAAAATAAACCTAGCATGAAAATGGTTCATTTTTGAAAACATTTTAGTTTGTTCTGTGACGGCGTTGGATACAATCCTATTGGATTGGGGGGTGGGGGTGTCAAAGGGTGGAACATCCTTCCCTTTAGAAGGAAGCAAACTTTCATAAAAATAAATTTTTATCTCTTTATAGATCACAATGATAGCATAGTAATGATAAATTATGTATAGATTCTATTTTAATCGAAATAAATGTGCCGATAAATTCAAACATCTATAGTCATATTAGTCCATTAGTCCAGTCCCTGGCCATAAGACCCGTCGAAATTTTTAGGTGGACGAGTTTTCGCTTCCAATCCTGTTAGGGCATGCCCAAAGGAAGGATAAAATCTTGGGTAGACATCTGGCAACCTGGGCTTAAATTTTATAGGACGCCATTTTGTTTTGGGCATGTACGCGCACTAGTTAGTATTAAATTTCGTAATTTTCTGTTCTTTCCAATTTACCTATACGAAATATAACATGTTTTTTTGGATTCCTCATAAAACTTCCTATAAGATAGGACTATTTAACCAATAATAAAACAAGTTTATGAAAATCTAACTATTTTTTATATTTTATTTAGTGATTTCTTGAAAGGATACTTATATTTACCTAAACAAAAAATTTAACTTATGTGAATTTTGTTTGTTTCCAACTGAATAAATAAAATGGAGGATAACAAGCAACTTGTTCGCCTACATCTGTGCCGAGCGAGTGGAACTTCAATAAATGCGGAGATTTTGAAATATATTTTATGCCAAAAACATAACAAAAAGAAGACAACAACTACAACAGAAGAAAGACAAAATCTTGGCTGCTGCTGAAATACGACAGTTATGTTTTTAAATGTATCAGTCTCCTTGGGCGGGATTCTGAGTTCGTGTACCATTGTATAACGTATAAGTTTGTCCGCTCCGGGCATCGAAGCCAGGTCCCCCTCACTCCGGAGTAAGTCGCTCTCCCAACTAAGCTGCACGGACATGTGCTCTCACTGCTATCTGCCTTTATCTCATGTGCATCCTGCGGTGCAGGCACATTGCATCTCTTAATGAAACGGAAGCAGATTTCAAAATCATTGAAGAGGTTAACATTTAATCATGTGTGACGAGATCAACAACAACAAAAAAAGAGGCATTGATAAGTATGTTGCAAAGTGTTGGAGGGTTAACAAACCAAAGTACATTGGCATAGTCTGGCATTCATGCTATCATCTCAAAGGCAAATGTTACATTACAAAATATTGGTTTTCTCCCAATACTGCCTTACCCAATGATAGCATATGATAGTATGTATTCATGTATGAAGAATTTCCAAAGCTTGCTTTTAAATCTCTGTCAACAAGTACTGCCACTTTCATGTGATGACTGCCGCAGAAATTCAGTTGATTACAAGTGAATTCCCAGACCTTGTGCTACTCCTTGGATCTTTCCATATGACTAAAATTCTACGTGCATGTATTGGAAAATACATAAAGAGCAGCGGGTTAGAAAACCTTTTCATTGAAAACCATGTGTTCGGTCCAAAAATAGTAGAGTGTCCTCAAAGGTAGCAATTACTTAAGGTCAGTAAAAGGAATGTTTATGCTAGCAGAAGTGGTAGAAAGGCTTAAATGGAAAGCATTTTTGAGTACAATCGAGGATGATGTGCTCAACTCTATGCAATGCTCAACAACGGAAGAAGCACAACTCAAGTTCCAACATCTGATTTCAACATCAGAAGAAACACTGAAATCGTCGAATGTTTTCATACAGGAGCAAATTAAGAATTCTGAGCAGTGCAAATACTGGAGGGATTCTTGCATCTGATAAGTCTTTTGAAGAACCTCATAAGAGCTGACAGGAGGGGGAACTGGAACCCTACGTGCAAACAGTGTAGGAAATTCTTCCAATTTTTAAAATTTTTGATGGAGTCAACTATTTGAGATGGGGTTCACTGTTCGAGCAAATGCTTAACCTTGAGACTCGTTATGCTGATGTATTTGACTGGTTCAAAAAAGGTCATTTTGTTGTTCGAAGAACAAATCAAAAGTTTAATGCCGTGGGGATCGACATGGCTTTCGAACAAACAATAAACTGCTCTCAGAAGTCAGCCAAAGGGATCATTGGCCAAACAAAAAGGAAGGAATACATTGCTGAATGGGAGCTTGCTTACCATGAAGTCCTTCTCATAAAAAAAAGCATTTCAAAGGCTGCTGAACATTACACCAGTTGACTATGAGCTGATAATGAATGAGTTAACAGGAACCCTCGGAAATAGAATGGAAGCCAATATCAAAGAGATGCTTCAGTATGTTGAAATCAGAGAAAACCCATAACTTGTAAAAGGTGAAGTTAGGCTTCACAACATTCTAATGATTGAATATGTTCCAGCATTGAATGCTAAGAAGATGCTCCAATTTTTGATGACAGCACAAGAAGTGTTCTGCATGTTTCAAGAGGAAAAGTTTATAACATGCTCAAAACAACTATCAGCGCCTATTTGTCAGCAAAGGCTACCCTCTTTTCCAAGTGTAGCACAACCAGATATGCAGATGAAAAAGCAAACTGAAAAATGCTATCAAAGACCATTTGCAGATTCACAGAAAATTTGGTATTGCCAAGGAGAGGAATGACAATGACAGAAATTCTAACCTACGGTTTTTCATGTTCTGCCTTATTAGATGATAATGGTGCTACTGTCAAACCGATGAAGTCTCAACTGATGTCTGAGTTGACCAAAAAGTTAGATACTCCTGACTTGAATTTCCAAAAACAGCATACTCTGAAAACCAGTGTGGTTGTTGATGCCATGAATTAGTTTCGAAGGTTGCCATTTAAGGGAAATGACACATATGAAGATATGTTTAAATCTTTGACAGCAATGTTAAGAATGTTTGTAAATTCAATCGTGTGGACTATGTTTTTGTCAGTTACCTTCAATCGTCAATCAAAAATGCTGATAGAGAAAGGTGGTCTTCTGTGTAACCACTGCCGTTGACATCCATTGCCACCACTACGAAACTTCCTGTACAGGTGGAAAGATTTGGGGAACCAGATGACAACAAAATTCTGACTCAAGATGCCCTGAGCGAATTTCTGAAGAAGGTATCAGTTAATTGACAATGGGAAAGTATCCTCAGCGGCGTGTTGCCTGAAAGTGGACCTACTCCCGCCTTAGCAATAAAAGATGGAAGCTTCACACAAATCAAGGATACCCTTCTAGTAACTGTTGAGGAGGCTGACTTACGTATTATTCATGTTTTTCACGCTGTTAAAGAAGGTTTATTGCATGTCGTTGTGCTTTCAAGTCACACAGATGTTTTTGTGATACTCACTCATTTCTACAAGTTTGTTAACGAAAATGGACTCTCTGAACTATGGATGAGAAAGTCGGCATCAGATATCATACCAATCCATACTCTGGTGGACAAGATAGGTACTACCACAGACATCTTTCTTGCTAACCATTTTCTTACAGGCTCTGATGTGAGCAGTAAGATAGGCACCAAATTGTCATCGCTCAAAGTTAGAACCAGAAAAATATCTCCACAACTTTGGTAGGTGTTATCCTCCAAGTATTCAATCCTTTAAGCTAGCCGAGGAGTACTTGCTGAAGGTTTTAAAAACAGGCTCGGTGTACAAGACATTTGATTCACTTCGATTTGGAATAATGATCAAAGCTGGCATTCCAAACTTACAAGGCTTCCTTTGCACAAGCTCTTCATTACAAAGTCACCTGAAAAGATAATTTTACATGGTATACTCAGGCTCTAACGTGTTAATGATGGACAACCCATTAGGCCCAACAGATTTTGGATGGACAATCAATGCTGATGATTCATCATTCTCGCCAGACCCTTGCATTAGTACTTGCAAAAGCTGTCATACAAAACGATGCAGGTGCCGCAGAAACAATGTTTCTTGTACGTCCTTTTGCAAATGCAACATGTCTTGTGACATTCAGAAGCATGTATAAAATACTTAAAATGACCGTTTAACACTGCGTATAATTTGTGATTCTTTATGTATTGTGATTAATAGTGATACTTCAATACATTATTATCTATTCCTATCGTGTACGGTTTTTTTCTTTTTTCTTTTGTTTTATCTTTCAATATTCACAGCCAAGGGTCCCAAAGGAGTAAAAATAATCTTGTCTTATAGGAACTTTGATGAGGAATCCAAAAAACATGTCGTATTCCGTGTAGGTATATTGAAAATAACAGAAAAGTACGAAATTCAATACTAACTAGTGTGCGTATATGCCCAAAACAAAATGGCGTCCTATAAAATTTATGCACGGGTTACCAGATGTCTACCCAAGATTTTATCCTTGCTTTGGGCATGCCCTAACAGGATCTGAAGAGAAAACTCGTCCACCTCAAAATTCCGACGGGTCTTATGGCCAGGAAGTGTATTATATCAATTAAAAGTTGAACTTGATTTAGGTAACATTTCGTTTTTTAAGCGATATGTTCGGTACATTCAATATGCGCAACAAGTAATTTCATTGAATATAACGATTAAAATTTTCATCGAATATATTGATTAATTTTTTTTTTTACAGATTTCAGTGTCTGAAAGTTGGCAGATATGATACAGCGATTAAATCAGGACTTCCCAGCCAAGCTGTAACAGTTTTTGCCTGGTCATCAAAAAAACATGTGGTCTTGCGTTATCCTGATGGAAGATTATGCGTTTTCTGTTGACTGATTCCGGACGCTTTTTGTCGAGTGCTGCTTTCAATTGGTCTAATTGGGAGCAGTACTTGTTGAAATTAATCATTTCGTTGTCCGGAAGGAGCTCATAATAGAGGACTACCTTCCAATCCCACCATATACACAACATCACCTTCTTTGGGTGAACACTGGCCTTTGGTGGTTGGTGGTGGTTCATTTCGCTTGCCCCATGATCTCTTCCCTTCCACATTATTGTACAGTATCCACTTTTCATTGCCTATCACAAGTTGTTTTAAAAATAGGATGTTTTCATTATGTTTCAGTAGAGAATTGCATGCAGAAATACTGTCAAGCAGGTTTTTCTCGCTTAACTTATGTGGAACCCAAACATCAAAGTGATTAATATAACCAAGCTGGTGCAAAGAATTCCAACATTTGATTTGCATATTTTAAGTATGTCGGCTATCTTCCGTGTGATATAACGTTAATTGTTCTCAGTTAATATCTCAAGATGATTGCTATCAACTTCAACTGGTCTACCCAACCGTGGAGCATTGTCCAGCGAGAAATCTCCAGCACAAAACTTCGCAAACCACTTTTGACACATTCGATCAGTCACAGCATCTTCTCCATACGCTGCCCAAATCTTTTTTTGTGTTTTAGTTGTGTTTTTACCTTTCTTGAAATAAAAAAGCATGTTATGCCGAAAATGTTGCTCATTTTCTTTCATCTTCAATATTAAAATGACTAATTTTTTGTAAGAAATAATTATAATGGCTAATTTTTTTGTAAAATGCACACTGATATGACAGCGGTCACAATACAATCTAACAAAATTGTTTTGAATTAAGTTGCAGACAACTAAGTGCTACTAGAGCCATCCTACGAAAAAATCGAACTAACCTTTTGGCCAACCTGATATTTATGGTGATTGCTTTCCTGAAAATGGTGTAAATGTTAGAACCACGAGCAATGGAATAAAGAATACATGTAACAAAAAGGGTATGTTTATGGCATTTATTGGTGACTAAACACCATAGCCAAATAGTTATAAATGTTACATGGAGTTTTGCTAAATAGAGAATGAAATTCTCCGCATATTTACTGTTTCTCACATTAAAAAACGTCTCAGGAGCACAGTGCCCAGTGAAAGATAAATATTCATGCATAATATAAAATTTTGGTAAAATCTATCGTAATATAATTGAACAATGTGAACTCACCACTGTTCTTGTAAATCCTTGTAATCCAGAGTTTATATCCAGAAAAATCTAGAAGTTGTCTATTATTTATCATGTTATAACTCTAGCGTTCACTGGCAAGCCATACTATTACATTAACAAATACAGCTATTTATATTGTGGCGAATGATAACTCAAAAGACCAAGTTCTAATGCAATGGTTCAAGTAAAAATAATGAAGCTATTCCACATGGCAAGAAGCAAACATTTTGACATTACGTAAGACGCACAAGCAGATACTGACATCTGAGGCAGTAATGATAAAAAACCTAAAAATAAGAACTGTAACAAAAATACACCTATCAATTTGACATATGCATGGAAATTCCTGATATAACAAGAGCAGAAAGAAGCTGCAACTTTTAGGGCTAGAAAGAAAAGTAAAAAATCATGAGTACAAAGAGTTATACCGATGACAGAAAGAGAATGGCAACAAACATCTATTGGACATGACGGTCATGTGCAAAATTGAACCCACAAGATGATGCACGATGAATGAAGCAAGTGATGTGACACCTAGCAAGGCATGACAGTAGCTCATGACAGAAGGGACATGTAACATCTGGCACTACAGACTTGCGGAAGATAACCACTGATGATGGCTATGATTAAATAAGCTGAAACTAGTATGGTGATATGTTCAAGAGAATCATAGAGCCTTTTAGATATTTTAATATCATTTTATTGAGATTTTTTAGCTATTTTGGTATAATTTTTTTAAGGTTTTAAAGTTCATTCCACTGATTCATTTCATTTTCCATATTGTACAAATTTTCGAGTTTCTTGTGCTTATGAAAGTTACTTGAACCATTGCATTAGAACTTGATTTTTGAGTTATCATTTGCCATAATATAAATAGCTGCATTTGTTAATGAAATAGTATGGTTTGCCAGTAAACTCTAGAGTTATAACATGATAAACAATAGACAACTTCTAGATTTTTCTGGATATAAACTCTGGATTACAGGGATTTACAAGAACAGCGGTGAGTTCACATTGTTCAATTATATTACGATAGATTTTACCAAAATGTTATATTATGCATGAATATTTATCTTTCACTGGGCACTGCGCTCCTGAGACATTTTTTAATGTGGGAAGTAGTAAATATGCAGAGAATTTCATTCTCTATTTAGCAAATCTTTTAAACCACGTAGCATAGCTCTGTATAATTCACTAAGAGTATTTGAATATGCTACATGGAGCTTCAGTTTTATGTTGCTCTCCTTATTTATTGCATCCAGTAGTGTTCTCCCTAAGAGCCTTTTTACTGGGCGGCCCACCCAGTTATTTTTGTCTGCCACCCGGCTATATTTCATTTAATGAATGTTTTTACAGTGCACATAATAGTAAGAATGGAAAACTTACTCCCACATAGACCATCAGTGTTGATGAAAACTGACTGAAATTTGTGCCACAGCCCTGGTGGTGCAGTGGTCTAAGTGCTGGCTTATGACCATTCTTTCGAGAAGGGTCCAGGTTCGAATCCCGGTGTGGCATGGATGTTGTGTTTGTCTTACGGCACTTGTTCTCTCCCTTTCTTGGGACCAGTTGCCTAAGTTAGGGACAAGTGACTGCTTATAGCCTATTGAGTTGCTCATGGTTGTCGTTAAACCTTCAATCTTTATATACAAAAAAAAAAAAAGAAGAAGAAGAAATCTGTGTTGAATATGATTTGTTAGTAAATACTCATTTTTAAATCATTTTTGTACAATTTTCTAACTTCGTTTATCATGTTATGTCACATTAATGCCTACCACACCACTTAATATGTTTAATAAGTATAATAATGTTAAGGAAAACATTCTTCTTTTTTTTGAGGGGGGGGGGCAAGGTGTCATTAAAAGTATCACCCAGTTAAAATTTCTTGCCACCTGGCCGTAAAAAAAAACTAGGGGGAACACTAATCTAGTAATATAGGAAAGGTTCTGTTTGTTGTTTCAATATTGCTTTCTTTTTTGTTGCTCACTGTGCTAACATACAAAGGTGGCAAAAGAATGTCTATGCCACTTAATATTAACCCCTTAAGGATTGCTTAATATTCCTGAAAACCATAAAAAAATACCTATTTTTTTATGAAGAAATTTAATAATTACTAAGTTTATAAATGAATATGCAATTATTTTTAAGTTTTGGACAAAACTAAAGCTGTTATAGAAAGATATTAAGTTTTGCAGAAAAGCCAACATGCAGGGATTTAGTGCCTAAATGTTGTTTTTTTGAAGTACAGACTAATGTAAAGAGGAAGTTGCTTTCTAACTTTTTTATTGGTTTTAAAATTTCTAGAGATAGTAAATTAAGAAATATTGTATTTGCATCATCCGATTCCATAACGTGCACAAACAGAAAAAACGGCAGACTTTTCTTTATTTTTTATAAATTAACAAAGCATGTGTGTTTTGCTAGTGAAATAAAAGAATTTTCCTGAATCTATCATAAATCGATTCTATCGCAGAAAATATCTCTGTGATTTATAGAAAAATAAATCACAGAAATATTCTCTATAATAAAACACATACACAGTAGTACTGCTATCTCGTACTTTCAGGCATGATAAATCAATTGTGTTTGCACAATTTAGTATGTAACTTCTTTAACACTTCAGTCCGGCAGTATCACTGGCATGAGAAATAGGGATCGATATCTCAGCCCATCATGTTGATGAGAGCAATCAGTAAGGGGTTAAAATGCCTCACTCAGTATAAAGGATAATATTATTGAAACTGCAAGAAGCAGTAGCATATTTCTGAAATCTTCCTAGCATCACATTGTCTTATATGGTAACTTGTCTTTCTGTGCACCAGTTCTTTCATTCTTTTATCACTAGCGTATAGCCCATCCTAGTATGGTCGTTTTTAAGCTTTAAATAAATATTAATATATAGGGGGTATTGCCTGTCCTGTGACGGAGTGAAAGTTTTAATTGAAGCAGGTTGAAAACAAATAAAGCAGATGTTGGTTTCTGTAAGGAAACATAGTAAAACCTTATATAGTTAGAACTCATTCATGTTAGAACTAAAAATTATATGCTACTTATTTCCATTTTTCAAAAGACCTCACATTAAATAACGTTCTTTGTAAAATATTTGTTTTTTAACAATTGTAGATTAGAGCATTTAGATAGATTGATATTTTGCAAAATGTGTAATATAATCAGCACCAAACTTGGAAAGTTGTTTTCATGTAAACTTACCTTAATAACTTTTACTTCCAATTTTTCACGTTAAATTACTTTTCCTCTGGCACACTTGTTCCCTCCATGGATTGTCTTAGACTGCCCTATTCAACAGTTAGTTTGAAACTTCATACTAAAAGCTTTTTCTGCAAAATAATGTGATATCTGGTATTATAAATCGGAGCTCTCTAAATTCTCGACAATGTGCTATTGGGGCAACATCTGCTTTTAGATGCAATGTTGCTCACTTTGACATCTCAAGATTTCTGCTTTTATTGTAGGTTAAAGCTCTCAGATGGATCGATATTTTTCAAAATGTATAATATAATCAGCACTAAACTTAAGAAAAGTTAGTTAAATTAAAAAGTAAAAAAAAAAGCTTACAAATTAATATTCGAATTTTGCTAAATTAAATTAATATACAAACACAACTTGCCATTCCTGATATTAAGAATTCAGTTTGAATTTGGTAGATCGGATAAATAGAACTTGAGTCATTGGTAATCCAAAGTTTTTAAATTAGCACCTGATCACCTTGACACCTGAATGTGATCGCATGCAAACTGAACTAGCTGTGATATTAAGAATTTGATTAAAGTTTTCCTAACATCACATTGTCTTTCTGTGCACCACTTCTTTCATTCTTTTATCACTAGCATATACCCATCCTATAACGGTTGTTTTTAAGCTTTAAATAAATATTAATATATAGGGGATGCTGCCAGTCCTGTGACAGAGTGAAAGTTGTAATTGAAGCAGGTTGAAAACATAAAACAGACGCCAGCTTTCTGTAAGGAGTAAAAGCATATAGTAAGAACTCATTCATGTTAGAACTAAAAATTATATGCTACTTATTTCCATTTTTCAAAAGACCTCACAATAAATAACATTCTGTGTAAAATATTTGTTGTTTAACAATTGTAGATTAGGGCATTTCAATAGATCGATATTTTGCAAAATGTGTAATATAATCAGCACTAAACTCGGAAATTTGTTTTCGTATAAACTTACCTTAATAACTTTTACTTTGATTTTTCACGTTAAATTACTTTTTCTCCTGCACACTTGTTATTGCCTCCATGGCTTGTCTTAGACTGTTCCATTTAATGGTTAGTTCGAAACTTCATACCAAAGCTTTTTCTGCAAAATAATGCGATATCTGGTATTACAAATCGGAACTATCTAAATTCTCGACAATGTGCTTATTGGGGCAACATTTGCTTTTAGATGCAATGTTGCTCACTTTGACATCTCAAGATTACAGTTTTTATTGTAGGTTAAAGCTTTTAGATAGATTGGTATTTTGCAAAATGTGTAATATAATCAGCACTAAACTTAGAAAGTTAGTTAAATTAAAAAGTAAAAAAAAGCGTACAAATTAATATTCGAATTTTGCTAAATTAAATAAATATACAAATGCAACTTCACATGCGTGATATTAAGAATTCAATTTGAATTTAGTAGATCAGATAAATAGAACTTGCGTCATTGGTAATTCTATGTTTTTAAATTAGCACCCAATCACCTTGACACCTGAATGTGATAACATGCAGACTGAACTTGCTGTCATATTAAGAATTCGATTAAAATTTTGTAGATCAGAAAAATAGAACTCAAGTCACTAATAATCCAATGTTTTTAAAGTAGCACTCGATCACCTTGACATCTAAAAGTGATCGTGTGCTATTACATAGCAGGCAATCGTTTCGACATCGTGAGAGCACACACGAATTGATTGATAAGTGATGGCGCAACAATGCAGACTTTGCTGTGATGTCAAGTGTTCCAGAGAGAGAGACAGATAGATCTGGGTGTTTATATATATATTATTTTAATTTCTAGGCCTCTTCAAGCTGTCTTTATGTAGCTTTTTTTTTTTAAGTATTTAATTACATTATAACTTCTAAATAATGGATACCCTGGGATTTCAACATTTGTCCAGTGTTTGGGATGTTGACTTCTGAGCCCACCTCAGTTCACAATACAAAAACTTCATATTAAATACATATGTATGATATACATGTATAACTAAAATGATGTTTTTTAATTAAATGTTATATTCTTTGCTCTTGTTTTATAGTGAGAAGCAAAACAATATGTGTGAATACATGTAGTACATGTAAAGTGTTTAATTTTAAAATGCAGTACAGACAGTATACATATTTTGATGCATGTTTAAACCTACATAGGTAACAATAAAATATGTTACACCATGAATTTTAAAATACACGTGGTTACTGTTCCTGCACACATACATATCATTAAGCTGTTCTCTGAGATTCAGGGGTTAGCTATCCAAAGAAAATCAGTATTCCAGATTAACATTTGAAACTGATGGAACAAGATTTTACTTACTGTTGATGTATCAAACATCTCCATTTACAGGAGCCTTAGCACACAGCTTGAGCTTCCCTGACATCCATTACACATCTCACACAAGACCTTTTGTATTTCATACTCATAATCTTTTTCTCAAGAAATCATTCCTGAATCTGATTCTCCCATGATTTCCTTGGCCTTTCTCTGCCTTTCTTTCCTGCCATTGGAGCTGCGAAAATTCTCTTTGTAATCACTCATTCTTTCAACATGGCCAAACCACCTAAGAATATTTGTCCTCGCGTTACTAACAACATTTTGCCTCACATTACACAACTGCAACACATCTTCGTTCCTCACATGATCAAAGAATGTCTTGCCACAAATCCCTGTAAGTAACGCATCTCTCCAGCGCACAACGGACTCCTGTGTATCTTCCGCAGTATCCCGGTTTCGCTGCCGTACATCAGAGTAGGAACAACTGCATTTTTTGTACTCGGCCATTTGGAACTTTCTTAAGAACCCATTATTCCTGTGTTCCTAAAGCACCTATGACTTTTAAAATACCAGGATGAGGCATAAGTTCATAGCATTTCATGGTGCAGATTTTTGTGTACAGATAGAGAAGCTCCTCTGAACAGATGCGACATGCACGGTAAGGTGCAATGTGTCCCATGCCTGATTGGGATTGGGGGACTTGCCCCGTTGTTCAGACAGGTAGGCATTCTCCGGGCCCAACAAGACGAGAATGTTGGAGGAGCAACTTGTTGTTCGTGTGCTTCTACGCTATTATTGGAAAAAAGGGTTGATCGCAGATGCTGCCGCGAAGGAAATTTGTAGTGTAGAAGGTGAAGAGACAGTGCACCCTGTGTAACAGCAAGAAAAAGGTTCCAACGCTTCCAGTCTGGAGACACAAAGTTTGTTGACTAATCTAGGTGTGTGACACCTGTCACCATCAACACTGAAGCCCTGCATCTAGCTGTTGAACAGCACTCAGGAACCAGCACCCATTCATCACAAACCACCATCGTTCATCGCCTACACCAGCTCAGTTTTAATTCCAGACATACACGAATAGTTCCCCATGAGTTGAGCCCAAAGCAAGCTGAGGAGTGTCACTTTGTGTCGAGAATTGCTACAAAATCCACGTAACGACCGGTTTTGATGGAATAATCGTAATGAATGATGAGAAGTGGGTCTTCCTACATTATCCTGATGCTGGAAACCAATGGCTGTGGCCAGGGGATGTGGCTCAAGCAGTGGTTCAAAGAGAGCGCTTTGAAGTGAAGACAATGTTGCGTGTATGGTGGAATTTTGAGGGAGGGTCTTATCTATTGGGAACTTGTACCACATGGTCAGGCCGTCAATGGGAACGTGTATGCCGACCAGCTGCAACACGTATATGATGTTCTATGTCAGGGCTTCCCTGCATTGCTAAACTGAAAGAAGGTCCTCCTGCAATTCGACAACACCCCATGTCATACCAGAAACAAATGACTACAGCCACAGGATGAGGCTCAAGCAGTGGTTCAAAGAGAGCGTTTTGAAGTGAAGACAATGTTGTGTGTATGGTGGAATTTCAAGGGTCCAGTCCACTGGGAGCTGGTGCCACATGGTCGGGCCGTCGATGGGAACATGTGTGCCGACCAGCTGCAACACGTATATGACATTCTAAGCCAGCACTACCCTGTAATGGTAAACTGAAAGAAGGTCCTCCTGCAATTTGACAACACCCCATGTCATACCGGAAACAATGACTACAGCCACAGGATGTGGCTCAAGCAGTGGTTCAAAGAGAGCACTTTGAAGTGAAGACAGTGCTGTGTGTATGGTGTAATTTTGAGGGAGGGTGCTGTCTATTGGAAACTTATACCACATGGTCAGTCTGTCGATGGGAACCTGTATGCCGACCAGCTGAAACATTTATCCGACGTTCTACGCGAGCGTGAACCGAAAGAAGGTCCTCCTGCAATTTGACAACACCCCATGTCATACTGGAAACAATGACTACAGCCACAGGATGTGGCTCAAGCAGTGGTTCAAAGAGAGCACTTTGAAGTGAAGACAGTGCTGTGTGTATGATGGAATTTTGAGGGAGGGTGCTGTCTATTGGAAACTTATACCACATGGTCAGGCTGTCAATGGGAACCTGTATGCCGACCAGCTGAAACACTTATCTGACGTTCTACGCGAGCGTGAACTGAAAGAAGGTCCTCCTGCAATTTCACAATGCCCCATGTCATAGGTCATGGATTGTCCTCCAGAAAATTGAGCATTTGGATGGTGTCGAAGTCCTACCACACCCAGCCTATAGCACAAATCTTGCCCTTTGGATATTCACCTGTTTCATTCCAGGGGGCACTTCTTGGCCGGCAGAGAGTTCCATTCCTTGGAGGCTGTGAAAGATGGCATCACTGAGTTTTTTGCATCCAGGCCAGCCGCCTGGTATCGAAACGGCATTGCGTCTTTGGCTGAATGATGATGAAGGACCATAGACTCTGATGGAATATATTTTGCTGAATAACAATATGTGGTCAGCATGTGGTACTGAACGTTGTACCCCAGAACTCTACGAAGTTATGACTCACCCTGGTAAGAATTCACTTGCCTACTAATTTTACCATCTAATTTGTTTTCTCCTTATTTAATTAAATCAGTAAGGAAGTTTGGGTTGCAAAAAATCTGATAAAAGTGGACATTTTTTTTGGCAATTCGTAGCATGTTTTTTATGTTTTTCCATTTTTTCCCCTGCAAGTCATACCCCCCCCCCATCCCCTTTGTTTACAGAAAACTTTTGTAACTCTTCACTACACTTTAGTTAGTGTCTTTCAAAAAGTCACACACCTATTCTGCAAGTGCATCAGATGCTTCCTCAATCAAACCATTTTCTTGCAATGTTTTCAAAGCATGAAACTCATGCACGTCATTCGTTGCCTCTTGAATACACAGATCTTTATCAACCATAAGGAAATCTTTTGCATTTTCTTCACTGTTTAGACACGTAATTAATTTGAAAATGAGTTTAAATCCTCTTCTTCTGGATTGACAATGGATACCCTATCTTGTTTGAAAGAAGCTGTTTGTCCACTTCTAAGAAAAGATCAGCCATATTGAAATCACAAACCAGATTCAATGCAGTTGTTGAAATTTTTATGGGAAAACTCCAAATTTGAAATAATTATTTCTGGTGCCAATGCCAAGCCTAAAACAAATTGTTTTCCATTTTTCCTTCTCAGTTTAAATTTGGTTTCTTGGTGGCCTCATAAGATGCAGGATTTGAGTGTGGAAAATGTTTCGTTGAGAATCATTTTCTCCTACTGCTTGATTTGACCAATCAGTGACATCCTTTTTTTAATGTGTGCAATGTTAATAACTATATTTTTTGTCATATCTACATCGTAATTTCTTCAATTTTTATGTCAAAGTTAGGATAATTAGGATAACCAAAAACTCATAGGACTGCTTCCACGTGCTTGATAGAACTCTCACAACCACAATTTATCGGAAGCTTTTCGCTGTTTTCTCACCTCCACATGCCAAGTCCAATCACCCTTGGCAACAAAAACTCCTTATGTGCTTATTTGCTAATGATATAATTTATGTACATTTGCAGACATTTTACGTTGGGTTCAGTGGGTACCTTAATGCTCTGCATGCTGATTTTGTTTTACCATTTTTGTAGCATGGTCTAGGAGAAAGGGTTGTGTGATGTTAGCTAATGTATTCTGGAGAATTTTGTGTGTGCACCAGTTCATCTTATTTTTATTAATTTGATTTTTTTATTTCTTTCAGACTTTAACAAATGTTTTTCCTGGAGCATTTTGTGACCATTATGTATTTGAAGAATTGCTTGATATACTTCATGCGAAAGAAGAAGCTCTTGTTGACACAGCAATTCTTATCTTTTCCAATATGGGCTCAATTATAGAAACACATTATCCAGACATCTATGGGTAAGAAAAGCCTTATTCAATGGTAATGTTCAGGGTGTTATTAACAAAAGTGTATGGTTAACATATCATCTTATGTATTTTATATATTTTATATATTTGATTGCAGTACAAGAGTATTGCAATTTATTAGAATGCCATACATACATACATATCACTCAGCTGTTCTCGGAGATTCAGAAGTTAGCTTCATAAAGACATACAAACTACCAGATAAATTTTTAACTAATTATTTACTTATATATATTAAGATAATACAACGTAGTTGTCACAAATGTTTATTTTTTCAAGCCGACCATGGTTTCGCTGGGTATTGACCAAGTTTCATCAGGACGAATGGCACGCAAATATTCAAATTGTATATGATATAATAAATGGTGTTTTCAGTCACATGTTTTGGTTAGATGCTTCCACACGCTTGATAGAAATGGGGTGGATGCCATGTCATTAACAAGTTGCAAAAACTTCTGATATATATGGAAAGCTTCCAAATTATCAAGTTTGGTTTTTGAATCTGGCTTGTCAATTAGTTTTGCTTCTTTAAAGAGAAATTTATGGTCCTTTTTGTAACAGTTTTTAGCCATCAATGACTTCTTTAATTCTCAATTCCGGATGTAGGTCTTGTGCTCCTTCAATCGAAAATGCAGAGTCTGTCCTATATATGAAGCACCACATTCACATGGAATTTGATATATTCCCCACGAGTTTTTGTCTTCAACATAGTCCTTTGATCCTAAAAAGCTCATTTTGTTTATGGGTTTAAAAATCACCTTAAAATTAAAGGTTTTGAGAATTTTTGAAATTTTGAAGGTAATGTCACGGGAAAATGGAATAATGGCAAAATTCTCTCACAATGGGCGCGTCACAGGAGTTAACGTTAAGATAGGCTTCTGTTTCCGGAATTTTGTTAGAGCTTTGTCTATAATCAAAGGGTTGTATCCTCGCTATACTGCAACATGTTTAAGGAAATAAAGTTCTTTTTCCAAACTGTCTTTATTTGAACATATATGTATTGCACGATATACGCAACTGTAAAAGGCGCTGAGTTTTTGTTGCCAGGGTGATTGGACTTGGCATGTGGAGGTGAGAAAACAACGAAACGCTTCCGATAAATTGTGGTTGCAAGAGATCCATTTGAGCGAGTTACAAGTACATCAAGGAATGATAGGCATCTGTTACTGATTATTTACTTATTGTTGCTGTATCAAACTTCTCCGTTCACAGCGATCTTGGCACACAACTCAGGCTTCGCTGATATCCATCACACGACGTACACAAGACCTGCTATACTTCGTACTCATAATCTTTTTCTCTTGCAGATACTTCTGAATCTGATCCTCTCATTACTTCCTTGGCCTTCCTCTGCCTTTCCTTCCAGCCACTTGGGCTAAAAAAAATTCTTAGTAAGCATCTCATCCTTCATTCTTTCAACATGGCCAAACCACTGAAGAATATCAGTCTAACAACACTTTGCTTCACATTACACAACTGCAACACATCTTTATTCCTCACACAATCAGAACATGTCTTGCCACAAACTCCCCATAAGTAAAGCATTTCTGCAGCACACAAATAACTCCAATGTTTCTTCTGCAGTACCCAGGTTTCACTGCAATACATCAGAGTAGGAGCAATTACATTTTCATACACAGCCATGCAGCAGTGCTGAGATGGGCCGAGCCCAAAAGCCTGAAGAAGAGTTCGGGCCCAGGCTGTACAATATTTAATATGGCTCGGGCACAGAGAGAAATAGAGAAACATAATTTATTTTTTAAATGTAATTTTTGTATGTTTTAACATACAGAACTTTTTTCTTACACTTTCTAGTTAATAAAGAGAATTTTTTGACAACTGTGTCTGGGCAGGAAGTGGGAACTCGAAAGGGTTGTTTATTCTGAGCATGATAAGAAAAATGCCGTAGGCAGCGATTGTGTTTCTGCGAAGAAGTAAAAGCTTCTTCAAGAACTATAGAAACTAGATAGTAGATAGCATGCCAATGAAATTTTACTCCCTACCAACACGCTGCAGCTCCCTGCTTATTCTACTGAGCAAAGTACATAGTTTGCAGTGCATCCTGATCTTTCCAGATGCTCGGCTGCCCAAAACATTTCAGGAAGAAATGAATGTTAAAAAAACTATGCGACTGTACTACAGAAACAGATAAAGGTCTCTTCTCCACTTCCCAGTTGAGAAAAACATTGGTTAATTGCAGGAGGAAGGGAAAGAGTGAAAGTCCGAAAGAGGAGATTTTTTTTATTAATTCCCAAACAGGTTAATTATAGCTTTCAGACACGGGCTCTATCTTTCAATACAAAATTCTGGCTCAGGCTCTTAAAATTGAGCCCGAACTCAACTCTGCCATGGGGGATTCTCTTGAAAACCCATCATTCCTGTGAATACTTCCCAAAGCAACTATAACTTTTAATGAAGAATTCACTCACCTACTAATTTCACCATCCAATTCATTCTCTCTGTCAAACATGCTTCCTAAATACATAAACTCATTCACCTGGTCAATCACTGTGCCATTTAGACTTATATTGCATTGAGCACTACCAGTTTCTCTCTCAAAAACCATAACTTTAGTTTTTCCCTTATTTATACTCAGTTTGAATTTCATGCAAACTTTGTACATCCAGGACAACATTCTCTGCAACTCACTTTTGCTCTCTGCCAACAGGACAGCATCATCAGCATACAGCAATCTGCACACATGGATATCACCAAGACATAAACCAATATTGTCCATTTTGGCATCACGCATGTACACATCCATAAATGTATTAAAACAGCCATGGTGACATTACACAACCTTGTCTGACTCCTGCACCAATAAAAAACCATTTTGATAGAACACCATTCACTCGTACACAAGCTCTACTGTCAGCATACATGGCTTTTACACTCTTAAGTAGAAAGTAGATTTCCAGTAACACCGTATTTATTCAATAGCTTCCACAAAAGTGTCCTATTTACTCAGTCATAAGCTTTCCCTAAATCTATGAAGGTAGCAAAAACTTTCTTACCAATAGCCAGATACTTTTCAATCATCATGCATAATGCGAAAATTTGGTTAGTACAACCTTTACCTGGCATAAAACCACTCTGAACATCCCACACTTTCTCTAATGTTAGAAGACATCGTACTTTTTCAATAATTACCTTACCAAACACTTTTCCTGGCACACTCAGTAGGCTAATACCATGATAGTTCTTGCAGTCAGTCTGATCACCTTTTCCCTTACACAAGGAACAGTGATAGCATCCTTCCAATCCTGAGGGACCATTCCTAACTCCCAGCACAACTGGCAGATTTCAGTTAACGAGTTAATCACAGAGTCACCACCATATTTCAACATCTCAGCAGTTACGGCATCAACTCCCGGTGCCTTACTATTCTGAAGATATTTTAGAGCTTTACAGGCCTCTCTTCTCTTGAGATCTCTGCTGTGCTTCCATGCTTCACTGTGACATCATATGCTTCTGTCTCAGAATTACCTTTGATTTCTTGGTCTAATAACTCCCAGAAGTATTCACTCCATGCTTCACTTAACTCTTTGGGCTTCCATATCATTTCCCCAATCCAATTCTTCACACAACTTACAACTTTGTTTCCCCTGTTTTTCCTGAGTTTCATATACTTCCTGAAAGTTTTTCTCTATCTGTCCAGGAAGCAAGTTCATGCTTTTCCACATTCTTCTTCTTATCTTTTGCCTTTCTCTGGCAAACCAGCTTGGCTGCTTCATTCTTCTTACAGTGATACTCATCCACAGAAACTCTATCTTGAAACATCCCTCAAAAAACTTCATTCTTTCTCTTTACTGCCTCTTCAATCTCACTATTCCACCAAGCAACACCTCCATTAATACCCACTATTGTGGTGCCACAGACCTCTTCAGCAGCAGTAGCAACATAGTTCTTAAAACATTTCCACTTCTTTTCTACATCCCTCTCACAAGACTTCAGCTCCTTCAGTCATTCTTTGAGTAATATTACTGATTACTTTGTCCCGATCCGCCAATGTGCTTGGCTCCACGGAGACTAATGGAACACCTTGGATTTTGTTTGAAATGTTGCGACAGTTATCCTGCCTTGAGACGCTATTTCGGGCCCTGGCCACCCCAGTGGTCCAGAGACCAGCCCGCGATGTCCTGCTGGCAGCCGACCTAGCGCACTTTGGCTGGGTTCCTGCTCTGTCTGGTGGGATAGTCCGTTAAATTTTTAGGGTTGACTGGGAGATTGTCTACCCTTCAAACAGCTTTGATTTTTTTAGGGGAATAATTTCCCTTTATTGACTATAACAAAGAATTTACACACATCTATACACTGTCCTCATGCTTAGAACTCACAACATTGAGTGATTGAAACTAGTGTATTTACATTGGTAGTTCACTTGCCAGTTGACCTCAGACTTTTGCCCTCATTCTGAGTCCGAATCGCTTTCGGTGTACACGTTCACCTCTTGTGTCTCGGTTCCCGTTTGACTGGGGAAAATCATGTGCTGCTGGAGGGTTAGCCTCTCTACTAGGGCTATTATCCCCCTTCTGTTAACGAAGGATTGGATGAGCAGATCCAATCTTCGCATTCTTTGCATACCTGGGATCAGTGTGTTTCTCCATTCGGCAAAGCCACTGCATTCAAGCACGCAGTGTTCAATGCTTGCCACCTGATTTCCACAGGTACAAGTGCAGTTCTTGATTGCGAATCTGACCAAGTATTCAGGGCAGATGCAGTGGCCGCTGAGTACTTGATTCAGGAACTTGTTTGTCTGTGCACGTTTGGTCGAGACCTTTGAAAACACTCTGTGTGTCTTCTGCCCTGTTTCTCCCGTGTCCCATCTGACCTGCCATTCGCCTATGGTCTGACGTGCCAATGCTGTGCGGATGCTCCTGCGCGGCATTCTGCACTGCACGTCTACCGTTTCTTTCAGCGGGGCTTCCTTCGCCAGCTGGTCCGCCCTTTCATTTCCCTGGGTCCCGACATGGCTTCGTACCCAGTGGAAACTAACTGCTCCATCTCCTTCTGCCCTCAGGAGGGTTTTAATCCTCTGGACGATGGGATTTCTTCCCCTGAATCTACTCAGAGCCTGCAGTGCTGCCTCACTGTCAGAGTAGAGTTTGATTATTTCGTCGCTACGCCTGGGGAGTGCCCAGGTGAGTGCCTTTTCTATCGCCAGAAGTTCTGCTTGGAAGACAGAAGTGTTCTGCGACAGTTTTACGCATTCTGCTGTTGCTTCGTTCCCATCCGAGAACGCGCAGAACCCTGCACCCACTTGTCCCCTTAGCTTTGAGCCATCAGTGAATAGCTCATGCCCCACTCCCATGGGCTTCACCTTGTCCCATGGTGGACGAATTTCCTCTGCCGGGTGGATATTCCAGTCCACGCTTTCCAACTCCATGTTGGAAGCTCAATGTGGCACACTGAGTAGGTATGCATCCTCACCTGACCTAAGGCAGCGCATTGCTGCCTCTCTTTCCACTACTAGGTCTTCCGGCTCACACCCCACCAGCACTTGAAGTGCCAGGGTCGAGGTTGTGCGAAAGCAACTGGTGATCCCTAGTAAAGCCAACCTTTGGATTTGGTTTATACCCCTCTTCATTCTGACGGTGGGGGTGCACCATGCTCCACTAGCATACGTCAGAATTCTTTCTATTTCTCTCTGATAGATGACCTTCTTGGTTTTTCCCGATAACCTCATGCCATTCAATCTATTGAGGATCAATGTGCACCTTGTGCGGAGATATCTTAGGTGTGGCAACCCTGATAAACTCTGATCAAGGACCACACCCAAGTATCTCATTTGTCTCACCGCCTTGATAATGCACCCTAGGAATTTGCACTTAGGTGGTGTTTTCATTACTCCACTCTTTGCAACTGTTAAGAGAGTGGTCTTTTCAGGCTCAAAGCAGAGTTTGCTTTCCCTGCTCCAGTTGTCCAGCACAGCTAGGGCACTGTGCGCTTCCCTTTCGATCACGTGTTTCCCTGAAGCGGAGACCACAAGGACGAAATCATCTGCATAGGCTTGAATTTCCACTGCCATCCCTAGGTCTAGATTCAATGCTGCGTCTGCAACAATGTTCCACCATAGCGGCCCGGAGTTGGATCCTTGTGGACACCCTCTGTAGTACGAACGCGAGGATTGCCCATTCCCCGCTTCGAACCTGACCCTTCTATCAGACAGGTAGCTACTCATTAGCTTGAACAAGTTCCTTGGACAGCCAAGTTCCTTAAGTCTGGTTAAGACCAGTGGCCACCAGACACTGTTGAAAGCCCCCCCCCTCCCTCACGTCTAGTGAGATCAAGCAGGTATGGAGCCCCTCCGTTTTGTTTCTCTCTGCCCTATCTCTGAGACTGCAAATTGCCTGCTTTGCGCAACGTCCCAGAAGGAAACGAAATTGGTTCTTGTTTAGCTTTCCCTGCTCCATGAAAAAGCCAAGCGCTCTGTTCGTAATGAGCTTGTCCAGCACCTTGCTCCATGCAGAGAGAAGACAGATGGGCCTATAGGCTGCGGGATCGTTTTTGTCCTTTCCGGTCTTGTTGAAAAGGACTAGCACCGCTGTCTTCCACAAGTCTGGGAAGATACCCCTCCCGAGGCATTCGCTTAGGAGCGCCACGAAGTACTCGGGATTTTCATAGTAGATTTCTCTCACTATGTTGAGGTCCAGCCCATCCTTGCCTGGTGCTTTGCCAGTGTTTAGACTGGAGAGAGCATTCTCCACTTCCTCCCTTGTGAAAGGGGGGGGTCTTCACCAGTGCCCGGCGGGATCCTACAGGGTTCCCACTCAACCTGGAAAACAGGGAAAACCTGGGATTCTCAAGGAATTTAAAAATGGTGCCAAAAATCAGGGAAAACTCAAGGAAAATTACTCTTTTTTGTAAAACTCAGGGAAAATTACCCCCCCCCTTTTTTTTGTAAAAATCAATGGATACTTTATTTTGCCAAAAAAACTTATTTTTTCAAGATTTCAAACTTTGCTTGCAATTTCTGCCTGCCTAGAATTTGGTAGATCTCACTTTCAGTTATATTAAGTATTTCCTTTATTCTCTAAAAAAGATGCAAAATTGAATTTTTAAAATTGCCAGTTATTAAGCTTTTGTTCAATTTCTGTGGACAGTTGTTAAAACATGGAACAATTAGGCACAATGGCTCCTGCTTGAAGAAACACTTCACAAGAGAGCCAACCAAATGATGGATCAAAGTCCTTTGTCTGTTGGTTCTCTTGAAATATGTTTCTTTGAACAGAGCCATTCCATCATTAAGCTTAGCTACATTGTGTTATAGAAAAACTGAAACTATTCAACTGACAGATTTTTTCTTACATATGACCTGTTTCTATGGGAATGTATTTACAAATTCTGTGTGGGTAGTATTCACAAAAGTTCACGGAACTTTGGTACAGAAAATAATGTGCAAGTTAGTTGTTATTAATGAAAAGCAGGTAATTTTGTAAAGACAAATTACGTAAAGAATTTACAAGTGTGTGCTTTGGTGAGAAAAATAAATGGAATGGAATGAAATGCAACAATTCTTTGCAACATGCCACTCTGGAAAACTTTAAAAACCACCTGGAGAACCTAAAAAAGTCAGGGAATTTTTTTATTACTTTTGAGTGGGAACCCTGTCCGACATTCATCCCTCATTTCTTTTTGCCGTGGGGAGTCCCCTTCTCCCTCGTCTCCTTGGAAGTGGTAATCCAAGAGACTCTTATAGTACTATCAAGAGACTTTGATAAGCTTCCATCTGCCTTTTCAAACGCTGCCAGCTTTAGCGGTTCTGTGATGGATCCCCTTGTGATCTTATAGGGGATCCCGAAAGGATCTGCCGGAGTTTGGAACTCACACAGTTTCCTCCAGTAAGAGATTTTCGAGAGATTCAGTTCTCTCCTGTATGCTAAACGAGCTTTTTTATGCACATCTGTGCACACCCTATCTTGCAGTGTAGCTTTTGCTCTTTGCAGAGCTTTCCTACTCCGTCTAGCTCTCTCCCTTAGAGCTTTTAGTTTGTCCGACCACCAGTGGTGGGGATCCTTGGCTCCCCTTCTTTTTCTTCCCCCGCTACTCTCACATAGCGCTGTTACTTGATTGGTGAGTTCTTCAAAGAGGGAGTTGAAGTTCGACACCTCTCCTACCTCTTCTGCCTTCCTACCCCCCAACAGGGTGGTTAGTTTGGCTTTAAATGCCAACCAGTCAAGATTCTTCATGAAGAACCTTTTGCGCTTGGGTCGGATGGGCCTTTCCGAGCCTAAAACGAAAGTCAGCGCTAAGTTGTCACTGCAGCTTTCATCGCCCATTACTTGCCAATCCTGGACGAGGCTGTGCTGAGAGATCCTGATAGGGTCACGTTGATCCAAGAAGAGCCCCTCGCCCCTTGGAAGGTCGGGGGGCTCTCTGGATCATTCAGGAATCTCATATCTGCTGCATTGGCAAAGTCTACTAGAAGCTGGCTGCGTTCATCCTTGTCTTGCTGGCCCCAGAGAGGACTCTTCGCATTGAAATCACCAGATAATGATTATCTCGTGACTCGGGAATTCCCTAATAGAGCCATTAGCTCATTCAGCGTATCTCTCAGATCGCTTGCTGGAGAACTATTTACGTTCACCATTAAAAACCTCTTGTCACCACATTCGACCCCCAGGGCGACCACGTTCTCGGTGCATTTTATCTCGAGAACCGCTAGGGACGGGTCTTTGGCGACCATGGCTGCCCTGGGTTTTTGCACCCTAGGGTGGTAGATCCGGAAGGAGTTAGGGAAGCCCACCACTCTTCCCCCTGATCGAATGGTTCCTACAATAGCAGAAGATGAGCTTTTTGCTCTGTGGCTGTCACCAGGGCCTGTGCTGTAGCTGCCCGTGCATGGTGCAGATTGATTTGAAGCACCTTAACGCCTCTATTTGGTTTTTCACCCATAGTGAGTGCGTTCTTTAAGTAAAGCGAGTTCTCTGACAAGGCTTGGGCATTCCTTGTCGAGGCTCGAGTGGCCGATATCCACTCGACGCCTAAATCTCCTATTGTTTGCCAAGCAGTTAGTGCAGACTGGGCTATTTCTGCGCTCCAGGCGCTTGTGCCCGGTTTCCCCACCCCGGGCACACCTCTCCTGCTCTTTGGGACACCTTGACCTAAAGTGCCCGAACCCATTGTACCTGAAGCACCGGACCTCCCTCAAGAATTCCCTTACTGAGTGGACGGTCCATTCCATGCCGAGCTTGCCTCATCTCATCACTTTTTTGAAGGTGAGTGGGTCCGTCTCTGCTACCCAGTGGCGTTTCCCGCCCTTCGCCTTCAATGAAAACCTGAGCTGGAGTCTGCTCTCATCCAGCTCAGGGTTTTGTTCCACGAGACATTTCTCGACCTATTGCCTTGACAGGTTTTCATCAATCCCGTATACGATGAACTTTGGGTTCTTCTTTGCTGGCAATCTTGACCGAAGGTTGTCCTTGGTCACCACGTTGCATTTCAGCTCGGAATCCAATTTTTCAACGTCTTTGGCTGTGGAGCATTCTACCATTGCTCCTTCTCCCGTTCACCTTTCTCACACTCTTCACTCCAATTTGGTGTTTCGCTGGGCAAATCTGTGACTGAAGAGCCACTTTTACATCATCAGACGAGGGAGAACCTTTGTCTGATGCCGGATAAACGAGAAGCACATGCCTCTTCTCGTCCCTCTTCGCGACTTCTCTTCTAGTCACGTTTTGCCTTGGGGCTGTGTTCCCCTTGCTAGGCTTAGTCTTTGCCACTTCGGCATAAGACTTGGGTTCTGCGCTTGCACGCTCCCTTCTTTCCTGGAGTCTCCCTTGGGCGAGACTCATCTCTATTACTTGCTTAGTGTAAGCGTCCTGTAGCAATTTCGCTACCTTCCGAATCTTGGTTCGGGTATTCACCAATACTTTGTTTGATGGATTCTCAAGAATCCTTTCCAACTCTTGAAAGAAGGAGTTGACTGCTCTTGCGAACTCCGACGGAGTCTCCAAGTCGCAGTCGGCCTCAACGGGCCCACCTGGATCAGGGGTTGGGGCCCCCGTATCCTGTGACATCTCTCTACTCTGGTTGCTAACCGAGTGCAAGTCCCGGGACCTGTGTCCCTGGTCAGTTAGACTTACGTCGTTCGAGGAAGCCAAGTGTTCGGCGGCACCCTGGGGTTCTCCGCTGTAACCAAAACCTGGCCCCGATTGAGTGCGGGATTTGGCCTAGTCCGTGGACTAGGGGATTGGCACGACAACGACGTACCCGCTAGATTGTCAGAATTGTGCACAGTACTGTAACTGCGTTGGACTTTGCTCTGACAAGGGCAGTTTTATTCTAAGTCCAACAACTGCACCGAAACACTATTTTTGCTAAAAAAACGAAAAAAAAAAATTTTTTTTTTTTGAGGGGAGCAAACCACTCCCCTCGCTCTGCTAACAGAGTCTCAAGAAATTCCAGTCAATTTGATTAGCAATCAATAATACTGTACCCACTCAACCGGGGTCTGACAATCCGCCGATTATTCTCTGAGTAAGTTAGAGTAATGCTGATGATCTTCAGGGATCCTTTCAACCTTTATTCTTTCCATCTTAGGCCTCTTCCTATTCCTTTCTTCCAAGCAACATTCAGTTTCACTCGTGACACAGCCAAATAATGATCAGAGCCAACATCTGCACCTCTCATCACACGAGTGTCGACAACTAAGTGTTTCAGATGCTGATCATAAACAGCAAAATCTATAACACTCTTTTGACCAAGAGTGCAATTTTCCCAAGCATATGTATGGATATACTTGTAAAACATATTAGTCACACAAATCATTCTCAATGCAGAGTTTAATTAATCTTTCACCATTATCATTCACACAAGGATAATTAAACTTACACAGGACATTATTAGAAATCGCATTCTGCACACCTACTCTAGCATTGAAATCCCGTGCTATTATAACTTTCTCTTTAGCACCAAACTGGCTCAAAACAGCTTTTTGCTCATTCCATAATTCTTTCTTCCTATCAGAAGGTTTCGAGTCACAAGGAGCCTACTCTACAACAATTACTATTATCTGAAGTTTCACTTTCAAACAAATCGAAAGAATTCTCTCACGTATGCTGCTATAGTGAATCAAGTTGTTCTTCATCTTTTCACTTAAAATCACACCTACACCAGCCTGTCCTCCCACATTATCCAATTCTCCAGACTACACACTCACCGTTCCATTCACTTTTTCTATCCCAATTTCCTTCTTTTTGGTTTCAGTTGCACATAGCACATCCAATCTGTATGTATTCTTTCTTCAATCACCACATTCATGTTGCCATTTTTATTTCTAGTATTCATTATGCCAATCTTACACTCACTCAGCCGAGATCTTTTTCTCATTTGTCTTTTTTTTTTTTTTGTTCCCAAATGGTTTCCATGGTGGACCATCTTTCTCAAGTGTATTAGGTCCACCATATCCCACACTTGAGTCCTTTTTTAATATTCTTTGTGTCTCTTTAATCAGGTAAGTACATCAGTGTGGGGATTAGCTCACAGCTGAGGGTTCCAGTTGGTCATTCAACCTAAGGATTCTGGAACAAAAACCAGTGAGTTGGGGTCTTTTTGCCAATGTCACATGGAACTAGCTGGTACCTCTCCAATATTAGAATGTCACACAATTGTCGTTAATCGTTCAGGAGGCAAAGAATTTGAAAGATGTGATACTTTATTTCATCATCTCGTTTTACGAAACCTAACAAAATAGTGTCCAGTCTTCTTTGAGAGATTACCAGTTATAGTTGCAGAAAATTTGGGGGCTCATCTTCTGTTTACCTCAGCTAAGGCAGATCAAGTGTACTATGGCCATCCGATTAATGGCAGCATTTGTACGAAGCTATATCTTGGAAATTATACCTCTGATGCTGTTTAAAAGAAAGAAGAAAAATGAAAAAGCAACCATGATTGAGTGCTGTTATGTTCAGATTATGTTAAACCAAATGGCTTTCAAAAATTTTCAGAGGAAACCCCTGTAATAATTCAAAAAAATTTACTAGTTATATTAATATGGGGAACTTCTGAAAAGTAAACTTCTTTTCCAAATATATTTGCAATTTTTTGGAAAAGAAGTTCACTTTTTGATGTAGCATGCAAGAAAAGGGAATTTCTTGTCAAAATAATATGTATATAAAGAACAATTGAGATATTTTTGAGAACAGTTCCTAATTATGGATTTGCTTATGTTAATTACTGATATTATCATTTCTACCATTATTCTTCCAGGTACAGAGGAATTAACATTTTGCAAACTTTTTAAAAACTTTTTATCATAGCAATGCAATTTCTGATAACATTGGCATATTATGATAGTGAATAATGATGAGTTCAGATATATTTTGAACTCATTCACTAACAGTATGCCTGCAGTACTATTTATCAATAATGCTTTTTTGACTGCATTAAAAATGAAAAAAAAATGTTAATAGACTGCATTAAAAAAAATTAACAGACTGTGTTAAAAATGAAAAAAAAAATTAATTCTTAGCAATGAACTTTTTCCATCTCTTCCTGTCCATTGCAACATTTTCTTCTTACATATTGTTTAATCATTCATCACTGGCTGATTTAGCACCTTCTGCCCATGTTGTTGTATATCCACTGTTCGGTCTGCAATTTGGTATTACAAAATTTAAAATCCATTTAGGCAGTCTTAAACCTCTTATTTAGAACACACATGTGCTCGTAACATCTCAATATGTTCTCATAAGCATTTTCTTCTGCTGGAAAAGTGCCCATCTCAGTTTTAACGTCTGGATTACTAATTCTGTTTTGCCAATGAATCCAGTTATTGTACAGATGTCTATCATATCGTTTTCATATTATTTATTTTATTTATTTATTTGGGTACACTTTAGACTTCGGCCCCTGTCGTCTGCTTCAACCAATGAGCTGATGGAATCATGGGAAATGACACGTGTAGCGACAGGTGGCGCTGCCGCTACTTGCTTGTACTCGGTGTTTGCTCCCACGCTGTGTGTGTTACATAATCACTCTTTGCTCAGTGCGTGACTTTTTTTTTTTTTTTTTTTGCTGTTCGCCCTGTTTTTGGCTTGTGTTTTTTCCAGCGTGCGTTTTACTCTGTCAGTTGTGATGTGGAAGTTGGGAAGGATGAAGAAACATGTATTGCATGGTGTGAGTGGAAAGGATTGCTTCCAACCAAACGAAGATGTTCCGCAGGTCATCCAATGAGTTTGCGATTGGAAATGTGTCATCGTTTAGGACAATTCAGGTGTAGGAGGAATCATATTACAGGGAAAAGTTATCAGTGTTCCCGTTTACTTGGGACGTGGTTCGAAGCTGCTTGTATTTCTCTTGATAAGGTGATGACTCTTTTATATTGTTTCGCCAAAGGATTATCCTACGATGATGCAATTGTGGAATCTTCCCAGGGTGGGGTTTCCACATCCTCTGCCACAGTCAGCGACTATTATGAGTCTTGCACACAACTAGTCGCAGAGTTTATGGTAGCCTATGAACAAGACGAAGGACAGCTTGGTGGCCCTGGTGTAATCGTAGAAGTGGATGAGGCGAAGGTTGGGAAGCGGAAGTATAATCATGGTCATCTCGTTGAGGGCACCTGGATCCTTGGCATCTTTGAACGAGATTCTAAACGATTCAGGGTAGAGATCTGCCCAGAGAATAAGTGCTCTGCTCAGACATTGCTGCCGTTCATCCAGAAACATGTTCAACCTGGAGTACTGTAATGATGGATCAATGGGCTGCGAACCGCAACCTCCCATCCTGTGGTTTCCAATATCTGTCAGTCAACCACTTGCTCAACTTCATTGATCCGAATACTGGGGCGCATACCCAAGGTGTTGAGTGCAATTGGCAGCCCCTCAAACGCACACTATCTCATGGAATTCACAAAGACCACATTCTGGAATATTTATTCAGAGGAAATTGTCGTCTTTCCTCTGAGCACTGTTTTGAGGTGATGATTGGTATCATCAAACAGTTCTTCCCTAGTACATAATGTTTTCCAGTGAAATATTCGTACTACATAGACAGGCTCTCAATGAGGAGGAAACTCTTTTTTTCCATCGTTATAAATATTTAACAACACCCGTACTACTCACATTCCATAAAGGCCCTTTTCGGGGCCAGTCATATTCCCAAATAAACCCATTCCTTTAAAAAATAACCCATGTCGCATATTTCTTGTTCTTAACAGTCATCCTGCACAAACCACACACCGATTACGTAACGCAGGCAGCGAAGGAGCAAACAACGCCGACGCAGCTGCAGCGCCACCTATCGCGAAACGTTTCTCCTGTGATTCCATCCGCGCGTTAGTTGAAACAGACAACAGGGGCCAAAGTCTAAAGTGCATCCATTTATTTATTTATTTATTTATTTATTTATTTATTTATATTACTTATTTATTTATATTTTATTTATTTATTTATATTTTATTTATTTATTTATATTTTATTTACTTATTCATATTACTTATTTATATTATTACTTATTTGTATTATTTATTCATTTATATTATTTTATTTGTTTTACTTATGTTTTACTTACATTTTATTCATTTTATATATATATATATATATATTTGATAATGACGATGGGGATATATATTTATATATATATTTTTTTCCTTATTTTTTGTGGGAGTTAATTAGAATTTGGTAAACACCCTACTCTGCTGAAGTTTTAATTAATCTTTATTCTTAATAAGAAATTTTGTTTTTGTAGTTAATAAAGTTCCAAAACCTTGATTTTGTTTTATACGTTATCTTTATCAAATTTTTGGTAACATTGGGGATACGTAGAAGCTTTCCAACATATTTGGTGTTGTACTCTTTTATATTAGCATTTCATTTTTACTGTTTAAATTCCTAAATTATTTATTGATACTGGATGGAATGAACTGTAAGATGTAGCTACTTTGACCCTTGACCCCTTTGTAATTTTACTCCTTCAAACCTTTTGCTTCACACCATACTTAAGTAGACAAAGCAACATGAAGACTTTAGGCTTAAGTCAGCCTTAGCCCTTCATCAGTTCTTCAAGGGCAGTAAGAAAAGATAATCAAGGTATACTTTGTAGTCACTGCATAAGTAATTTTAGTCCCTTTTTTTATGATAAAATATTTTACTTCTAGCTTTTGTGCTTTAGTTTTTCAAACCTATAGCCACAAGAATGCTGGTGGACATGGAGTATAAAACACAACAAGAGTCACTAGTTAGTGCAATTGTGTTGAACAACCTGATTGTACTTTCAAACTTATTTTGACATAAGTGGTTTGGAATGTTTTTACTAGAGAAATTTATTTTCTTTGTCTAAGTAAAAGCTCAATAATACTAACTTGATCTTGTGTCTGAACCTTATGAATATAAGCACGATGGAACAAAAACTGATAAAAAGGCCTAGGCCTATGTATTAACATTCAATTCATAAGTGCAATAATACTAACTGGACTTGGTGTCTAAACCTTATGAATATGAGCACGATGGAATGAAAACTGTTAAAATGGCCTAGGTCTAGGGCCTGTTTATTAATATTTAATGCCTAAGTAAAAGTGTAATAATACTAACTTGACTTGGTGCCTAAACCACATGAATATGAGTACGATGTTATAGAAACAGTTAAAAATGCATAAGCCAAAGGGCTATTTATTAATATTTTATGCTTAAGTAAAAGCACAGTGTTATTAGCCTGACTTATTATGTAAACACTATGAGTGTATCCCATCATGCTCATATTCATAAGGTTTAGACACCAAGACAAATTAGTATTATTGCCCTTTTACTTAGCCATTAAATATCAATCCACAGGCCTTTGTGCATATCTGAAACCAAGAAACTGCAATTTTTATACGGCCCATAAAGTGGGCCATATAAAAATGTTCCATCGTGCTTATATTCATGCTCCATCATGCTTATATTTATGTTCCATCGTGCTTATATTAATAAGGTTTAGACACAAGGTCAAGTTAGTACTTGTCTGTCTGGCCAACTGTTTAGTAGCCACTTTTCTTAAACTCCATTTTGATGAATTATTTTCTTTTTTTTTTTTTTTTTTCTTTTCTTTTGAAAGTCGTTTAGTAAAATTTGCTTGTTTGATACATAGCCATACTTTTCAATCATCATGCGTAATGCAAAAATCTGGTTAGTGCAGCCTTTACCAGGCATAAAACCACTCTGAACATCCCTCTCTGATGTAAGACCCCATACTTTTTCAATAACAACCTTACCAAACACTTCCCCTGGCACACTTAGTTGGCAAACACCACGATAGTTCTTGCATTCAGTCTGTTCACCTTTTCCCTTATACAAGGGAACAATAATAGCATCCTTCCAATCCTGAGGGACCATTCCTATCTCCCAGCACAACTGGGAAATTTCAGTTAACCAGCCAATTACAGAGTTACCACCATATTTCAACATCTCGGCAGTTATGCCATCAACTCCCGGAGCCTTACCATTCTGAAGAGATTTTAGAGCTTTACACACTTCTTCTCTTGAGATCCTTCCTGTGCTTCCATCCCTTATTGTGACATCATCTGCGTCTGTCTCAGAATCATCTTTGCTGTCCTGATCTAATAACTCACAGAAGTATTCCCCTCATCTTTCACTTAACTCATTGGGCTCCCATATCATTTTCCCGATCTCATTCTTCACACAACTTACAACTTTGTTTCCCCTATTTTTCCTGAGTCTCGTGTATTTCCAGGACTTCCTATCTTTCCAAAAAGCTAGTTCATGCCTTTCCACCTTCTCCTTCCTATCTTTTGCCTTACTCTGGCGAACCAGCTTAGGAGCTTCACACTTCACACTTCTTACAGTGATATTCATCCACAGAGACTCTACCTTGCATTATCGCCAAATAGGCTTCCTTCTTTCTCTTTACTGCCTCATCAACCTCGCTATTCCACCAAGCATCACCTCTAATGTTACCTACTATTGTGGTGCCACAGACCTCTTTTGCAGCAGTGACAACACAGTTCTTAAACATTCCCACTTCTTTTCTACATCCCTCTCACCAGACTCATCTACTTCAGTCGTTCTCTGAGTAAGTCAGAATAACACTGATGATCTTCAAGGAGCCTATCAACCCTTTATTCTTTCTATCCTGGGCCTATTCCTATTCCTTTTTCTCCTACCAACTTTAAGTTTCACTCGTGACACTACCAAGTAATGATCAGAACCAACATCTGCACCTCTCATCACAAAGGTGTCAACAACCAAGTGTTTCAGACACTGACTGTAGAAAACAAAATCTATCACACTCTTTTGACCAAGAGTACGATTTTCCCAAGTATATGTGTGGATATACTTGTGGTTGAAAAATGTAATAGATACACACAAACCATTCTCAATGCGGAGTTCAATTAATCTTTCACCATTATCATTCACACAAGGATCATTAAACTTACCCAGAACATTGTCAGAAGTTGCATTCTGCACACCTACTCTAGCATTGAAATCCCCTGCTATTATAACTTTTTCTTTAGCACCGAACTGGTTCAAACCAGCTTTTAGCTCATTCCAGAAATCTTCCTTCTTATCAGAAGGTTCCAAGTCACAAGGAGCATACACTACAACAGTTACAATTCTCTGAAGTTTCACTTTCAAACGAATCCAGAGAATTCTCTCACTTGCGCAACTATAGTGAATCAAGTTGTTCTTCATCTTTTCACTTAAAATCACACCTACACCAGCCTGTTCTCTCACATTATCCAATACTCCAGACCACACACTCACCGTGCCATTCACTTCTTCTACCCCAATTTCCTTCTTTTTGGTTTCACTTACATCCAGTCTATAATTATTCATCTCCTCAATCATCTCACCCATCTTGCCATTTATACCTCTAGTATTCCATACACCAATCTTGCATTCACTCAGCCGAGATCTCTTTCTCATACGCCGTTTAGAAAGTCCAGGTCAATTCCGTGGTGGACCATCCTTCTCAAGTTTGGTAGGTCCACTATATCCCACTCTTGAGTCATTCTTAATATTTCTTTTTGTCTTTTTAATCAGGTAAGTACATCAGTGTGGGGGATTAGCCCACAGCTGTGGGTTCCAGTTGGTCATTCAACCTAAGGATTCTGGAACAAAACCCAGTGAGTTAGGGTTTTTTCTGCCAATGTCACACAGAACTAGCTGGCACCTCTCCAAAATTCACAGAGGCCCTAGTTGCTGTTGTGTGTGCCATTGTTACCACGGAACACCCCGAGGAGGCAAACCCATCGCTCACTACGCCCTGATTAATCTGTAAATAGAATGATTGAATTCTTGTAATTGTTTTCACTATTCAGTATAAAGTGTAGGTATTTGTGTGCCACTGAGATACACTGTATCGAGATTTCACCATGTATGTTTTAATTTTTATTGGATACTTTTTCTATCACTATGTGTTTTGTTAATTGTTTTTTTGTGAGTTTTTCTTGTTTTCTATATAGATGTCTGCTTCCTCTTCTTCAAAACTTCATTCAGTTTGGAAGTGTCAAACAAGCAAAACATGCTGTTGGTTGCCTTTTTAATGTTACATCAAATAAGGAACAAGTGTTTGGCCAAATAATAAATGTAAGTATGTATAAATATTTGTGGTGCAGTATTCTTTGCTGTTTTGGTTAGAGAACCAATGCTTAATATTGATTATTGACAAATGCTTATGCAATTAATTTTGTCTACTATTAATTTTATGAAGCATGAGGACTGTTCAGTAAAAAGTGATTATGAGTGCACTTTTAGACTTTTTATTGAGCTGATGTAACATTATGATGGAATATTACAGCAATCCAACTTGCACTGCATCAGAAATGCTTAAGGTATCTCAAATGCAATTTTTCTGTCAGTGCAGCAGAAAACTTCAAAGAAAATGAAGTTTTCTGCTGCACTGCAGAAAGTGAAGTCATGCACAGAAAACAATGTGCTATGCTAAAATTTGACGGTTAGGATAAAAAATTTGACGGTTAGGATAGAAAACAATGTGCTATGCTAAAATTTGGCCTGGGATAAAAAAAGCTTGAGTTGAAGTTTGTGGCCTGCTGCAGCAAATGTATGAACCTGTGCTTTTCTGATTCTTTGCCCAGAGTTGCTTTAAAATTTGTAAAGAGGCTTCTAAAATACATAACAAAGCAAGGCAGTCTTTATGACCTAACATTGCAGTGATAGAGGAGGCCGTTAGTACTATTGCCATCATGTGAAAAGAATTTGCCAAATGTCCATTTTTACACATTTTAAATCACTTTCAGACTACTGTAGAATAGTCCAGACTTACCACATGCTTTTTGCAATATGCTGCTGCAAGCTGCAGTTAAAGCTGTTTTTATTTATTTATCTATTTATTATTTCTTTATTTGTTTGTTTATTTAGTTAGTTAGTTAGTTTGGTTAGTTAGTTGTATGCACTGTTGCTCTATAAGTAAAAATAAAAAATATATATTCCCTAGTCTTCCCATGATGTCAATATGCTGCATGAAAGGCATTAGCTCATTTATTGTACAGGGTTCATACGGTCCTTAAAAGTCCTTAAGAACTCCTTAATTTCCATTTGCCTTTTTAAGAGCCCTTAAAAAGTCCTTAATAACTCCTTAATTTCCATTTACCTTTTTTAAGGGCCCTTAAAAACCTTAATTTCTGTTCTGTTTTTAAGGGCTCTTAAAAAGTCCTTGAAAACACTGTAATTATATTATATTCGGTCGTTAAAAAAGGTCGTACATTTTTTTAACCAAAGAAATGCGCCCGTTACGCAGGCCAGCTGGTTTCATTGATTAGCGTACTGATGATGGTTTTACGTCACTAGATTGCATGTCGCAAAAGTTTACCCATGTTCTGTATTGCTTTTGGCAGTTTGCCAACCAGCTACCTTCAAATCCCTTTGGTTTAGATTAGATTTATTGTTGGCTTCTTGATTTCTTCGCGCGGGGTCAGTGCAGTTCAGATTGTTATCTTCTGTTATTTATTAGAGAATGTGGTGCAATTCCGAAAATCTGCGCTCCTAAAATCCGCAATTGCCTAAAATCCGCGTGGATTCGAACACCAGTCACAGTTACAGTTAACAGACGGGTAAAAAAAGGTTTCAGAAATCGAAATTTTTTATTTTTCAGCTGACAAAAAAAATTTTTTTTTTTAAATGTTTAAGATATTTTTAAAGGTTTTTAAAATATTTTATGTGTTTTCTCTATTTGAAAAATATTACTAATGATATACGTAATAGTGTTCTCCCTAGAGACTGTTTGGTGAGCGCCTGCCCAGCTGACAGTGTTTAAGCTGCTTATCACTTTTTCACCAAATCGCGACAAGTACAATACGCCAAAAAAAAAGTTCACCTGAATCATCAAAAAGCGAATGCTAAAAATTGTGTTTTGTTTGTTTTTTTAATCCTTGTTTCCATTAAGAAATTTGCTCATTTTTATTTTTATGTGGATAAAAATCAAACGTTTAATCTTACATCTCCCGCACGCGCAGTCTCCATACTGAGAATCCATGACTTAGTTCTGTTAACTGCTAGGAGTTCGACATAAGGGGAGAGTGTGGGTGTGTGTATGTATGTTGGTGGCTTTCAAGTGTTTTAGTGAACTGGGGGAGATAGATGGCAGAAAAGGGGAGGGTGATATTGGGTGGGGCCAGCAGAATGCGACAAGAGCAAGAGGGAAAAACTTCCTATTCAGCTCACATGATTGCTGACCTTAAATGAAAAACACAAAAATGCATTTTCGTGAATTTTTCAGACAGCTGTCTGAAATTTCTATAAGCACCATAAATCCTTGTTACGAATGGATCTGCAAAATTTCGTCTGAATTGTTTAATAACTTTTTAAACTAGCCATGAAAAATTTTAATTAAACATTCCTGTGTGCCTGTCCCTCGTAAATCTCTTAATAAAAATGTTCATGGCTAATTAAAAAAGTTTTTAACCTATTAAAGCAAAATTTTGAGAGTTGACTACTCTTAGCTAATTATGGAGTGTGTAAAAATTTCAGTCAGTTTCATAAAGAATTGACAATGATGAGTTTTCTTATTTTTTTATCCAGTCTACTGGCAAAACCTTTGTAGCAAACAAGGAACCCTGCTTTTACGTAATGCAGTTAAGGGAGATGGGGAACCCTCCTGCTTTCTCCACCATCCCACTTGTTGAATTTAGCGGACAACAACAAGTTTTGTTTCAAAGTTGATAAGCTGCTCTTTCCTTTGTATGCTACACTATGGATATTTGTTGAATACTGTATAAATAAAAATATGCTTTTTTAATGTGAAACATTTGAGTATGATACAGTATTTTGTCATTTACAGTAGTGCAGGAATTGCGATAGTTCAAAAGAAAAATGTACGGCGTGTGAACAATGGACAGAATGTCACGCAGGGACGGGGTGCTGGTTGATGAATGTCAAATAATTCCTGCACTTCAAACTCCAGTGCTGCACGCTGGTGAAATTAAAAGGGGGGGAGTTTATATACGTACATATAATGTTTACCGCGATGCAATTACTTTACTGTAATGTCAAAACAATGATAAAATTAATTCAACTACAGAGAAATGGGCCGTCTGCTAGATTTAACAAGCGATCAGCACTTTCATTGTGCAATTGTGTTCATCACATCAAGCTTACTTAGCATTAGTTTTTTTTTTTTTTTTTATGGAATGTTTGATTGACATATACAGTATTTCGTAAATAAAAATTCAATTAATTAATATAGTACTGTATTATGAATTTTTTCCCTATATTTTACTTATTAAATACTGTACATATATCTACATAAATTCCAAATACTACTAATTACAGTATTAAATACATATTACTAATTAATTTTACTAATTATTAAACAAATGAAAGCCTATAATACATACATACCACCCTATTTGAATTAGTATTATATAGTTTAAGAGAACCTGTGTGTGTTTACAGTACATATGTACTAGTAAACACATACAGGTTCTCTAAAATTCTAAAATCTGCACAACCTCTCGAACCAAGTTGTGCGGATTTTCGGAATTGTACTGTACTAAGTAAAGAGCTTAGAGCTTCTGTCTTTTCAGCTAGACAGAAATATGTTCAGTATTTAGATGCTGAAAAAAAAAATGTGCCAAGCAACATCTGGGAGGAAACGTAAATTATTGAGGAGGAATTGCAAATGCTTAGTACGAAAAAACTGAAAGTAGAAAAAAATATTGCCGAATTAGAGGAAACGTGCAGATGACCTTGCCGCCCAAGGGGAATTGATGAGGGATATGAACTGCTTCCTTCAATCAACTAGTTTTCAAAAATTAATAAGGAAAAAAATGAAGAATTGGCAGAAATTACCATGTCAGTAGTTGCAAAAAAGGAGCTGAAAAATTGATTTCATTGTAGGTCTACATCCTTTGTTTGACCTCAAAAAAAGTGAATATGTACATAATATAATTTCTTTGCAGTCATTGTTAAATTGCATTACTGTTTTTAGCACATATTTTGTAAAAAAAGATCGTGCTTATGTTATCGGTTTGTCAGTCCGTCCGTGTGTACCCATGAAATCTCTGCAACTATTAGTCTGATTTGAAAAATTCCTTTTGCATTGGGAAGCTTGAAATATGCGAATGGTGATCCTTTATTTCGTTTTTTTTTTTACGATGTGCAATTTCGCCGCTAGAGGGCGTAAATGCAAATGATGTCGAATTCAAAAATACGTTTTATTCCACATATTTGCTTCTAAACATCCGATTGAAAAAATTATTTTATCTTTCAATTCTATTTATGTCGAAGAGTATTTTAGATATAGTTACATTTTTAAATTACGCATAGATTTCCCATTAGGGGGCGTAAAAGTAAATTACATTTTTCTCGATAATTCTTCTTCTAAAACTCCGATTTGTAATTTTTTTTCTTCAGCGGATACACCTCCGGATGGAAAATCTTTTGTATATAATTTCTAATTTTTGGTAAAGTATACTTTGGCCACCAGGGGTTAATTTTTGGTAAAGTATACTTTGGCCGGTAAGGGTTAATTTTTGCTTCTGATGTGTTTGCCATAAAATCTGAGCTTCTAAAATATCATTTGAAAAAATTATTTCGTGGACTGATGCCACTCACATCGATAAACCTTTTCGGAACATTTTCTTTCTAAAATATTCCACAGTTTCCCGCCAGGGGCGTAGATGTATATCTTATTTTTGTAAATATCTCTACTTCTAGGAGTCCGATTTGAAAAATTCCTTCTTTGTTGAATAGTGTTTTCAGTGTGACATGTTTTTCATATAATTTTAAAAATTTCAAGTAATTCATAGGCTTTCTGCTAGGGGCGTAAAAGTAAATTGCTTTCCCCCTATATCTCTGCTTCTAAATCTCAGATTTGAAAAATTCTTTCTGCACTGAATACAGCTCCTGATGGAAAATCCTTTGCACATAATTTCTAATTTTTGTAAAAAATGGTTTGGCCACCAGGTGGCGTAAGTCTTAATTTCTGCTTCTGATGTATTTGCAGCAAAATATGAGCTTCTAAAATCTCGATTGCAAAAAATCGTTTGTTGACCGATGCTACTCATGTCGACAAACCTTTTAGGAACATTTTCTTCTTGAAATAATGCATGGTTTCTACGCCAGGGGCGTATATGTATATCTTATTTTTGTCAATATCTCTACTTCTAGGAGACCGATTTGAAAAATTCCTTCTTTGTTGGATAGTGTTTCCGATGCGAAATGTTTTCCCTATAAATTCAAAATTTTCAAGTAAATCATAGACTTCTCCGCTAGGGTGCACAAAGGTAAATTGTGTTTTCTGCGTTTTTTTCTGCTCTAAAACTCCGATTTGAAAAATTCTTCCTGTATCGCATACAAGACCTGATGGAAAATATTTTTTACATAATTTCTAATGTTTGGTATAGAATGGTTTGACCACCAGGGGTCATAAGTGTTAATTTCTGCTTCTGATGTATTTGAATTAAAATCTGGGCTCCTGAAAACTCGACTAATTTTTAATTTTTATTTTTTTCTTGGACTGATACCGCTCATATGGATAAACCTTTTGAGAGTACTTTCTTCCTAAAATAATGCATGATTTTCCCACCAGGGGACGTAAAGTCACATCTTATTTTTGTAGTTATCTCTGTTTCTAAGAGTTCGTATGCTCATGATTTCGTTTACAGCAATATCTGAGAGATTAAAAACCCGATTGAAAAACTTCTTTCTTCCGCCAGATACTATTGTTTTCCATACCGGTTCCATTGACTTTGAATAGCTTTGATAAATTTAATTTGCATCGGAACAGATTGAAAAGACTTGCTTATTACACCTGAAAATTCGGTGTAATCTTTCTTGTTTAAGTTTAAGAGCAAAAAAAGATGTATAATACAAGTAAAAATTCTGAAGGAAATTTCATAGGTATCTTGTTGTTACTGCAGTTTGTTTCAGCTTTTACACCTATACACTATTGCTAAATGTTTAAAATCAACCTGCATTAAGTGTATGGAAGAAGTTACTACAAGTGCTACAGCTATAGAATTATAAAAAAAAAAATGCAACAGTTACACAAGCAAAAATGTGTTATTCATCTAAATCTACGAAAACCAAATTTTTCTCCAGATTTGGGAATTCGGAAGCTGTGTAGTAAATAAAAAAATAAAATTAATCAATACTTAAAAGAAAGTGATGCTTCACTGTTCAGTTTTGATTCTTTGAATTCTGCCAATGTAGTTTTGAAATTTATGCAAGCATTTTTATTGAACTTAGAACTTTCAATTCCGATGATATGATTTAAGTTACGATGAACTTGTGTGTTTTGATTTGATTTAGATAGTGCGTTTACTTGATTCATTAACCTAAAACAGGTCTAACAAGCTGTGCTGCATTTTATAAAAGTGTTATTTTTCCAGCTGCGGCACTTGTAGTGATGCCACCCACAGAATTAATGCATTTAGTTTCTTAGCCTGTGTCCGTACATATTTGTAAAAGTAATTCTAATGGAAGGAATTAAATTTTTGAATGGAAAGGTAAAGATACCAAAAATTTTAAAGACTGACAATCACAGCCATATGAAATTCTAAGCTGTATTTGTAATACTGTTTTTGTTAAAATGAATTTGTAAATTAATAAAAAAATATAAATTCGGATAAACTTTGAAGGAAAAACAAATGCAAATTTAAAAAGTTTCCGAAACCACAAAGATGGGCCTATAATCACAATTAATGAGTGAAAATTTGTTGAAAATTGAAATTCCAAAGTAAATAAATTTTATGCTTCACACCACAATACGAAGAAGCAGAGTGTTAGTTCTGTAGATGCAAAGATATGCTTCAGGACAAATAATGGATCCAGCATTACCAGTAAGTAATGTATATAAGGAACTTTTAAGTTAGTTGGTTTTTCTGTTGGAGTATTTAGGTTTATTTTAGTAGAACTAATTTTAATTCATATAATTGTGCAATGGAATATTCATTAGTTTCAACAAAATTGATTTTTTGTGTTAAAATGACTTATGTTGTAATCGTTAACTCACATTTTGTATATTGTGTATATTTGCATGCAGCGATTATGAAGTCCTTAAAAAGTAATTAAAGGTCCTTAAAAATAGTGTAAAGGTCCTTAAGAACTCCTCAATTTCCATTTTCAAAAAAGAGTATGAACCCTGTTGTACAGTACAAGTTGTGTTGATGTACAGTTCTGCTACTAAGCTACAATTGTTTCATTGTGATTTGCTCTAAAAATCATAATCACACTTTAGTAAATAACTCTTATATATTTATTGCAGTGTATAATACATTATCTTTATTACTTTTTTCAGTACATGAGCATGTGCCTGTGAACCATTTTCTTTATAATTTAATTGTTGTGTACAAGAAGGAAAGTTAAACAAAAACATATAATTTTCATATGATGTGAAATAAATTAAAGTGCAATTTTAGTGTGTGTGTGTGTGTGTGTGTGTGTGTGTGTGTGTGTGTGTGTGTGTGTGTGTGTGTGTGTGTGTGTGTGTGTGTGTGTGTGGTTAAAAATAATGCTACATAAAATACATTCATTATCACTGTAATAGAAGCAGACACTAGTGAACTCATACTAGTATGCTGTACTCTCTGTGCTTGTTTTATTATTGTGACCTGATGTTTTGGATGCTGATATAGTCCTACTGTCAATCACACGTTTTGTGGTTGTATTAAAAATGTTCATAACATTTGAATTTGGCCATGTGCATTTCTGTAGGTGAAATTAAAGAGGAACCCGATTTCTTACACAAATTCTGTTACATGCATAAATAAAATGATATAAATAATCTGGAGGACTGAAAGAATATCAGTAATTATAAAATGCATACAACTAAGGGTTTTAATAAATTGATGAAATTCAACATACCTACTACATAGGTTCAGTCAGTTGGGTCTGGCAGTGAAATATAATGTAGTGTAAGTCCAATTGAAATTAATTGGAATACAATTACACTGCACTGGCAAATATGTAAATGTGGAATAGAAATGAAGTAAAATCAAAAAAAGGTTGACTAACCCAAGTTGAAATGTTAAAAAATAGGTTAAAATTGAAGCAGCAAACTTTTTGAAATGTCAAATAACACCAAACATTCAAAGTAAAAAAACATAAGGACCATGTTCACCAAGCTATGCAGTGACCAAATGTAATTACAGATCAGCATTGAGAGCAAAGAATCAAGCTGACAAAGTTGTATAAGTGAAATACGAATATGATAGCCAGTGAGATCACACAATTAAGGCCACCGATTATGGAATAATTGGAAAGCAGTTTGGCTCAATAGAGTGAACATCAAAATCAACCTCTGTTCATCAAAGCTATTATTCAGGCTAAAGCAAGAACTTTGAAACCCTGAATGCTGTTCAGCCAGATCTAAAAGTGCAGTTGATCTAATTGTTTCTCAGAACATTTTAGCTCACTTGGAGCAGCAGTTGAGGAGCATGGTTATTTTCCTCTGCAAGTGTTTAATTTGTATGAGACAGGGTTGTTTTAGAAAGGCATGCCAAGCAGAACACTTGTCTCAGTGGAAAAGCAGATGTCTCCAATTTTTTGAAGCTTTCAAAGATCCCCTCACAGTTTACTGTTTGGAGGAAATGCATCTGGAGAGCCAAACCTCTGGTGTTCATAACTCTAAAAACTCACAGATGTTCAAGGTTTATTTTAAGGAGCATTTGCCTGTTGTATGGTGGTTTAACTGAAAAGCTTGAACTAAAAGCAACTATGTTTGAATCCTATTTTTCCAATGAACTCATTGTGAATTGAAGGCTTACTGGGAGAGGATACTCTGTATAATGCACCTTGGCAACCCAAAAGCATCGCTGATGTTAATGAGAGTATTAATGTTATATTCCTGCCACCAAATACATCTCTTCATCCAACTATGGATCTAGGTGTCGTTGCAACTTTCAAATTTTTTTATTTTTTATTTTTTATTTTTTTTTTTGTCTTCAGAGGGTATTTATTCAGGTGGTTAAAGTCACAGATGGTGACGATCTTCTTTCTGTGAAAGATTTGTGGAGATTTTAGTGTGAGGGTAGGGGGTGTCACGACACTGGAGTCACGTCAGCAGAGAAGTTTCACGTTCTGTCATGAAGTTAGCTTGGAAATATCTGGCATGATGTACGGGGCTGCCAGCCAGACTGGCGCCAATCGCGCCAGCCCGTGCCAAAATGTTATTCTTGGACCATTCTGCTAAGAAATCGCGATTTTGACGAAATCTGCAGCAATTTTACGCCAAAAGTTAAAATTTACCGATCATCAATATTTTAGCGTAATCTTATGCAGGGCTTGAAAAATACCATGCCCGAGATGCCCTGGGCATGTAAATTATTGGCCTGGGCAAGTAAAACTGAAATCTAGTTGCACGGTCGGGCACCTAGATTTAAAGAAAAAAAAAAAGAAGTTTGGAATGGAGAATTTTCTGCTCTAGAAAAAAAGATGGTCGTCGCGTGTTTTTCATTTTACTGCAGTTGTGTTATTGTTGCAGAATAAGTGCCAAGGCCAGGAAAATAACGCTTCTTTAATTATATTATGCTCTACGTCCAGAAAGTGGGGCCATACGTAGTTTTGCTCCAGATGTTGTTTACAGTTAAAGACGGGATGCATACCTCGGACGAAACTAGCCTCCAGTGTTTAGTGACAAAATGCATAAACTGCCATGAAACAGGAGGATGCAGACTGTTGGGCAAAAAAGCTGTGCTTTATGGGGAGGGAGTGACAATGGAATATTTATTGTACAGCCCCGGGTGGGGTTGGGTCTCTGACATTACTTGGCCAAGTGAGGGGAAGCTTCCGCCAGCACGCGAGCCCGCACGCATGAACTGACAGCGGAACTACTGAAACAAAAGCTAAGTTTTGTTTAAGAACGAGCCTGCGTAATGCGTTCCACTTAACCGGAAGAAGAGCAAAAATTACCAACGCTGATTACTTAGTTTCTCTGAAAGAACAGTATTCGTGTTATCATTCTATCATAAAGTTCACATACCATTACATGGGGTGGTGTATATAACGATTTTAACTGGAATCTTTTAAAGCTTTTAAATTTTTTATGAACCTTACCTAACTTGAAGACTTCCTCGGCAATTTTACGAGAGTGCATCATTGACGACATAGCCCTAAGGGCCAAGTAAGACGTGGAACTTCAAGTGGTATGTAAATAGTAACTCTTAACTCAAGAATCTTTAATTATTATCTGGAAACCTTTACCCATTCAATATGATGTCGACACAGCCAGAACGGAGTTAACCCTAACATCTGGACATAACCGAAGTAGAGTACAACTTATGACGAAATGGCTCTCGAGCTAACCCTAACAACTGACCATATTGAAGCATGATACAACTTTGGACAAAGAAACTCTCAATAACTACTGACGTCGGACTGAACACGCACTTCCGTGAGTAACATTTTTAGGACTTTTAACCGATTTATATTTTAATTGAATAAGTTAATGCACCACCACCACAGACTGTATCCACTTTACAGAACGTGTAAAACAGAACTTACAGACGTCAAAGCATCTTCCTGAAGAGTATTCGTGTTAGTTGCGGTTCATGTTAGCTATGGATATAAGTTGTATTTAGTAATGGATGTACCATGTTTTTTATTTTTTGGAAAATAAAATCCAGCAATGAGAGTATATCTCACAGTAAGCAATTATGTGAAATTCCCAATCTGTCAGCGGTAGTTACAAATTTGTCTCCCGCACTGTTGAGTGACGTAATTTCAGAATCGGAATCTACATCGTTGGCAAATCTTAAACTTATGCAAGCGGACTAAGATAAAGCCTACAAAAGAAAAGAAAAAAAAAGCTGTTGCACAGTTGAAGAATCTTGGATAAAAACATTTAATTGGCTAAAGTCAAATGACAAGACTTTTTATTATGTTGTGCACTGTTTGCAAAAACCATCCTAAAATTGCTGACACCACCAGTAATTTTTTCAAGCAATGTGGGGTATCAGGTGATAATATATTGGGTATATAAATAAGTTTTGAGGGATTTGAGGTGAACAAAACACGTTGTTGGAGAACAGAGACAATATTTTAATATTAATCGAAGTATGCTCCCTCTGAAGCTACAAATTTACCCTATCTTTCGGGCAGTGAACATATGCCCCAAAGGAAGAATTCCGGTTCCTTGGAAGAGATCCAGTTGTCCAGCCAATTTTTGATGTCATCATAAGAACTAAACCATTCTCCAGAAAGTGCTGACTGCATCGACCGGAACAAATGGTAATCCGATGGCACAATATCTGGCGATTATGGCGGGTGGGGTAGAACTTCCCAGTCGGATCCTTCTAAGTACTTTTTCACAAGTGGAGAAACATGTGGTCTTGCGTTGTCATGCTGTAAGATAACTTTGTTGTGTCTATTCTCCCATTCCGGCCGTTTTTGCGTGAGAGCTCGTTTTAAATGCATTAATTGGGTTCGATACCGATCACCAGTAATAGTTTCTGACAGTTTCAGCAGTTCATAGATCACTCCCTTCTGGTCCCACCAGATACACAGCATTACCTTTGAACCATGGATATTGCATTTTGGCATTGAAGGACCTGGCTACATCCATGCTTTCTGCCATTTAAGGTTATCATACCATATCCATTTCTCGTTGGCAGTAATAATACGATGCAAAAAAAAAACTTTCTTTTTTGCCTTTGAAGCAGCAATTCGTACTTTTTGCACCATTCCCATGGCAGCTAAGCGTTATGAAATGTATGGTTGACTAACATTTAATGCTGCTGCTAGTTCTTTTGGGGTCTGGCACAGATCCTCGTCAAGTAAAGCTTCCAATTCGGCATCAGCAATTTTTTTGGGTGGTCCAGAATGTTCTTTATCACTGACATCGAAATCGTTCCTTTTGAATCATCTAAACCAATACTCACATGTTTTTATGGATGGGGAATGTTCACCATAGGTTTCTGACATTGAGCGATAGCTGTCAGCAGCACTTTTCTTGACGATAAAGTAATGCACTAACACTTCTCGCAAATGCTGTTTTGTCGGGACGAAAGTTGCCATTTTCCATCGAGTAAAACAAATACGTCTTCGCACCTCAATCGAACATCGTATACTGACTGACAGCTAGCATCTCGTACTGCGATATCGCAGTGTTGCCACCTTAAAATACATGTGAGCAGTAATAAGTACGACACCAAACGGAAATCCCTCAAAACTTATTTATATACCCAATAGTTTAATAACTAAGTGCACACAACAGTAGTCGAAAACATAAGATTTGCATTTGTTTCTAAACAGCAATTCTTGGGATATTTTATGATGCAAAATTACTTTTGTTTGTGCAAGAGAAAAAGGATAATAATTTTTACATTCAAAATTGTTCTTAAAATTTACTTTAACTGCCATACAGTTAACTATGATTATTTAATTTTTTTGTAAAACCCAGGACTACATTAAAAATTCTTGAACATGGCATCATCACTAAATTTCTCAAATGCCATCAATTACCTTTCTTAAAACTTGAGATATATATTCTTTTGTGCATTTTGAATACAGACACTTTAAAATGGTGATGCAAAAGATGTATAAAAAGTTTATCATAATTTTTAACTTTAAAAAAAATGAGGCTTCTGTTTTGTTATCTTAAAAGAAAAATTTTTCTGGGCATGTAGATTTTTCTTCTGAGCAAGTAAATATTTTCGGTACATGCCAAGTTGGGCATGTAACTTTTCAGATATTTTTCAAGCCCTGTTATGCCATTCGAAATCAATTCAGCGGTTGATTTATATGTAAGATTCTTCTGCAGAGACCCCTCCCCTTTTTTTTTTTTTTTTTTTTTTTTTTGTCATTTTCGAGATGCATGCAAAAGTATTCATTCTTTGAAAATTACATCATTTATCTAAAATAGGAAAAGCTCTGATATCAGAATTCAGGGTTCTCAGGCTGAAAGTTCTTTAAGCATGATGGATAAAATTGTCACCTGAGGGAATTAAAAAAAAAGAAAAAAGGAAAAAAAGTAACAAAGAAAAATGGTAAGGGAAAACTATCAGCAGAAAAAGAAGTAAATAGTGGATGCTGTGCAGGGGCAGAGTCAACAAAAGACAAATATGGCTATGGAACTTGCTGAGCAAAAAGTAGGATTTGCTCGCAAGAGGAAACCAAAGCTAATGTTCTACCAAGCACAAAAACAAAACCAGGGGGAAAAAAATTGTTTGAAGCTACATCTTTTAAAACCACCCTATTTTGTTTGGAATTCAGTAATTTTATGATTGTGAATACAGTGGTGTGATCTAGTTAAATATTTTTATAAATAAATTACAGTGAACGATTCAGTTTTGTTCATGCTGCATAATATTCACACTCTCTCATCACGCAGTCTGATTTTTCACCAAATTAAAAAGTACCACTTTGTCTTTGTTTGTTTTTTTCTTCGTCAGTCTCATGTATGTTAATTAAAATTTCTCACAAGCGCTGTTGATAAATGAAAGGATTGTTTATATCGCATAGTTTGTAATTAATCAGGAATACCGATCTTTTGGTTCTTACTTAAAGTCTGAATTTTTTTCCCCGTACGTTCAGGGAGTAGAATTTTTAGGAGGTTTTCTTTTTCTCATTTTGACCTACCTTGGGGAACGTCTTCACCCTCACACTTTTCTTTTTCCAGATGGAAGGTGCATTGAACCACTTACTAACTCACAATTGTCTGCTTAATGTCCGTGTCCATACATGCAGGATCCCACGTATGCAAGAACAGTGGCTCTTTCAGACAGCAACGATAAAAAAGTCATAAACTGATTCTACTACTACTGTAGAAGGAGGGGAGGGGGCAATCCCATGCCCAAACCTCACTGTGCAAGCGTTAAGCAATGGAAGCAGCTTTTATCTAACCAACTTTATTAAATCTCACTGTTATCTTGCAGGTTTGGTTCCAGTTGTAAGTGTTCACAGCAATAACGAAAGTTTGACATTGATAATAATTACTGGATGAAAAACATTGTATGAAGAGTATCATGGTGCAACTGCTGAAAGGTGATTTTATAATTAGATTATTAAATGTTACATTAGTTTTCCTTTTTTATCGAAGGTATGCTTTCCTTCAGAAAACCTTTGGAGTTTATGATGCACACACAAACCACATATGCATGGCTTGCCAGTTGGTTGGTTTCAGAAATAATGTATTTTCATCTGAATGCCATGAATCTTGAAAAATATGCTGCTAAAAACTAACCAAACAACAAACAGTTATTATATATTATTTTTTATTGCTAAGTGTATATTCGCAAGCATTCAGTAACAATAGCAACAGTTCTTGGATGCAGCAGCATCCTATTCATGTTACAGCAAACAAATGCATTCAGAAGAAAATCCCTGATATTAATGTGCTATGCTTAAAATATTGCAGGTCATGTAGTTTTCAATAAATTGTGGGTAGTATAGTGATTTTCCCATTTATCTCACTGTATGAATGACAGAAATGCTAATTAACAGCCGTAAGAGAAGTAGTAAAATGTCAACAAACCTGAAATATAACATTTTTTTCATAGTTCATAAAACAATGGTAATTCAGTATATAAACATAACTTAAAGCACAGCATGGATTTAAAACAATTAAAAATGCTATCTTTAGCTGCTCCAAAACCTGAGTTTTGCTCCAAAATGCAAATTTTCTCACTCCAAAACCCAATGTTTCTGCTCCAAATTGCATATTTTCTTGCTCCAAGAATTGCCCCGAAAAATTGGTAGGGGCACTAACACTCCTGGATGTAACTGACTCTCATGACTTTGATTCTGAAATTGAGCTTTACAATTCAAGGTGTGGTATTGTTGACATTGCAAAGACTGGTAAATTTAAAGCATAATTAGGAAGAACTTAGCCTCTGGGATGGTTTTGTTGGGCATTTGGGGGAAAGGGGGGGGGGGTAATTTTTAATGTTCTTTTTAATAGGAATTCAAATTATTGACTTATTAATGAAAAATCCATGTAACTTTACTGATGGTCAACAAAAATCCTATTTTATTTGTTGTGGGGAAACAGTTTTATTTAAATCTAAACTGAACAAATGAGTAGATACTTTGAATACCATTTAATGCAAAGTATTAGATCAGACTATTAACCAAATCGTACAGTGCTGAAACATTACATTTAATCCATGTACAACCACATATTTTAATATTTTTGTTGTCCCAAATCTGATATTTGTTTTTCAAGTATTTGTGGATCTTGATGAGTTTCAGGGCTTTATCAAGGCCTAAGTAATTACAAAGTTTTGACCACCCTAGTTTGGAGGTAGAAAATATCCTTTCTGTTAGCCATTGAGCTTATAAGTCTCAAAACATTTTTGTTTTCAATGGAGAGAATAGTGCTGTTAAAAGGGTCACTGACCCTTTAGCCAAGCTTCGAACACAGCATTCGTTTATATGTTGCAAATTTTCTGAGCAAGTGATAGTTTCCCAACACACATGTGCACCTTGAAGAGATTTTCCAATTTACACCACCATTATGCTGTTTGGAAGAGCGCACTCAGCACCAGCTTTTATGTAGTAAAGAAGCTAATTAGATCTGATCCTTGCTTATCTATTTTTACTTCAAATAATGAAAAAACCACATTTTTTCGTAATTGTCTTCATTCTAATATTTTTTTTATTTGTGCCACATTTTAGTGTTGCCATCTTGTGTGCATGTTTTTATTTAAAACATCTCATTAATGGATATTGAATTACACAACTTCTCCTTTGCAATCAAGGTACATTATGTTACATCTTGTTTTTTTCCATTTATATGATCTCATTATGATAGATTTGCATTTTACCATTCCATTACACTTTCTTACTCACATCCTTCACTGTTGGAATTGTTATCATCCGACACTTTCTACTGCAAACTAACTAGCTGGGCAACTACTTAGACTGGACATCTACGAGCAGAAATCTTTTGTGAAGGTTCCACCTTCAGTCACAGTCACTCTATCAGTTGCCAACATGTGGTAGCTCTGAAGTTTTGTGCAATATTGTTTGCAAACATAAACTTTGGATTGAACTTAGTATCACATATTTTAAATCCCATTAGAAGGACTATCCATTCAGAATTCTTTTCAAACACCCCATTGTATGGCATTTGTTGTTTTTCAGAGCTCATTTTTTTCCCTTGGTATTTCAGATTCATTAATTTTTCAAGTTGATGGCAAGGACAAAATATTTGGTCCGAGCTTTCTTTTACCTCTGGGTTGTATTATCCAAGATTTGCATTTTTCATGAGATCTTGCCACAATTCTTCTGTCTCAGAAATGTCCCTTTGTTCAGCTTGGAGAATGTCTAGTATCCTACTAACTTACTCAGCTGTTTCATCATGCATACCACTTCTTATATCTCTAGAGTTTTATTTATGTTTAGGGAAATTTGAATTTCATTTGAGTGCTCAGAGGTTTTCATTTCCTCATCTTTTGGGATAGTTTTTCAGATCAGCATTTATAGAACCCATTTGTGAATTTCAACATGCTGCATTTGGCAGTTGTACCAAGATTGCATATTTTGAAAAAACGCCTGGTGCTCCATAAAACTATTCGTTCCCAAAATTCTCAAACTCACAAAGTCTGGATATAATGCCAGGGTTAGCAATAGCAAGGCTTTAAGACAATGTTATTTATTACACTCCTTGGTATTTTTCAAAACATTGAAACACTACAGGAAGTCAAACTTTTTTTGTGCATTTCCCCAAACAATAGAGCACATTCCAACAGTACCTTTTTGACCAGTGATCAAAGGAAGCCTCACCGCCAGAATCCGTAATAAACCATGTGAGCAGACTTGAATGCGATGTCTGACAGTGGCCCATTAAACTTTAAATCCTCAGCAACAGACTCTAGAACTTAAAAGCAGAGCTGTGTGCCATTTTTAAAGGCACATGCCATATTTATCGGCGTATAAGGCACTTTCCCCTAAAATTTAAGGCTGAAATTCTACCTGCATATTATACGCATATACTACTTTTCTTTTATTTAAACTTAGGTAAAATGAATACTGCTGCAGAGTGTGATACATCTCGACATTGCCAAATATTAACGGTTTGGTTTCAAATTAAGAAGAAGGTAGTGTAGAACACGCTAAGTTACGTATAAAAGTTTAATGCAAATATATTTCAGCCATTACTATGGCCTTCATCAGTGCGACTACGATTGGTTTACGTTGCCAGATTGGAAAGGTAAGTTTTGTAATGGTAACTCCGGGTGACGTAATGCAATGAGGGATGTAAGGAACGAAAATGGGGAGCTCAGAGTTGCAGATTATTACATTTTGAGCATCTCAAAATGTAATAATCTTCTTTCCACCTGTCTACTGAAAACCAGTTTCTACCAATAGCATTATTCCTTTCAATTCTCATACCTTCCACCAATATAAACTGTCTGCCCTCAAGTCTTTCATTCATCAAGCACATTTGGTTTGTAACACTGAAGTTAATCTAACAAATGAATTAGCAAACATCCGCTTGATCGCTACTCAACATGGCTTTCCCCCTCTCCTGGTTTCTAAATTAATTCAAAATGCTAAGAAAAAACCAGTTGTTGTTCTTCAACCTGTCTCACCAAAAAAGGAACTAACGTTTGCTGGCTCAATCCCTTACCACAAACCTTCTGCCTACAAACTCATCAGTATCTTCAAAAGAGAAGGATATAGACTTGCCATTCATTCTTCCCCTTCAATTTCTGTTATACTCCATAATGACAGAGACCCAAGACCTCCGCTTTCTTCACCTGGAGTGTATAAAATTCCGATCAAGACTAACGTTAGATTAAACGCGTACATAGAAAGTTCATTCCGGAAAATTCTCTCAAGACTTCAGGAACACAAATCTGATGTGAAATTTGGAAAACCTTCGCCTTATCTCTTCTTACCATGGCTGACACTTCTGCTATTCCACTTTGGTCCGATACTAAAAAGTTGGCTTCCTTCCAAAATCGATATGCTCTAAGGTTTAGAAAAAGTTTGAAAATTTTATTTTCAAAAGATTGCAACTCTGAGCTCGCCATTTTTGTTCCTTACATCTGGAAATCCCTCATTGCATTAGATCACCCGGAGTTACCATTAGAAAACTTACCTTTCCAATCCGGAAACGTAAACCAATCGTAGTCGCACTGATGAAGGCCATAGTAAATCTATATTTGCATTAAACTTTTATACGTAACTTAGCTACACTACCTTCTTCTTAATTAGTTTGTTAGTTACGTGCATTGCCTACCACTCATTTATGGTTTAGTTTCACTTTACTCTAACTGCAGACTCTTCTTTAATGCATATATCTCTTCTGTTTTCTGATGGATTTTGTTAAAAGTGGTATTAATACAATCTGCAGTTCTTCAGAAAGAAGATTCACATAAAAAAAATTGAGATAGACTCCTGATTTACCTTTTTTTAACGCCCGAAAGTAACTTTACTCGCTTCATCAGCGAACACGAGCTGCCACGTTAAGCCTAAGTGTCTGCTCTTGTTAAGTTGCTTTCATGGCACAACCTGCTTAAGCAGCAGCTGCTCGGGGAAAATATGACAAAACTTCCTGTGACGTCCAAATTCCATGGCTGACGGTTGGTGATAAAAATCGTTAGCGTATGCATGGTCTTGTCGTGCTGGTTCAAGGGTATCATTCCTCGCAACAATGACCATGCATTATCAGCAAGTGGCATCGGTTTAAGGAACTCACACTTCTGGCTGTTTTTAATTTTTAGTCTGTCTCGTCACTTTCCAAGATATTGGATTGGTGCAAACAAGCAGTGGCGACAGACCTCCACCACGGTAGAATGGAACCACCCACAGGTGTTGCTGGTATTGCGTCACAGAGTTACTATAAATAGCTGGCATGTGTGTGAAGAACAAGGTTTAGGCGCGGTTTGCTTGGAAGTAATATGGCTTTCAAAGGAAGCATGCAGATGCTGGATTTGAGAATCAATCTTCCTGTATGAATTTTTAAACTGGGCCATTCTGCAGGAATTGCCTCTCGAAACATTAACAAAGCGTTTGGGGAGAATACAGCCAACGAATGAACCATTCGGCGATGGTTTGTGAAGTTTTGGAGTGGAGATACAGACCTGCAAAACAAAGCAGGTGGTCACCTACTTGGTGCTGTTTCTGACAATGTTCTGTTACGTGTGGTTGAAGCGGACCCCCGAAAAATGTGTCATGAGATAGCGGCAGAGATAGGTGTCCACCACGTGACAGTTGTTCAGCGTCTGGCTGCGCTGGGTAAGGTCAAAATGCTGGACATGTGGCTGCTGCATGAGTTGACAACTGGCAACAAGATTAGGTGTTTGGAAGTCTGAACGTCGCTGCTTGCCAGGAATAAACAGGAACCTCTACTGCATCAAATCGTCACCTGTGATGAGAAGTGGGTCCTTTATGATAATAAAACATGATCTGCACAATGGTTAAGCAAGGCACAGCCTGCTGTACAGCATCCTAAGCCACCCCTACACACTAAGAAGATGATGCTCCTTGTCTGGTAGTCCGCAGCCAGGATAATTTATCAGAGTTTGTTGGCAAGAGGCCAGACCATCACTGGAGAACATTATTGTCCCTGCCACAAGCCGTTTTTTGTTCCATGGTCATGGCCATGCCAGACAGACGGCAACTATGTGTCAATGCTGAGGCAGATTATTCTGCCTAGGTAAGTTGTCCTACTTTTCCGTTCTCGCCATCCATATGTGCTGGTCCTTTGCCGGGCATAACCCAACAGCAGTGGTTCTGATTAAATTCTTTGTAACAGGTCTAATATCCAAGTTTTTCCGTTCAAACAGATGGTTTTTCTTTCATATTATTTGCTTTATAAGCGGTATAAATATTAATAAACATGTGTGTTGAGTTATCTAAAAAACATTCAAAGCTCCCAAGTCATTTATTTTAAACTTAAGTTTTTTTTTGCTCCAACTTCTTTCTTAAAATTAAAATGCATGTTATATGACAATAAGTACAGTATTTTAGGACTGAGCACGGAGTGTACAGCATATCCCAGCAGAGTATGATAGACTTGCATATAAACTACCTGAGAATATTGATAGTGACAAATCAAATAGCAGATGCTAGCTACCATTAGGCAAAATTGCGCCCTGCCCCTCAGATCAAGGAAGCCCCGCTGGCCCAAAAGCCATGTAAGTAACATGCATGATGGCAAGGGAAGGGGGGGTGAGATTAGGAAGTAAAGAAAACCAAATGAGAAAAGGAGGAAGAGAGATACTAAACTTATGGAAAGTTTGGCAGTTAACAGACAAATCAGTAATGTATAGGAAAAGATCATCAAAACAGTTAGGGTTCATGAAGTTGAGGTAATTCACGGAGCTGACTCCACTGGATAGGCAAGGAAGCTCAACCAAATGCTTTAGATAAGAAGGTGTGAAAGAACAGTTAAGATATTTTTGTCTTATACCTTGTGCCTATGCATGTTCTATGCACGGCCCAATTTCTTAATATCTTGGTGAGAAAATGTTTCTTTAGCACACCACAGTTTTTTGACCAATTTGAAAAATATGTTCACCCTCAAAACATGATTGATAGACTAGATCCTAAATTATACAGATAAATTGTGTAACATAACCAACTCCACTGGTGCTCATGTACTTAGCCTTAAGCTCATTTTTTCAGGATAAATTTCATTTTTTTTTTCATTTCATTTCATTTTTTATTTTTAGTTGTCGCATCAAAATACATGTTATATTTATGTTATCATAACAAATGATGATTGCTGAGACAACTGGGAAGAAAGAGAGAAAAGGACATTTGGCCTGATGTACTCCTCTTCTCACTAAAGGGAAGATTATGATACATTAAGACAAAGACAAACCAGCATGTGATGAACAGTTATATTACAGTGAAACTTGTATAAAAAAAGTTAGTATTAGTCTCTCCCTCCCCTTTACCCACCCCACTGTAGTCCATCTCCCCACCATTCACCTCCCCTTTATAATTCATGGTGCCAAAACAAGCAAATTGTCAATAGTTTTCAATTTTACAATTTTACGATATGGGAAAGTAAGATACAAATTTGAGATCTCCATCCTTGTATATATTAAAAGAAACCTTCGAGGCCCGGTTACTCAACTAAAAATATCATAAATTATTAGTATAAGGCCATGTAATGTTTTGTTTAGTATTTTCGATCTTATAGTTTAATATATTATTTTATTAAAATTTTTCCCATGAGATATTGTTTTATTTTTTTTTAAATAAGTCTATATTGCTTATAGATCGTAAGTCATCTGGTAATGAGTTCCAGAGTTTAAGACCACAATAGTTTATGTTCATTTTAGCTCTTCCTTTTAGGGACAAGAGAACTATGTCAGGCCAATCTCTTCATTTTAACAATTAACCTGTGTCACTCAGTTAAAACTCAGAGAGAAATGTTAATGTGGGTGATTTGATTAATTGAACTCTGCATTGAGAGTTGTTTGTGTGTATCTAATATGTATTCCAACCAGAAGTATATCTACACACATACTTGGGAAAATCATATTGTGGGACAAGAGTGTAATAGATTTTGTTGTTCACGAACAGCGTCTAAAACACTTAGTTGTTGACACTCGTGTTATGAGAGGTGTGAAGGTTGGCTCTGTTCATTACTTGTTAGTGTCATGAGTGAAACTGAATGTTAGTTGCAGAAAAAAACAATAGGAAGAGGCCTGCGGTGTAAAGGATAAAAGTTGAAAGGCTCCCTGAAGATCATCAGCATTATTCTAATTTAGTCAGAGAACAACTAAAGGAGATGAAATCATGTGAGAGGGATGCAGAAAAGAAGTAGACATGTTATGAGAACTGTGTTGTTACTGCTGCTGAAGAGGTCTGTGGCACCACAATAGTGGGTAACTTTATAGGTGATGCTCTGAAGCAGTAAAACGAAAGAAGGAAGCATATTTGGGGATGTTGCAAGGTAGAGTTCCTGAGGATGAATATCGCTGTAAGAAGAATGAAGCAGCTAAGCTGATTCACCAGAGTAAGGCAAAAGATAGAACGGAAAAGGTGTAAAGGCATGAACTGGCTTTTTGGAAAGGCAGAAATTCTTTTTGGAAAAATAGGGGAAATAAAGTTTCAAGTATAGGTGCAGATTAGCACTCACCACTTGCCAAATGGCGATTAATTTACAACTTTGGTGATTAAATTTATTTTAGTGGTTGCTAGTTTGGCCATTTGTCATTTTTAGTGCCAATTTAAAAAGATATAATAATTCAGAAGTGAAAGGATGTGAAACCAGTCCTAACTAGGAATGGACAAAAAACCTCCATGTTTTTGAACATCTAAGTTTTGCCTCTGATAAACGATGTTTAAACTGCAATGTTGCAGAAGCTGACACATTGAAAAAAATTTCGAGGCTTTATGACCAATGCAGTGGTTGCTTCGGGTTTTAAAGTTTTCGACAAATCATTCGCTAAATTCAATTTTATGTCGCTATATTGTTCAGGTATTACAAAAAGGTAACCACCAGTACTTTCATTAACATTTTTTCCATCGCCAAAACGATTTTTATTTTGCAAATTGCGAAGAATGCGATCAGCAGCACGGCACATGCAATGTTTGAAACTGGTAAAGAAAATTTTCTACGTAAAGTAAGTGAATTTCTTTTTGTTACTTTCTTGTAAAGCGGAAGCGAATATCATCTTTCTATATCGTAAAGCAGCTGATTTGGTCAATGTTCCATGGGTGAAATCGAGTTCTTTTCCTTGATGCTACAGGAACAACACATTGAAAAAACATTGAGGTTTCCCCGAAACATGGAGCGTTTTAACAAGTATTATTGGTTACTCGATTTGAATTGGTGAATAATCTAGGGGTGCGTTTTTTCCAGAAATTTCCACCATTTTACTCCAGAAAATTTAGCCATTGTTTTTGTTTTTTTAATAGAAATTTTCTACATTTTTCATACACGAGATTCTTCCGTGGATTTGCGAAATTCGCTTTTTTTAGTCATCAGTTGAGTAGTTCTCGAGATCAATACATACATATCACTAAGCTGTTCTCTGAGATTCAGAGGTAAGCTCCAAAAAGAAATACAAACTACCACATATTTTTACTTATTGTTGTCGTATCAAACTTCTCCATTTACAGCGATCTTGACATACAACTCGTGCTTCACTGATATCCATTACGCACCTACACAAGATCTTTTATACTTCATACTCATAATCTTTTTCTCATGCAGACACTCCTGAATCTGATCCACCCATGTCTTCCTTGGCCTTCCTCTGCCTTTTCCTTCCTGTCACTTGGGCTAAAAATATTTTCTTAGTAAGCATCTCATCACTCATTCTTTCAACATGGCCAAACCACCGAAGCATATTGGTCTCCACCTTGCTAACAACATTTTGCTTCATATCACACAACTGCAACACATCTTCATTCCTCACACAATCAGACCGTGTCATGCCACAAACCCCACGTAAGTAACACATTTCTGCAGCACACAAACGACTCCTATGTTTCTTCTGTAGTACCCAGGTTTCACTGCCATACATCAGAGTAGGAACAATTAGACTTTCATACACAGCCATGCGGACTCTCTTGAGGACCCATCATTCCTTTGTAAACCTCCTAAAGCAGTTATGACTTTCAATGAAGAATTCACTTGCCTACTAATTTCACCATCCAATTTGTTCTCTCTGTCGAATATGCTTCCTAAATACACAAACTCACTCACCTGGTCAATCACAGTGTCATTTACACTTACATTACATTCAGTGCTACCCGTTCCTCTCTCAAACACCATAACTTTGATTTTTCCCTTATTTATACTCAGTTTGAATTTCGTGCGTCCGAGACAACATACTCTGCAAATCACTTTTGCTCTCTGCCAACAGGACAGTGTCATCAGCATACAGCAATCTGCACACACGGATATCACCAAGACATAAACCACTATTATCTATTTTGGGATCATGCATGCATGCATCCATAAATATATTAAACAACCATGGTGACATTACACAACCTTGTCTAACTCCTGCACCAATAGAAAACCATTTTGATGAAACACCATTCACTCGTACACAAGCTCTACTACCAGCATATATGGCTTTTACACTATTAAGTAGATTCCCAGTAACACCATATTCATTCAATACCTTCCACAAAAATGTCCTATTCACTCGGTCGTAAGCTTTCTTTAAATCTATGAAGGCAGCAAAAACTTTCTTACCAACAGCCAGATACTTTTCAATCATCGTGGGTAATGCAAAAATCTGGTTGGTGCAGCCTTTACCAGGCATAAAACCACTCTGAACATCCCACACTTTCTCTGATGTAAGACCCTGTACTTTTTCAATAACAACCTTACCAAACACTTTCCCTGGCACACTTAGCAGGCTAATACCATGATAGTTCTTGCATTCAGTCTGATCACCTTTTCCCTTATACAAGGGAGCAATAATAGCATGCTTCTAATCCCAAGGGACCATTCCTAACTCCCAGCACAACTGGCAAATTTCAGTTAACCAGTCAATTACAGAGTCACCACCATATTTCAACATCTCGGCAGTTATGCCATCAACTCCCGGAGCCTTACTATTCTGAAGAGATTTGAGAGCATTACACACTTCTTCTCTTGAGATCCCTCCTGTGCTTCCATTCCTCATTGTGACATCATCTGCGTCTGTCTCAAGAATTGTCTTTGCTTTCCTGATCTAATAACTCACAGAAGTGTTCACCCCATCTTTCACTTAACTCATTGCAAAACTGAAAAGAAATTGTGGGAGGATTGGGGGGGTCCATCTGGGGACGATATTTCATCTTTTAAAACTTTCAAAAACGGAAGTTAAATGGAGTGTGTAGGCTGTTCCCGTAATCATTATTTTCTTTTCGCGAAATTACTTCTATCTAGTATTGTTCTTAAATGTCATTTTGCTGCATAAATATTTATATTTCAGCTTGAAACTGTAGGAAACAGTTTCCGTAAAACGGAAGTTAGATGATGCGAAAATCTCTGTGTTATCTTCAGGCATGAGGTTCTTCAGATTCGAGAAATTCCACTGTTTCCGCTATCATTTGGGCCATTCATGTGAACGGTGCACAACTGAACAGATTGGGGGGGGATTGGTGGTGAGTGGAGGGTGTTGTTTTCCGTCAGAGGATGAAATTCCCTCTTTCCAAACTTTCGAAAACTGAAGGCAGAAATGGTGGTGGACTGTGATTTTCTCAGTGGTGGCAATGATACATGTTTCCATTGCATTGCATACTCTGGCTGAAAATGATGACACCAGCTTTCATTTCTAGTAATAATGCATAGGAGAAAATCTTCACCTTCTTCATAGTAGAAGAACAGATGCTGTAATGATAGTCCCATTCATTGATTCATCTGTTCATCTGACAGATGTTTTGGTACCCACGTGATGCAGACTTTACAATATTCAAGGTGTGAATGCATGATCGTATTGACAGTTCCGATACTCACACTCACACTGTTTGCCTGTTCTTAGATCATGATTCTCCGGTTGGTCTTTACTGCAGCATCCACACGTGCAATTGTCCTCATTGAAACAGCACAACGTGGTGCTCCTGATCTTGGCTTGTCCGCATTGCTTGTTCGTCCACCATTAAATTGTTGGCACCACTGCATTTACAGTACTGTGTGGAGACAAGCAGGCTTATACACCATCTTCATTTGTCTGTGAATTTCACTTGGTGGTGTTTTCTCTGCTTTCAAAAACTGAATTACAGCACGCTGAGCAACTTTCGATCTATCCATCTCCTAGGAAAGAATAATAAAATTAGTCCAGCATGTTACACGGCTTCCGTAACAAACAAGCTGCCAAAGCAGTTGCATAGCCTTTAAATCACCTGTACACTAGCACCACCCATTGACAAAATTATGAAGCTCAAACACACTCCAGCCAGAGCCTCACTACTTATTGAACAACCCTTATAGATCCCGTCTTTATTGACACTCTTCTGTCACATGGTTTACAAGTCTGTGTATCTCACTGTGATAAAACTCCAGAACCTGTGGGGCAAAAAAAAAAAAAAAAAAGGCAGCAGCGGTATGCCTCACATCTTGGTTGTTTAGGAAGGTCTCCACCAGGAAATGGTCCACATGCCAGAAGAGGTGATAATCTGTGAGAGCAAGGTCTGAGAAATACATAGGGTGCTGCAGAGTTTCGTTGTCCAAATGGTTGACATGTTGGATCATCCTTTGGGAGACATGGGCAAGCTCTGTCATGCAGCAGGAGGACCCACTCTTGTTGTTCAAAACTGGCTGCTTGGTATGGAGCTTTCAGTCTAAACTAATGGTCTTACCTGGTCAGAGAAATGAATGAAGAACCACACCAACAGCAGACCACCATATGAAATCCAGCATTTTTCATGGGTGTAGTGGTTTAGGTCACTCCTTGGCATCCATCTACTTTGTTGATAGATTACGATTGTTGTAAAGGATCCACTTTTTGTTGTTGTAGGTTACAGTCTAATAATGAATCCCTCTCATATATGCCTGGCGAAGATGGAAATATACACTTCCAGGCGGCATGTCTTATTGGCTGCTGTTAATTTCAGGGGTGAAAGAGTTCTTTTTGGAAGTCATCTACAGAGTTCCTAAGATCAGTACAGAAATGCAAGAATTTTTTATTTTATTTTATTTTTTTTGGTGGGGGGGGATCCGTTTAAACTGTCTCACGAAGTTGGAGGCAGATAAAGCTATCGCAGATCAGGAGGATGAGTAGCAACCTTGAGCGATGCCAGCATGAAGTTCTCCAGCCCAGAAACATCTGGGCTGGAAAACTTGACTATGATTGGCTGCAGCATGCCAACTGCAAAGGCAGTAAGTAGGTGGGGCTTCCTTGGTGAAGGCTTCGTCTTACAGCTGATTGGCATGACACTAGTGTGGGTCAGAGCTGAGACGGGCTGAGCCCGAGCCCGAATCAGGCTGGGGCTATAGAATATTTATTGTGGTTCGGCCACAGCTCTTAGAGAGAGGGAGAGCGAGATAATTTTTTTTTTAAATGTATAAATGTGATTTTATATGATTTAGCAAATGAGACACTTTATAATTGGTAAAAGGGAATTCTTCGGGAACTGGTTCTGATTGGGGAGCACGCATTCGATATGGCTATTTATTCTGGGCTTGGGTAGAAAATGACATAGGCGCATTAATGTGTTTCTGCAGGTAAGAAAAAGCTTTTCAAGAACTATAGATATTGGATAGTTGATAGCTTGCCGACGATAATTTACCCCCTATCTCCACGCAGCAGATCTCTGCTAATTATATTTAGCAACGTACATATTGCAGCGCATTATGGCACGATAATATTATCATTATTTGAGCAACATACAATTGCACCACCGCCTGATCATTTTGGATGTCCGACCACCCGAAGCACTTCAGGTGGAAATGAACGGTAAAAGAAAATTGCATAATTACACTATAAAAATAGATAGAGGTCCCTTCCCCACTCCCCATTTGAGAAATACATTGGTTAATTGCAAGAGGAGGAGAGCGTGGAAGTGTGGAAAAGGATATTTTTTTTTATTAATGGTTGAACAGCTTAGTCAGTTTTCGGGCTCTATCTTGCAATATAAAATTCGGGCTCAGGTGGGATCGAGCTGATATATCACGGTCTCAGATGGGCTCGGACTCCGAAAATTGAGCCCGAACTCAGCTCTGGCGTGGATGCGAAGATGTCGCTGACTTTGCACTGACTGCTGTTTTCTGTGTGGCTGTAGGAGATCGAGTAACTGCTTTCTTCAAGATGCAGTACAAAGAGTTTAGTAATCATCATCGTAATCGTTGTGTAGTCTAGTTGGCAGTTCACAGTTTGCAATGAGCTCATGTGTCTTTTTAGAAGTAAAGTGGATTTTTTTTTTTTTTTTTTTTTTTGTTTCACAGAAATGGCTGATTTAGTTGCAGTAACAGATGAACATGCAGTGATGGAAAGTTTACGCCGGACTGCGCCACTTTCATTATCTTGCACCAAGCTGCTACAAATTATGAAAAAAAATCATATTTGCGCCCAACTGCTCCGAAATGGCAATCCACAGCAAAAATTGCTGAGCGAAAAAAATGTTTTCACGGCAAAAAATGCTGTTTTAAACGTCAAATCGAATGACGCTTTTTTAAGGTCTACGCGTAATTTGGTGAAAACGACGCTTAATCAACACGTACCGTACCGCCAATCCCAAAATTTCGGAATGTTTTACACCTACCTTCTAATTCGTTGTTTTTTCGGCAGAAGTGACGAAAAAATAATGATTTTCGCGATGTAGGAAATTAAATTGTTTTTGCTTATGGAGGAGGAGTTTTGTTGTAATCACGTGGTATGTAGGAGAAACGATGCTGTACGTTTTGAAATCCTGATGAAGATTGTTTACTGATAGTTTGGTGGTCTTTGATAGTGCTGTGCAATTGAGAGTGTTTATATGTCATTCCCTGCTCTTTGGGATAGCGCAGTTAGTTCACAGGGCGAGGTGCGCTATTATGTAAATACAGCGTAAGGTCAGTCATTAGCTATTTCGACGACGCGGAGGACGACTGAAAATGTTTCTCCCGTGGCAGGATGCAATGGTTCTGTTTCTAAAGGGTTCATAGGTATTCAGAGATGCCAACTTTTACGGATTTTCACTCCATCTTTACGGTTTTACGGAAGTCACCCGAAAAAACTACGGAAAAGCACTCGCAAGATCTCTGCACGCAATTTCTAAATTTTTTTTAACGTCTTTTGGTTGAAAAAACGCCCTTTACGAATAGTCCCTTATGCGCCTTTGATGTTCTGACTTCCCCCGCCAACGGAGGCGGAGTTTGTCACGTGATTCCCCATACAGCCATTTGAGAGTATCGTGCGCAAAAGTTGATAGGGAACTCAGCTCAGCGCCTTTTGCCAACTCTTTAATTGATTGCATGTGGCTTTGTGCTTGTGAAAATTTCAGTGCAAACGTTTTAACCCTTTCCACTCGACTGTTGGGTGACACCCGACATTACGAAATCGCAGAATAGCTCACCCACCACTCCGATGACACCTTTATAGCTCGCATGTCGGTGGTCGCGAGACATTTCTTTTTTGTCGAATAGGTCGGGTGTCACTCGCCACGCTGATGACGATCCTATAGCTCGCATGTCGGGACTCGCAAGACGTTTCTTTTTCACCGGATAAAGAAACAGAAACTTCATCTTCGTGTCGGGTGTCACCCGCCATGCCGATGACGCCTCTATGGCTCGCATGTCGGGGCTCGCGAGGAATTTCGTTTTCACGGTATAGCTTGTGTGTCGGGTGTTATCCGCGACGCCTATGACACATCTATAGCTCAGATGTCGGTGATCGCGAGGAATTTCTTTTTCGTTGAATAGGTCGGGTGTTATCTGAAACGTGTATGACACCTCTATAGCTCGCATGTCAGGGCTTGCGAGACATTTCTTTTTCGCCAAATATCTCAGGTGTCTCCCTCCATGCCAATGATGCCTCTATAGCTCGCATGTTGGCGCTCGCGAGACATTTCTTTTTCGCCGAATAGCTTGCGTTTGCGTGTCGGGTGTCATCCTCTGTGCTCATATTACACCTCTATTGCTCGTGAGTCGGAACTTGCGAGACATTTCTTTTTCGCCAAATACCGCACGTGTCGGGTGGCACTCTCCATTGCGATGACGCCTCTATAGCTCGCATGTCGACGCTCGCGAGACATTTCTTTTTTTGCCGAATAGATGGGGTGTCAGCCGCTACACTGATGATGCCTCTATAGCTCGTATGTCAGGGCTGGTGAGCTAAAGCTGAGCTTTCACTGCTAAGTTGTGGCCTCTACTGCAGAAAAAAAAAATGCGAGTTCTGTGTGAGTATGGGTGAAAAGTTATTTAAGTGAAAAGGGTTAATTTAGATTAAAACGAAACAAAATGTAGCAATGAAACAGCTATCACAACAAAAAGAACGAAATCAGATAAAACTTATTGTCAAGTGTATCGCAGTATGTATAGTAAAGAATGACCTTTTTATGAAGCATCTAAAGTTTTGCTGAATCACGTTTTATAAGCCATGTGGCTCCGATTTTAGCCTGTCGCAAGGCGGCCGTGATGATTGTAGGCGTCATGCAGAGAGCAAGAAACACAAAGATCATGTCAAAAAATTTAATGGAGATGTGAGTAAAATTAATGTAACCAAAAAACTTTTGACAGCTTATAAAGAATCCTGGAAAAAATATCAAGAGCAGATTAGTGCTGGAAAAATGCAGCAAAACAAGCAAAACAGAGAAGAAATTGAATGTTCACAAGATGATGTGAAGTGGGAAGAAGCTGAACATTTGCAGCAGTTGGATTCCTTCATAAAATGTTAAACAATGCTGAGATGAACATTGAATGTGGTATAAAAAAAAGACAAAAGTGCAATAGAGAGTGGACAGATTCTATTAAAAGAAACAAAACATTGCTAACTATCTTTAAAAATTAGAAAAGAATAGAAGTGGGCAATTAAATATTGAGAAAAGGCAGCGAAAAATTAGATTTTTTGGTAAAATTAATTATTAATAATAGAATCCTGCTATGGTTACACATTTTTTAATCTATTTGAAAACTAAAATGTTTGCATATGTGTGTGTGTATTTCAATGCAAGATGTTTTAAATTTGAGTAGGGTGCATCTACTTCCAAAACATTTTCTGCTTAAAAGTTTGTTCTATCTACTAATATTTTACTTGATCAATAAAACGTTTTCTTACCCCAAAAATGTATTTTATCTGCTCCAAAAATGCATTTTGTTGCTTCAAAAATGTGTTTCACCTGCTCCAAAAATGTATTTTACCTGCTCCAAAAATGTATTTTACCTGCTCCAAAAATGTATTTTACCTGCTCTAAAAATATGTTTTACCTGCTCCAAAAATGCATTTTGTTGCTCCAAAAGTGTATTTCACCTGCTCCAAAAATGCATTTTGCTGCTCTAAAAATGTATTTTACCTGCTCCAAAAATGCATTTTGCTGCTCCAAAAATGGTTTTGCAAGTTTCCATCACTGAACATGAAACTTGGATTCTAATTCTTTGAATAAAGCTCATGTTTAAAATTGGCTTCCTAGTTTCTTAATTCAATTACTAATCAAAACTATTGTTCTATTATGGGAATTTGTACTAGGAAAATTTTTGTTTTAATTGCAGATTTTCAGAGAAAACTGTTCTCCTTCTTCAGGCTGTCTTTTGTTTTCATTTTTTCCTGTCACTATCGCAGTTACGGTTATTTTTCACTGAATTCTGCCAGATGAATGGCAGGGATAATCCTCTGCAGTCATTCATGATGGAATTCTGATTTTTCTCAAGTTCTTCTCCTTTTAACTTTCTTTTTTGAACATTACTTTGGGAACTGAGGACTTAAAGGGAATTCCAGTCCATGTTGTGACCAGTTTCTCTAACATGTCTTTCTGCTTTGCTATACCAGTTTCTAGTCTGAGACCTATCTCACCTATGTAAGATAGTCAGCAACTACATTTTACTTCATAGACAATTCCTTGCATTTTTAGAGTATCGTCTTCTCTGTGAACTATTTTAGGGATTTTTTTTTTAAATTTTGTTCTTTAAACTTGGAGCTAGCCTTATATTATACTTCTTACTAATTCTTTTTAAAGACTTGAATAATGTGATAAGTAATTTTTCTAGTGAATTTTACTTGTTTAGAAAACAAAGTTAAAAAATTTTCCCTAGAATAGTTCTCAGAGAAGAATATACTTTGAAAATGCAAGGAGTTGTCTAGTATGAAGTAAAATGTAGTTGTGGACTGTCTTACAACAGTGAGACAAGGCGCAGACCAGAAACTCGTATAGCAGAGCATAAAGCTGCTATAAAAAAATTGCTCCAACAAGACAGGTTTAGATAGGCATGTTAGAGAAACTGGTCCCAACATGGACTGGAATTCCCTTAAAGTCATCAGTTTCCAAAGTAATTTTCAAAATAGAAAGCTAAAAGAAGGAATAGAAATTGAGAAAAATCAGAATTTCATCATCAGTGACTTGACTGCAGAGGATTATCCCTGCCTAACATCTGGGAGGATTTGGTTAAAAATAACTGTGATAGTGATGGGAAAAAGTGAAAACAAAAGACAGCCTGAAGAAGGAGAAGAGTTTTCTTTGAAAAATTTTTTAATTAAAATAAAAAATTTCCTAGTAAAAAATCCCGTAATAGTAGTTTTGATTAGTTATTAAAACTCGGATGTGTGATGACTGCAAGAAAAACAAATTTTGTTTTTGGTTATTGATAAAATTAAAATGAGTGTTGGAGAAACTACCAAGAAAGTGGATGTAAGTGGGAAAGTTTTGTGCAATTTATGTGCAGATTTAATATATTATGGAAATAAAGGGTTCACTGCTATTTAAAACCATCCAGAAATTGTTCCTGCATCATGTAAATTTTGGGGTCAGTAAGCTATCTAATTACTCAAAACTGAAAATGAAAACAAGTTAGATCAGTATAAATATATGATTGACATTATTGGTTTGGTGTAAGCACATTGACTAAAGTAAAATTCTTATATATTCTTAAAGAAATGTTACACAATTTTATGGCTTTTATAAATGCATATATGGTGCTTAGGGTAGTTAATAAATGCTGAAATATTACTTAATTTTGCATATTCCCATGTTGGAAAAGTTCAGCCTTTTTCTGCCATGGCCACTTTCATGCCTGTAATTTGTGTGTCACCTAGACATCAAACATTTTCACCTTCCCCAGGGTGATGATGCACATAAACTTTCACTGAGATCTCACAGACGCTTTGCCACAGATCAGCTTAATATACACTCAAGTGGCAGAAAAACTGGTACAGATGAGCTTATGCAAAATACATAGCAACGCCATCTACGTGCGTACTCAGTTGCGTCTGCCAGTGCGTATATAAAGCAATAGACATCCTTGCCAGCTGTCAGAGCTGTTTTCGGCATGAGAATGACAAGTAATAACAATTTAAGCAATTTTCAACGTGGTGTCATAGTTGGCACTCGTGAGATGTGCCATAGTATTTCGGAGGTAGAAACAAAGTTCGGATTTTCACGGACAATCATTGCAAGGGTGTACCGTGACTACAAGAATTCCTGCAAAAGCTCCAACCTACGATACCAGTGTGGCCTAGGGTGGCCCTTATTTTTCAACTTTCTAAAAGTTTCGTTCCCACCCCCTATCTTGCTCCAATCAACAACAAAAAATGCACTGTGCAAAATTTTAGCTCAATTGGACAACTGCGAGACGACCCTCATCGACCATAAAGTTTTGAAAATTTCACTCGGAAAGTCATTTTTTGAGTTATTTCATTTATAATCAGTTTTACAACTGGAAATTAATGCGAGTTGTCATTAATTTAATTAGCATGAGATTTTGTTTTCCGATAGCATGTGATTTGCTGTCGCTAAGTTGAAAAACCACCAAATGTTTGCCGTGTGAAGTATGTTATGCGATTTTTCATTAATATTATTAGATAAACTTATTTTATAATCTCTCCATTTTCATAATGTTATGCTCTTCATTTACTTATTTTGTATGATGATGTCTTTGATGAATGTTTTTTCAATTATTGTTTCAGAACTGTTTGTGCTGCTGGTGTAAAGTGACTATTGTGACATGTTCTTCCTAGACTTTAAAAATGGCATCAACTTCTTCAGGTAGTTCGTCACACAAGTTAAGAAAAGACTTTTATTTCTCTCTTGTTGGCTACATTTCCAATCAAATCGTTGGAGCCAAACTAAACTACTTCGAACCGGCAAGTTTTAAGCGTTTTTTTTTTTACAATGTAAGAGTTGTAAATCTTGCAACGAAGGAAAGTGCAGCATTGGTGATTCAAGAAGTTTCCATTTTTGGGCAAAAAGCACGGATTCTTACTAGAAGAGCTGACAACTGCGTTGGTAAGTTACTCAAACTCTATGATGAATGGAAAGGTTTACAGAAAAATTTGACTAGAACTGCAGGCAAGGAAAAAGAAAAAAGAGATATTTTTGTGGAAATCATGGACGATCTCTTTGACATAGCTCATTCAGATGCTTTGGGACAGATGAAACCTGAAGAGGATAAGAAGTTCTTAATGCTTCAGCACCAAAAAGGACGACCGAGTTCCATAGTTGGTGTACATCAAAAACTAAAACACATGGAAGGAAGAGCACTGAAGCGCACTGCAATAAAAACTGCCAGGGAAAAAAAGGACTTGTGAAGAAATGGAACAACATTTTGCTACTCATCAGCTTGTTACATCACACACTGATGATTCAACATCAAGCAGCCAAAGCAATGATGGTGGTGACACCAGTGAAAATTCCTCTGTCATCGTTCAGCAAATATCAGCAACAGCAGCAACAGTTCCAGCAACTCGAGGTACATTGCATTTTTTTACTCCCCGTCTCTCTGAAGTTTTTGATAGGTGCAAAATCTCTGATAGAAATGGGGTTTACATATTAATGGCTGCTGCAAAAGCTTTCGGGCGTGATACTGAAAACCTGGTAATAAATCTCACTTCTTTTCAACGCCTTAGAAAAGCATTTAGAGAAGCGAGACACACAGAAATTCAGCACAAATTTAACCTAAACGACTGTCAAGAATTAGTGTTGCACTGGGATGGAAAGCTGCTCCCAGCACTCACAGGTGTTAAAAAGGTTGATAGACTGGCAATAATAGTAACTTTTCAAGGCAAGGAGCAATTGTTTGGGAGTCCCTGAAATCCCAACATCATCAGGAGAAGAGCAAGCCATGGCTGTTTATCAAGCGGTGGAGAAGTGGGGTATAACCTACAAAATTCAGGCAATTTGCTGTGATACGACAGCAAGCAACACAGGTCGAGTAAATGATGCCTGTAAAAATCTAGAAAAATTGTTCAACCGTGACCTGTTGTACCTCCCTTGCCATCATCACATTTTTCAGTTAGTTTTGAGCTTTTTCGACTCACTGATGGGTGCAACTTCTGGTCCAGACATGGCACTTTTCAAAAAATTTAGAGAAACCTGGACGAAACTCGACAAAAACGTTTACATAACTTGGTAGCAATGAAGTGCCTGATGATGTCCGCTCTACCATTCTTGGATTTCTTGAACACCACCTTTCTACGCAGAAACAACAGCGAGATGATTACCGAGAACTGTTGGAGTTAATGATGATCTTTCTTGGCGGCATTCCGTAGAACAGGATATCGTTTCGTATACCAGAAGCTGTAAGTCATACTAGGTGGATGACAAAGGCAATTTATGCATTTAAGATTTACCTGTTTCAAGATCAATTTCAGTTATCTCATAGGGAGAAGAACTCCTTTAAGAAAAATATGTATTTTTCTTGCTCGAGTGTACGTTCGAGTATGGTTTCTGTCATCAGAAGCAATTAAAGCACCTTATCATGATTTCCTATTCATGCGTTAACTGATAAATTATCAGGATATTGATCCAGAAATCAGTAAGGTTGCTGAAAAAAATTTTCCAACCATCTCTGGTACTTAGTTCCCGAAACTATGGCTCTATTCTTATTTGATGACAATGTTCCAACAGCGGTTAAGGCAAATATGGCTCAAGTTATGCTGGAAGCAGACAAAGGTGAAGAAGAGGAAGAAGAAAAAAATCAACTGAAGAGGTACATTCTGCACCAAAATGATTTTTCTTCCTTTACAAACATCGAGTTTTCATCTTTTGTAACTCCTGGTACAAAATCTTCCTTCACGAGATTTTCTATCAGCACCGATTTCCTTTACAAAGACCCTTCAACATGGACGGATGATCCTGGTTACAAAAGTGGAATTGAAAGACTTGCGAAGACAGTTGTTGTGAATGACGTTGAAGAAAGAGGTGTCAAACTCATTCAGGATTACAATAACATTCTCACAAAAGATGAAACTGAGAAACAATTTGTTTTACAGATCGTTGCCGGAGACCGTACAAAATACCCAACTGCTACTAAATCCTCTCTTAGAAAAAAATAATGTTCAATGTTCCTTCGTTCACATTAAGATTTGATTCTATAGAAAGTATTGTTGTAAATAAAAATGCGTTTCTCTTATAGAAGTTGTGTGCGTCATTAAAAACAACCTAATATTTCTTAAATTTTTCATGTTATTTCAGGAAGTTTTTGAAATAACTTTTGAGAAGTTTGATTCAGAATTTTTTTAAGCACTTGCTGGGGTTTCCTGGACGTGTCCACTGTCCACATAAATTTCTCTAAGAAGAAAAAAAAAATGGTCGAGATAGGGAAGAGTATACCACTTTTGAACGGAATTAATCGTTGCATATACTATGTTCCAACTTCAAGGTGTTTGAGGGTCTCCTAGAAGTTGTCTGATTGAGCTGAAGTTTTGCACAGCCCGTTTTTTGGTTGATTGGAATAGGGTTAGGGGGTGAAAGCAGCACAATTTTTACTTTCGGAAAATTACCTATTGCTAAGGGCCACTCTAGTGTGGCCGTAAAAAGGCATTGGGTGAACGTGACCATCATTGGCTGTCAAGAATTGTTTCATGCTATAGGCGTGCAACACTCTTGCAGGTATCATCGGAATTCAATGCTGGATCCTCAACAAGCATCAGCGTCCGGACTGTGCAACGTACCCTGCACGATATAGGCTTTGGAAGCCGACGTCCAACTCGAGTCCCCTTGATAGGTGCACGACACAGAGGTATGCGCCTAGCTTGGGCATGGCAACACCGCCACTTGACACTTGATGACTAAAAACAATAGCCTGGTCTGACGAGTCGCATTTCCAACTGTATCAGGCAGATGGAAGGATTCGTGTGTGGCGCAAACCCCATGAAGCCAAGGATCCCGCCTGTCAACAGGGAACTGTACCGGCTGATGAGGGGCCCGTAATGGTATGGGGTGTGTTTAGCTGGACTTCACTGGGACCCCTGGTACGTCTACAAACTTCTGTGACCAGCCAACGCTATGTGCACATCCTTTCTGATGAGGTACACCTGTTCATGTCCTGCATTCATGCTGATGGGTTAGGCCTGTTCCAACAGGACAATGCACCTCCACACAAGTGTCGGAACACCACATTATAATTAGAGGAGCATTCTTCTGAGTTTGGGGTGTTGCCATTCCCACCCAAGTTCCCAGATCTGAATGCGATAGAACACATTTGGGATGCCATGCAATGCGCTATCGAACACAGTAATCCGAGACCTTGGAATACACCTGAATTGTGGAACACTCTGCAGGAAGTATGGTGTGCATTGCCTACAGCATATTTCCAGAAGCTAGTGGAGTCCATGCCACGTCTTATTTCTGCAGTCCTGCGCTCCCGTGGGGGACCTACCAAATATTAGATTGGTGTACCAGTTTTTCTGGCACTTCAGTATATATTTTTATATCTCACAGACACTTTGCCAGAGTTCAAACTACTCATCTGTTACAGCTACTGGTGGGCAAACATGTAGCATATTTACATAGCATGTGCCTCTCACTCAGAATCTTGCAAATCGCCGGCATATGGTGTGTTCATTAATGTTTCAGGCCACCATACTGGCCAAATATCCAAGCTAGAACTCGTACAGAAAAATTTCACTCGATTGGCCTGTCTCCATGGTTCATTTTGACCAAAGCCTGTGTGTTCACTTGCTATTCAACCTTGTCACTCAGTGAAGCAGACAATGTGTACACCAGATGTATACCAACACTGTGACATTGCTGAATGACACCATTCCACTGGAAGGGTTGAACATGTCCACATGTAGACATTTGCACAAACCCAGCACTTCATTTGCACTGATCATGGCTCACATCTTAAGCTTCATTTACCATATAAAGCATGTACATGTGTATGTCTTTCTTTTCCATATTTTTGTTGTTGTTGGAAAAGGAAAGGCATTGTGAATCTGACCCTGCATGATTTTATTGCCACCTTTTTTATGCCATATTTATTTGTGCTAAAATTCTTTTAATTTAGTACTTTATGATTTATTTTTCTTCCCATCCACTTTAGAATTTAAAGTTTTTACCATATACCTGTGGATATCACTAATGAATGAAAAAGTAAACAAGTAAATATCATACTGGTTTTGATTTAACACATGTGACAGCTAATTTCCTTTGCTAATATTTAATTTAAACTTTTCCCTATTTTGTGTAAACAACCATAGTGTCAAGTGAAAAGCCTTAACTAATTTTGCTTTCAAAAATTATACAGTATTTTAATTACTGAATAAAATGTTTTGTCATCTTTATGTTAGGGATTCATTAGACCTTTGATGATAGTTCCTGACTAGGTCTTCTGAATACTGAAAGTCAGATCTGATCAGGTAGAGCAGCATAATTTTGTAATCATATACAGCATTGCTTTGTTGTTTCCCAAAATTTCCAAGACCTTTCTTTCTGTTGGTGTGAGTCAAATGGATTTATGAAATCAGAAATCTATTGAAGAAAGGGAAGGAGACTTCATATTAATTATAGGAATTTTTTTATTATAGTATCTAAATTTTGTGAAGATCCTGATTCTTTTCCACACTTCACAGTGACTTATTGATACCTTATGAGGTAGAGTTACAAGAGTGCAATCTGATTTGTGTAAATAATTTCCCAATAAATTCAATGCAATATTATTTCTGATGATATATGTCAGTACTTCATTGTAAATTGTATCTTCTCCACCCAGTTTTTACTTACAAATTCTGAGTGAAGCATGCTCAGGCTAAGGCACGATTTAAAGAAAAAGTTCTATTAAATTATGAAGTAATGAACTGCTTTTGTTTGGTTTTAAAAAAGGAAATTTGTGTGTGCACACTCGCACATTCAAGGCAATTAAAAATGGCCTCCTGGTGGCCTCATGGATAGCACTTCTGAATTTGGGACAAACAGAAACCAACTGGGTCTCATGAATTTGGCTGAAGGAAACCAATGCTGCACAGAAGTATGGCATTGCTTTCTTTAGGCCACATTGTCTTGTATATCTATGTCCTGGTGTCACCAAGCATCTTTAATAATCCTGAAGTGATATTAAACTGTTGGTCCCTAAGTAGAGAATCTTTTTGATAAACCATTCTGTATATATACACACACACATACACCTGTGCCTTGGGTCTTTGGCTCAGGCCATTTATCCCATTGGGTAACATAAGTAGTGCCTGGTCAAGGGGTCAACGAACAACCAATCAAAAGAAAGAAAATAAAAAGAGCTTTTTTTAAGTTTTATAAGTGACAGAAAATTCTTACATTTGTTTCAGATGTAATTTATTGTTGATTACCATAGCACTGTTGATAATCAGCTTTTCTGTTTTTGCATACTTACTGTTGTGCTACCATGTTATTATTTTATGTTCAGACATTGTCAGCTGTCTACATGTATTTTTTGGAAATTTCTAAATTTTGCTTAAATTTCATATCAATTATTATTCAGTTGAAGAATTCAGACTTACTTTTCTCCTTCTAGCATCTAAAGATGAATCTGACTTTACAATCTGAATACTTCCGTACATCATTGGTTTCCTTGGGGCACATTGCCTTGTGCTGTCCTGATTTGTTTGAAATGCAGATCAAAAGCATAGTTTCAAAGGTTGTTGTTCGGGACTTGTTAATGGCAGATTTTGTAAGTTCTTCTCTATGTTATAATCTCATTACGATTAGTTGTTGTTTAAAATTAAGTTCATATATTCAAGATGGAAAGAGATATCACTTATCTTGCACATTTTGGTGTTATTTATAGTCCTGAAGGCCTGAAAAAAAAAATTGATATTTTGGTAATCTTAAATATTTAATGCTTAATGATCTTCAATGTCATTACACCTGTATAAATAGGTGTTCTATTTTGTGTAACTAAACAAATGATTCTATGTCTTTTATACCAGTTTAGGTGGACAATTCTAATTAGTAGTTCTAATTCTGACTATTATATAGCTCTAATCATTCTACTATTCTCTTTTATGTGCGATATTTCAAAGTAACTTGTACAAAATTCTAGCGGATAATGCTTACCTTGGCATTCCTTTCTAGCGATGGGAACATTTCACGCACGTGTTTTCCGGTCTTTGTTGATGTTATTGTCCTAAAGTCCGTTGTATGCGATGACTGGCTTTACTTCTGACACTTTTCGCTGGGTATACTCATTGGATCTTTGCCTTGATTCAAACACATCAATTTTTACCGTTCTTTATACTCGAAATTTTCGCCCATACTCTGGCCATCCTCAGGAGCGTGGCGACTTTACCACCGATGTTCGTGGTTAACTTCACGCTAATGGAGTCTGATACTCCATGTTGCCATTCGTCAGATATACTTTCCTGGATATATTTCGTTATCAAAGCCCACCTGGCGCCATCTATGTTTCATTAAAACAACTTTTTTTTCTTCTCCTATCCTGGTTTTCTTGTCTTTTTTGCCGGTTTTTCTTTTGTTGTTGTTTTTCTTGTCTTATTAGTTCTTTCCACAGGCCCGATAATGTGCTAGAGTCGTTCTGGTTACATACCCTTGCTTTATTTTTATAGATTAATATTGCTTCTTCCCTCCTCATTTGCCTTTCCGATTTTTTATTCTTTTTTGAGCATTTTAATTTCATCGAATTTTGGGAATGTCCGGTTTTCCAATGCAGAATTGCACTAAAACAGTTTTGGCTTCTTTTTTTGCCAGTTAGATATGTGTTGTTTAAGTCTTTTTTTAATCTGTTTTTCGTACTTCCAATGTACGATATTGGGGGTATGTGTGCAATTGGAATTTCGTAGGTTCCTGATTCTTCTAGCATTTTTTCCTCTGTTTTTTTGTTGACAGTCATACTTTTCACGGTGTGCACTGAGCTTCCTAGTTGTAAGTCATATTTAGCACAGTGCCTATTGATTTCTTTACTCACTCCTTCCAAGTATGGGAACGCTCCAATGTATTTCAATTTTTTATTCCTCATCTTCCTTTGGTTGTACACTTCTTGGCCTTCTTTACTCTGAGTCATATGCTTTTTACTCTCATGTATCTATTTATTAATTAGCTTGCTCGGGTATCCATACTCTTGAGATATTTTCGAGATAAACTCTACTCTTGATTTTTTAGCCTGTTGTTAAATGTGTGTGTGTACGCTCGCCATATCAAGTTTACTACGCTGTTTTTTTTTTATGTATCACTGAATGGTGCGATGAGTATGGTATCAGTACAGGTATGTAAGTTGTTTTTCTTTAGTTGAATGTCCAGGAAGGATAGGCGATTATCCTCTTCAAACTCAATAGTTAGCTCTATGGTGTTACAGATTTTGCTAAACTGCTGTGCTAGATCTTGTAGCTCGGCTTTGTTAAGTTAAGACATTATAATAATGTCGTCTACATATTGAGCATAAAGTATAACCAATACTTTATACTCTATATGTAGACGACATTATTATAATGTCTTAACTTAACAAAGCCGAGCTACAAGATCTAGCACAGCAGTTTAGCAAAATCTGTAACACCATAGAGCTAACTATTGAGTTTGAAGAGGATAATCGCCTATCTTTCCTGGACATTCAACTAAAGAAAAACAAAAATAGCTTTGAATACTCTGTGTTCAGAAAAGCAACTTACATACCTGTACTGATACCATACTCATCGCACCATCCAGTGATACATAAAAAACAGTGTAGTAAACTTGATATGGCGAGCGTACACACACACATTTAACAACAGGCTAAAAAATCAAGAGCTAGAGTTTATCTCGAAAATATCACAAGAGTATGAATACCCGAGCAAGCTAATTAATAAATGGATACATGAGAGTAAAAGCATATGACTCAGAGTAAAGAAGGCCAAGAAGTACACAACCAAAGGAAGATGAGGAATAAAAAATTGAAATACATTGGAGCATTCCCATAATTGGAAGGAGTGAGTAAAGAAATCAATAGGCACTGTGCTAAATATGACTTACAACTAGGAAGCTCAGTGCACACCGTGAAAAGTATGACTGTCAACAAAAAACAGAGGAAAAATGCTAGAAGAATCAGGAACCTACGAAATTCCAATTGCACACTTACCCCCAATATCGTACATTGGAAGTACGAAAAACAGATTAAAAAAAGACTTAAACAACACATATCTAACTGGCAAAAAAAGAAGCCAAAACTGCTTTAGTGCAATTCTGCATGGAAAACCGGACATTCCCAAAATTCGATGAAATTAAAATGCTAAAAAAGAATAAAAAATCGGAAAGGCAAATGAGGAGGGAAGAAGCAATATTAATCTATAAAAATAAAGCAATTGTATGTAACCAGAACGACCCTAGCACATTATCGGGCCTGTGGAAAGAACTAATAAGACAAGAAAAACAACAACAAAAGAAAAACAGTAAAAAAAGACAAGAAAACCAGGATAGAAGAAGAAAAGGGGGGAAAAAAGTTGTTTTAATGAAACATAGATGGCGCCAGCTGGGCTTGATAACAAAATATATCCAGGAAAGTATATCCGACGAATGGCAACATGGAGTATCAGACTCCATTAGCGCGAAGTTAACCACGAACATCGGTGGTAAAGTCGCCACGCTCCTGAGGATGGCCAGAGTATGGGCGAAAATTTCGAGTATAAAGAACAGTAAAAATTGATGTGTTTGAATCCTAAGGCAAAGATCCAATGAGTATACCCAGCGAAAAGTGTGAGAAGTGAAGAAAGTCATCGCATACAAGGGACTTTAGGACAATAATATCAACAAAGACCGGAAAACACGTGCGTGAAATGTTTCAATCGCTAGAAAGGAATGCCAAGGTAAGCATTATCCACTAGAATTTTGTACAAGTTACAGTTTAGGTAGTCTTACTCTGAGAATGTTGTACATCTTTTTGACAAAATGTGTGTAAATTATTGAGAGAGAGTTAAGTAGCCCCATACAGCATTTTAAATTTGTTTAAAATTTGACCATAGTGTGGAGAATATTGATAGTTTATATTTACTGTAGTATTTAAAATTTGGGTCATGCAGCTGCCTTACTCATAATCTGTCTTGCCACTAAATTCATCCATTTTATCCTGAACTGCCTGTTTCCACTCTTATGCTGGCTTCATCTAACTTCTGTGAGAAACCTTTCTCACCAAACTATCACATCTTTGAAAACCAATGGATTTAGATCAAACATTATACACTGCAAGTCTTTACTTTGAGGGGTTGGGGTGGGGAGTTCTGATGTACTGATAGACCTTTTCCTTGCTCAATAGGCACTATATTTGAGTAATTAAAACCCAATACCTTTTCTAGCACCTTTTTTCTGGTTATATAATTAATGTTTTTTGGGATTCCACTAAAAGATCGTCATCAGAAGTTGTATTTAGATTTCCTTCAAATGAGTTACATAGGCTGTAGTTGTATGTATAACTTTTTGATTTTGTAGCGCATCTTTTGAAAAAAAGAGTACATATTTATAATATCCAATTTGGAAAACCCTTTTTGCAGTCATAAGCCACAAATGTGAGAATGATGATACTTGCCACCCCCACCCCCAACGGAAAGTTCATTGCTAAAGCACATAAGTCTGATCATAATGGAATTAAAAATACATTTTAGTGCATATTATCACATCTGCAACACATTAGAAACTATGAAATTAATTTTTGTAGCCTTTCAAAAATGGTTTACATTTAGCACTGACATTTATTCCCAGTATCGGGCTGATATACTATTGTTGTTATGTGCATGTCCTACCAGTTGTCCCATCGATAGTCATCACTCCCCATCAGGAATTTAAATGGATCAATTTTTATATGTAGAACAGTGCTGTGTGTGTGTGAGGGGGGAGGGGGCATATACATACTAACTTCCCAACATAAATTTTTTGAATCACTGCTATCTGATGTTGCAGCATGGAACAGGACTTGCTGCAACTGCAAGGGCTGTCTTCGAACTTGAGGCAGGGAACATTGCCTGGCATTGCAGAAGTGTCGCAACATCTTGATTGTTTGTACAAAAACTAGCGGATAATGCTTACCTTGGCATTCCTTTCTAGCAACGGGAACATTTCACGCACGTGTTTTCCGGTCCTTTGTTGATGTTATTGTCCTAAAGTCCATTGTATGTGATGACTGGCTTTACTTCTCACACTTTTTGTTGGGTATACTCATTGGATCTGTGCCTTAGGATTCAAACATCAATTTTTACCTTTCTTTATACTGAAATTTTCGCCCATACTCTGGGCATCTTCAGGAGCGTGGCGACTTTACCACCGATGTTCGTGGTTAACTTCGCGCTAATGGAGTCCGATACTCCTTGTTGCCATTCGTCAGAAAAACTTACCTGGATATATTTCGTTATCCAGCCCGGCTGGCGCCATCTATGTTTCGTTAAGAACACTTTTTTTTTTCGCCGTATTTTTTTTAATTTTTTTTTTTTTAATTTTCTTCTCCTATCCTGGTTTTCTTGTCTTTTTTTGCCTGTTTTTCTTTTGTTGTTGTTTTTCTTGTCTTATTAGTTCTTTCCACAGGCCCGATAATGTGCTAGGGTCGTTCTGGTTACATACCCTTGCTTTATTTTTGTAGATTAATATTGCTTCTTCCCTCCTCATTTGCCTTTCCGATTTTTTATTCTTTTTTAGCATTTTAATTTCATCGAACTTTGGGAATGTCCGGTTTTCCAAGCAGAATTGCACTAAAGCAGTTTTGGCTTCTTTTTTTTTGCCAGTTAGATATGTGTTGTTTAAGTCTTTTTTTAATCTGTTTTTCGTACTTCCAATGTACGATATTGGGGGTATGTGTGCTATTTGAATTTCGTAGGTTCCTGATTCTTCTAGCTTTTTTTCCTCTGTTTTTTTCTTGACAGTCATACTTTTCACGGTGTGCACTGAGCTTCCTAGTTGTAAGTCATATTTAGCACAGTGCCTATTGATTTCTTTACTCACTCCTTCCAGGTATGGGAAAGCTCCAATGTATTTCAAATTTTTTATTTCTTATCTTCCTTTGGTTGTGCACTTCTTGGCCTTCTTTACTCTGAGTCATATGCTTTTTACTCTCATGTATCCATTTATTAATTAGCTTGCTCGGGTACCCATACTCTTGTGATATTTTCGAGATAAACTCTAGCTCTTGATTTTTTAGCCTGTTGTTAGATGTGTGTGTGTGTACGCTCGCCGTATCAAGTTTACTATGCTGTTTTTTTTATGTATCACTGGATGGTGCGACGAGTATGGTATCAGTACAGGTATGTAAGTTGCTTTTCTGAACACATAGTATTCAAAACTATTTTTGTTTTTCTTTAGTTGAATGTCCAGGAAGGATAGGCAATTATCCTCTTCAAACTCAATAGTTAGCTCTATGGTGTTACAGATTTTGCTAAACTGCTGTGCTAGATCTTGTAGCTCGGCTTTGTTAAGTTTAGACATTATAATAATGTCGTCTACATATCGAGCATAAAGTATTGGTTTTTCAGGTAAATTTTGAATAATTTCTTTTTCGAGGTATGCCATAATCACTTCTGCGTATAATGCCGATAATGGGGATCCCATAGGGCCACCTTGCGTTTGTTTAAATATATTTCCTTCAAAATGGAAGATGTTGTTTTCCTTGATGAAATATAAGGTATTCTTTAGCTCTTTCAGTTGTGACAAGTTTAGTTCTTTGTTGATGCTTAGTTGTTGCATAATCAATTCGATGGCTAGCTCGACAGGAGTGTTTGGGTATATAACGCCTTAACATCCATGGAGGCCATAGTTATTTGCTCTAGGTCTTGATTAATTAATTTGATTTTTTCTATAAACTCATAGCTATTCTTTAATGTATATTGATTCCTCATGAATATTGGGGATAGATAGTTGTATATCTTTTTTTCTAGGTTGATGAGTGGTGAGTTTTTTTTCGATAGAATCAGTCTTAAAGGTGTGTTTTCTTTATGAGTTTTAATTTTCGAGAATATTTTTGGCATCCCTGCTCCCATTGGAGGTTACTTTGAAATATCGCACGTAAAAGAGAATAGTACAATAATTAGAGCTATATAATAGTCAGAATTAGAACTACTAAGTGGAATCTTGATTGTTAGTGCAAAATTAAACTCTTTTCCATTGGCAGCCTTACCATTGAATTCCTGAGAGTCACCAATGCAGGAAATTCTCACAATCATCTAAATAGAAGAAAAATTGGTAAATATCCTTAAAATCAGGTGTATCTATTTTCTAAAAGATAAACCTCAAATCTTCTTTAGACTATCAAATGTCAAGTTGAAATCTTGTCAAATTGGAAAACGTCAAGTTGGAACCTTGCCTGCTTTCAGTTTGTAAGATTAATATTAGATAATAATGCGCATGCAGACCTGCCAACTGTTACGAATTTATCGTATTTAATACGATAAATCATGCTGCAGTATGCTAACATGATTTAGCAGTCAAAAATACGATTTTTTTTTTAAATAGTCATGTTTTCCTCCCATTTTTTCCCTTTTTAGACAGAAGCCTTGTAGCAGAATCGTGGCGGCGGGTGCAGATTTATTTTGGTCCTGCAGACAAAAACGACATCCCCAGAATCCTATTAAACCATCTTGCAGACTCCTTACCGTAGATGCAAGTTTTCGGCCTTTCAAAATTTCCGAAAACCGAAGTTAGGCGAAGTGAAGATTTCTTCCGTTATCGTAATTTTTTCTTGCCTAGGATGATGTACATCGCAGAATTAATTTTGTACTCATTCCCGTGGCAGAATTGGGGTGACATACATCGCAGATTTATTTTGTACTCGTCCCCATAAATGAATCGTGGTGACGTACATCGCAGATTTATTTTGTACTCATCCCCGTAGAAGAATCGTTGTGACGTACATAGGTTTATTTTGTACTCATCCCCGTAGCAGAATCGCGGTGACGAGCGAAGTACACCATAGGTTTATTTTGTACTCGTCCCCGTAACAGAATAGCGGCGACGACCGACTACATCACAGATTTATTTTGTATTCATTCCAGTAGAAGAATCACGGCGATGGCCGACGTACATCACAGATTTATTTTGTACTCATCCCCGTAGAAGAATCGCGGCGACGGCCAACGTACGTCGCAGATTTATTTTGTACTCATCCCCGTAGAAGAATTGTGGTGACGTACATCGCAGATTTATTTTGTACTCGTCCCCATAGAAGAATCGCGGTGACGTACATCTCAGATTTATTTTGTACTCATCCCCATAGCAGAATCGCGGCGATGTACACCGCAGGTTTATTTTGTACTCATCCTCGTAGCAGAATAGCGGTGACAGCCGATATACATCACAGATTTATTTTGTACTCATCCCCGTAGAAGAATAGCGGCGACAGCCAACATACATCACAGGTTTATTTGTACTCATTCCCGTAGCAGAATCGAGACGATGGCCAACGTACATGGCAGATTTATTTTGTACCTACTCCCAAGTTTTACGGTTTACCCATAAAATTTACTGAAATTTACTTGTTTTACGGTTATTTTACGGAGCTACATATTTTACAGATTTTTTTCCCCAGATAGGTTAGGGCCATACATGTAATATATGTTTATAGGTACGACTTAAAAAATTTCGAATAGAGAATAATTAGCCCAAAGAACTACCGTACCTGAATTTTCTGATTCACCTGATCATAATTAGAGACAGAACTAAAATACATTGCTTATAGCTGTAATTTCTGAGTTACAAATAATCACCCCCTCCCGTATATGTAGCCTAATGATTCTATACTAATGAGTACATGAGATTCTTCCACGAATTCGCGGAATTCTGCTTTTTTGTAATCATATCGCAAAACTAAAGAGAAATTTTGGAGGATTAGGATGGATGGCATTTCGTTTTTCAAAACTTTGGAGGATGGGGATAGATGGCATTTTGTTTTTCAAAACTTTCGAAAACGGAAGTTAAATGAAGTGAAAACTTTTCCCGTAATTGTGATTTCTTTTTCTCGTGATGTTTCTTCAGCACAGTAGTATTGTTAAATATAATTTTATTTCATAAATATTTGCATTTCAGCTTGAAAATGGAAGAAACATTCCGAAAACGGAAGTTGGAGCGAAAATTTCCCTGTGATCTTCAGGCACGAGATCCTTTAGTGGATTCAAAGCATTCTGCCTTTTCCATCGTCATTTCGATGGTTCTCAAGATCGATGCAGAACTGAACAGAAATTTGGGAGGAATTGGTGGTGGGGTCGTTTTCCGTCGATGGGCGGAATTTCAACTTTCAAAACTTTCGGAAACAGAAGTTAGACGAAGTGAAGGTTTCTCCCGTAATCGTAATACTTTTTTTCTTGCGATGTTTTTCCTACCCAGTAGTGTTGTTAAATATAGTTTTATTCCATAAATATTTATTTTGCAGCTTCAAAATAGAGGAAAACTTTCTTAAATCGGAAATTGGGCAGTGTAGATTTTGCTGGTAACCATAATTTTTTTCTTCGCGGTGTTACATTTATCCTGTGTTGCTGTTAGATGTAAAACATGTATATATATTTATGAATACAGTGATGTTAATATTTATGTAATAAATTTCAGAGAACAATTTTGTCCTGCTCACACTGCGTTATATTCATGCTATTTTGCAGCACGTTCTTATTTTTCACCCGTGCGGTTAAAAAGTTCAACTTTTTTAATCCTTTGTCAATCTCATGTATGTAATTGACTTATCATTGCATTGCATTTTAATCGTTATAAGCGTGAAAGACATGTTGAAAGAATGAGTGAGGAAATGCTTACTAAGAAAATCTTTTCAGCCCAAGTGGCAGGAAGGAATGACAGAGGAAGGCTAAGGAAGACATGGGTGGATCAGATTCAGGAGTGTCTGCATGAGAAAAAGATTTTAAGTATGAAGTATAAAAGATCTTGTGTACGGCGTGTAATGGATATCAGTGAAGCACGAGTTGTATGTCAAGATCGCTGTAAATGGAGAAGTTTGATACGACAACAATAAATAAAAATACACTGCCGGACAATTGCTAAGGACGGATGACAATAGCAATGATAGCAACCATAAAATGGAAGGCAGGAAAATGTGGAAATTAGCATAAGTGCGGGATACAGTAAGACGTGTTGTGCGCATATGCAAATTTTGGATTGCTGAACTTGTTCGTGACGTCATAGCGCTGATAAGAGATATAAAGGATTTGACGCGTATTGACCGTTGTTGTTCAAAAGCAAAGTTGAAAGGGAAAGAATCAATTGACGAACTTGCAATTTTCAGTATGTCTTCCCGACATCACCTAGATGATTTTACGCGTGGCCATATTATTGGCAAGATTGAAGAAGGGCGAAAAATAACAGATGTTGCCAGGAAGTTCGACGTCAGCCACAGTGTTGTTTCAAGGCTTTGGAAATCATTTCAAACAAATGGAGAGTGTAACAAACGTCAAGGGGGAGGTTGTGTTTGCAGTACGACACCTGCAGAAGATCGGTACATAGTGCTATCAACAAAATGACACCGGCGCAGCACAGCTAGTGAGGTAGCAAAATCAGTTTATGGCTGCTACTGGCAAGCGGATCTCCCGAAAAACTGTCGCCAGACGTTTGCATGAAGAGGACTATACGCCCGCCATCCTGTTGGGTGTGCATCCCATTGTCCAGATGTCACTGTACCGCACGTTTGCAATGGTGCCATCAACATTGCAATTGGACTGATAACGACTGGTCTGCTGTCCTCTTCTCAGATGAGAGTAGATACAGTCTATCGTCTGATTGTCGACAACAACTGATCTGGCATGATAGTGGTACTGCATATTGTCCAGCAAACATACAGGAAAGGGACCGATATCCAACATGTAGTGTAATGGTATGGGCTGGCATCATGATCAATGGCCGTACGTCCCTCTATGTGCTTCCAACTGGGACTATGACTGGCCAACAATACATTAATGATGTTCTGCTACCTCATGTTCGCATGTTCCGTGGTGCTGTCGGTGATAGATTCATTTTCATGGACAACAACGCAACATGTCATCGAACAGTCGCAGTCCAGGAGTGTCTTGAGAGCAAGGATATTCAACGCCTCGCATGGCCAGCACGTTCTCCAGATCTGAATCCCATTGAAAATGTGTGGGATGCTTTGGGGAGGAGTCTTGCTGGTCGCCAATGCCCTCCAAATAAACAAGGACACCCTCATCCGTGCACTGACAGAGGAATGGGATAAATTACCCCAACAGCTGCTTGATAATGTTGTGCAAAGCATGACACGACATGTGGAATCTTGCATCGCCCTCCATGGTGGCCATATCCCGTATAGACATCTTACGCCGGAACGCCTGTGGATGGTAATTGCATTTTTTTCATGTTTACGTATTCTGCACAAAATGGCCTGTTTGTCCCTTGAACACATTCCAAAGCCTTCTGGATTTCAGAGCACAATAAATTGTCTTTCTTGTAATGTCCTGGCATTCTGGTATTATTTTATTTCACTTGGCATCCAACCACACTTACTTTTTTATGCGCTATATAGCCGTTTATGATCCGTCCTTAGCAATTGTCCAGCAGTGTATCTGGAAGTTTGTATTTCTTTTTGGAGTTAACCTCTGAATCTCAGAGAACAGCTTAGTGATATGTATGTATGACTGCCAAACATCTTTATCGATATAACATTCGCGTAGTGAATAAGTTTTTAATTGATATGCTCGATACATTTCGTCAATATGTTTGATATGTTATTAAATCTAAAATATCAAATAAATGTTCACTGAACTTTTTTTTTTTACGGATTTTAATTCTTGAAAGTTGGCAAGTCTGTATCAGTCCAAGAAAGAATTTTTTCAATCCATATTTTTGAAGCTCAGATTTTGCTACAAATGCATCAGAGGCAGAAAAGTAACTCCTACGCCCCTGGTAGCCAAAGCATTTTTTACCAAAAAATTAGAAATTATATGCAAAATATTTCCCATCATGAGCTGTATCCGCTGTAGAAAGAATTTTCAAATCCGAGTTTTAGAAGCAGAGATATTGCAGAAAACGCATTTACTTTTATGCCCCTAGCTGGAAATCTGTGCGTAACTTAAAATGCATGCATGCATACATACATACATACATACATATCATTCAGCTGTTCTCTGATATTCAGAGGTTAGCTCCTTAAAGAAAGACCGTCTGACATACATTCCACAATGCATTTAAAAGTGGAGATACAGCAACAGAGTGGGATATCTATTCTGTTTTAAGTTCTGTATATTGGCTTTTTAAAGATACACCAGCTAGAAGAGCTGACTTTTTAAGAGTATCTCAGTTAAAGAAATTTCCTTTGAAGTTTGTGAAGCACAGATAGATAGAAAATGTTCCTGCTGCTGAGAGAGCCTTATAAATCTGGAATGATCTCAAAGTTTTTGTTGCAAATGTTGAAAAAGGGACAATTAAAATTAGTAAAATGACAAAATCTTTATATACAGTCATAGATGCCACAAAAGATGAACTAATGCCAGTTCAAATTAAGTTTTTTTTTTTTTGTCTGTGTCAAAGTTGCTGAAATCTTTTCTGACTGTTTATGAAAGTGATGCTCTTTGTTGCCATTTTTTTGCATCTGACATATTTAAACTTCTCAAACAGTGTGTATCAAATTTTAACATATTGAAGAAAGATTATCTGAACTCAATAAGCGCTGTCATTAAAATGTGTAGAGTAGATTTTGATAACAAATCAGGCTTTTCTAAAATGAGTGTATCAGTTGTGGATTCACAGGTGACAAAATTGTAAATCATCTACAGAAAATGTAAAATGCTACTGAAAACCAAGTTCTTTCGCTTAAGTATGATTGCCAAAAATTTATTGTAACTATGTTATCAACTCTAATTGAAAAAGGCAGTCAATTATTCAATTGTGCACCTATATAGTTTGCTTGGACCCCAAAAGAATTGCAAACAGTGATTGTTTAGCCAAGATGAAAGAAATCGTTTTCCATCTGACTTAAGTTAAAAAATTAGAAAAGCAACAATGCGAAAATATGTTATTGCAATTTAGAGGCTTCTTAGAGAATGAAGTGAAAAGAGATATTACTGATTTTTCTGATTTTATGCCTCTGAAACCAAATTAGATGCTTTCTTATCTAAATACTTATCGAAAGGTTTTGTTGATCTTTGGAATGTGATAAAAATGTTGTTAGTATTGTCACATGGCCAAGCAACAGTCGAAAGGGAGTTTTCTGTTAATAGGCAAATACAAGTAGAAAACTTAAAAGAAAATTCTTACATTAAGCCAAAGAATTGTTCATGATCATATTAATTTTTGTGAGGGAATTCACAGTGTAATGCTTACAAAGGAGTTACGAGTTTCAGCATCTTCTGCTCGCCATAGATATATACATCATTTGGAAGAGCAAAAGAATGAAAAGAAAGTGCATGTGATCTCAGGAAAGAGGGAAAAACAAGATGATGACCTAAATATTTTAAAAACTGAAAGAATTAAGGTAGAAAAGGACTTAATGCAATTGGAAAAGTCTGCTGATAGCATGGCTGAACAAACAGAAGCTTAAAGAGATGTTAATCTTTTTATGAAATGCACCAATTTTCGAAAATTACTGAAAGGAAAAATTAAAACTGTCTATAAATTTGTGATAATTATTGTTATAAATGATTAAAAGTCGTGTTACTTAAGTGGTATTTGCTGTTTTAAAAGTATGTTTTAGGGTGTGTATGTGTTTTTTTATATGAATGCCCTTTTAAAAGTGGTAAAAATTGACTTATAAACTCCTTATAAAATTTATTAAGGTCCTGTAAAATTGTTGTTAAGGTCCTTAAAAAGTCCTTAGAAACTCTTTATTTTCAATTTCTGAAAATGAGTGTGAATCCTGTGGGTACTGGATTTTTTTCTTGCAATGAACAGTTTTAAGGAAAAGGTCAAAAAATTGAGATATGGTGGCTAACAATTGGAAATACCAGGGAAAATAGTGCTGGAAATGGCTGCTCTAGCAGGGATAAAGATGTTCCATCATTTTCTGTGTCCACATTTTGAAATTTTTTCTGATCAAGTTCCTTTTTTTTTTTTTTTTTTTTTAATTCTACCCTCATTATATTTTTCATTTTTTTTAATATTTTTTATGAACATGTTTCTTGTTTTCAATACCTTTGGTTATAGTGAAAAAACATCATATTTTTTAAGAATTTTTTCTAATGAACTGCATGTTTTCCTGTTTCTCATAGTATCTTCTTAAAACCAATCAGCAGAAAACTAGCATTTTTGCTTCAGCTCCGTGGTAACAATGGCACACACAACAGCAACTAGGGCCTCTGTGAATCTTGGAGAGGTGCCAGCTAGTTCTGTGTGACATTGGCGAAAAGACCCCAACTCACTGGGTTTTGTTCCAGAATCCTTAGGTTGAATGACCAACTGGAACCCTCAGCTGTGGGCTAATCCCCCACACTGATGTACTTACCTGATTAAAAAGACAAAAAGAAATATTAAGAATGACTCAAGTGTGGGATATGGTGGACCTACCACACTTGAGAAGGACGGTCCACCACGGAATCGACCTGGACTTTCTAAACAGTGTATGAGAAAGCGATCTCGACTGAGTGAATGTAAGATTGGTGTATGGAATACTAGAGGTATAAATGGCAAGATGAGTGAGGTGATTGTGGAGATGAATAAGTATAGACTGGATGTGCTGTGTGTAAGTGAAACCAAAAGAAGGAAATTGGGGTAGAAGAAGTTAATGGCACGATGAGTGTGTGGTCTGGAGTATTGGATAATATGAGAGGACAGGCTGATGTAGGTGAGATTTTAAGTGAAAAGATGAAGAACAACATGATTCACTATAGTTGCATAAGTGAGAGAATTCTCTGGATTCGTTTGAAAGTGAAACTTCAGAGAATAGTAATTGTTGTAGTGTATGCTCCTTGTGACTCGGAACCTTCTGACAAGAGAGAAGATTTCTGGAATGAGCTAAAAGCTGTTTTGAGCCAGTTTGGTGCTAAAGAAGAAAAAGTTATAATAGCAGGGGATTTCAATGCTAGAGTAGGTGTGCAGAATGCAATTTCTGACAATGTTCTGGGTAAGTTTAATGATCCTTGTGTGAATGATAATGGTGAAAGATTAATTGAACTCTGCATTGAGAATGATTTGTGTGTATCTAATACATTTTTCAACCACAAGTATATACACACATATACTTGGGAAAATCATACTCTTGGTCAAAGAAGTGTGATAGATTTTGTTGTTTATGACCAGCGTTTGAAGCACTTAGTTGTTGACACCCGTGTGATGAGAGGTGCGGATGTTGGTTCTGATCATTACTTGGTAGTGTCACGAGTGAAACTTAATGTTGGTTGGAGGAAAAGGAATAGGAAGAGACCCAGGATAGAAAGAATAAAGGTTGATAGGCTCCTTGAAGATCATCAACGGTATTCTGACTTACTCAGAGAACGACTGAAGGATCTGAAATCTTGTGAGAGGGATGTAGAAAAGAAGTGGGAATGTTTTAAGAACTGTGTTGTTACTGCTGCTAAAGGAGGTCTGTGGCACCACAATAGTGGGTAGCAATAGAGGTGATGCTTGGTGGAATAGTGAGATTGATGAGGCAGTAAAGAAAAAGAAGGAAGCCTATTTGGGGATGTTGCAAGGTAGAGTCTCTGTGGATGAATATCGCTGTAAGAAGCGTGAAGCTGCTACGCTGGTTTGCCACAGTAAGGCAAAAGATAGGAAAGAGAAAGTGGAAAGGCATGAACTGGCTTTTTGGAAAGATAGAAAGTCCTTCTGGAAGTACATGAGTCTCAGGAAAAATAGGGGAAACAAAGTTGTAAGTTGTGTGAAGAATGTGATTGGGGAAATGATATGGGAGCCCAATGAGTTAAATGACAGATGGGGTGAATACTTCTGTGAGTTATTAGATCAGGAGAGCAAAAATGATTCTGAGACAGATGCAGATGATGTCACAATGAGGGATGAAAGCACAGGAGGGATCTCAAGAGAAGAACTGTGTAAAGCTCTAAAATCTCTTCAGAATGGTAAGGCTCTGGGAGTTGATGGCATAACTGCAGAGATGTTGAAGTATGGTGGTGACTCTATAATTGACTGGTTAACTGAAATTTGCCAGTTGTGCTGGGAGTTAGGAATGGTCCTTCGGGATTGGAAGGATGCTATCATTGTTCTCTTGTATAAGGGAAAAGGTTATCAGACTGAATGCAAGAACTATCGTGGTATTAGCCTACTGAGTGTGCTAGGGAAAGTGTTTGGTAAGGTTGTTATTGAAAAAGTACGGGGTCTTACATCAGAGAGGGATGTTCACAGTGGTTTTATGCCTGGTAAAGGCTGCACTAACCAGATTTTTGCATTACACGTGATGATTGAAAAGTATCTGGCTGTTGGGAAGAAAGTTTTTACTGCCTTCATAGATTTAGAGAAAGCTTATGGCCGAATCAATAGGACACTTTTGTGGTAGGTATTGAATGAATATGGTGTTACTGGGAATCTACTTAATAGTGTAAAAGCCGTGTATGCTGGTAGTAGAGCTTGTGTACGAGTGAATGGTGTTTTATCAAAATGGTTTTCCATTGGTGCAGGAGTTAGACAAGGTTGTGTAATGTCAGCATGGCTGTTTAATATATTTATGGACGCATGCATGCGTGAGGCCAAAATAGATAATAGTGGTTTATGTCTTAGTGATATCCGTGTGTGCAGATTGCTGTATGCTGATGACACTGTCCTGTTGGCAGAGATCAAAAGAGAGTTGCAGAGTATGTTGACTCGGATGCACGAAGTTTGCATAACATTCAAACTGAGTATAAATAAGAGAAAAACCAAAGTTATGGTGTTTGAGAGAGGAATGGGTAGCACTGAATGTAATGTAAGTATAAATGGTACTGTGATTGACCAGGTGAGTGAGTTTGTGTATTTAGGAAGCATGTTTGACAGAGAGAACAAGTTGGATGGTCAAATCAGTAGGCGAGTGAATTCTTCTTTGAAAGTCATAGCTGCTCTGGGAGGTTTTCACAGGAATGGTGGGTTCTCTAGAGAGTCCCGCATGGCTGTGTATGAAACAGTAATTGTTCCTACTCTGATGTATGGCAGTGAAACCTGGGTACTGCAGAAGAAACATAGGAGTCGTATGTGTGCTGCAGAAATGTGTTACTTACGTGGGGTTTGTGGCAAGACACGATCTGATTGTGTGAGGAATGAAGATGTATTGCAGTTGTGTGATGTAAAGCAAAATGTTGTTAGCAAGGTGGAGACCAATATGCTTCGGTGGTTTGGCCATGTTGAAAGAATGAGTGATGAAATGCTTACTAAGAAAATATTTTCAGCCCAAGTGGCAGGAAGGAAAGGCAGAGGAAGGCCAAGGAAGACATGGGTGGATCAGATTCAGGAGTGTCTGCATAAGAAAAAGATTATGAGTATGAAGAGTAAAAGATCTTGTGTACGGCGTGTAATGGATATCAGTGAAGTACGAGTTGTATGTCAAGATCACTGTAAATGTCGAAGTTTGATACGACAACAATAGGTAAAAATATCTGGAAGTTTGTATTTCTTTTTGGAGCTAACCTCTGAATCTCAGAGAACAGCTTAGTGATATGTATGTATGTATGTAAATTTGTACTTAATGCCCGTGGTGGAATCTGCGTCATTTCCGTGGCCCGTAAAATTGTTTCACAGGAGAGTAAGCAATGCAGTACTGAATTTCCACATTTTAATTCCCTTATAATATGTGCTTTCACCATCTTTGTCACTTTTTGCTACATCAGAGGCCAGAGCAAGCATTTTTTCTTTTGCTTAAAGAAAAATTAGAGTTCAAAAGTGTTGGTACTTGAACGGATGCCCAAAATCTGAACAAAGACAGATATAATTCATTTTTAAAACAGCACAATTTCATTAACAAGTAATTTCAGCAACTCCTCTTCCCCTCCCCCTTTTCCTTCCAACAATACTGTGTTCTGGTGACAGATTATAATGTAACTTGTTTACACTCTTATATCTTAGCACTAGTCATCATTAGTTTTCTATCCATTAGTTTCTGGATTTTCATTCAACAGGTCTTCAAAGTGTTTTTGATCCATCTACTTGAATATATCCTCTTCTGATGTAAGGAGCTGCTCATCATTTTAAAGTTAACTTTGCCTTAGTACTTCTATTGGTTCTTGTACATTTAACAAGCCTCCAAAACATTTCTAGGAGATGTCTGTATAATTTCTTAAATTTCCACATGCCTTCCTGGTTTTATGTCCATAATACACTACATTGCATTTTAATGAAGTCCTTTTAATTCTCTTTGTTAGCATTTGGTCTACAGCTGAAATTCTTTCTATAAAAATTTTCCCTTTTCTTTGATAACTTTCTTAACTTCTGCTGGCCACCTTGATGTTCCAACTTCCATATCATTGCCCATTGATGTAGCATGTGCTTTCCTTTCTATCTCAATAATTTAGACCTGGGTTACTCAGACCTCAAAGTAACTGGATGCAGCTTTGATTTTCTATGACCTACAATGCTTTCATTGTTAAATGCCTTTTTTTGGTATTCAGTCTATCAATGCTGATGTCTCTTAATATCCCCCCCCCCCTTCTCTTTTGCACTTTTAACAGTTGTTGCTAAACAGTGTGATCACTACTTTTGCAAAAATCTTTTAAAACTCTAGTATTCTTAATCATATTTCTTAGAGACCTTTTTATTGTGACTTTAGTTAGTTGTATTTTTCCTATACCTATCTTCTTCATACCACATTTTCTTCATGTAAAAACTGCCTGCTAGTGGTGAAAATGCATTTTTTTCTAAATGAGGCATGGTAATTTCTGTTATGAAAGTCACATTGGAAAACTTGTTTTCAGTGGATGGATATCTGTGTGCTATTATCATTAACAATCATTTCCATGTTTTTCCATGATTCTGTTTTTGTTCTAGCACTGGATCAGGGCTTGAAAAATTCCATGCCTGAGATGCCTGGGACATGTAAATTATTGACCTGGGCAAATAAATAAAAAATCTAGTTGCCCGGTGCAGACAACTAAATTTTAAAATAATAAAGTTTGGAATAGGATTTCCTCATCACATATCCTGTTTCTTTACACTACTAATCACTGGAAGTTGTATTATTGTTATGGATTGCCAAGGACAGAAGAATATCACTTATTTAACTATATTATGCTCTTGGTCCAGAAAGTGGAACCACATGTAGTTTTGCTTTAAATGCTGTTTATTGTCAGCAACAAGATGCATGCCTCTGTTGGAACTAGCCTCCAGTGTTTAGTGATAAAGACAAAAACTTCAGCGAGAGGAACATGGCAGAATCACCAAGTTTTTCAAATACCAATTTCCCCATCATCATACCATTTTACACCAATTTCAGCATCATCATCTTAAAACTTCAGATACATGCATTTGTGCATTGAATATTTTGAATACAGACCCTTAAAACGAAAATACAAAATATGTAAAAAAGGTTCCTCATGTTTTGAACATCAAAAAAAAAAAAAAAAAAAAAAAAATTAGGGTTTTGATATGTTATCTTAAAAGACAAATTTTCCTGGGCAGGTAAGATAATTTACTAGCTGGGCAGGTAAGATAATTTCTGCACATGCCCAGCTGGACATGTAATTTTTCAGATATTTTTCAACCTCTGTGGGATGAATAATTGACACTGCTTTATATTATCCATATGTATTCTATAGTTTCCAGGGCTTCTTTATGAGAAACTGGGCTGTTCAGTGACATACTAATAGGGTTTGGCTTCTTCTTCTTTTTTTTTTTTTTTTTTTTTAACCAAAAGGTAGGCTCAATCAAAGAATATGTTGCTGCCTTTCTCATTTCACATTTTAAAATTGAAATCAAGATACTGAGGAGCAGGAGTCACCAAACTTTTGGAGAGAAGGACCAAAGGGGAAATTGGCTAAAGCTCAGGAACCTGCATTAAAACAAAAGGGTAAACCAAAGATCAGTCAATGCAGATATTGTAAAATTTCAGTGAACTAATATTTGTCAAGGTCTAATTAATTTTATATGGTCTGTAATTTAACATGAAAGTGTTCAAATAAATCTTTAAAGATATTTATACACATCTAAAACAAATGCAAAACTAAACTTACTAAAGACTAAAGTTTAGTCTTTAGTAAGTTGTTTTCATGACTCTATAGACAAATTGACTTCATTACATCTAAAACTAAAAAAAAAAAATCATTGAGAAGAATGGTATTGTTTCTGGAATAATTTAGCTACATTTTCGATTTTTGGTTTCAGGTTGGACAACCCAGTTTTTAAAAAGCCTAACAAGTGGTTCTTGGTAAATCATGAACAAAGCTTTGATTTCACATATTTAATTTTGGAGAAAGTTTGTTCATAAACATATGTACTACTAAACACTGAAAGCATTTGCCTGGCAAAACTTTTCAGATTTTTAAAACTATTTCTAGGCAAAAGAGAATAAAAGGTTATCAAACTTTCACCTTTAAACAGTGACTTCAAATTATTATTAGGTTGCAAGTCTAACAGTTCCAACTATATGTTCTACTCAGCATCATCAACCATAAAACTAAATGGGTCATGCAATAGCTGGAATGGTTTTTCATGCTTGTAAAAAATACCCAAACTTCTTTCAAACTCAGCTCTCAAGGAATTCATATTTGTGGCACAGTGCTCAACATTAAAAACGAACTTATCAGGCATATTGTTCCACATATATTTACATGGAAAGTGCAAAAATTTTGCTCTACTAGCTGTCGCTTGAACAGTTCCATATTCAATTGGAAAGACCTAAGATCAAAAAACAACTCATGTGTAAATTTATCTTTCCCTCGCAAATTTAAATTAAATTGATTGAGCTGGTCAGTAATGTCTGTTAAAAATGCAAGTTCCCGCAACCAGGAAGCGTTTCCACGGGCCGTAGTTTGTTGACCTCTGCTAAGGAGCATTGGAAAACCTGTATTTCTTTTTTTGTATACTGGTATTTCTCATACTCTAGATGATTTTTAAAATAGAGTAAAGAATAATAGAAGAACTGAAATTTTAAAAAATATCGATAAAATATGGTGCTTGAAATTGACTTAAAAGGGTTAGTTTGAACCTGCCTGATAGCCTTCTTTTTAAGTTCTAAAGAACTTAAAAGAAGGCTATCAGGAAGTGTGTCAGTTTTGTCAAAAAACTGATAGCTACATGACAGACTGTGAACCATTTGTCTGGTGAAAATCACCAAAATCTATTCTTGATTCCTATATGCCCATAATATTTTATGTAGGCACTGTAACATTTAATAGTTTCCATCCATTTTGGCTTGTGCAGAGTTGAACTCCACTGAAGGTTGTACCAAACATGGTGGCAAAGTACATTTAGGAATATTGGGAGGCATGCATGGTTCTCAGGTTTCCTATTAAAAATATATTTACCCTTTCCAGTGAGTTTTATATACTGACATAATTTTCATGAGGTATAGTTGATATGTTTTTAAAGCAAAGAAATTAAAAGTTCCTATTTCATTACAGGAAATCACAAGGGGTGATGAAAATACATGGGTTTCCTATGATATGCTCCCTGAGAAAACTAAAGTAAAGGTAAGCAGTGATTTAGTTTGATGTAAAATGTGGTATATTTGTCTTCTTCGTTTGGTCTGCTTCTGCATTGAATATTTATGCTTTTATTTTTACAGTATTTTTCTTAGAGTGTTAACTATTCAGTTTAGCTTGCCAAGTGAATATGTAGATCATCAAGGGAGCTAAAGAAATATATGAAATGAACAGAAATTTGGTACTGCAAATTTTGTCAGATTAAGTTATCTTTCTTGAAAAATTGCATTTTAACCAATAAACAACATACCTGCAGCAAATTTATTTACCTAGTGTTTATGTTTTGGTAATCTAAAATATTGTGATTTTTCAAATATGGAAAGAATCCTGGTACAGGAAATACTGAAGATAAAATGTATAAAACTGAATGCATTCAAAGTATGTTAATTTTTAGTTGTGGGCACAATTTACTTGGGAGATGTCATCTTAGTGTGGTAGATTAATGTGCCTGTTAAGAAAGTGCCATGACAAAAGCTTTCATTTAATTTCAGCCTGTGTCTGTTTTACAATTTTACAGAATATAATTTGGTATGGATGTGAAATGGAAAAAAGGTATTTTGTTTAGCACAATGTATACATTTAGAGCTGTGGAGATTCTGGTTATCTGCTGTAAGGCTGTGAAATGTTAAACACGATGTCGCACACACAACATTAGTTCTTAGAAGTGTACTATATTGCTTTTCATTCTAGCATTATCACATCACATTACATTTATGCATTATTCTTTGAAATTCAAATTCCTTTTAGCTGGCTGCTAGATCTGAAACTTATTTGTTCAATTCTGGTATAGAAAGATCCAAGTTATCTGGACTGGTAAAAAAACATGTAGATATATAATGAAATGGAAAACTCCCTAATGGGTGGACTGGCTAAGACAGTATACAGAATGTTTAGCAGGCGGCAGATGTCGTGTAAAGGTAGCACAATGAGGAAAAAGCCATGGAAGTCAAGGAAAGGTCAGAGAATTAAAAGTTCTAAGTTGCTGCTCCACTTAGAACTTTTATTCAGGAATCAGAATGTTATGTGGTTTTCTGCATTTTGTTTTTTTCTGACGAAGTTTTTTTTTATTATTGATTTCCTGATTACATTCTTCATTTTTAATATTGTTCTGATCATGTTCCTAATTTTTGATTTTTTTCAGTAACAGTGCAAAAATGAAACTATATTTTTTAAAGAAATTTTCCTGATGAAATACATGCTATTTCTAACAGTCTCTTCAGAAGCAATCAACAGAGCAAGATTTTGCCTCCAATCCCCTGCCCTCCCTGTTTTTTTTTAAGAGTAATTAAATTTTGAAATTGGTACTTAATCTGCTCGTGGTGGAAGCAACGTCATTTCTGTGACTTGTAAAAATTGTTTTCACAGTAGATTGAGCAACATCTTTTTTTTTTTTTTTTTGTTTGAAATACATGTTTTTCTACTCATTAGTTCCTTCTTGCTATGTCAAGAAACTGAGCAAGCATTTTCCCTTTTGCTTAAAGCAAAAATGAAGTTCAAAAATGGTACTGCTGTTCAATTTACAAAGAAATAGGCTTTACTGGTAGCAAAAGATGGTGATTCATGCATGTGTGATGCCAAAATGGACAATACTGGTTTATGTCTTGGTAATACCCATGTGTGCAGATTGCTGTATGCTGAAATGGCACAGTCCTGTTGGCAGAGAGCAAAAGTGAGTTGCAAAGTATGTTGTCCCGGATGTACAAAGATTGTATGAAATTCAAACTGAGTGTAAACAAAGGAAACACCAAAGTTATGGTATTTGAGTGAGTAACTGTTAGTACTGAATGCAAGATAAGTCTAAATGGCACAGTGATTGACCAGGTGAATAAGTTTGTGTATTTAGGAAGCATGTTTGACAGAGAGAACAAATTAGGTGGCGAAATTAGTAGGCGAGTGAACTCTTCATTGAAAGTCATAGCTACTTTAGGAGAACTTCACAGGAATGGTGGGTTCTCAAGAAAGTCCCAAATGGCTGTGTATGAAAGTGTAATTGTTCCTACTCTAAATGTATGGCAGTGAAACGTGGGTACTGCAAAAGAGACATAGAAGTCATTTGTGTGCTGGAGAAATGCATTACTTACGGAGGGGTTAGTGGCAAGACTCACTCTAATCATGTGAGGAATGAAGATGTGTTGCAGTTGTGTAAAGTGAAGCAAAATATTGTTAGTAAGTTTGTGACTAATATTCTTACGTGGTTTAGTCATGTTGAAAGAATGAGAGATAAGATGCTTACTAAGAGAATTTTTTTCGGCCCAAGTGGCAGGAAAGAGAGGTAGAGGAAGGCTTAGGAAATCATGGGAGGACCAGATTCACGAATGTCTGCATGAGAAAAGATTATGAGTATGAAGTACTGAAGGTCTTGTGTACGTCATGTGATGGATTCAGTAAAGATTGAGCTGTTTGATGTGGCAACAATAAGTAAATAATCAGTTAAACATTTATCTTTAAAATTGTCTTTCTTTTTGGAGCTAACCTCTGAATCTCAGAGAACAGCTTAGTGATATGTATGTATGTACGGAAAATGGTGATGAGAGAGTTCCTATTCTGAACTTCATTTTCAAACAAAAGGAAAAATGCATGTTCTTTTTGTACCTTGGTAGCAAGAAGTGACTGAAGAATGGAAAAACATGCATTTTAAGTAGGACATCTTCAATTATGCAGTGTACAATATGTTCGGATAACAAAGTCACCTCTTCGTAAGCAGACGGTCAGAAGAGCATCTCGCCTGTTATCTGTGGTCATGTTAAATGGATCATTTCTAACCTCATACATTGCAGTAGCTCTTGATTATCTAATTTTAAAAAGTCATGTTGCCTCTTTTGAAACTAATATGATTGAAGTTGGTTAAAAAAAACTGTATCTGCGACCAGCCACATAACACATGGTTTGTACGGGTGCTTAAAAATGCTTAAGATGCTTACTTTTTGTTTTGGGTGCTTAAAATGCTTATTTTTATGTTTTTCTCTGATATTGTCCACCCTGAACGGGAAAAACATCATTGAGTTTGAGCTCACTGCCGCGAAACTCTGTAACTCCCTCCCATCCTCCGTTTTCTTGGCATGTGTGTTTGAGTAGCGTGATTTGGCCATTTGACACAAAGTTTATTACCAGCTGAATGCTTCGAACACCCCGAGCTTTGAACCTCGCTGTCGCTGGTTGGCAGAGTCGTAGAATATAGACGTACACGTGTACGCCGTATGCGGATAGTTTCCAAATTATTAGCAGATTTTGCAGATAGTTTTGGTTTGTAGATTAAAAAAATTAAAATGTTATTTACAGCAATTAAAACACTTACTCAAGGCTTTACTCAGATTAATATATTTAATTCTGTCTTAATGTGAGAATGTTCAACTATTTTTCACATCTTCCGACTGTGAGTTCTTTTGTTTTTACAGACATTTCTGGCCTCTTGATTTTATCAAGGCCTGTTCTCATTATATAGGAACTGTAACAAAAGTTCCTATATATTCTTTATATATAGTTCATTTATATAGGTTTCTCTTGCAGTTGCCAGTTATAAAATTAAAATCTTTTCCTTTTGTATTTTATAAGTCTACTATTTTTGAATTAAGTTGTTGAAAATGCTATTTATAATTTTTGAAGATTCATTAACAGGACTGCTTTTCTAGATATAAAAACTCTCTTTAATTATTATCTTGTTTTTATGAGGTTCATAGTTCAATATTTTAAACTTTTGGCCTTAAGGTCCATTTTACACACATTTCTATGCATTCAGTCGTAATGTACTTTTGTCCTCTCTGGAATCTATAATGTTCTAATAATTATTTATTGTTATATTGATTTTTCTTTAAATTATCTTATTCTATTGTTATCGTGATTTGCGGGTTTGCAGCAAGTGTTCTGTTTTAATGGTTGTGCACGCTGATACATTTTATTTTTATACAACTCTGCCGGTTGGTCACATGAACGTTTGGCCTGATCGCTGACTTTTATGGGGAGGACACGCTAGACATTTTGTTTTTGTGTGCAGCGTGTGCTTTGTCAGTGTGTGCTTTCTCTACCATTTGATCATAAGTTAAATATTCGATTGTATTAAGTCGGTCGGGCTTTTGATGTACAATGCCTGGGGGCAAAATGTATTTTTAATCCACTGTGGATTCAAAAAAGGGATTATAAGGACTGGATATCCTTAGTTAATACAGATAAAAGGAAAGCAAGGTGCAAAATTTGCACAAAGTATATAGAGATTGGAAGCATGGGAGAATTTGCCGATTTTTACATATCTATTTTTTGTTTCTTTCACCGTGGCCCAAGATTATGATGCCCCGAAGCCTCTGAATAAAGTTCGTGAGTCAGCTGTTTGTTTCTTTTCTTATTTTCTTTCTTTCTTTTTTTTTTTTCCAAGGAGAAAGAATTTGTTTTGCTTGTTTGAAAGCTCGGCGTAGGGCCGGGATTATGTTGGCCCGGCGCGCTTCTTTCGCCGTGGCCAGGATGCACTTCTTTTGCTGTGGCCCGGGATTGTGTCGGCCCGATGCCTCTGAACCAAGTTCGTGACACACCTCTTTGTTGCTTTCTTTTTTTTTCCTGAGGAGGAGGGATTTGTTTTGCTTGTTTGAAAGCTAAGTGGAAAGAATGCACAGCTCCTGGCTCCAGGATTACATCAGCCGTTATCATTTGGGGCTTTCTCGTGATTGATGCACAAACTGAGCAGAAATCTCGGAGGAGGTGGTCAGGGCTTTTGCTAGGCTTCTGTCAGGGTGGGCGAGTATTATTTTTACTAGGGCAAGTTTGATGGCAACTTAATTTACAAAACACTAGAAGAAATAATTTGTAATGCTTTTTTGCTTTTTACTACAAGCTGCAAAGGTATTCGTACACCCCCCCCCACCCCCCTGGTCTCCTGGATAAATACTCATTAATTTTGGAACTGTCTTAAAGTCTTTGTTTTCTGGAATACAAAAGAACCCATTGTTTTGAATTATTTTTTGCTAATATTCTGTCCCCATTTTTAATAAAATTAGTAAAACCTAAAGAGTTACATTCCCATATAATGAACATGACACACTGCCATCATTACCAATAACATGCCCTGATTAAAAAAAAATTCATGCCTAGGAGAAAGGTCTTAAAGCAGATGATTTCATGGGTTAGGATTGAAGAGAAATAAGGAGATGCAGACAATACATTTCCCCTCCTTAACTCCTTTCCTTCAAGCCAGCAGCAGCCTTGTCTTGCACTCATCTCTTCCAAAGTAGCCGTCAGCCAGGACCTACTCCCTCGTTGCCCTAAGGCAGACTTCACAGCTCTGGTATAGCTTCAGACTCCACATTCCGTGTTTGGAATCTCCTACTTAGTCGCACAAACAAGCAGCAGGGTAATTACTGATGACCTCTAACAACAGCAAAGTGATTACTAATGATTCAGTGAATTCCAGTTTACCCTCTTTATTTGCCCCTGATAACTTGAAAAAAAAATTTAGATTGAGGATTTGGAAGAGTGATGAACAACTGAATTTTGTCATCGCCCTGTAGATGCTTATTTGGATAACCTTCTACAGAGAAGGAAAAACGCACTTCCTAGGGTGAAATATGTAGGTCTACATGACGAAAACATGGGAGTCAATATTTCCTGGTGAAGTCCAGAATATATTTTAAAGTTAGAAAAAATTAAAATATGGCACATCTTAAACTGGGCGGGCGGCAGGGTGGACATGATAATTTTCGGGGTAGGCTAAAGCTCACCCCTTTGGTGACATCCCTGGAGGGGGGGGGGGTCGTTTTCCATTTGAGGACGTAATTCCATCTTCTGTAAATGGAAGTTAGTTGGAATGAAAATTTCTCTTGTAATAATATTTTTTTTTTTTTTTTTTGTGTTCCTTCTGCCCAGTATTTTTCTTAAATATCCATTTATTCTATAAATACTTACATTTCAGCTTTAAAATGGAGGAAAGAGTATTTAGAGCAGTCTTGTCAAAAATGTTACAAATTACACTGCTGGCCACCCAAAATGCAACACCAAGAAGGAAGCATCCGATTGGCCTGAAATTCGCAGCATGCGTCGCCCACGAGAGGACATGCAAACGATTAGCATTGCAGGGCATATGCAAATCATGTGCACCCGGCACGCCACTGAGAAGCACTATAAGAAGGGTGCACAGAAGGCGAGGTGTAAGTAGTGAAAGTGTGTTGTGCTGCCGGACCTGTGCGTGGGAAGCTTCCTGATGCCTCGACGCAGAATACGGCAGTCATTCCAGCACGTTTTGGAGTTCGACAGAGGACGAATAGTGGCTTATCGGGACAGCAGTTTATCGTACCGAGACATCGGCACCCATGTGGGACGACATCCAGCCACAGTGAGGCGAGTATGGATTCGGTGGGTGCAGGAGGGATGGACGGACCAACGTGAGCGATAGCCGCAGCCGCGGCACACCACCGAATGAGGGGACCGGCATGTCGTGCAGCGGGCATTGACGGCTCGCACCGCCACATCACGAACGTTAGCGCAGGAATTAGCGTGTGTTGCGCAACAACCTGTGTCAGTATGTACCGTTTGACGTCGTCTGCAGGAGTGGGGACTTGTCGCATGGCGGCCATTGCTCCGATTACCATTGATGTTACATTATCGGCGAGTACGGCAGCAGTGGGCTGTTGAAGGCCGCACCTAGAATACTTAATGGCATGACATTGTCTTCTCCGACGAATCCCCCTTCTACCTGCAACATCACGATGGTCGGATCCGCGTGTTGCGGCACCGCAGCGAGAGTCTGTATGACGCCTACATTATGCATCACCATACCGGTCCGTCGCCTGGCATTAAGGCTTGGTGCGCAATTGGATATGACACCCACACCCCTCTGGTACGCATCGCCGGTACACTCAACAGCCACCGCTACCTCTCCGACGTTTTGGAACCTGTAGTCCTCCCTTACCTGCAGGACCTGCCAGCAGCCACGTTTCAACAGGACAATGCGTGCCCGCACGTGGCTCGCATCGTGCAGCAATTCTTCACGGCCCACCAGGTGTCACTGCTGCCGTGGCCTGCCTGTTCTCCCGATATGTTGCCCATTGAACACTTCTGGTTGCTGATCGGCAACGTGTGGAAGCAGCCTGGACCGACATATCCCAAACCCACATCCAAAGCCTCTTTCGTTCGATGCCGCGGTGTGTAGCGGCCGTTATTGCCAGCCATGGGGTCCACACGAACTATTGATGTCTACGTGTTCCGCAAGTCGCACGATCCTGTAAGCTCAATCGTTTCATCTTTGTATCTGTTGTCATGTGTCCAGCAAATCTGGCTTTGCTATTTCGTGTCCTTCTTGGTGTTGCATTTTGGGTGGCCAGCAGTGTATTAATTTAAATGTTTGCTACACTTGTAAATGTATGGGTAGTTTAAATATCTGTAATGTTGGTATTTTTTAGGTTGCTCAAAATTTAAATAAAGGTCCTTAAAAAGTGCTTCATAACTCCTTAATTTTAATCCTTAAAAATGAGTATGAACCCTGTAGCAAACAAAAAATCAATCCTTTTGACTGAAAAAAGATTGATATTCTAATAAGAAACATTAATGGTGGAACTGAAGCAATCCCATTCTTCAGGTTTGCAGAGAAATTCTTGTACTGTTTCATGGGAATGCTGCTGTGGCACAAGAGCTTTTCAGTAAATAAAAAGTGTCTGGTTTCAAATTTACATAAACATTCTGTTATATCTGAGCACAGTATAGATTCTGTTGTTTCATCAAGTGGAGGATTACAGCACGTAAGTGCAACAGGAAATGAATTATAGTGGAGATGAGAAACACCATATCCAAATGTAAAGAAGTGCTGAGGGAGCAGAAAAGTCAACAAGCAGGGGTGAAAAAAACTCAAACATGCTGTATAACTAAACAGAAAGAAAAAGCAATTTGTTGGAATAAGCTACGATTGAAGCTAATGCAATAGAGACTGAAGTTAAATCAGCACAAACTCCTTCCCTTACACACACTCAATCACTCTGAGGAGCTGAAGGTGTATTATAGCATTTCATTTTAATTGTTCAAGCACTTCATTAATGCCCTGAGGACTGAATGTTATTCTGTGAGGAAATGTATGGTCTAGTTAACTTTGTTTTTAGTTTTATATATGAGGGTTGTTCAATAAATCGTGTGACTCTTTGGCTGGAATCATTTGCACTTCCTAATTTTGTCAATGAGTGGCACTAGTGTACAGGTGATTTAAAGGCTACACAACTGCATTTCAGTTTCTTTGTTACGGAAGCCATGTAATATGCTGGACTAATTTTATTGTTCTCTCATAGAGGGTGGATATGTCCAAAGTTGTTCAACATGCTGTAATTCAGTTTTTGAAAGTGGAGAAAATGCCACCAAGCGAAATTCACAGACAAACGAAGACGGTGTGTGGCTTGCTTGTCTTCCATGCAGTACTATAATGCAGTGGTGCCAGCTCTTTAGTGGTGGACGAACAAGCACTGCAGACCAGCCAAGATCAGGAGCACTAGGTCATGCTCTTTTAGTGACGATAGTTGCACATGTGAATACTGCAGTAAAGGCCAACCAAGAACTGGCAAACAGTGCAGGTGTGAGCAGCAGAACTGTCAATACGGTCATTCATTCGCATCTTGAATATCGTAAGGTCTGTGCCACGTGGGTACCAAATCATATTCCAATGAACGGAGGAATCAATGAATGGGACATTACAGCATCTGTGCTGCTACCATGAAGAAGGTTAAAATTTCCTTCTACGCATTATTGCTGAAAATTAAAACTGGTGTCATCATTTCAATGCCAGAGTTGAAATGCCAGAGCATCTAGTGGAAACATGCATCATCGCCACCGCTGAGGAAATCACAGTCCACCATTTCCACAGGCAAGGGGATGTTAACCCTGTTCTTTGACCATCGAGGACCATTGCTTCTTGACCAGCTACCAAAAGGATCAACCATCAATGCCAAACGATGTTGTCGAACTTTAATGACGCTTCGACAAGCCATCAAAAACAAGAGACCTGGCAACCTCACTCAGGGTATTGTGTTCCTGCATGATAACGCCCGGCCGCATACGGCAGTTACCACACAAAGGACATTGCAGTGCTTTTGCTGGGAAGTCCTTCGCCATCCAGTGTATAGTAGTCCTGGCCTATCGCCCTGTGATTTTCACATCTTTGGACCTATAAAAAAATTTCTCACAGGCCAATGTTTGACTTTGCGTGATCAGATGCGTGAAGCTGTAGATAACTGGTTGCAGCAGCGACCTGCCTCCTTCTATGCACAAGGACTTATGCAACAATAGGACCACTGCCTAAATGCTGGTGATGATTATTTTTAGGAAAGTTATGTTTTGACTCTTTGAGGCAGAAAGTCTCGCTACTTATTAAACAATCCTAATATATACAGACCTCAAAAAAAACAAAGAAAATGAGCCACCCCTTTAACTTTGGAACCGTTTGCCGCTTTAAGGTACTGTTGGAAAGCACTTGATAGGAACTATCACGTGATGATAGGAACTATCAATGATTAAAGTCATCAACTCTTATATACAGTATTGTATACCATGGAATATACAAGGATTGTCGCTGCTGTTAACCTACTGAATGGGTACAGGTGAATGAATGTCTGTGTGCACCAAAAGACGCATGACATGTTTGAAGTCAAGCTTCACTTAACCCAAACCCACTATTTAAATAAATTAGGGCTTTAGAACAGTTAAAAGGATGCAGATGCTTGAGCCAAGCCCTGTTTCGAGAATTTCTCTTTTAGCCATCCGTGGCATTTCGGAATACGTATGTAGCATATCAGTGTGTTTCCCAGTGGAACACATTGAGAAAGTAATTCTGGAAAATGTGTTCATAGTGTGCTACGACAGTGTTCCATGCTTTTGCCATGAAGTGTCCTGAATGTATTATGCAAAAATATTATCTTCTATCATAAAGCATTTTATGGTGGAGAGAACTTTGATAGCACATGCAAAACAGACTGATACACATTCAAAACATATATAATTTATGACTACTAAGCCTGCGGTGTTAAGATAGAATAATAATAACAACGTTTCACACAATAAAATGTTTATTATACATCAACTATAGTTTCACAGAGCGTTTGGCTCGTCTTCCTCAGGATGAAAGAGGAAGCCGGGCCAAATGCTCTGCAAAACTATAGTCGATGTATAATAAACATTTTATTGGGCGGAACGTTATTATTATTCTACATTCAAAACACTTTGGGAACATATGAAAAATGCAATGATCACCCTATTTTTGGAAATGACTTTCGCAAAATGCTACGAAAGTGTGTGATCTATTCCAAATGATTTGTTATTTGGTGTGTTCCACCTTAGAAACTCACTCTGGTTCCATAGTTATCATGCTTAACATACAAATTAATGGGAACAGCTATGTCTGGTAATTTATATTTACACCTCTGATATTAATTCCATGTGTCAATCTGAAACAATATAATTTTCTTTGTTTGAAAGTATGAACATTTGTCCCATTTTGTCACTCACAGTGCACACGTTTACCACTTTGCTTTATTGCTATAGCAACAAAGACCAATTTTCAGCAGCTGCTAGTGTGAAGCCATCTCATCTAAATCATTCTGACATGACGTCATACATGCATTTTGTCAGACAATTTACGTCACACGATCAACTCTTTTGAGACAGGAAAACCTTAGTCAGGAATTTTGGTTCTACTTTGTTGTTCATAAATGACATGTAGAATTTTTGTTTAGAATTCTATCACCTGTCTATCTGTCTGTCTGTTAACTGCTTTTATAGTGACTTCTGGCTGTAAGTATCTCAATTCTTTTTTTCTTTTCTTTTTTTTCTTATTTGGTGTGGTAATGGTTTAATTTCCCACGTTGACCAGACTGCTTGGAAAATGCATTTTTCTGCTAACTGCAAACATGGGGAGAAATGGACAAGGTGCTTCCAGGGTTGACTTGACACGGAACCATGTACCCATTTGTGTCCCCAAAACCATGGAGGCTGTGGAAAACCCCGGAAAAACCTCAGACTAGATGGCCGGCAGGTGCAGGATTCTAACACCCGGCAAAAATTCTGTCTTATAAAATTTAATTTTGAGATTTCCCTTGCAAACCTAAAATGTTTATTTAGATTGTCAAAACAGTTTCTTTTCTCATTTGAATCTAAAAATTGAGAATTCCAATAGGGTAAGTAACAGTGTGTTTTTATTATTTCATGCACATGCTGAAGAAACATGATTTGGGAACTTTCTTTTTCCTTTTTCTTTAAACTACAAAATTCTCAGAATATAACTAAATTTTCCCCCAGAAAATACATGAGATTCTTCCACAGATTCGTGGAATTCCATTTATTTTCTGTCATTATTTGGATGGGTCTCGAGATCGATGCAAAAACTGAAGAGAAATTTTTGGTGTATTAGTTAGAGAGGGAGGGGGGTATTCCGTCTAGGTAAACATAATTATTTTTCTTTCGATGTTACTTCTGTCCAGTATTGTTAAATATAATTTTATTGCATAAATGTTTGTATTTCAGCTTGAAACTGTAGGTGACAATTTCCGAAAATGGAAGTTAGGTGGCATGGAAATTTCCCTGTAAGCTTTTGGCATGAGGTTCTTACGCAGATTCGAGGAATTCTGTCTCTTTTGTTATCATTTGGGCCATCACAAGATCAGTGCACAACTGAACTGAAATTTTGGTGGTGGTGGGAGGGGATGGGGAGTCATTTCCATTGGAGGACAGGATTTCATCCAGCAAAACCTTTGGAAACGGAAAGTAGACGGAGGTAAAATTTCTCTTGTAGTAGTAATTTTTTTCTTGCAGTGTTTCTTCTACCCAGTATTGTTGTCAGATATCATTTTATTCCATAAATATTTGTGTTTTAAGCACCCGGAGGCAATTGTATTAAGGGTGTACAGCGAGTATACCATCCACACATGTACCAGTGCCTTGAGAGCAAGCCATGCCCTACCCCACGCCATTGATGACCGGGGTCGATGTAGACTATCCAGGTTCGTACAGACCGACTGCTCGGCAACAGTGGCGCAAATCACATCCAGGTTAAATGTCGGAGGCCCAAGCAGCATCAGCGAGTGAACAGTGTGGCGCACACTGCATGCCCTAGGCTACAGGAGTTGACTCCCTATTTGCGTGCCACTGTCGACTGCTCGTCATTGGACATTACGCCTCTCTGGTGCCGAAAACATAAAAAATCGTGGACAGCATGAGGCCATGGCTCCCTCATGCAATGACTGCTCTTTTCAAGGTGGGCTCTGCGATGTTTTGGAGTCTTCTCTTGGGATACATTAGGTTCCTTAGTTTGTGTGGAGAGGTTTTAGCTGACAAAATTCTCAGAATATATGTCAGAAATGCCTACAAAATTCTCAGATTTATCAGAAATTTATTGGATACTCTTGACAAGATTATCAACTACACGCTTTCATGGCCTATGTGCATCCTGCAGCAGTTGGTCTGTTTCACAGGACAATGCATCCCCCTACAGGGCCACAACCACTCAGGCATTGTGCGATGAACATTTATCTGACTACGGAACCATCCAGTAACCCCAAGGTTCCCGCATTTAAACCTCGTGGAGGCTCTCTGGGATGCCGTGGAGCGAAACATCAGATCCATGGATCTTTGACTGATGTCACCGGCGTTGTTGTGGGTAATGGTGCAACTGGCATGGCTGGCATTACCCCCGAAAATCCTCCAGCATGTGGTGGAGTCAATGCCTCGGCTTGTACAGACTGTTATTTTTGCTAGAGGAGGAACAACACGCTTTTTTTAGGTAGGTGTCTCGAATGTTTCGTCCATTCAGTGCATATATACTGATGTCCATAAATTAAGGGTCAGTTATATTTTTAAAGAAAAAAATCTGACAGGATGATGATAAATATGTTAATATGACATACAGACAGATTTATCAGAAATGTATGCCCATAAAGAAGTAGACGTTTGTGAATGTACAGGTAATGTAGGAGGGTACATGAACAAAACATACTATTTTGGTCCTTGGCAAAGCAGAAGCAAAACGGCCATAACACTTGGAATACTGTCCCCTGTCAAAGTTTAATAGGGGATATGTCCACCCCTCACTGCAACGCACGCATGACATTCATTGCAGATACTCTTGACAAGATTATCTAGCAGATTTTGAGGTAGGTTGCGCCACTCCTGTTTCAGTGCCATAACCAGGTCATTTTTGGTACGTGGTGGAGCATTGCACTCCGCCATGCGCCTCCCTAGGGCATCCCATACATGCTCTATAAGATTCAGGACAGGGGAGTATGCAGGCCACTCCATGCGCTCTGTTGATTTGTTGTTGAGCAGATTGTCAACACAGGCTGAATGATGGCAACGGGCATTGTCTTCCATAAAGATAAAGGAATTTCCAACAGCACCATGAAAACTGCATACATGAGGAACGATAACATCCTGGCAATAATGCTGAGCATTCATGGTTCCACTTTGCAACACATAAAGTTTGATACGTCCATTCCTAACGATACCGCCGCAGACCATCACCCCACCACCTTTGTAACGGTCAACTTTTTTTTTTTTTTTTTTTTGATTGGAAGTTTAACGACCGCCGTGAGCAACTCAATGGGCTATAAGCAGTCACTCGTCCCGAATTTAGGGCCACTGGTTCCAGGGAAGGGAGAGAGCCAGTGTCGTAAGACCAACACAACATCCATGCCTCACCAGGATTCGAATCCGGACCCATCTCGGACGAATTATCAGAAGCCATCGCTTAGACCACTGCACTACCGAGTCGGCATGGTCAACTTCCACGATATTGGTGAAAGAATTGGCAGTGCGTGGTTCATGCCAGATGTATTGGAGTTTCAAATCAGACGATAAACAAAATGTACAAATTTTGAAGATGCGAATCTGTTTTTTGGTGTAAATAAGTAATATAGGGTACATATGTATTCAGTAGATTTTATTTCATTCATGAAAATCTATTTTCATCCGAGAACAGGACATTGGCCCATTGCTTGTCAGTCCAGTTAATGCATTCACGACACCGTCAATACCTCTGTGCTTTGTGTGATGTGGTTAAAGGTACCGTGTTTCCCCGAAAATAAGACCGGGTCTTATATTAATTTTTGCTTATTAGGGCTTATTTTTAGGGGATGCCTTATTTTTTCATGTACTACCAACTTTTTTTTTTTCATCTACATTTATTCATGTACAAAAATCTACATTTATTCAAATACAGTCATGTCATCTTCTTCTGGAACATCGTCATAACTCTCCAAACCCTCCTTAAATAAGCACTTCTTGTCCATGTAGCCTGCTCGTAGTGCATTGGCAACACAGCTGTCAGTGATTTTATCCCATGAATTCTTCACCCAAGTCACGACCTCTTGCAGGCTAGGCTTTTCAAAGTTTCCACGCTGATTTCTCTCCATTCTATTTTCAATGTAGACATTGATTTCCATGCGCAAATGAACCTTGAATGGCTTGTTTAGTACAATATCAAGAGTCTGGAGATAGGCAGTCATTTCTGCGGGAATCATTATTTGATCTATTCTTCTCTCTGCAAGGAAGTTCTTCATGTCTTTAGGGCGGTGAGTGCTGGCTGAATCCCAGACTAGCAGACCTCTTTGGCCACCTCGCAAAACAAGTGGCAGCCTTAAATCGACCCATTTCTTTATAACTGCTTGTGTGCACCAGGCTTTTTCGGTTTCAAGAACATAAATGTCTGAAACATGTTCAATCTCATCTTTCTTGCCCTTAGTGATGATTAGAGGTGGGGCTTTCTTTCCATCCAGACGACGAATTGCCAAAGCACAGTTAACACGCGCACTTTCGTAACCAGTGGAGGGAATGTAGATTGACGAGGCACCCCTCTGATCAATTGTCGTTTGAGATCCTTGGCCCATAAACACTGCAGTTTCATCCATAGCAATCATGTTGGAGAGTTGGTATTTAGAAAAGTCGATGCCATCAAAAGAGGACTTGAATGCAAGTGCACGTTTAATGACTTCAGTATCTTCCAGTTTGAACTGTGTTGTTGATCTTCTTTGAGACAGTACATATCGCTGAAGGAAGCCATCCAGCCAGTGTTGTGATGTTTTGAATTCTTCTGGAGATATTTCTAACTGTGGCGCCATTGCTAGGGCAAATGCTTGAATATCAGCCCTGCGCACAACCAAAGCCTTTGCTCTCCTGTCAGCAATCCATTCACAGATGATGTCTTCGAGCTCAGGAAATAATGGTTGCCGACCTGATCCACACTTGTGCTTCTTAGCATTTCCCTCGTCCACCTGTTGACTGAGGTTATCATACTCTGCTCGCCATTTTTGGACCATTCGGAGATCCAACTTCTTCTCTTTGCAGAAAGCCGTAAGATTCTTGCCCCGGGAGTCCTCCACGATTCCTTTCTTGTACTCGACGAAATAGCTGTTTCTTTTTGCACTCATCTTGTCTGGGGGGTCAAAATATTATTCCATTTAAATCTACCATTAAATCAAGTCCCACACAGTACAGAATATTTCGTATATGTTACAGGTACTGAAACATTGAGACTTTTCAGATATGTTGTGCAATGTAACAGTAATGTTTCAGAAACCTCATGGTTACGTCAAAATGTCCGCAAACATTACATAACTTTGAAACATAACTGATACGTTACAGTGAAAGGTCTCTGTAATTCGTTACATTACTGTCATGTGATAATAGGGGGTTTCTGTAAAATGGAACCCATCCACGTGCTGCCTCAAGGACACATGTGGTCGATTCCTGGTCAATCATGATGTCAGTCGCAGCCATTGTTTTTCCACGTGATCTTCTCGACCATCTTTTGTCCGCCATTTTCTCTTTGTGTTTGACCATAACATTTTGTGTGCCACATGGTCCTACCGAACATGTTTTGCTCGTCAATTTTTTTTTACCTCCCCACATGGTCTCAGTGATATCTTTTGTACACCTTTTTGTTTTTCCCCATCAGGAAATTTTGTGTTGTGACGTCACAACGCTAGGGAAATTTTCTTTCCTAGGAAATACAAATCCTCAAAGTCATGCCAGGTTTGAACCCCTATCCAGCGGGTTTCTAGGCAGATGCATTATCCCACTCGACCATGGAGTGGCTCGCAATTACAGCGTTCTGTAAGAACTAATGAGAAGGCCAGTGCTTTGTGAATACGTTGTTTAATGGAAATGCATTATTTTTTCCATAGATCATTTTATTTTTCTGTAGGATGACTTAAATTTCTTCATGATTAATCAACGAAATATACCTTTTAATGTATATCTTATCTATTTTTTCCAAATGTTTTGCGAATACGTTATTTAATAGAAATATATATATTTTTTCCATCGATCGTTTTATTTTTCTGTTGGATGACTTAAATTTCTTCATGATTAATTAATGAAATGTACCTTTTAATGCATATCTTACTCTTTTTTTTTTTTTCAAAGCTTGTGTAGTCGTTAAACTTCTCAATATATCAACATTATTATTTTCAGTAATTTTCATTTTCAGTAAGAAATTTAGACATTTCCATGATTTTAGGGCCAAAGACAAAGCGGAAAACTGGCCACCAAAGAAGAGGGCACCGGAGAACTGCCCACAAAAATTTTAAGGGACCATATAAAAATTGCAGGGATCGCATTCTCCTAAAATTCCTAAAATTCCTAATATTTTGTGACCCTCCTTAAATTCCTAAAATTATACCTAAAATTTGCTATTGTTCCTAAAATTTTCGTAAGCTTATTTATTAAAAATACAACCGTTATTAACGCCAATAAATTTACCATTACGGTAAGGTAAAAAGACCTGTTATTGTAGAAACACAGCCTATATGCTGTGCTGCTGAAGGGAGGGAAAATGACGCCATCGAGATGCACTTGCTTCGGGGCAGGCGCTCCACTTTTTTGCCTTCGGACAGTTTTAGAGAGTAACAAGAGATCTAAGGGAAAAGGGGAGGGGTCATTTTCACCCCTGGTTTGCGCTTTGCAGACGAACTCCGTGGCACGCAGAAGATCGTACTTTATTTTTGTACATGCCTTGTGGAACCTCCTCTTTCTGCTGATGTTTTGTTATTGTAAACCGCAGGTGGGAGGAAGCAAAGAGGAAACATGTGGTCTCCTTCCATAACCTCCGGTAATGACGATGGGATGGTAGCTGAGTGTTATCGTGGCAGGCAGTAGAGCATGTGATCATTGACCTTCGATCGTGCGTCGGCGACAGCGACCTTCGATGCGTAATATATCTCGGCTCCGACTCGCTTTGACTGAACTTGCGTGAGATGCGTACGATAGTTTCTGGTTTTGCGTCTTTTATGGTGTTCTCTGTGCTGTGTGCAGGTTCAGTTCTCTAGTGGTGACCTGCTTTTTTTTTTTTTTTTTTCTATCTTCTGACATCCTCGCAGCCAAATTTCAGGAAGTTGTCTGGTTTTGCAATATTGGGACGTGTTTTTGTACTTCCCTTTCATTTTCTGGTTAGTAATACAAGTGTTTAAGATGCCTAAATCCAAAACGAAATTTCAAGATGCGTGGCTCGCCAAAGAATTGGACGGAGTGAAGTTGAAAGAATGGTGTTCTGCAACTGAAACAATATTTCCTGCTAAGTGTATATTGTGTTCAGAAATTTTCAACATTTCTAATAGTGGCTTTTCACAAGTAAAAGTGCATCATAAAGGAAAAAAACATTTGCAGGAATTTCAAAGTAAATTTCAAAATAAGTCCATCCTGAAAGCCTTTTGAGGACGGGATCTTCAGCCCAAAACAAATATTAGTGAAGTACTGAGTCATGATTTACAATTGGCTAAAGCCGAAGCATTATGGGCCATGAAAGTTGCTAAGGACAATGTCTTTTGTTTCATGCACTGAAACAGTTGAACTTTTCAAAGAAATGTTTCCTGATTCTGCTATTGCAGCCAAAATGCAACTTAAAGAAAAAAGTTGCTTATGTGATATCACATGGATTGTCAAAATATTTTGAAGAGGATTTGAAAAAAGACATTGCATCTAGTAGCCCAGGAAAGGTTACTATAGCATTTGATGAAACTACAAATACACAAGTGAAACGGCAGTTGGATGTGTATCTCAGGTACTGGTCTTCAGAAATAAATTCAGTTTCTTGCCGATACCTAACAAGCGTTTTTCTGGGTCATGCAACAGCAGATATTTTGCTAAAAGAAATTCTTGATGTGTTATCATCCTTCAATATTTCGTTGAACAGAATTATTTGTGTATCCATGGACAGCCCAAATGTAAATAAGTGCTTTTACGCAAATTCAATGAAGTTGTAAAACAAGAAACAGGCCAGAAATCTTTGGAACTAGGTTTTTGCAACCTGCATGTTGTTAGTAATGCATTTAAACATTTTTTGACAAGCTTAAATATAGATTTTGACGAATTTGCTACTGATATGCATTACTTTTTAAAGAGTAGTGCTGCAAGACGAGAGGATTATAAATCTGTCGAGGATATAACATTGGTCACAGCCAAATTTCTTTTGCGTCATGTCAGCAACAGATGGTTAACCGTTGGTTCTGTAGCCCAGAGGCTCTTGGATCAATGGCTAAATATTACAGAATATTTTTTAAACTTCTTGCCATCTCAAAAAATATTTGAAAAACAACTACGCAATTCAGCTAGGTATAAAAGAATTCATTGTTTCCTGAAAAATGAGCTAACTCCTTGCTATTTAGCATTAATTTCATTTTCACACCAAAATTTTGAAAAGTTTTCATTATGTTATCAGAGTGAAGAACCAAAAATACACCAGTTATATTCTGATTTAAATACTTTAATGAGGAATGTTATGGCTCAGTTTTTTTTTTTTTTTTTTTGGGGGGGAGGTTTAACGACCATTGTGAGCAACTCAATGGGCTGTAAGCAGTCGCACGTCCCTAATTTAGGGTCACTGGTTCCAGGGAAGGGAGAGAGCCAGTGCCGTAAGACAAACACAACATCCATGCCTGACCGGGATTCGAACCCGGACCCCTTACGGACGAATGATCAGAGGCCTGCGCCACCGGGGTGGCAATATGGCTCAGTTTATCCAAGATGATGTTATTGCAGGGAAATTTGGAGAAGACCTAAAGAATGTAGATTTTGAAAACAAAAATTCATGGAAAAAACTAGGGGAGTTAGAAGTTGGTATGAAGACAAAAAATCTCCTCAGGAATGTTCAGGAGACCAGGCAGAAATTATTTCTCTTAGATGTAAAATCATCACTAATTGCAACCACAAAATATTTAAAGTCAAATTTGCCATTCTGCAATCAAAAGCTAAGAGACATAGAAGTTTTAAAGGTAAAAGAACCAAAGAAAGAGTCAACTCAACTTTCAGTCATGAAGGACTTTTGGAAATAACCAGAATTTCAAGTGTTTTGCATCTTTCTGAGGAACAAATTGATAGAGTAAGAGAAGAGTGGAAACTTTTAAATTGCGATAAGCCAACTCTAGATGAACTAGTGAAATTTTCAGAGGAAGGGCATATTCCAGTGCGGATTGATCATTACTGGCGTAATATATTTAGTATTAAAGACTCTAGCGGAAAAGAAAAATACTCAAATCTTTCTAAACTCATCAAGTCAATATTAGTTTTACCTCATGGTAATGCTGATACAGAAAGGGGATTTTCGGTTAACACTGCTCTGTTAAGGAAGGACAAGGCTAACTTAAAAGACTCAACTATAACATCATTAAGAATAGTTAAAGGGGCCATTAAACACTATGGATGTGTAAGTAAAGTTCCCATAACAAGAAATTTGTTAAATAGTGTTCGTGATTCACATAAATTTTATAAAGAGTATGTTGATAAGCTGAAGGAAGAAGAATCAAAAAAGGTAAAAGAAAGAAAGGAAGCAGAAAGAGAGGGAAAATAAGGAAAAGCAGCTAGAGAAAAAAAGAAAAGCTGAGTTTGATGACAAAATAAAAGAAAATGATGCAGATATAAATAGGCTTAAAAAAGATAAAGAAGCCTCCCTAGCAGTAATTCAAGAGGGAACAGAAAGAATGAGAAAAGCTGTAGAAAAACAAAATACTGTTGAAATAGCAGTTGCCTCTAATTTGATCATACAAGGTTCAGCTGAAATAAAGAAAACTGAAAGTAAATTAGCTGTGGTGGAAGCAGAAAACGATAGGCTAATCAGGAAGAGGTTAAAACAATAATATGAAAAAGGTAATTCAGTGAACAATTGTACATAGTTCTTGGTTTTCAATTACCTTTTTAGAATTTTATAATTTAATGTGAAACCTGAAAACTTTACTGTGAAAATCGTGAATTGCTTCTGGTTCAACAGCATATTAATGTTCAAAGTGAAACTTGAATGTGGTAAATATACTTGAATATGATAATAACACGTGAAAAGATAAGAACTGAACATTAGAAGTAAATCATACTTAAACTTTAGACATTAGACGTTATGCAAAAAATGTGGGTGTGAACTTCGACCATATATACTAATGGACTGCGCATTGGCAATAGCTGCATCAAAGCCGCCATGGCTCCAACATTGGGCTCGTCATCATCAGACTCCAAATTACGTGTAAAAATGCTGTTATGATTACTAATTTACGCTGCAGAACTTCAGTGTTTTCGGTGTATTATGTGAATGCGCCTCATATATAATGAAAACTCTTCAGGTAAGTTTACTTATGAGCTATATACATGCATGATCGGGTTGTTTACATTTTGTGATTTATAATGTGATGAACATTTGCGAAGAATTTGGAACATGCATTCCATTTTTTTTTTCTTAAGTTACTATATTTTTATATCAATAGCTGCAAGTTTCTGGTTAAGTAATTGAACTTTATTGACTTAGGTATTTAATTCGTTTCTTACCCATGAAAAATCATAGAACTTTCTTTACTATATCGCTCAGAGCAACCATAAGCACAGCAGGTGTAACCCATTTTTTTGACTGTTGTCATGTGATTTTATGTTGGAGCCAGAAATTTTGATGTCATGCGCAGTCTATCAGTATATATGGTTGAAGGGTGTGAAGCAAACTCTTTACAATGTATACAAAGTTGTTTTACTAAATGTATACAAATATACATCTAGTTTTTATTGAAATACACTCCTAAAATTTTCCTAAAATTTTTCTAAAAAGTCCTAAAATTTTCCAGAAGTATGCTATGATCCCTGAAATTGCGTTCTGGACTGCTCCGTGGCTACGTCTCCCGAGATTGGTTATCTGACACACATTACATTTCCGTAGTAATTTCGTATTTTCTTATTTGCGATATTTTTCAAGTTTTATAAACTACGGCTAAACAAATTCTCTACAGGTATGTGCAAACCCAGGAATCTTGTGTGTGTGTGTGTGGGGGTGTTGCTTAAAACCTAAAATATAAAATATAAAGAATTTCTGGTCCGATTGGGATATTTTCAGCGTTTACAAGCCACAACTCGACCAACTCGACAATTATCTGAATGTGCCTACCCAGGAAACCTGTAGGGGGGGGGGGTAATACCAAAAATGTAAAATATAAAGAATATCTCGTCCGACAGGGAGATTTTTTGCAGCATTTACAACCAGAAATATTTTGTTTTATAATTTAGGTATCCCCCCTCCAGAGGTTTCCTGAGTCAGCACATGCCCTCGGAGAGTTCGTTGCGATGTAGGTTGTAAATGCTGAAAATCTCTCGAGCGGACAAGAAATTCCTTATATTTTATACTTTTGATGACACCCCCCCCCCCCGTTGACATGTTTCCTGGGGCAGCACATGCACTTAGATAATTTATTGACTTGTAGGTTGTAAATGCTGAAAATCTCCTGATCGGGCCAGAAATTATTTATATTTTACACTTTTGGGCATTACCCCCCACCCCTCCCCCGATAGGTTTGCTGAGTAGGATAATGTGTCGAGTTATAGCTTGTAAATGCTGAAAATCTCCCGATCGAGTCAGAAATTATTTGTATTTTATACTTTTGGTGTTCCCCCTCCTCCCCGACAGGTTTCCTTAGGCAGCACATACCCTCAGATAATTTGTTGTCTTGTAGGTTCTAATCGATCGGACCAGAAATTCTTTATATTTTACACTTTTGGGTATTCCCCACCCCCCGACAGGTTTGCTAAGTAGGCACATGCCCTCAGATAATGTGTCAAGTTATACACTCGCGTGCAAAAATTAAGGACCAGACGGTTTTTCGAATGTAACGTTGTGCAGAAGGTGCTCCACATTGACTCAAATCATACTATAAGATCCCCAAGATGTAAGAATATGGGACAAGTGAGCAAAACCATCCAAACAAGGAATCCAAAGGATACAAAGGCACTTTTTTGAAAAGGTAGCTTCGAGCACAACTGGACAGAAGACAGAAACGTCCATGTGACAGGCTGCTGCCAAAAAAATCCAGTCTTTAGTAGGGGATATGATCACCCCTGGCTGCATTGCTGGATTTACAACGTCTGTCCATGCTGAGGACAAGATTGTCAAGGAGCTGTTGAGGCATCGCGGCCCATTCCTCTTGTAGCACCAATCACATGCTGCGTAATCATTGCTGGCGGCTGGTGACGTGTTGCCAAGCGTCTCCCAAGAAGGTCCCACACGTATTCGATTGGATTTAGGTCCGGGGACCTGGCGGGCCAATGCATGCGTTGAATGTCTTCACTCTCCAACAGCTCTGCGACAGCCACTGTACGATGAGGTGTAGCGTTGTCGTCCATGAAGAGGAACTCAGGACCCACAGCACCTCTAAACAGACGCACGTGAGGCAGGAGACCCTCGGTACAAAAGCGGACACCAGTGACTGAACCTCCTTGGAAGATGTGGAGGTCAGTACGGCTATCAAGCATGATACCGCCTTAAAAAAGAACTCCTCCACCTCCAAACCGGTCCCTTTCGATGATGTTGGAGGTGTGATTGCGTGTTCCCTGCTTTCTTCAGATGTGTATACGTCCAGAATCACTCATCAGACTAAATCGGCACTCATCCATAAAGAGAACTCGACCCCATTGCTGATGTGTCCAGTTCTTGTGTTCCTGGCACCACAGAAACCACCATCTCCGATGAGCATATCACACGGTGGCAGCAACTCGACGTCGTTCAAACCGATGTACACCGTGCAATAGCTTTCACCGAATTGCTGAGCGTACACCGCAAGTGTGCTTTATACACTTCCGACCCCCCCCCATCAGTGATGCTGCATATAAGTGCATGCCCTACCATACCGGACCCTAGTCTATCTCCTGAGTAGTCCTTCGGTCAGTTCTGCCTGCTCGTTCCGCTGTTATGCTAATTTCTCCTCTTCGTTCTTAATTTTTGCACACCAGTGTAACTTGTAAATGCTAAAAATCTCCCGATCGGACGAGAAATTCTTTATATTTTATACTTTTGGTGTTACCCCTCCCCCGACAGATTTCCTGAGGCAGCACATGCCCTCAGATAATTTGCTGACTTGTAGCTTGTAAATGCTGAAAATTTCCCAATTGGTCCAGAAATTCTTTATACTTTTGATCTTAAATATCGCCGGAATGGAAACTATAAAGCAGTAGTATCGGTGAATGCTATTTTTAATGTAACCGTAATGTACAAAGAGTTATGTTTCAAAATAGATGTTGCTGAAAAGTAATTTATCTCTGAAAGTGTAACGAAAATGAGAGATTGTAACATTACTGATACATATCTGAAACGTTTTGTGCTGTATGGGGTGTTAATTATTAATCGACACAGGAGTGGCAACAAAAATGATGACAGTTAAAAATGTACGTTCGGCTCCAAAATATTAACTCTCTGATTTTTAAAGAATTCTTTCAGTCACTGTTGCCAACAAAATAACTTGGACAGGGACGAACCCCTTTTGTAATCCATTGAAGGCAGTTAGATTACTTTTTCTTTGAGTTCGCATGTGTCCCCCCTCCCCCATTTCTAAAAACACACCGCCTGTTGATGAATAACTTTTCCGCCAAAGATAGCCTTCACTAGTAAAGTTTCCCACATCTGATTCCTTTTTCGGAACTGTCCTCCCGCTAGCTCTCTTAACTGAACTGAATGCATACGCTATATTACAAAAACCATATCCTCAGCTGAGTTCAAAGTCTATCGGCTTTCTTTCTTACTCTGAATATTCAAGGCAAATTAAACTCATGAACAGGGTATCCTCCAGTGATTTTGGCACTCGCTTCAGTTTTTTTTTTAACAGTGATAGGCTGGCTGACTACGGTACAATGTATCATAACTGGGGCTTATTTTTGGGGTAGGGCTTATATTACGAGCATCCGGAAAAATCATGCTAGGGCTTGTTTTCTGGTTAGGTCTTTCTTTCAGGGAAATACGGTACATGTCGAGCATCGTACCAGTTTTTCAGGCATATAAACCAATACTATTAAATCGCCTTGACACAGTCTGGTGCGATATTGTGGTCCCCATGCTTGCCTGAAGCTCTCATGCTAACCTGCCTGCAGTTATGCGGCAATGTCTTTTTTCCATTACAATTTTATAACGATCATTAACAGGGGTTGTTTTGCATGGTCAACCACTGATGTATTGTCTAGTAACTGTTCCACTTTCGGAAAGTGCTTACCACAGCCGTGCGATTATGCTTTTGCAGACTCCGAAGTCATTGGCTACATCTCGCTTTGCTGCCCTGGTGGCACAGTCTTTTAAGCTATGGCTTCTGATAATTCGTCTCAGATGGGTCCGGGTTTGAATCCCGGTGAGGCATGGATGTTGTGTTTGTCTTACGGTGCTGGATTTCTCCCTTCCCTGGAGTCAATGGCCCTAAATTAGCGACAAGTGACTGCTTATAGCCCATTGAGTTGGTCAAGGTGGTCGTTACACACCCAACTAAAAAAACATCTCGCTTTGAATGTTCTGCTTCCAATATCCCCACAGTTCTTCCACGGGTAAAATCGCAGTGGTCTATGCGATGGATTCTGATCGTTTGTCCACAATGGGTTCGGGTTCGAATCTCGGTGAGGCATGGAAGTTGTGTTTGTCTTACGGCACTGGCTCTCTCCTTTCCCTGGAACCAACGGCCCTAAATTTGGGACGAGCGACTGCTTATAGCCCATTGAGTTGCCCACGGTCGTCGTTAAACCCTCAATCAATATTGAACATAATTCCGTGATTAATTTTTCATATTATATTAATAAAATCCTGCTTCATTTCATTTTCATCAGGAAAAACAAATACTTTGTCGGCATATTTTGGAGAAAAAGGAGAAAATTATCAGGTCTGTTTGTTTTTAAAGAAGGGGGGGCAATCGCCCCATGTTGGATCCATGATTGTGAGTCATAAAGTCAATCAGAGTCGCACACACACGCACACACAAAAAGAAATTTATAGATTTACAACTGGAAGCATCACAATTTGTTCGCCTGTGTCACGTGACATTTGGTAATTTGGTAATAAAATGCTTTTTTTCCCGCTCTGCTGAAATGCGACATCATAGAGATTAGAGTTTACCAATGCACTACTTATCGGATGGCAACCGGAAGTTGCTCATAGCAGACGACACCCCTGTGCCATGAAAACTACTTTATGTGCTGTTGCAAATGGCGGGTGTCGAAGCATTGCAGCGGGTAGGTACTGATTTTGAAATTTCATTTTGACCACTTTAAATGCCAAAAGTTCGTGCTCTGCAGGCGGATTTGGTAACATAAAACCACAAGTAACAGGAAAACATGAGTTTCATGAAGACATTCTGGTAAATTGTATGAAGTGGCTAAAGTAAACTAGTACCATTTATTGGATAATCTAATTTATGTGAAGGGTTTGGTTAAATAGAAAATACTGGCAAATGTAAACATATATTTACAATGCCATGTGATGCTACACTTACATTAGGAATTAAATAAATTGAAGTACTTCGGAGTGTGGATCATATAAGAATTTTTTTTTCCCTTGCTTTCATAACTATTTGGACATTTCTGTAAATTCCGTCACTTTCATAAGTTTTTATATTTTTTATTATTGTGAAAACATGGGTTACTCCAGAATATGTTCTCTGTGGGAAATTTTCAACAGTGTAAATACATGCATGAAAATAATTATTGTTACATACATAAATACATGCATACATGTCACTAAGCTGTTCTCTGAGATTCAGAGGTTAGCTCCACAAAGAAATACAAACTACCAAATAATTTTTACTTACTGCTGCCATATCAAACTTCTTCATTTACTGAGGTCTTGACATACATGTCGGGCTTCACTGACATCTATCACATGCTGCACACAAGATCTTCTATACTTCATACTCATAATCCTTTTCTCATGCAGACATTCCTGAATCTGATCCTTCCATGACTTCCTTGGGCTTCCTCTGCCTTTCCTTCCTGCCACTTAGGCTAAAAAGATTTTCTTAGTAAGCATCTCGTCACTCATTCTTTCAACATGGCCAAACCACCGAAAGCATATTGGTCTCCACCTTGCTAACAACATTTTGCTTAATATTACACAATGCAACATATCTTCATTCCATACACAATCGGAACGTATCTTGCCACAAACCCTTATAAGTAACGCATTTCTCCAGCACACAAACGACTCCTATTTCTTCTGTAGTACCCAGATTTCTTTGCCATACATCAGAGTAGGAACAATTACACTTTCATACACAGCCATGTGGGACTCTCTTGAGAACTCACCATTCCTGTGAAAACCTTCCCAAAACAACTATGACTTTCAGTGAAGAATTTACTCGCCTACTAATTTCACCATCAATTTGTTCTCTCTCTGTGTGTCAAACATGCTTCTTAAAAACACAGACTCATTTACCTGGTCTATCACTGTGCCATTTAGATTTATATTACATTCAGTACTACTAGTTCCTCTCTCAAAAACCACCACTTTGGTTTTTCTCTTATTTATATTCAGTTTGAATTTCATGCAAACTTCGTACATCCGGTACAACATACTCTGCAACTCGTTTTTGCTCTTTGCCAAATAATAATTATTGTTGGATGAGCTTAATTAAATATGTCTGTAAAATCATCAACCATGTAGTGATCTATTGCTCACTTTCCAAATTGACAAGTAATTTCTGCCATTTCATTAATTCCATTCATTGTACTGCCTTTATATCTAGGTTGAAGGAATGAAAATGATTGTAAGATGGCTTCTAGGATTGGAAACAGCTTCGCAGTCTGCACTGTCCGCTTTGCGGCTTCTGACTACTGTCATTTTGCATCGAGGAGATCTAATGGAAAAGGGGCATGTCTCGTAAGTACAGTGTAAAAGTAAAAGTAGCTGTCATATTTGGTTGCTTGTGTGATACTTTTTTTTATTTGCAAGCTTATTTGTGCTTCACTGTTAGTCTATATGCCAATTAATGTAAACCCACCCTGGTTATTTTTAGTGAGGTATTAAATCCAGTCAGTTTGGTTCACCTTGAAGTGTGCACATAGGAAATATCAAGGAGGTTAGAATAGATGGAGTTAGGGTCAGATGTTCCCCTAGTGTAATCAAAGTGAAGCCACCGAAACATCACTATCATGACGTCACAGCCTCTGCCGCCATGTTGGTGGGACGTTTAAGACAAGTTGCAGTCAGTCACAGTCTCTGCTGTCATGTTGGTTTGACATTTGCAGATTAAAATCGTCTGCTCAAAGTGCTTCACATTTGTGACGTCATCCTTACTCCATCTATTCTAACCTCCTTGGGAGGTGTTGAAAAATGTGGGTTGCTTTTTGACATTCAAGTCTAATGAGGAACAGTAATGCAGAATCAAATTATGTCTGGTAGGTTCACTCTCTTGCACATTTTGGGCCCTGTTCTGTGTATCAATATAATGATGCTGGTTTAGTTACATCCACTGCCACAGTATAAGCTAACATCGTCATATCACTAAGCTATTCTCTGAGATTCAGAGGTTAGTTCCATAAAGCAAGATAATCCACCAGAAAAATGTTTAACTGATTATTACTTATTGTTGCTGTATCAAACATCACCATTTACATCGATCTTGTCACACGGCTCAAGCTTCACTGACATCCATTACATGACGTACACAAGACCTGTACTTCATACTCATTATTTTTTTCTCATGCAGACACTTGTGAATCTCGTCCTTCCATGAGTTTCTTGGCCTCCCTCTACTTTTCTTTCCTGACATTTGGACTGAAAAAATTGTCTTAATAAGCGTTTCATCACTCATTCTTTCAACATGGCCAAACCACCTAAGAATATTAGCTTCCAACTTACTGACAGCATTTTGCTTCACATTAAACAACTGCTACACATAAGCAATGCATCTCTCCTGCACACAAACGACTGCTATGTTTCTTCTGCAGTACCCAGATTTCACTGCCATACTCCACAGTAGGAACAGTTGCACAGTATAAGTTAACAGTTATGTAAATAGCATTCAATAGCCTATATATATTTTCTTAACATCTGATCTGTTGATCAAATGTAATACCTGATTATTCCATATGGTGAAACTGTAATACGTGATTATTCCATATGGTAAAACTGTAATACGTGATTATTCCATATGGTGAAACTGTAATATGTGATTATTCCATATGGTGAAACTCCCTGTGCATTAGCACATACAGTATATGGACAAAAATTACACAAGACTCCATTTATTGCAACCCCTGAGGTGGTGTCTGTGCAACCCCTAGAGGTGTATGACTTATTTTTTTTTTTTTAAATGTTTGACAGCTATATTGGTTTGCCTTTTTGATATGTATGTAAAATGTATGGGCATCCAGCGTTACTATGTAGAGTTACACTTCCAACGACACGCTGTAGGTTTTGAAATACAGTAAAACCTTTAAAATGGCATCGACGGGACCGGACAAGTGTCGGATTAATTTTTATGTACTAGCATTTTACAAATTACAAAAAATAGCATAATAATGCAAAAGAAAAGTTGCTGACATAAATTTATAACGATTTAAGTAGAGTATATATATACTGCATTTAATATGTATTAAGTACAGTGTTCACTTAAGATTTACTAAACATCTCTGCTAATTTCAACTGCTTTAAGTGTTTTGGTCTTTCTTTTATCAGTTTGTCTTGAATATCTGTAAAGTTGTAAAAATTCCAGCTGAGACATACAATTTTGTTTTCAAGTGCGGAAATTAATTGTTTACTTAATGTTATACACCAGTCTAATGACACCTTTCCATCTTCCGATTGCTCATCATATTCATCCTTATCAGAGTGATTGTTAGTTCCATCTGCTTCGTTATTATTGAAAACTGCAAATGCGATTTCTGAATCTGTCAAATGATTTATGACTGGCACATTCTCATCAACATTTAACCAATCCTAAAGATCCTCTTCCTGGAATTTCAGATCAGTTTTAGAAGATTTTGTGTATTCTAATAGTTCTCCAATCAAAACTGTCTGTCCTGAAACAATAAACCCAGGAAATTCAGAATCATAGTAATTGCTCTCATCAAAAATTCATGCTGGCCATAAATTATGCCAGGCGTTAACTAAAGTTAAGGGCAAAACTTTGTCCCTCAATCACTTAATTGCCCAGATAGCATTTTTAATATTAAAAATTTTCTTAAATGACCCAACATCAGTACCATCATTACATACATCCAGAAGTCATCTCATAAACACAATTTTATAATGGCATTTTACAGACTGTAAAATACCTTGGTTCATCATCTGTATGACTGACGTACAGTTCATGGGTAAAATTGCAACCTGTACATTGTCTTTCATCGATGTCTTTGGGTGCGCAGCACAGTTATCTAGAAGCAAAATTATATTGCAGTCATTGGGTAATCTCACTGAATCACAGTGCTCATGCTCTTCTTTTACAAAGCATTTGTAAAACCAATCGCTCATTATATCAGATGTCGTCCACACATGTTTGTTGGCTTTGTTTATAACGGGGAACACTTTCACACCTTTAAGGGCACGTGGATGCACGCTTTTCCTAATTACAAGCAATTTCCACTTATGTATTCCAGCAGCATTTGCACAGGCGAAAATAGTTAATCTTTCTTTTGAGTCTTTCATTTCTGGGGATGTAACTTCATTTCCATTAGCAAGGGTTACTTTTGGTTAACAATGCCAGAATAACCCTGACTCATCGGTTTTGTATATTTGCTCTGGAGATAATTTTTCCACTGTTTCTTTATCAACAGAAAGTTTTCCCCCACTAATGGCTAATTTTTGTATTCCATCATCATCATTGTCAACCATTATCAATCCACTGCTGAACGAAGGTCTCCCCAAAGTTTCTTCCACAATGGTCTGTCTTGTGCCAGTCTCCTCCATGTTACGCACGCATACTTTCAAATTTCATTCACCCATCTCACGTGTGATCTTCTTCTGTCGTTTCCTGTCCCTTGGAATCCAATCTAAAATTTTGGCTGTCCATCGATGGTCTGTCCTTCTGGCAATATGGGTCCAGCCTATTGCCATTTCAGGAATTTTACTCTGATCATGATGCCTTCCACTCTTGTCATTTTTCTGATCCATGAGTTCCGCTTCTTATCTCTCCTGGTTGCACCAAGTATGCATCTCTCCATGCTTCTCTAAGTTGTCTGTAGTCTTTGTATGTCTCTTTTAGTTAAGGTCCACGTCTCTGCACCATACGTAAGCACTGGAAGGATGCATTGATCAAACACTTTTCTTTTTTTAAGACATAATGGCATATTGCTCTTGAAAATTATACTGTTTCTTCCAAAAGCTCTCCAGGCAAGTTTATTATGCCAATTAATTTCTTCATGAATGTGACCCTCACTTGATATCTGCTGTCCAAGATAAATGTAGGTTTTGGTTATCTCCAGCTTTCCCCCATCAAACGATAAATAATTATATATTATTTATCGTTATGATCTTCATTTTTTGTAAAAGCATTGTACATCAATTTTGTCTTCTAAAAGTTCAATTTTAATCCCACTTCTTTACTCTTGTCAGCAAGTTCCTGGGTCATACTCTGCAGCTCTGATGGGGTAGTTGCAAAAATGACTACATCATCAGCAAAATGAAGCTGAGTTAGATAATCTCCATTAATCTTTATCCCTTTGTTTTCCCAGTTCAGTGATTGAAAGGCATTTTCTAATGTGGTATTAAAGAGTTTGGGAGATATAATGTCACCTTGTCTCACTCCTTTTCCAATTTTTATTGGTGCTGTACTCTCAAATAGCCAAATCTTTGCACTTGCATTTTCTTAGATGTTATTAATAATATTAATGTATGCATCAATACTGCAGGACTTCAAAGCCATTGTAACTGCTGATGGTTTCACCAAATCAAAGGCCTTTTCATAATCAATAAAAGCCATGCGTAATAGAAGTTCATATTCCCTCGCTCTTTCAATTAGTTCTCTCAGTACGTGGATATGATCTATTGTGCTGTAGCCACTCCTGAATCCAGCTTATTCTCTCGGTTGAGCCATGTCCAGTGTCACCTTCAAGCGGTGTGAAAGAACTTTAGTGAAGATTTTATAAACCACTGATAGGAGGCTGATAGGTCTGTAGTTCCTGAGATCCTCAACTTTCACCTTTTTTTATGTAGCAGGATCATTGTAGCATTGTTCCAGTCCTCAGGAATCTTCCCTTCATTAAGGCATCGAGTGAAAACTTGGGCGAGTACTGTTTCAATTTCTCCACTTGCTTCTTGTATGATGTCTATGGTAATTCCATCTTCTCCTGGAGCTTTTCCCCATTTCATGTTCTTGATTGCATGTGCAACTTCTGCTGGGAGGACTGGAAGAACTCTGGTACTGGTACCTTTCGTAATGTCTGGAGTGCATGTATCACCTCTTTCATATAGTTTTGAGTAGAAATCTTTCACTCTTGTCAAAATTTCACCTCTATTTCTTGTTACAGAACCATCTTCTTTTCTCAGAGCCATAATCTGTTTTCTTCCCTTACTTAGATGTCTCTTTGCTCACTTCAAACTTTGGTTGTTTTCAATTGCTTTCTTCACTAGTTCACAGTTGAATTTCCTTACATTATCAGTGATACTTTTTCGTACCGTCTTGCATATCTCTATATATTTCACTTTGGAAGTCACATCTCCTTTAGTTGTCCTCATCTCTCTTTTTTTTTTTTTTTTTTGCATCAGAATTTTGGTTTTTCCTGATAATTTGTTCGTATGCAACTTGTTCTTAGTACCAGCTATTTTTGTTGCTGTTTCCATAAGAGCCTTGGTTAGTTTTCTGTTAACTTCAGAAATGTCCACTTCTTCCGACGTTAGACCTTCTAGAGCAGTGAATCTGTTCCTCAGTTCCAATTTGAAGGTATTGTGATGTTTTTTGAGGTTGGTCATGTCAATACACTTTGTTTGTTTTATGAGCTTGCCAAGCTCGAGCTTAGCATTGAGGTGCATCTTACATCTTACCATTCTATGGTCATTTACCTGTGTTGAACTTGTTTAGCACACTGCAGTCTTCCATGAAAAATTTCTTGTTACACATAATAAAATCAATTTCACTTGTCAATCCATTGAGATGCCTCCATGTCCATTTCCTTTGTGGCTTTTTCTTGAAAAAGGAGTTCATGATGAAAAACCCTTCTGCTTCTGCATATTCTACGAGAGTATTTCCACGCTGGTTTCTGTTGCTGTGACCGAATTTACCTACTGAAGTTTCATTCTGTTGCTGTTGGCCTATTTTTGCATTGAAATCTCCCATAATTATCTTCAAGTGCTGATTACCTCTATTATTTAGATGACGAAATTTCCTCATAAAATTCTTCAATTTCTTCTTCAGGATGACTTGTGGTGGGTGCATAAGTTTGAATAATCTGAGCCTGGTATCTTTTCGAGAGTTGGATAACGAGTCGTGCAGCTCTGTCAGAGGAACTTTCAACTTCTACAACTTTATCCTTCAGTTTCTTGTTTATTATAAATCCAACACCACTAGTTCTGCCAGTATCTGTCCCACGATAGTAGAAGAGATGTCCTCTTTTCAGTTCAATGAGATCTTCTTTTCTCCTTACCTCACTTAGCCCGACGATATCCCCCTTGATCCTTTGTAGTTCTTCTTCCATTTCAAGGAGCCTTGAATCAGAAGTTAGGGAGCGTCCATTATATGTAGCCAAGGTCAGTATCAGATGGCAGCCTAGTCTGGTGATTCTTAGCACTCTCTGCCTTCATGTCACACTGGCTGCTGCCTTGGCCAGGTACATTCCAGCTGCCGGAGACTGAGGGCCAAGATTTAAGTTGTTTATTCATTTTGGAGGCGTTTGGCCATAACTCACCATGCTGGCCAAGCGGGTTGGTGAGTGTGGGGTTGCATTTCCTCTAATCCCGATGGTATAGCTATACCGCTATTGACGGTCGTCTGAGCCTCTTTAGTGGGAACAAGATGCACCACGAGAAGGCAGAGTTGACATTTGTCAAGGAGAGGCTGTATTATGTTGTGCATCACCTGGCCTTACATCTTATTCCATGACGTGCCTTAAATCAATGTAATCACTCTTGGCTATAGTCCCACAGCAGCTCAATTTTTAGCTTGTTGTGGTAGGTTTTTGCCTGTTCTATGAGCATAGGTCCGATATGGGAATACCTTTGCTCCTCTGTCAAAACCATTCCGGAAACAGTTTTTCAACATAACTGCTTTTACCTTGATGTGCTGTTTTTCTTTTAGCCATTTCTTTTGGATTATCACTTTCCGCATTTAGAATTTTTTTCTCTTTGCTTTTTAAGGTCATACACAGTTGATGATCCTAATCCATAGTACTCACAATGCTTTTTAACAGACCAGACATTTTTGAGTTTTCATAATAATTCAACTTTTTAATGTTAAACTAACATGCTTTTGTCTCACTTGTATTGAGAGAGACATAATTATCATTTTGTATTAAAACAAACAATTTGCAAGGAGAAACAAAGTCAGAATAAAAGAGCACAAATGCGTACGACAGTAGCGAGGGGAGAAATTCGCTTCGTGGCATGTGCCATCTAAAGCCGGCATTCAGAGGTCTCGACCATAAACGAGCAGAGGAGAACAGGAAGAAGAAACTCTGACTGTAAAAAAAGGGGTGTGGGTAGTTTAAGAGGACCAGTCCTACAAAAACAAAAATTTTATGTAATTTTTTTTTATTTCAATTTTTTTTTCTACAGAGTTTGCTGAATCGAATGGTATACAACACTTGAGCAAAGCAGAGGAAAAGGAGTATGACGCCTGAGGCTTCTAGTCACAGGTCTGCTTTATATTTTGCCTCCCCTGAAAAGTTTTAGTTTTGTATATTTAGGAACATTTTTCTCGTAAACCACTGAAGATAATGGCTTGAATTTTTTTATATACACTTACTGTATATATCAACAACCACCTGAACTAGAATCATGACTAAATAATGTACTCAATTAAAATAATAAATACAATTGCTAATGAAAACATCAGCAAAATCGACAGCAATTTTGATTAATTAGTACAAAATTAATTAATTGACCGATTGCGATAATTATAGTTCAGATGTTGTTTAATATCCTTAGGAAAATGCATGCCAAGTTTGCAATTGATAGGCCAAGTTTATCGTGAGAAATATGTACCTAACTAAGTACATCGAGACCTCCCATAAGGTTAGCATGGGAAGCCTAAAAAGGGAGGACTGGTCCCCTTAAGGGACTATTTGTCCTCTTCTGGGGAGTGCAGAAATGCAATTAGGAGGAATGCAATTAGTCATCCTGATGTTTTAAGGAAAGTGTTTGCTGTCTGCAGCAAAACAAGTTACATACAACAGAGTGAAACAAAACAATGTGTGTTGAAAGGGATATTTTTTCACCACAGAAAATGTAAAATCTTGAAAATAAAAGTACAATTTTAAATGTGATTAACAGATAATTAAAAAAAAAATCAGAGAAGTGCCAGCCAGCTTTCTGTAGTTGCCTGTTTTCTGGATGCCGGATTTCTGAGGTTTTACTGTATATATTTTCCCTTCTGACTTTACTTATTATATTATTGATTATAGAGAGAATTTACTTATTAGATTATTTTATCCCTTTATCCCCCTCATCTCATTCTTTCAAGTTATTTTGGCTGGAATGATATGTGAAACATTGTTTGGATTTATTGATTTTGATTACATAATACATAAAAATTTCCTCCAGTTCTTCTTGGGAGAATACTTTAAGTTGGTCATATATGGGAAAAGCGAAAGTTGAATGAATTTTTCTTATATATCACTACCCCTTCCATGCATACACACTATTTCCCAGACAAGTGCAACATATATTAAGTTTGCAACAAGTGAATATTTTTGTCTCACATCATCTTTCATGAATATATACGTATAAGAATCCACTCATGTATTTAGTATATGTGCATGTGCACAGAATAAGGGCGTGGTGGGGGTGTAGTTGGCTCACAGTTTAAAACAGCATGTGCTCAGTTTAGGTCAAGGACGGACAAACTACGGCCCACTGGTCTATTCAATCTGCCCTCGGGGTAAATAATTTTAAAGTGTTTCTTCTCTTTGGCATAACACATCATTTAATGTGGAAAACAGTGCTTCTATTTTTTCCAAAGCTGCAGTCAGTTGGGACTATTTCAGATAAAAAGTCATCCATTATGAAAACTGTAAGAAAACTGCTTGCTGATTTGAACCTTTTCAAGATTTTAAGAATATTGAGCTCGACCTAGATATTTCTAGTGAATATGAAAAAACGAGAGAACTGACTGACAGCTGTAATTAATTGAACTGCAATGCTATCTACCCTCAAATGAAGCAGGCTTTTTTAAACACAACAAAAACTGAATTTTTATAAAACCATGCTGAAATCAACATTTTCGAACTTGGTGTAAATTATGCCCAAAAATATATGGCAAGTTTGCATCCTCATATTCATGCAAACAAGTGTTTTCAACCATGAAACTTAGGAAACGTGATCTCAGAAACCAACTTGCTGATAAGCATCTGTCTTCTGTCTTGAGAATAGCCTTCCCGCAATTTAACCCAGATTATGAAAAAATGCTGGAAGCTCAATCACTGCTTCACTCATCTCACACCCAATCATATAAATCTTCTGAATGAACTTAAAAAAAAAATTAGTATACATGTATGATTGCTTTTCATTTTCAATGTATTTAGATTTATTCATGTCAGTCTATCATGCGTGATTATCATTTTTTAATGAATTTTTAAAAATGAATGAAGAAAAGTCTTTGGCCCACCAAAAAATTTCGTTTTGGTTTTTTATTTGGTCCTATAAGTGTGCCCATTCGTGGTCTAGGCCAAGAGTGTCCAAACGGTTGATCGTGAGCTCTCATATGGTCAATCGTTTGTTTGTTTGTACGATTGACCCTTTTGGCGAATGTGATATCGAGAAAGTTTCATCAAACATTTTGGCTACTTTCCTCTTCGAATTTTTCAGATTTAGAATCAGAAATTGTGAAATTTCAGGCCAACATAGAACTTAATGCAAGAGTGTCAGATAACACAGTTTGGACTCTATTGTCAGAAGAAAAATATCCCTACTTGGAATCAGTTGCTTGGCGGCTGACTGCTTTCTTTGGTTCCATATATCTACGTGAAGCAGCTTTTTCAGAAATTAAAATAATGAAGTTGAAATACAGGAGCTGCCTGACTGATGCTGATTTAGAAGTGTCTCTGACTGTGCCTCCCTGAATATGTGCCTGATTATTCTAAACTTTGTGAGGACATGCAGTGTCATGCATTAACATCTAAGAATTAAATACTGTAAATACAGAATCTATAAGTAAAATTACATAATTTGTTTGAAAAATAGTGTTTCAGAAATGGAAAATGATTTAAATATTATTTTTCTGGATTTATTTCCGAACTTACAAAACCACTCACACTACTAAATCACTCGTGATATAGGCTTATTCCTATTTAAACATGCCTATATCACTGTAATAAACCATGGTAGATCACAGTAGGGAATGATAGCTTAAGGTAGATCTTGGTTCCTCAAAGTTTGGCCACCCTGGTCTAGGCTATGTGATTTAGTAATGCTGTTTTAGATGTTTTCCAAAATAAGCCTCAGATTTTTGAAGTGTTCATTAATGAGCATCAAATTTAAACTTGTTTTTAGTCTGTCTTTCATTAATGTAGGTGACTGTTGTAAAATTTGTACCTGTTGTGAGATTTGTTGTATGCCCTCTTTCCTCAATGTCTGATTCCCTCTCCCCTTTTGTTTCTGTTAAAGTTATTTCGTGTTCACTTTTCTTTGCCAGGCATGCTGAAAAGTCGTGGTTACGCTTGACTGCGGCATGCTGTATGCTGAAGTTATGTCAGAAACCTAACTACGCAAAGATTATTACTCATGAACAGTTCCAGGTTTTATCACTTGTAATAAATGTAAGTTATTTATTTTATGTTGTGGCTGAAAATTCCTTGATCTGTCTTGATATTTCACTTTAGTGAAGCAGAACAATCATTTTCCTTGAATGAGCTTTGCTGCACACAGCTTGTATCATGCTTTTAAGTTTTATTTCATTTGTTAATTTTTCATCTTCAATCTCATGGCAGTTTGAGTTGTGCATTGTATGTATGTATTAGAGATATTCCTCAATTGTTATGTGTGCCTAAAAAAGTGAAGACTTTAATTACATGAATTCCCATATTTAATAATTGTTTCTGATTTATGTGATAATAACTGACTACCATTATTTACTTTGTCACTTTGAGTCTCTTGCCCTCTTAATGATTAATCATTAGAATCATTCCTGATACTACTGGTATACACCAGTATCATTTGACTCTTAATACTGTGGCCACTTTTCTGAAGGGTCATTAATTCTGAGTATTGCAAAAATACATTGCATATTTTGATTAAACAAAATGTAGATCCTCATTTGTTTCCAGTTTTCAAACATATTACTGGGTTTGTATCATTCTTACAATGGTCCTGGATTTCTTCTGCAACAAACACAGATTGTATGAAAATTTTGGAATTTTTTTGTGTGGAAAGTCAAATTTTCTCTGCACAGACAGATCATCTGCTTCTGTGTAGTATCGCTGATTGCTGCCTAGTTACTGGGAAGGAAGTTAATGCCACTTCCTTCCATTGTCGTAGCCCTGACCTTTCTCAGCTGGGCCTCTGACAATAATGTTTCTTCTTCACAAGTCATCCCACACTGGCTAATGTAGTTGACATCTCTTCCTTCCATTGACATTTTTATCGCAGGGTTGCACTTGGTATTACTTCTTCCCTTTCACATGGCTCTGCAAAACAGGACAGGCATGTTGTATGTATGTATGTATGCATGCACTTTTTCAAGTTACGCATACATTTTCCACTATGGGGTGTAAAAGTAAATCACGTTTTCCCTTATATCTGTGCTTATAAAACTCCGATTTAAAAAATTCTTTCTGAACCACATACAGCTCCTGATGTGAAATGTTTTGCATATAATTTCTAATTTTTGGTAAAGAATAGTTTGTCCACCAGGGGCGTAAGTGTTAATTTCTACTTCTGATGTGTTTGCAGCAAAATCTGAGCTTCTGAAATCTCGATTGAAAAAATTCTTTTGTGGACCAATACCACCCATGTCGATAAATGTTTTTGTAATATTGTCTTCTTAAAATAATGCGTGGTTTCTCCACCAGGAGGCCTAGACATATATCTTATTTTCGTCAATATTTCTGCTTCTAATAGTTGAGAGAAAATTTTGGGACAATTGGTAGTGGTGAAGGATGTTTTCCACCTGAAACTTTCGAAAATGGAAGTTTCGTCTTTCAAAACTTTCGAAAACGGAAGTTAGATTCAGTGAGGATTTCTCCCATAATCCTAATTTTATTTTTCTCTGCCTAGTATTGTTGTTAAATATCATTTTATTTCATAAATGTTTGTATTTCAACTTCAAAATGGAGGGAAAATGTCCGAAAACGGAAATTAGACGTAGCAGAAATTTCTCCCGTAACTGTAATTTTTTTTTCCAATGATGTTCTGAACATGTATTCTTAAATACCCACCCAAAAAAGAAAGGTTTACATTTCAGCTTGATAAAGGGAGAAGGGTTCGAAAATGAAGGTTACGAAGCTGCTGAAAATTTGTAAGAATTCATGCATGGTGTTCGAAAGTAATCATATTCTCAAAGTTACACTACCCATTTTTTATCTAAAATAGTGAAAGCTATCATGCATTCATGATGGATAAAATTGTCATCCAAGGGCATTAAAAAAAAAAAGGCCACTGTGTTGTCATTTCATAAATGAAATCAAGTTATTTCTAAAATTGCGTCATTCAATTTAAAAAAGTACAAAACCTTGAAAATTATCACAATTTCTGAACTCCATGTATGAGTGACTGATACAGAAATATAATTGAAATCAAGTATCATCAAACATACTGATAGCAAAGTAACTTGTACAATATTCTAGAGGATAATGCTTACCTTGGCATTCCTTGCTAGCGATTAGAACATTTCACACACATGTTTTCCGATCTTTGTTGATGTTATTGTCCTAAAGTCCGTTGTATGAGATGAATAGCTTTACTTCCCACACTTTTCGCTGGGTATAGCTCATTGGATTCTCCAATTCGCTATACCCAGCGAAAAGTGTGGGAAGTAAAGCTATTCACCTCATACAACGGACTTTAGGACAATAACATCAACAAAGACCGGAAAACATGTGTGTGAAATGTTCTAATCGCTAGCAAGGAATGCCAAGGTAAGCATTATCCTCTAGAATATTGTACAAGTTACTTTGAAATATCGCACGTAAAAGAGAATAGTAGAATGATTAGAGCTATCTAATAGTCAGAATTAGAACTACTAATAGGAATTGATACTGATAGCATATCCCATACATTACCAATAATAGATAATCATGAATTAACAGTTCTGGTACTGTCGCAAATCTCCTTAATTTTAAGGCAAATCTTGCTTTTAGGGGAAATCTTGATTTTATGGTAAATCTTCTTGATTTTATGGTAAATCTTCTTGATTGTATGGAAAATCTTCTTGATTGTATGGTAAATCTTCTTGATTTTATGGTAAATCTTCTTGATTTTTGCAAGCAATCTTCTTGATTTAGGAAAATTTTGTGTGGGAGGTATGAGATTGGATTCATTCATCAAAAAAAAAAAAAAAAAAAAAGTACGTAGATATGTGAAAAGAGATGTCATTTACATCCATTTCCTTAGACTGTATGTAGTAAGGAGTATATTGGACAGACTTCAAAGGGTTTTGAAACAGACTCTGTGAACATTTTGCAGGAATGTAAGAGTAATTAAAACAGTACATTATCCCAACACATCTAAACATCTAGTTGTAGACCAAAATGGGATGATGTGCAAATGCTGGCTTGGGAGAAAAAGCTTGAATAAAAGGCTAATCAAGGAAACCTTTTACATCATAAAAAGGCAAGCTATTAACACCAACCAACAAAATCTATCAGCTACAGCTTCAACAAATCAATCACTCCCTAACAGTGACAAAAGAAAAAAAAAAAAAGAAAACTCGGGAAAACCCTTCACTTCTTTAATATCTTGAGATTAGGACAATGGCAACAGACAGGGTTTGTAGGAATCTGGCAATTTGAAATGGACACAGCTCAGGAGCCTTCTGGGACAATTCAGATCAGTCAGTAGGTAGAGCTTTGATAATATGACTTGATGGACATCAAGCGACACGAAACATATGCGGATAATTTTAACAGCCCAGAGATAAGAAACTATTATGGTTGTATTATTTCTTAATGAATTACTTCTTGTGTAATCTGGGTAAACCAACTTTTTAGTTTCAGTTACTGTAAATTGGTGTATAATGTTCAATGAAACCACTAATGCATATATACACTTATAAGTACCCAAGAAAAATTCAGTGCCATAGCTACAGACATCTCTGATACTTACTCTGCTAAAGTACTCATCTTGGATTGCACCACGCAACTTCAGCATGAATCACTACTGCTGAAATTGCTGCAGAATGCATAACTCAGCTGGCAACAGTGCCAAAAAAATAAGTACTGGTATCTTCAGTATTCTGATTTTACAGTAAGTAGTCTACAAAAAATATTCAAATAAAAAGAAAATCCATATACTGCTCTTGTCTCTTTATTAAAGAGATGGAAGTTTCATCATAGAAATTCAAATTTTAAAAAGTAAATTTTTCAGAATACAATTTGAAAACTCGGTACTAGGTGAAAATTTTCAGACTCCTTGGATTTTTCTACTCCTGAATATGGGTGCAAAAAGACTCCACAAACTAGTATTATATTTACTTCATATCAGTTGTAACTGCAAATTGGCTTGAAAGATAAGGAGTAGTATTGAATATCCCACATGCTTTATGCTTTAATGAATCCATACTGATGATAATTAGTTCTAAAACTAAAGTTTACTAAATTAAGGAAAGTTGTATGAAACTGACGGCAACCTGATTAACTGCTCCTCATTGTGTGTTCTAATTCATCAATAGTTGTTGCGAACCACAATATATATATATATATATACAGGGTGCATAGGAAAGTCCCTTTAGCCTGAAATAACTTGTGAACGGAGAGAGGTACAATTATGCAAGTGAGATAATGGTATAGTAAAGCCACTACACCCAATCGAATGCAACCGATAGCAGCGCCCCTAGTTGTAAAATGTGGAAGTTAGCCATTGCAAATCGAAAACGCAAAGAGATAGAGCAAAATTTCTACTTACAAAGTTGTAGAGCATCAATTAATTAGTACAAAACGACATTTGTTTCACACGGATAAGATAAATTGTTGCCTGAATACCCTAAAATGTCCGAAATCGATGTGCGACCTTTTGTGTGAATGTTTGAAGGGAACAGGCATAGGTATGAGCAAATACACACAATTTATTGCATAAATACGTACTTATCAATACAGTTTGGTGACGTCAGACAAAACAAAAAGGGCAAACTGACACACAGTGATAAAAATTTAATGTCGAGTATGTTCGAAGAGTTCGCCATTGCCCACGATACACATTTGTATTCGTGAAAGTAACGATGGAACACTGCCTCGTCCTACCAAAGAATGTGGGATAAAAAGTCTTGAATCACCTTCAACATTAATCAACGCCGAGTTGCACCAATCAAATTGACGCTCATTGTCCCGTGGTAACAGTTCTTGCTGCGGAGTGACATGATAAGGATGTGCACCTTGAGCATGCAGTATTTGCCATACACAGCCCCGTGTTAAGCCACTCGCCCTGCTAATATCTCTTGTACTACTTTGTGGATGGGCTAGTGCATATTCCAAAATATCCTCTGCCATTATACGCATACCTGCACCCACTGGTCTGCCAGAACGAGAACAACTTTTAGTGCTTCCTGTCTCCCTGAGCCGTCTCACTTCACTTGCGATGGTAACCACACTTGGATTTGGCCCAGCTGGAAAACGAACGGCATGTTCCCGTTAGCTAGTGCCGCGTTTTGTTGGCATTCGCCGTAAATAGGCACCATCTCGCAATATTGGGAGTGAGTGAAGCTCGCTATTCTCACACAGCGTACGTAGACCTAAACTTCTGATCAGGGTACATCCTGCTACTGGTTTTTATATCGTAGGTACAGTACAACATCAAAATCTGCATTTGCATACCGCTACATTTGCGAAATGTGAATATGCAGATTCGAATTGTCGCACATCGATTTCAGACATTTTAGGGTATTCAGGCTACAATTTATCTTATATGTGTGAAACAAATGTCGTTTTGTACTAATTAATTGATGCTCTACAACTTTGTAATTGGAAATTTTGCTCCATCTCTTTTCGTTTTCGATTTGCAATGGCTAACTTCTGCATTTCGCCACTAGGGGCGCTGCTATCAGTTGCATTCGATCGGGCATAGTCGCTTTACTATATCGTTATCTCACTTGTATAACTGTACCTCTCTCCGTTCGCAAGTTATTTCAGGCTAAAAGGACTTTCCTATGCACCCTGTATATACACTATCTACCAACAAGTAATTGGACACCTGTGATAGCAAAGGAAAACGAAGTTTATTCACCTTCAATAGTTGGTGGAGCCTCCACGAACGGCGATTACAGCTGCGACCCTCCGGGACATACTCTCAACTAGGCGTTGTACGACGGCTAGCGGTATTTTCTTCCACTCGACTTGGAGAAGACAGATCAGTTCCTTCACCGATTTCGGACGGCGGGGGCACCCCTTAAGTCGACACTCCAACTCGTTCCAGAGGTGCTCGATAGGGTTAAGGTCCAGGCTCTGCGCAAGCCAGTCCATTCGATTAACCCCATTGTCACCATACCAAGCCATGGTGGACCTCGCAACATGACTGGTGGCATTGTCATCCTGAAAGTAACATGGGTCCACCCCGTAAAACTGCCACAATGTAGGAAGCGCATGGTCATCCAAAATGGTGCAGTAGGTCTCAGCGTTGAGTCTACCAGGAATTGCGACCAAGGATCCTGTGCTATACCAGGAGAAACACTCCCAAAGCAAAATTCCACCGCCGCCGAACTTCACAGTTTTTCTGGCATTGCCTACAGCATATATCTGGAAATATACTGTAGGCAATGCACACCATACTTCCTGCAGAGCGTTCCACAATTCGGGTGTATTCCGAGGTCTTGGATTTCTGTGTTCAATAGCGCGTTGCATGGTATACCAAATGTGTTCTATCACGTTCAGATCTGGGGACTTGGGTGGGAATGGCAACACCCCAAACTCAGATCAATGCTCCTCTAACCATAATGTGGCGTCCCGATGCTTGTGTGGAGGTGCATTGTCCTGTTGGAACAGGCCCAACCCATCAGCATGAATGGGTTGGGCCTGTTCCTCATCAGAAAGGATGAGCACACAGCGTTGGCCAGTCACAGACGTTTGTACACTTACCAGGGGTCCCAGTGAAGTCCAGCTAAACACACCCCATAGCATTACGGAACTCCCACCATCCAGTACAGTTCCCTGTTGACAGGCGGGATCCATGGCTTCATGGGGTTTGCACCACACACGAATCCTTCCATCTGCCCGATACAGTTGGAAATGCGACTCTTCAGACCAGGCTACTTGTTTCCAGTCAAGCGTCCAGTGGCGGTGCTGCCATGCCCAAGCGAGGAGCATAGCTCTGTGTCATGCACCCATCAAGGGGACTTGAGTTGGGCGTCTGCTCCCAAAGCTCTTATCGTGCAGGGTATGTTGCACAGTCCTGACGCTGATGCTTTTTGAGGCTCCAGCATTGAATTCCGATGATACCTGCGAGAGTGTTGCACGCCTATCACTCGAAACGATTCTTCACAGCCGACGATGGTCACGTTCACCCAATGTCGTTTTACGGCCACACTGGTATCGTAGGTTGGAGGTTTTGCCGGAATTCTTGTAATCACGGTACACCCTTGCAGTGGTCATTCTTGAAAATCCGAACTTCGTTTCTACCTCCAAAATATTATGGCCCGTCTCACGAGCGCCAACTATTACACTGCGTTGAAAATCATTTTAATCGTTATTACTTGTCATTCTCATGCCGAAAACAGCTCTGACAGCTGGCAAGGATGTCTATCGCTTTATATACGCACTGGCAGGCGCAACGGAGTACACACATAGGTGACGTTGCTATGTATTTTGCATAAGCTCGTCTGTACCAGTTTTTCTGGCACTTCAGTGTATATATACATTCTTCAATATTTTCTACATTCCATGTTTTTACTTTGTAACAAATCAAATAATACTTAAAATCATTTTATGAAGTATCTGGGTAAAACAGCTTTTGTGTTTACCATTTATTACATATTACTGATGGGAAATTTTTTTAGTTACATGAAATGTTTTGATAGCTGTTGTTTAAGTTAGAGATTATATGTATATTTTAATGTACTTGTATTTTTCATGTTTATGTTTCTGAAAAAGCATGCAGGTTTTTTATCTATTTTTCTCTTTTGCAGGATGAATGTTACCAAGTGCGTGATAAATTTTCTCAAAAGTTGAATAAAGGACTGTTGGCTATGAAACTACCTCTGGACTTTCTAGCGATTTTTGCTCTAAGTGGTCTTGAGAAAACCAGAGAACTCAAAACACAGAATAAGATGCATCTTGTTGGGAATATAAATAAGAGACATGATTATTTAAAACAGAATCATTTCATTACTGGTAAGCTTCATATATTTATAAGTAGTATTTTTTTTCACATGAAGTCATCCTCTCTCAGTACTTGTGGTCGACAGCATCATCCATAAGTAATGTATTTAAAAAAAAATATGACCACTACATTGCGAAGGATGGTGCTCAAAAATGCAAATACAAGGCGCAGTCCAAATTGTTATGTTAACAATATTACAGGTAATGGTACATCTTTCTCCTGTTTGATTGTTTTAGTGTGTACCTTTGTGAAATAGTTATTATATTGCCTGGCATTGTATTCAGTGTCCGGCATTTCCAGAGACTCCAACTGTTATGGATTCTCCATAGTCACTACAGAGATCGTCAGTCCACTACAGATTACGCAAAGCATCGGACATACTACAGAAATTGAAAATCTCAGTGAAATGACCTTTTAACAGTGTGTGCAAAGTTTATTTTCATGTTTTCTAGATTCTAACATTCAGTAAACATTTTGGAGAGTGTTTCTTGAATGTTTTCAATATCATTGCATTTCCTCTATGATTTTTCAATATGTTTTGGATGTCTAAGCGTCTCTGGCCAGCTGCAGAGTTATCATGGCCCATGGAATCCCAGAAACGTTTTGAAATTTTAGTTCCTTTGCCAGAGCTTCAGGAAGTCCTTAATTTTTGCATGAAATCCTAGAATAGTAATAGAATTCTTTCTTGCAATGTATGTTTTTGTTGTTGTTGTTGTTTCTTCATTGCAGAGGAAAAAACAACTATGTTTTTTCCCCCATTCTTTTTGGGGTTTGAGGATGACCATGAACAACTTCCAGTATGTGTAGGCACTTACTTTGTTTACTATAGGATTCTCATTAGCATGCATATTGTGTGTGTGTGTGTGTGTGTGTGTGTGTGTGTGTGTGTGTGTGATTTTTGAGGTAAATTAAAAAAAGCAGCATTGTCAGACTTGCCAGATTTTACGATTTTTCTGTAAATTTTATGGAAATGCCTTGTTTTATAGGCAAAATGTTAATTTTACGGATTTAGTAATTCTCCCAAATTGTTTTTCTGATAATTTTGCACCTACCATTACAAGCTGTTTTTTTATTTAACTTAATCCATGTAAACTAAAGTGCTGATGTAAGTTACGAATAAACTTTTCAGTTACATGTGTTTTTGTGAGAAACATATGTCCATAGTTTTTCCACATGTTTTAGGGTTATCATTTTGCATTATTTCAAATACTAAAGCTTGCACCATGCATAAACTGAACTGCCCCAGCTGGCTTGTTTATCTCTTGCTATGTTAACCCCTCCCCTTTTAAGATAATGTATTGTTCGCCCCACAAGTAGCAACTTCTCAAGTAGGTCGGCATGGGGAGTTCCGCAGTAGGGCACATCTTTATTACTCGTATTTCAAAATGCCATCTCAGAACATAGTTATCATTAAAAAAATCAAATGGATTTTAAATCTGTGGAATTCTTGTGCTCAAACCGATACCCAACATGGCAAAATTAAACAAAAGCTGCGAGTTTTATGATAATTAAAAATGCATTTGGCAGGGTTTTATAACTTTTTCTCTGGAAACAAATTTAACCTTACAAAAGAATGTGGTATAACAGGAAGTTAAAAAAAATAAGTCCATTGTTTGTTCCACTCAGTGCTTCTCCAGCAGTGATTTATTTTGCTGGTCTGTTAGTCAGTAAGTTTTCTATGCTTTCCACCATAGGTTGAGGAAGTGTAATATGTTCCAGCTTTGTCCATCCACATGATAATTTGCATGATGCCTTGGCTGGATTCGATGAAATTAGTTTGTTGTGGTCCATACTAATGCATCAAATCCTTATTGAAAATGGTCAGACTACCTTTTGGGAAAGCACTTTATCAAAGTTGTGAAGGCTAAAGCCTTTTTAAGCAGTTTGTTGCAGGATAACTAAGAAGGTTTTACAAAAACACCTGAAAAGTAAAAGGGAAGGTATCTGTAGATGCTGTGTATTATGTGAAATGAGTTTCCCAAATGATTTCAAAGGATGAATTATTAACACAGCAATCAGACATCTCTGAATTGTGTATATTTTTACTGTTTCTCACGTAAAACTTGAAAATTTTTCTACCGTGACTAATGTTATGTGTGAAACAGTAAAAATACACTCAATTCACAGATCTCTGATTGCTGGGTAAATAATTCAGATGAATTTCCACATAATATGTGAAGACTATTTCTTCCACACTATCCAAGGTCTTTTAAAGGGTTCATGAAGTGTTGAATATATTAGAAAGGTTAGGAAGTCTGTAACCCATATATTACTTAACAATGATTGGCAACTTCTTTAATCAGTGGATGGTATGTCAAATAGATCAAGTAAACATTTTAATCAAGGAATATTTTTTTATGAATAAGTTGTGATGAAATTTATTCAGAATTGCTTAAGCTATACACAATTGGGAAACGAATTTCCCCGAAGAAATAATTCCTGATAAATACATGGTAGGCATTGTAATGCTATTATTGGCATATTTTCACTGTATTCCATGTAACCACTTCCTTCAGAAAACTTGAAAATTTTCATCGTCCTGGAGCAGGAATCGAACCTACATCTCCTGATTTCCAGTTGAGCATGCTAGTCATTACACTACCCAGGAGAAGAAAATTCTAAGTAACTGAATGTACATATCTGAGAACCTTCAGATTTGCAATTGTCAAAGCTATTCCTGCCCCATCATAGTGTCTCACGACCTTTTCTCACATCCAGGGTCAGATGTGGGTCACAAATACAGTGATGAAAGTACGTCATATGCAATTGGGAAATGAACAATTGTCTACCCTGTAGGGATGGGACATTCAAATCCTCAAATCCCGCAAATCTTGAAAAATATTTGAGATTTGAAAACTCGAATCTTACCGCTTTTCTCGTCATTCAAATCTTTCAAATCTTAACCTAAAAAACTTGGAGTTTGGTGCTTGTTCTAGAGTGATATTTATTTGAATTTTTGTCAGCATGACGAGTTCTGACAGTAGAAAACAATCGAAGAAGATCATCTACAGTGTGTACACAGCTATTTGAAATATCTCATTACTTCCAAACCGGATGCAGCAAACAGTGAAGGAATTGTTCGGCCAAACACAGAGAGCAACCACCGAAGCGACTGGCACCTCCCATCGGATTTTTTAGCCAGCATACCTCAAGTATGGTGGGAAAAGTGACTTAGCCATATTTTATCTCTTTCCTGGCAGTCGTTACCATGGTAACAAGCGTCAGAACGGAGGGGAGTGTTACCTTGAGCCGTGTCGTGCACATGACTCAAGTTTCTCTGTCTACAGCTCAGCGTTTCTAGTTCTCGACTCTCTGCAGCATCTCACTTGTACACGCTATCAGTATACACTCAGCGTTATCCAGTCTGTATTTTTTATCTTAATCTCAGTGTTTTTCACACTTTATTGTTTTCATTCCTGCGTAGTCTATATTGCTAAACACAGCATTTACGCATACTTAGGAGCAATTTATCTTGTGCCTGTAAATAAAAAATGTCAAAAATGTGAATTATTACTCAAATATTTTTTTGTCAAATTATGTTCAGAAAATGGAAATGAACCTCAAGACTCAAGAGTTATGTACATCATTTAGTAAATGCAAATTATAAATTTCATATTTGTATATTCTTAATAAGTATGTGTATATTTTTTTTGAAAACTGTATTATTTCATTTGTTTTTCATTAAACACAGATTTCAAATTTTGCTTCAATTATAAACTTTTAATTTTAAGTACAAGTCTTTTCTGTCTATCAAAAGATTCGAGGGATTCGAGAACCTTTTAGGATTCAGATTCGGATTTGAGAAAATTTAGAATTTGTCCCACCTCTACTACCATGTATTTATGAAGAATTATTTCTTCGGGGAAATTCCCAATTGTACACTCACAGACAATGAAATTTGTGCACGCCGCCCCGGTGGCACAGTGGTCTAAGGCGTTGGCCTCTGATCATTCGTCTGTAAGGGGTCCGGGTTCGAATCCCGGTCAGGCATGGATGTTGTGTTTGTCTTACGGCACTGGCTCTCTCCCTTCCCTGGAACCAGTTACCCTAAATTAGGGACGGGCGACTGCTTATAGCCCATTGAGTTGCTCACGGTGGTCGTTAAACCTCCAATAAAAAAAAAAAAAAAAAAAAAAATTTTGTGCACCAAGAAGGAAGCATTGGATTGAACTGAAATTTTATGGATGTAATGATACAGATGAAGGATACACATGATGGCAAAAACAGAGCTGCAGGACAATTACAGAGGGATCTGTGGCACGCAGTCCGGTTATCTTCAATAGCACATTGCACCACCTCATGCAGCGATACATGCTACAATATGGTTTAGCATGGAGGCGAACAGACGCCTGATGTTGTACTGTGACAGACTGGCCCACACGTGTTAGACGGTGTGCTCCACATCCCAGATAGTGTGACACGGCAGCAGCTGGTGTTTCAACTGGTCTCACACATGCTCAATAGGGGACATATTCGGGGAATGGGCAGGCCATGAAAGTGTCTGGACATGACGTAGGCACTCCTGGGCAACTCAAGCCGTGTGCTGGCGGGCATTATCGTGCTGGTATAGTGCACCTGGAATCCCAGCCAGGAATGTGGGAGCACATGGGGTCGTAGGATCTCATCCACATACCTCTGGCCTGTCAATGATCTACGTACCACTACTAGAGCTGATTGGCTATCATAGGTTATGGCTCCCCAGACCATAATGCTTGCAGTGGGGGAGATGTCGTGCTCAATAGTGAGGTTGTGATTGTGCCGTTGACCCGGGGACCTCCACACCTGGACACAATGATCATCTGTCCCCAAAACGAAGCAGCACTCATCGCTAAACACCACGTTGCCAGTCTGTGGCTTTCCACATTGCTCTGGCCTGGTACCAATGCAAACAGAGTTGGTGATGTTTCGGTATTAATGGCAGTAAACGTAAGAGGTGCTGGGATCGCAGATTCGCTTCCGCGAGGCATCAGAAAATGGTTCGTAGGCATACATTGCTCTGGCCTGGCACTACACCTGCCTGTATAGTGGATCAGGTCCTCGTGGGATCTGTTTGTGCCTGCCGCATGATTCATCGATCCTCTCTATCGGTGGTCCTCCTGGTCCGTCCAGAGCCACTCCTCTGTGTGGTAGTGCCGTTACATGTCCACTGCTCCCAACACAGTCAGACATATGGTCAAAACGATCTACATGACAGGCTATATGGCGTACCAACCAGCCTGCAGGTTTCAGCTCGATGATCAGGCCTCTCTCAAAGTCTGTAAGTTGCGTAAATCGATGTCTCTGGCATCTACCCAGCATTCTTGTCGCTCTGTACTCTTGCTTGCATTGACAGCACGCCGATTTGTGTTTGCAGCGCCACGACAGGGTGTGTGGTCATACGCAATCGCACCAAACGTGGATCATCACACACTCTAGCTATTTGCAAAGTTTCGCGGTTGTAGCATGATTTCTTCCAGGTGCGTAAATTTCATTGTCCGTGAGTGTGTATGACATACTTTAATCACTGGAATTTGTGACCCACATCTGACTCTGGATGTAAGAAAAGGTCATGAGATGCTACAATTGGGCAGGAATAGCTTCAACTAGCACAAATCTGAAAGTTCTCAGATATCTACATTCAGTTGCTTGGAATTTCCTTGTCCTGGGTAGTGTAATGACTAGCATGCTCGACTGGAAATTGAGAGGTGCAGGTTCGATTCCGCTCTGGGACAATGAAAATTTTCAAGTTTTCTGAAGGAAGTGGTTACATGGAATACAGTGAAAATATGTCAATAATAGTGTTGCTTAGCATAGTGAATTGATTAATATACTTCAGTTTTATCGAACCATTAAGGTGGCATAGCAGAATGGTTTTTAAGGATTGACAGAAGTCAGCCAATTTACTAAGAAAAGAGACTTGTTACTTTAACAACTACCAGGACATCTGCTTAATTAATGAACCTACTAAGTTTACACAAGCAGATTGAGCAATTTTGTTTTTAAATGCAGTGAAAAGACATTTTAGTGAACGTCATTATACCTCTAAGAGAGTTAGAGAATGAGTAATGTATTTGTGCTGCCTTTTTCTGAAAATTTTTAGATGAATCAGTATTTATATGTATGGTGTTTGTTGACTTCAAAAAAGAGCTTCCTTGTGCATAGGAATGAATCAGTTAGTGTTAATAATCTAAAGCAACTTATGGGAATTTACTAGGAAATGTTTTCATTTATAGCAAATTTTCGGAGAAAACTCTTCTCCTTCTTCAGGCTCTCTAGTTGTTGTCACTTTTTGCTTGTCACTATCATGGTTACGGTTTACCTTGACAGTTACGGTTAACCTTGACGGTTTAGGTTATTTTTCACCAAATCCTGCCAGATGTTAGGCAGGAAAATCCTTTGCAGTCATTGATGATGGAATTTTGTTTTTCTCAATCTCTATTCCTTCTTTCAGTTTTCTTTTTTGGAAATTGCTTTGGAAACTGATTACTTTAAGGGAATTCCAATCCATGCTGTGCCCAGTTTCTCTAACATGCCTATCTAATCCAGTCTTGTTGGAGCAATTTTTTATAGCTGCTTTATGCTCAGCTATACGAGTTTCTAGTCTGCGACCTGTTTCACCTATGTAAGATAGTCCACAACTACAATTTACTTCATAAACTACTCCTTGCATTTTTAAAATATCTTCTTCTCTTTGAACTATTTTAGGGAAAAAATTTTTAACTTTGTTCTCTAAACTTGGAGCTAGCCTAATATTGTATTTTTTACTAATTCTCTTTAAAGCCTCAAATAAACCTTTGTGATAAGAAATTTTTCTAGTGAATTTTACTTCTTGCTTTTGTGGGTTCTTCTTACCATTAAAATTCAGAAGCTTCTCAATTTCTTCTTTAGGATACCCACAAAAGCAAGAAGTAAAATTCACTAGAAAAATTTCTTATCACAAAGGTTTATTTGAGGCTTTAAAGAGAATTAGTAAAAAATACAATATTAGGCTAGCTCCAAGTTTAGAGAACAAAGTTAAAAATTTTTTCCCTAAAATAGTTCAAAGAGAAGAAGATATTTTAAAAATGCAAGGAGTAGTTTATGAAGTAAATTGTAGTTGTGGACTATCTTACATAGGTGAAACAGGTCGCAGACTAGAAACTCGTATAGCTGAGCATAAAGCAGCTATAAAAAATTGCTCCAACAAGACTGGATTAGATAGGCATGTTAGAGAAACTGGGCACAGCATGGATTGGAATTCCCTTAAAGTAATCAGTTTCCAAAGCAATTTCCAAAAAAGAAAACTGAAAGAAGGAATAGAGATTGAGAAAAAACAAAATTCCATCATCAATGACTGCAAAGGATTTTCCCTGCCTAACATCTGGCAGGATTTGGTGAAAAATAACCTAAACCGTCAAGGTTAACCGTAACCGTCAAGGTAAACCGTAACCATGATAGTGACAAGCAAAAAGTGACAACAACTAGAGAGCCTGAAGAAGGAGAAGAGTTTTCTCCGAAAATTTGCTATAAATGAAAACATTTCCTAGTAAATTCCCATAAGTTGCTTTAGATTATTAATTCAATTAAACTAGGAAGCCATTTCTCAATATGAGCTTTATTCAAAAAATCAGTTAGTGTGTTAAAAAGTGAAAAGCAAACTACTAAAATCAATCACATGCCTGTATCCTTTCAGTGATTACTGTAGAGGGAAATATTGAAAGTGGACTTGTGTAAAATTTGAAATATGTTGGAGACTCTAAATCTTCTTCTTCTAGAGGTGCCTTGTCCCTGGACAAGGGCGTAGGCCATTCATCACCAGGAACCGCACACAGACATGGTGACAAATGTCATGGGGAAAGGATGTACTCAGTGGTGGATCCCTGTTGCCTTTCACTTCACAGTACGAGGAACTTCACAGTACGAGGACCAGGAACAATGGGTGTCCAGGGTTGACTTCACAGGGAACTATCTACACATTCGCATCCCCAAGCCCAGGGAGTCTGCAGAAAACCGTGGAAAAACCACAGTCCAGATGGCCGGGAGGACAGGGATTCAAACACCCAACAGAAATGTCTGCCTCCAGCACTGCACACAGCGTGTTAACCAACTGTGCCATGACGGTGGTACTCTAAATTAGTTTTTCTTAATTAGATTGCAAAAATTATAAATTGTGTAGTGTAGAAAAAGAGGCTAAAATAGTTGAATCACCTCTGCTTTCTTAATCTATTAACTCACAGGAGTATTCATCCCATATTTCACTTAACTCACTGGGCTTCAATATCATTTCTCCGATCATATTCTTCACACAACTTGCAACTTTGTTTCCTTTATTTTTCCTGAGTCTCATATAATCCCAGAAAGTTTTGTTATCTTTCCAAAAAGCCAATTCATGCCTTTCCACCTTTTCCTTTCTATCTTTAGCCTTACTCTGCTGAACCAGATTCACTGCCTCATGCTTCATACAGCGATATTCATCCTCAGAAACTCTACTTTGTAACATCCCCAAATATTAGTTTTTTCTCTTTATTGCTTCTTCAATCTCACTATTCCTCCAAGCATCACCTCTAGTGCTACCTACTATTGTGGTGCCACAAACCTCTTCAGCAGCAGTGATAACACAGTTCTTAAAACATTCCCACTTCTTTTCTACATCCTTCCCACAAGACTTCAGCTCCTTCAGTCATTCACTGAGTAAGTTAGAGTAAGGCTGATGGTCTTCAAGGAGCTTTTCAACCTTTATTCTCTCCATCCTAGACCTATTCCTTTTCCTCCAACCAACATTCAGCTTCACTCGTGACACCACCAAGTAATGATCAGAGTCAACATCTGCACCTTTCATCACACAAGTGTCAACAACTAAGTATTTCAGACACTGTTCATAAACAACAAAATCTATAACACTTTTTTGACACAGAGTGTGATTTTCCCAAGTATATGTGTGAATATACTTGTGGTTGAGAAACGTATTAGATACACGCAAACCATTCTCAATGCAGAGTTCAATTAATCTTTCACCATTATCATTCACACAAGGATCATTAAACTTACCCAGAACATTATCAGAAATCGCATTCTGCACATCTACCCTAGCATTGAAATCCTGTTATTATAACTTTCTCTTTAGCACCAAACTGGCTCAAAACAACCTTTAGCTCATTCCAGAAATCTTCCTTCCTATCAGAAGGTTCCGAGTCACAAGGCGCATACACTACAACAATTACTATTCTCTGAAGTTTCACTTTCAAATGAATCCAAAGAATTCTCTCACTTATGCAGCTATAGTGGATCAAGTTGTATTTCATCTTTTCACTTAAAATCACACCTACACCAGCCTGTCCTCCGTGGTGGAGTATCCTTCTCAAGTGTGTAGGTCTACCATATACCACACTAGAGTCCAGAATAGTAATTCTTTGTGTCTTTTTAATCAGGAAAGTACACCAGTGTGAGGGATTAGCCCACAGCTGATGGTTCCAGTTGGTTATTCACCTAATGATTTTGGAACAAAACCCAGTGAGTTGGTGTCTTTTGGACATTGTCACACAGAACTAGCTGGTTCCTCAACCCTAATTCATACTGCAGCTTAAAATTGCACAAGTTTCCAAGAATCACGGTGGCCTTTGTTGCTGCCATGTGTGCCATTGTTGCCCTGTGGAGCGCCCTGTGAAGGCAAACCCATCTGTAACTAAGATCACTCACCATTTCTGTTGTGCTGGGAACTGCATTTGTGTACAATTTCTGTTGTACACCAAACAATTCATGTGCCAAAAACTAGCAGTGTTGAACAAGCTCCGGAATTCAATGAAGAATAGGAGATAGACCTGGTTAGTGCTAGGTTTAGTGGGGTGGAGATCACAGTACTGATAGGTTGCATGATGTTAACATACAGATAACTGAACATAGTTCAAGATTTAGAATAGAAATTAAGTAGGAATGAAAGTTTTTGTAGCTGAATTTTTGAGGTGGTAAAATGTGTATAGATCTTTCAAATTATCTTATCCTAATGCTTATGAGAGTTGAATGAATTCTAGCTGAGACCCATTGACATTCTTTTCACCTAGCCACCATGGTTACCGAGCGGTCAAATTCTTAGTATTCTGGCTAGTCGTTTGTGTTGGTTCTAGGTTTGAGTCTTGGACGAGAGGCACGGGTTATGTGTTTGTTGTAGGCAGTATTTCTTTAGCAAACTTGTATATTCCTTACTTCTCCCTTCTTCAGTCATACTGTTTACAAATAGGTACCTAGTTTCATTTTATGACTCGTTGAACTACATAATGAAGTCCTAAATTTTGCAGCCAGGGTGACCATTTGATCTTCATAAGGACTGATTGGGGTGTGTTTGACTGTTGACAAGGAATTCGGTTGATCAGAGGTTATCATTAATGCTAATCCCATAGCATCTGTTGTGTACCAACCAATACTTATCATTGTTGGGAAGTGTCTGTTAACAGAGGTTTCACTTTGTGTGTGTGTTTGTAATTTAATGCTTTGGTTAGTTGTTTTGACATTCTCAAGTTATAGTCGTTTTGAGTTATCTTTGTTTAATTGACTTAAACCAACTTTATGAATATTTCAGGAAGTGACTGATCTTTATACAGGGATTCTGGACCGGCCTTACTGTAAGGTGGGGGTGGTCTTTTATTAATGATTATTTTTTCAAATTTATTGTACTATGAAGTCGCTAGTGATGGCTTAAATTATTCCTTCTTGAGAGCTCATTCATGCAAAAGAATCATTCAGACGAATGATCATTCATGAATGATTTTGGAAACACATTCAATTTCCAGGTTGTCACTATGCACACTGAGTAAATCATTCATTGCAGGGATTCATGTTTATGAACACAGCACTTTCAAGGCTGCATCAGAAATTGACAAACTGCCCCAAAAAGGGAGAGCTCTCCAGCATTCACTGTTCATGATTAATGATTTACTATGAGTTTGGGCACACCATACAGATGAATGGCATTCATGTATCATTCCTATTCTTCAGTTTCACCATATTCCTAGCAAACTGCTGATTGTTCACTCACATAATAGTTGACACTTATTATCAACATCACGTTTTTCATTGGGAATTCATTTCCAAACTCATGCAGGTGGAAGAAAGTTCATTTCTAAACTTATGCAAGCAGAAGAAAGTCTTGTGACTTGAGTTCATGTCGCAGTAATAGTGGACTGAATTTTCATTAGCAGCATTTTGATTGAACCATTCTTGGTGAAGAGTCATTCACTGTGAACGAATTGTTCACAAATGGTCCATCACTAAAAGTAACATTTTACAGCCGATAGGACTACACACACACTGCTCCTTTGTACTTTCTATATTATCATTTGGGGATTTAAATAACTATGGATACCAGGAACTTATACTATGATACTACCTTAGAGGTCATGACCTTCAAAATGCTAATGTTGAATGTGTCAGGTAAGCCTCTTAAAAGACATTTTTAAGAAAGAGGAAGTTGAGGTGCTTGGAGTTTCAGAAATATATGTCCCCCTTCTATGTCAATGAGTATTTCACTCTTTCTGTGGGAGTTTACGAAGGTTTTCCAAATGCTATTGACAGTGCAGGAAACAATATTATCTTGTGGAAGTTCACTCGTAAAGAAGCCAAGAAAGTAATAGTGCTGTTGCTCTGATACAGAATGATCAGAAAAATTCTAGAAGTATTTTTTTTTTTGTATGTTTTTTACAAATTTGTGAAGTTACTGTGAAGTGTGTGTGTGTTTTGTATTTCAGAAAGTGATTATTAGAGACCGGATTATATGCACTAAAAAATTACAATACTTTATTTAAGTGCAAGTATGCAGTTAAATAAAATGAGGCATGCATTAGCAATTTTTGTTTCTTTATCTTGAATGCTGTGGACCCAGAAATGACTGTTTGAATAGGAATTTTATAAACCACATAATAATTCAAATTTTGAAGATGACAATCTGATTTTTGGCGTAAATGTGACAAGGATGGTAAGTCAGATAATATCCGAAAACTTGAAAATTTTCAACGTTCTGGAGCGGGACTCGAACCCATGTCTCCCAGAAAACGCCCGGGTATGTTAACCACTACACCACCCAGAATGATCAATTTGAATGTAACCATCACAGGATTAGCTAGTTGAAGCAACCGGCATTCATGTTTAGTGAATCTGGAGGTTTTGGGTGATGTAAACTTGGTCGTTCTGGGTGGTGTAGTGGTTAGCATACCTGGGCGTTTTCTGGGAGACGCGGGTTTGAGTCTCGCTCCAAGACAATGAAAATTTTCAAGTTTTCGGATATTATCTGACTTACCATCCTTGTCACATTTACGCTAAAAATCGGAATGTCATCTTCAAAATTTGTATTATACGGCATAATCCGTATTTCTTTCACATAATAATTATTCTTATACATAATAACTAACCGTAAGTTATAACATATAATTAATAAACAAAAACCTCCTAAAAGGATATGTCTTCATACACCATAGGTTTTTGTTGCAATAGACCACAATATATTTATTTAAGTGTTCAACAGTTATGTTTTGTCATTTGTCATTCAAAACCATTTTATGGCAAAAAATGTTCTCTCAGCTTCTACAGATATTATTGTGCTGTATTTATAGTGTTTTGCTTTTATTGCTGAAACTTGTGATGGCAATTTATAGTATATTGCCATTGATAAAATCATTAACTTTTTCACTTCTTGAAACCAAGGTAATTTTTTTAATAATATCATGGTGATTTTGCTGACAATTGATTCATCTGACACATTCTGATTTACACATTATTTCTTCAAAATGTTTAAATTTTTGTTGTTTAATTTATTGAATGGAATATTGCTATTCACCATAGCCCTGTATAAATCCATCACAAAATAATTTTTGTTGTTGTACAAGGAAAACGATACTGTTAACACTGTATGTACTTGGGTATGGTCCTAATTTTTCTTCAGTTTTTCCAGAGTGTGAAGAGCAGTTTTTGATCGATTTGGTACTTTTTCTCACAAGCAATGTTTTTTTTGTTGTTGCTGTTGTTTTTTTCCACAAATACCACAATGCACAATTTTTCTATTGGTAGTTAAATCTTTATTGTAGTTGGAAATCCATGCTTTGATTAAAACTTTGTTACTTGATTTAAATTTGGACATTTTAGACCCTAACTCTCACTATCAAAACTGCTTTTTCCGTTCCCGGTGGCGGCCGATGATAATTTTTCCGTGACTCACTTATAAAAATGTGGAAAGAGCGATGGCTTCTGTTTCGTGTTCCTGGTCCACGTCACTTGTCTGTATTAATGCTTTTCATGTTGGATGCTATAAACATCAAACATAATATTATTATCAATCATTATAGCAAACTAATAAATGTAAAAAACTGATCAAACTCACCTCAGTGCAGTCTAAGGTTATCATATCTTATTTGCCGAAAAGTACTCATCTTCACGATATTGGCCTATCTATCCAGTACCTCTTTTTCCGCCACTTCTACAAAATGGTTGACTTATTGAGGCCATCCTGTTTGATGTCATAACAATATGCCATGACGAGCTTGATGAGCCTAAGTATTTTGGATTTGAAAGTAATTCTTCAAGACCAAAGTTTGAAAGAGTAGCTGTTAGTTCTAGGCGATATGTAGACAACTTACTAAAATCATTGAATTGAGTTTACAAGACATAGTCAACATCATAAAATCATGGAACACGAACAGAGCAATAGAAATACTAAAAACCAATAAAATCTTTATAAATCTCTAAAATGTTAAAAAGGCATACTCCGCATCCAGCCCTCAAACGTAACCATCTTGTAAATTCAATCCAATGATTCTAGTAAGTTGTCTATGTATCACGAAGAACTAACAGCTACTCTTTCAAACTTTGGTCTTGAAGAATGACTTTCAAATCCAAAATACTTAGGCTCATCAAGCTCGTCATGGCATATTGTTATGACATCAAACAGGATGGCACCAATATGTCAGCCATTTTGTAGAAGTGGGGGAAGGTGGTACTGTATAGGATAGGCCAATATCGTGAAGATGAGTACTGTTCAGCAAATAAGAGATAACCTTAGACTGCACCAAGGTGAGTTTGATGAGTTTTTAACATTTATTAGTTTGCTATAATGATTGATAATAATATTATGTTTGATGTTTAATTGCATAGCATCCAGCACCAAAAATATTATTGTATACAATGTATGAAACAGTAATAATAGCAATAGTAATCTATTGTTCAAATATGATTATTATACCACATAATGCGTATGGTTGTTAGTCCAATATTAACCATAATGAAATTATGGAAAATTACCCTTATTGCCATTTGATTTTTCTGCTTTGGAAAGGATATGAGATTCTTCTGCTTTTTCGTTGTCGTTTGCGTTATTCTCGAGATTGATGCTGTACAGAATAGAATTGGGGAAGGGGGATGTTGGAGGGGGTAGTATTTCGTCTTTCAAAACTTTCAAAGATGGAGTGAGATTTTCTCCCATAATCGTAAATTTTTTTTTTTTTTTTTACTCATGATTTTGCCTTTGTCCATTATTGCTGTTAAATATATTTTTTTGCATAAATGCTTTTAAATTTCAGCTTGAAAATATAGGCAACTATCTCTGACACCAGAAGTTGAATGGAGCAAACATGTCCCTGTAATTTTTTAAATTCTGTTTCTCACAATGCCCCTCTTGCTCTCTATTGTTGTTAAATATCATTTTATTCCATAAATATATGTATTTTATCTTGAAAAGGGAAAAATTTCTGAAAATGGAAATCAGACAGAGTGCGAATTTCTCTTGTAATCATTTTTTTTTTCTTCACGGTGTTTCCACTGCCCAGTATTGTTGTTAAATATTATTTTTTTCCCATAAATATATGCATTTCAGCTTTATAAGGGAGTTAAAGTTTTCCATGAAGGAAAGTGATAAAGTTAAAAAAAATTGTAAGAATTGATTCATGGTGTTGAAAAAAATTCATATTCTCAAAGTTACACTTTATCTAAAATAGTGAAAGCTTTTTTCTTATGCATTCATGGTCCTAAAGCTGAAAGTTCTTCCAGCATAATGGATGAAATTATTAAGTCAGGAAGAATGAACATTGAAACCTATTTGGCTATACAGACTGTAAGCTACAAACTTAAAACACAAAGTTAGTCTACAGTTCAGTTTTTGAGTAAAATGGGTTATATAGGAGAAGCAGTGGATTCCAACTCTGCCAAAACCTTGAGAGCATTAAAAGAGAGTGAGAGAAAAAAAAAAAAGACTAAAAGATTACTGAACGTAATCTTTTCCTGTAGACAGCATTTTTAATTTTACCACTAGCAAATTATTGTTTAATGTATTTATTACTTTTTTTTAATAATTGTTATGACACACTGGAATTCATTGCCATACTAGATACCCAAATTTGCTGTTATGTGCTGGGTTACTGGAAATTACTGAAAAAAAAAATATGTTATTTACTGGAAACAACTTCTAGAAATTGGCACCTATGCATTTAATATGCACTAACATCAAAAATGTGTGAAATATACAATTGCATAAAATCCAGACTCTAATGATTATGTAGTCTGGTCATTATACAGTGTTTCCATAACTGTGTTTGCTTGTTATATAATATAAAAAAAAAAAAGACTTATGTGCCCTGTTTTGTTTTGTTTTTTCTCCTTTCAGCTAAATTATTTTCCTTTCTCCCTGATTTTGTCCTGCCATATGTCATACATCTATTGGCTCATGATCCTGCATTTAAGAAATATGATGATGTGGCTACTCTAATCAAGCTTAAAGAGTAAGAATTTCCCCTTCCTGTTAATTACTGAAGCAAGTATGTGTTATATGTCATACAAAGTGTTGGAGTTTATCAACAGTTTAATATTTTTCTCTGCACTTTTATTAAGACAAGTATAGTTTTTAAAAGGTTATGCTGAAATAATGTAAATGCTTCTCCTGAACTGTGACACTCATACCACTAGTGGTACACAACAGCTGTCAGTGGCAGGGGTCACAGATATGAGGCAAATAAAAAAAAATAAGCATTTTAAAGATAGAGTGCTGCATGATGAGGAATTGTTAACTATTTCCTGATGCAGCAGGCTTAGAAAATACAACAGAAAACTTGAAGGACTCTTGACAAAATGTTATGTAGAATTTTAATGGGAATGGAAGAGTGTTTATACAGTAAAACCTGTTTGAGATAGAACCTGCATAAAACAGAAACCTACCCAAAACGGGAATTCTTTTTTGGTCCCGAAATTAAAGATAGAAAATTACATACTATTTAACCTGCCTAATGTGTAGAGACAGCAAGAGAGTAAATGAACCTTGTAACAACAAAAAAGTTCCAAGATGTTCCTGTGCCATCAAGTGTTTTAATTGAATACAAAACATTACATGATAAAATGTAATGACTTTCGCACAGAACTAATTTGCTTGAGGTTGAAGATAGTTAAACAGAGAGAGCTTTGTGGTTGTTTTTGGATTGCTTTTGGGTTGTTTACACAAATATACACTACAGCATATCCACTGTTTGCCTTATCATTAAGAACTTATGGCTACTCAGGTTTAGATCATGTGACCAGCATTGCTCTTTTTGCTGGATATGAAGTCCAGTCTTCTCAGCTGATTGCTTTGTACAGATTTCAGCAAGATGTTCCAATTAAATTCTCTTAATATTTATTCACTGAGATGATCATTCATGGCCTTTGCTTGCTGTGAGTTGTGTTCATTCATTTGCCTCTCACCGTAGCACTTAATGAAGATATTGAAACTGTTGATCAATGTCAAATTGAAGGAAAAACAATAGCAGTGAGGATGATGAAATAGAGGTGAATATAGAATGTGCATCTAGGATAAAAGCATCATTATGCATTGCAAAATGATCAAGATGCTCAAGAATATTCACTTCTTCAAGGTCACTAAATTATTTCAGTTAATGAACAGCATGTGTGCTCTCATTGAGCATCATATTGTAAATATTACTGTGCAGATACCAATGGTGGATTATTAAAAAAGTAGATGTTTGTGATTTTTAGTTGGTTAAGGTACATGTGAACCATAGTGATCCATATATGTAAAATCTGTTATTAGCATGACAAAAGTTTGAATGTTTACATTTCAACTGCTTCCGTGGATGCCCTTGTTTGAAATGGAAACCTGTATAAAACAGAGAATAGTTCCAGTCTCCTGGATTCCATCTTAGACAGGTTTCACTGTACTTTGATTTCATTCCTGGTACATGGGGCACATGTTAGGTGTGTCATGCACAGTCACAGGATTGCAATGTAACAAATATTATATTTTTGGCTTTATTTCTATTAAAATCTCCCATAAGTTTTTTCTCTAAGGCTTTAAATGGTGTCTAAAAGTAAATTCTGTATACAATATTTTGATGAAGAGGACATCCAGCAAGTAAGCATTATATCATATTTGCATTAAAAGTCCAATCCTGAGATATGCAGTTCCAAATAGGAACACATTTGATCCCTTTAAAGATAGGTTAGATTCTTAGCCTTGACGTTGTTCAAACCAGCCACATATGGCGTCCATTAACCTCTTGAGTGGTATGCCCAAAAAAATTCCGGGACTCGAGCTCTACTGCCCGCACTTTTTTTTTTTTTTTTTTTTTTTTTTTGATTGGAGGTTTAACGACCACCGTGAGCAACTCAATGGGCTATAAGCAGTCGCCCGTCCCTAATTTAGGGCCACTGGTTCCAGGGAAGGGAGAGAGCCAGTGCCGTAAGACAAACACAACATCCATGCCTCACCGGGATTCGAACCCGGACCCCGTTCGGACGAATGATCAGAGGCCATCGCTTAGACCACTGCGCCACCGGGGCGGCACTGCCCGCACTGTTCTATCCTTGAAGAATTCCATGGTCTGTTTAGTGCTCAATGCGTTCACGCTTTGAAAGTAGTTCATATGTTGGCCGAATGAAGGGGTAAATGGAATGGTTAATTCAAAGATTCAACCATTCCATTAACCAGCACTCCAGTAGCTGTAAATTGGTTGCAATTAGCTCTTGTGTGGAGCAGTCTAATTCAGCATTGTGTCATGAGTTGTTGTTTTTTGTTTGTTTTCTGTGTATGGGGGACTAAATCTTGCGTCACAGTCAGAAAACTCGCCAAAGAGTGCATTGTGTTGGTGTTAACCATTTCCAAATCTCCATCAAATTGGTAAAGGTCAAGAAGCTCGATACATGGGTCCCACACAAACTGACAGCATTAGAAACAACAACGATTTGAGATGTGCAATAACCTTCTGCTTTGCAACAAAAAGGAGCCCCTACTTGATGGCATTGTAACCTGTGATGAAGATTTGGTGCTATATGACAACCATAGGCGGTCTGGACAGTAGCTGTACCATGGTGAACCACTGAAACAACATCCCAAACCAAGGTTGATGCCAAAGAAGGCTTTGTTGGCAGTGTGAAGAACTGCAAGGTGTCACACAGTACAGGTTCTTGAATGCTGATGAAAGCATTACCTTATTCACATACTGTGAAGAAATTGACCGAATGCACCAGAAGTTGTGTTCCAAACATTCATCTTTGGTGAACAAGAAGGGTCCTATCTTCCTCCATGGTAACTCGAGATCACACATCTTGCAAATGGCAAAACAGAAGCTACACAACTGAAATTCGAAACCCTCTCACAGCCAGCGTACTTTGCCTGACTTGGCACATACCGATTTCCATCTGTTCGTGCATTTTAGCAATTATCTCAAGGACAGGACCCTCAGAAACCGACTGGAGGTCGCAATTGCATTTCGGGACTTTCTTGCATCCAGGGAGCCAGATTTCTTCCAGGCTTGCATTGAAGCACTTGTTATACGCTGGCAGAGGTGTGCAGTTGCTGAAGGCGCCTATTTCGAATAAAACAAGGTTGTGTGCTATGAGATGTCTCTTTCTTTTTTATCCTCCAAATCGGCCATTATTTTACATACATGTGGTATATTTCTCCAGTTTAAGAAGCAAGTTCCTTGTATTTTGTTGGAAAATTTTCTAATGAAATTGTAAAAGTATATTTTTAAAAACATCCACAAAGGTGTTGAAACCTTACATCTTCACACAGGCTTGTGCTTACTGATTCAGCTATTTTGTTATTTCTTTCCTGTTTTCTGTTATTCACATTTGCTTTCTTAACTTCACAACAAGTTAAAATCTATTAAAAATGAAATTTAACTAGTTTCATATTGCCATCATCAGAAACATTTCAAAAGTGTTGGAGCAGTTTTCACCCTGCCATCTACTATGGTGGTAGTCTGAGTAATGAAAAAATCCTCGCTTTGATGGGTGTAATGTGCATGTTGCCCCCCCTCCTCCCCCGCCCTCCACATGTCATAGCTACATTGAGTTATTTCTGAAAGTATTGGTGGTGCTACCTATTGTATACAGTCATGAATCAGACTTAATTTATTTTTGTATACACTAAGTGGCCAGTTTATTAGGGCCACAACCTAATAATGTGTTGGACCACAATTCACTTTCAGAATGAAAGAAATTCACCTCTTCTTTGATTTGAGCAAGTGTTGGGAGCATTCCTGTAAAATGATGGCTTATGCACGTCATATAATGTCTTCCAACTCACACAAGTTTGGATGGCAGGGGATCCAGACACATCTTATTTCGCATTTAACATCATCCAATAATTGCTTCATAGAATCGAGATCTGTGAACTGAGGTGCTCAATGAAGCAAGTAAAAGTCTCTAATGTTCCAGAAGCCACTGCAAGACATTATTGACATTTTGGCTTGGTATACAGTCCTGCCTAAAGTCTCCATCATCACAGAGCTTTAGAGTGATCATGGGTGCGTGTTTTTAAATATGCTTGGGCATTCAGATGTGAGTCCAATCAAATTAAGGGGTATAAGTGTCCCATGCCTTCACACTGTATCTGCCAGTTTGGAAAATCTTTTCTGTGCAACTGTAACTGTCCCCTCCATTAGTGTGTTGCAGTTGAAAATCTGATTCATCAAATCCCACATGATCCCTTTCCAATAATTTAAGATCCAACCCACTAAAGACATTTTTTGTATTGTTTGCTTCAGACAGTAATGATGTATGAATAGCTATTCTACTTCTTTGATGTAGACAGTGCAGTGTGTGGTGCTATTTGGCATTGCTCATGATAGAAATTTTCTGTTTTTTAGCTAGCTGTTACATATTGGTTGGCCTGTGTAGTCTGGCAATCCCCTGCTCACCTTGGATGATAACTTGCCATTTATGAGTGCAGATCATTCACTCAGTGCCGCATTTTTTGCTGCATCAGCCTTTTGCTTTTTTATTTTCAGTAAGTTTGCTTTTTCACATTTCATAATTGCAGCAGTCTTGTTGATACTCACGAACCTTTCCAAGTACCTACTATCATCCCATGTTCAAGTCCATTAGACTACATCTCTTTCTCATTGGACCTTAAGTAACATTTTTTGAACTAATGGATAATGTTGTCAGCCTGCTGTCATGAAATGTATGGTAGTCCTAATAAATTGGTGCCACAGTTGTACGAGGCAGGATCCAAAAGTTCCTGAACTGGGTCCGTAAGTCCATAGATAGTTAGAGGTACCAAAACTGGAGTACACCCTTCTTCAAAATAAGACCCTCTTGCAAAAACACATTTCTGCCAGTGGCTGTAGAGATCATTGAAGCACTTCTGGAACCCATTCCTTTCGATGTCCTTCAGTGCAACCAACAATATTACTATGTTCAAAAAGTTCCGGAACTTTGTTACCCTCTGCAACTATACATATTTGCTAGTGCTCATACAAAGATTTAAATGCAGATTGCAAACCTTCTTTTGCCACATCCTCCAGTGCCTTGGTCACAGCTCGTAGCACTTCTTTGGAACTTGAAAAGCATCGCTCCTTAAGCAAATTCTTCATCCGGGGAAAAAGGAAAAAGTCACATGGGGTGAGATCAGAGGAATAAGCTGGTTGTGTAAGAATGGGAATGTGATGTTTGGACGGGCAATCGTGCACCAGGAGGGGTCTGTGAGCCAGCGCATTATTGTGATGGAGCACCCATGAGTTGGTCTTCCAAAGATCGGGTTGCTTGTGTCTTACTTATTCTTGGAGACATTTCAGGACGTTGGCGTACTCTTCTTTAGTGACTGTACGACCATGTTGAAGGAATTCCTTGTGTACGACCGCCTCGCAATCGAAGAAAACTGTTAACAAGACCTTTCCTTTGGTCAGCCTTGAACTTTTTTGGTCGTGGTGACAACTTTGATTTTCACACTTTTGACTGTCGGTTGGATTGGGGGTTGTACAAAAAGCACCAAGTCTCATTGCCAGTGATCAATCAATTCAAGAGATCGGAATCTGAATCCACTGCATTAATGTTATCCCTGCAAACTTGCATACACTCATCCATTTTTTCTTGTGTCAGGTTTTTGAGAACAATTTGTTGGCACACCTGATGCATGCCCAGTTTCTCTGTTAAAATGGCATGCACTTCCATCTGAGATGCCGGCAACTTCTGCAATCGCTGCAACAGTTTTTTGGCGGTCATTTTTCACAATTTCTTTGACAATGGTGATTTGTTCATCCATTGTGGATGTTGAAGGTCGTCCTGACCTCTCATCATCCTCGATACTCTGTCGCCCGTTTTCGAATCGTCGATGCCACTCATAAACTCTAGTTCGACTCATTGCACTCTCACCGTACACTGACTTAATCATTTGAAAAGTCTCAGTGAAATATTTTCCAAGCAGAACACAAAATTTTACACTTGAACGCTGTTCAAAATTCTACATTGTTGTCCTCATGATGGAGAGTCTCAATTGCCTGTAATTGCGAACTATGCACATACGCTGTACGTGTTGGATCTGGATCAAACCGGTTCTGGCTGGTTGGCCACATGATGCTCTTCGCTTGCTCAGCGGGGAATGACATAATTCACTGACATTTGGCAAATATTCAAAAAGTTCTGGAACTTTTTGAATACTTTGAATAGTTGTATATTTTCTACTTCTTTTGCGCTTGAAAACCGTCAACCCTGAAGTCGACGTGTCATCTCGGGGAGGAGGTGAAAGTTACAGGATGCGAGGTATGGTGAGTGTGGAAGGACAACAGTTCTTGTTTTGGCCAGAAACTCCTGAATGAAGAATGATCTGTGTGCTGCTGCATTGTTCTGCAACAGCGTCCACTATTGATTGCACCGCAGTTGAGGAATCTTTTTGCAGATCAACATAGACATTGCATGATGTCCAGACGTGCAGATCGAAATAGACATTGCATGATGTTACATATACATCACATGATGTCATCTTGTTGACAGTGCATCCTTCAGGGATAAATTCAAAATAAACAATACTCTGGATGTTGAAGACACTAGCATGATCTTGCCTTTGCTGTGATCTCGGCAGGATTTTCGCTCGCGTGGAGGCGATAACGATTTCCATGTAGCTGATGCCTCCTTAGTCTACGGGTCAAAGAGGAAGCGCCATTTTTCATCCCCCATTATTTATGACTCTTCTAAAAAATGTGGGTCTTGGTTGGCACAGTTACGAGATTTCCCCTCCATTTCCATCCTTATACATACCTGCCAGCTACTACAGATTGTTCATAGTTTCTATGGATTTAGGTGTCTGACTGTGGAACTCCTGCCAAAACTGCGGATTCTATGAATTTTCGTTTTATATATGATTCACGACTACACACTTGTGATGTTGATTTAGAATAAATTATCAATGTTTATTCACAATTAAATGTTTCATTAACATCGACTGTAGTTTCGCAGAGCATTTGGCTCGCCATCATCAGGATGTTCTGACATTTAATTGTGAATAAATGTTGATAATTTATGCTAAATTTTAATTTTATTAATTTTTTTTTATTTTGCTGTTATTTTTATGGTATAAATAAGATTCTTAAGTAGATTTGCGGAATTCTGCTTTTTTTTTTTTTTTTTTTTTTTTTTTTTTTGTCATCATTTGGATCATTCTTAAGATCGATGCAAATTTGAAGATAATTTGGTAGGAAAGGGTCGTTTCTTCTGTCGGGAGACAGTATTTCTTGTTTCAAAACTTTTGAAAACGGAAGTTAAACGGAGTAAAACATTTTGCTAAAATCGTAAAATTTTTCTCACAATGTTGCCTTTGTGTCCAGTATTCTTATTAAATGTCATTTTATTGCATAAATGTTTGTATTTCAGCTTGAAACTGTAGGCAACAATTTGCAAAAATGGAAGTTAGACGGTGCGAAAAGAAATTCCCCGTAATGTTCAGGCATAAAATTCTTTCGCGAATTCGGAGAATTCACCTTTTTTGTTATTCGTCTGATCGATGCGCAAGTTAACAGAAATTTTTGAGGGATTGATGATGACAGGGGGGAGGATGTTTGTCAGAGGACACAATTCAATCTTTACGATATTGTTGAAAACGGAAGATCGACGGAGTTAAGATTTTTTTTTCTTTATCGTTATTTTTTTCTTGCAATGTTGCCTCTGTTCAGTATTATTGTTAAATAATGTATTACAGCATAAATATTTGTATTTTAGCTTGAAAATTTACAAAACCAGAAGTCGGACAGAGGAAAGATTTTTCCAGTAACAGCCCCCCCCCTTCCTCTCCCACAATGTTCCCACTCTCCTGCATTGTTAAATATCTCCATCCCTTAAGTTTTTTCATTTAAACTTGATAAGGAAGGGGAAATTCCGGAAAACAGAATTGACGAAATTAGGGAAAATTTGTAAAAAATTGATGCATGGTGTTCAATGTTGTCCTCAGGCTGAAAGTTCTTTGAGCATGATGGATGAAATTATTATCAGAGGGCATAAAAAAAAGAAAAAGAAAAGCGACAATGAAGAAATAGGGATAGAAAGATATCTGCAGAAAGAAAAATTAAGCAATGGATGCTGTGCAGCTACAGGGCCAACAAAAGACAAACTGACAATAGTCTGCATTCTGCTGTGTGCCTTGATTTTTCACCCAGTTAAAACATTCAGCATTTTTTTCCTTCTTTGATCTCATCTCATCATAAATTGCAATTTTAGATGCAGTATGATCATATGGTAAGTGAAGGTTCACACACTGCATGTCCACTTGCTTGGATTTCCTGTCTGTCAAGCATTGTGGAATTCTGAATGCTTCTGACTGATTTTTACTGGTGGAAGTTTTGAACGTAAATCTTGCAATGTTACCTATCGTGCCCTTGCCAGGGAAATCAAATTTGTTTTTCACACGTGTTAAATTTGTTTCATTAGTGTCCTTGCTTGTTGTAGTAACATTTTGTTGTGGTGTGTATTTCTTTCTCATAAAGAGATAGATTATTTCATAAAAAATGTCTATGTATGCCACGCAATACTATAGACAAGGCTCTCTCCAGTGTTGGCAGGTATGCATATGACCAACTGATCTTCAGTTAACGTGTGTGGGAAGATGTGTTGATTAACCTGGTGCATCTTCAGATCATCTGTTAGTATCTGTTGACACATAGTCTTTGAAAGCTTCAGCTGTTTGCCCGATCGTCTGTCATCTGTTGGTGCATATGATGGCTGCAACCTTTGAAATGTTTCCACCCATGCAAGCTGTAACTGGCTTGCCTTCTCTGAAGGGTTGATTCCAATCGAATGTTTGTGATCATGACAGGGTGTTTCAACATGTCGTAAGTTTCTGTTGGACTTCTGCCCAAATGAACGCAAAACTTAATGTTAACGTGCTGCTCAAAAAAAGTTATTTTTCATCAATCGCCGAACACCATGCACCATGCACCATGCCACCATGCAACACCATGCAATCCCCATAATCTGAAAATTCATGTTCTTTTTAAAGAAAACAATGTCATGAATCTGGCAACCATTTACAGAAACTGAATGATGAAGATCTGGCAACAACCTAGTCAGTTTCAATCCAACTCTGGCTGAAGAAAAACTAAAGACATAGTTCAAAACCTTTCATGTAAAATATAACTTTTACATAACTTCAGCATGTTCCTTTATTTTCTTCACATCCATAACATTTATTTTCTCGATAATGGGGAACAGGAATAAAATCAAGAGTGGTACTACTGTCACTCCATAACTGATACCAGTTGGAGGATGAAGACTACTTGAGTGTAATCCAAAACGAGCAAACCTGAAGTTTTTTTGTTGTTTTTTTAAAATAGCCGGATGTACCACAGCAAGCACGTGATGTAGAAGTATGAAACCAATTTTACTGAGAGGGATAATGTCATAGAGTAATCTAATAATCGCCATAGGTATGTGATACACATACTTTTCCGTACAGGTGCAGTCCAGGAATTCTAGGTCTGACATGCTTTGGCACCATACTCTAGCAATATTTTGTGGTTGCCATTACTTCTCAACAGTGATTTGTTTAACTTCAATTCATTTTTTGCACACCTTTGTACCAGTTACATTAGTCCTTTGTAATAAACATTATGTTTTTTTAAACCATGGCTACTGGAAGCTTTTCATTGTTACTGAAATGTGTGTCACAGGAGTGGGGTTTTTTTTAATTCCAAGAATAAGGTAAAGTCACCAGGAAGCAATGTCCAGAGTAGAAAAGTTGGTTTAACATAAAGTAAAAGTCTATCATATATTCATACAGCATTGCAAATGTCAAATGTCATCTAGCTGCTATTAGTGGTTGTGTCAGGTATTTAGGTTTGTTTTAATTAGGCACTGGTGTGCAATTGTAAATAATTATGGGTTACAGTTTTTTAACTTTGACGTTTTAGGAGAGAATTCAATTATGTATATTTGTGGTAGATTATTTTGAATCCGAATTTGGTCATAGGGAAAAGAAGGGAAGGAAATGAAGTTTGCGTGAGTTGAAAAACATGGGGGTTTTTTTGGGGTTTTTTTTTTTTTTTTCAGCCTTGAACCACGATGTTAATAAGAAAAATACGTGTTGGAAATGTGTAGAGACGAAAACCTCCTAAAAGATTTAGGGAATAAAGGTGAGTAACATCAAAATATAGATAAAGTAAAAGGTTATTATGTGGTATCCCCAATGCCTCGAAGCCAACCTTTCATATTTGTGTGATGTATTGTGGCATTCTCATCATTTATGTTTCTAGTACAAAGAAATTCAGATAAGTAAATGAAAGCTAATTACTCTCATCCACCTAGTTTTTCTTCATTTGTTGCATCAATGTTTTTGGGATCCACTTTGCACACACTTTAGACAGGCTAGTATTTTCCTATAAAATTGTTTTTATAGTTGCTTAGTACCAAACTCGATAAAAATCATCTTCCAGTGATCTGCTTGTTCTAAATAGTTTTGGTCATCTCATCATGGCATTGGATAATGCAGAATCACTGATCTTAACTGTATGCATTTGAATCTTCGCCAACGCAATCTCATCCTATATTGAAAAATCCATTCACTTTCCTCTATTTTTGCATTAACAGTTTTGCCCAGCCTTTTTTTACTTCTGTAAGTACATAAATTTTACAGATTGCACAAACCGATACCAAGTGGCTACCTTGTTGTTTTTATAGTGCCCAAGGATAATACAATATTCACAAGAACTGTCAGCATTTGTGCATTATAATTGGGCTAAGAACTTACTGAGTACCCTGCATATGTTAAAAATTACATGCTGTCAGTTTTTCTTATATTTAGGGTTTCTGAAATAAAGGATGTGAAGAAAATATAGGATCATGTTTAAATTACATAAAGTTATATTTTACATGAAAGCTTTAGAACTGTCTTAAGTTCTTCAGCCAGAGCATGGATGGAAACTGACTAGGTTGTTGCCAGATCTGTGTCATTCGGTTTGTGTAGATGGTTGCCAGATTCACGAACGTTGTATTTATTTTGAAAGAGTATAGATTCCCAGATCATAGGTGGATATATCTAGATCATAGGGGGATTCAGATCAGTAAATGAAAGCTAATTATTCTTATTGGTTTTTCTCCATTTGTTGCATCAGTATTTTTCGAATCCACTTTGTGCACACTTGGACATTCATTCAAAGAAACAGGTGTGTTTTTTTTTGTGCAATTAATAACTGCACTTTGAAATCTCCATATATCATCCCCATAATCTGAAAATTCATGTTCTTTTTAAAGAAAACAATGTCATGAATCTGGCAACCATTTACAGAAACTGAATGATGAAGATCTGGCAACAACCTAGTCAGTTTCAATCCAACTCTGGCTGAAGAAAAACTAAAGACATAGTTCAAAACCTTTCATGTAAAATATAACTTTTACATAACTTCAGCATGTTCCTTTATTTTCTTCACATCCATAACATTTATTTTCTCGATAATGGGGAACAGGAATAAAATCAAGAGTGGTACTACTGTCACTCCATAACTGATACCAGTTGGAGGATGAAGACTACTTGAGTGTAATCCAAAACGAGCAAACCTGAAGTTTTTTTGTTGTTGTTTTTCAACCAGACTGGTCTTCACCAAATGTCATTTGGCTTGAACTGGTTTCTGCATATGTGAAAATGTGATATCAAAAAACAGGTGTGTTTTTGGTGCAGTGAATTCAAAAGGGTTCATGTTGACATCAAAGGTGAACTTCGGGCTGGCAGGCCATCTATGAAAAGGCACAAAACAATGTGTGAATTAAAGGCATTTTTCTTGAAAACAGGCAAGTGAAGCCGCATGAAATTGCAAAAGAGTTGAACTTGTCAAAATCCGCAGTTTACGAAATTGTCCATGGTGCACTTAAATTCTGAAAAATGTGCTCCCAGCAGAAACCTAACACTTGGCAAAGTGCATGGAGATGTCCCTGTAAGCTTTGAGTCATTTTGGAGAAGGGGAGAATTTTCTTAATCAGCTTTTGTGTGTGCATGTGTATGTGTGTGACTGGTGTTGAAACATGGGTTCAACATGTTACCCTGGGGAGCAAACTAGACTCCATGACCTGGTAACATCCACAATATCTTGTGTGGGAAAAAAATTCAAAACTGTTCCCAATGTTCAAAAAATCAGCAGTGTTCTGGGATTTCCATAGCATTTTGTAGGTAGAATTCTTGCCAAGGAGAGGCACAATCAGTGCAGAATGATACTGTGCAACATTAGACAAACTGAAAGTGAACATTCAGTGTAAGTATCCTGAACTCCCGACATGTGGTGTGATTTTGTTGCATGATGAAGCTACACACAGTGAGAAATTCGTATGTGAGTGGTTGTGCCATAACCACCAGTAAATTCTGCCACATCATCTCTACCATCAAGGCTTAGCACTTTAGGACTGCAATTTGTTTGGGCCTCTCAAGAACCATATTTTTGAAAGGCATTTCACAACAGATGAATTTCATCAGGAGATGTGCTATTAGTTAGTGGATTTAGGCACTAATTTCTTCTGCCATGGAATTGCTAAACTTAGCAAGCATTGGGACTAGTGTCAATTAAATTGGATATTATATACAGAAGTAGATAGTTTATTTCTTTCTTTGTGTGTAATTGCAACTTCCTCTGATTAAACATTATGAGGAACAAAAATGTGTTACCTTACTTTTTGAAAACCCCTGATATCTGCTGCTTTTTGCTCTGTATCACCTTTATTTTTGATACATCACCAAATTTTTGTTTTTGTTGTTGCTGTAATTTACAAAAGGAAATTAAAAAGACTTGAGGGGGAAAAGCTCCATTGTTAGGATCACATGGGTAGTTAGGTTGCTGATATGAGATGGTTCCATGTAGTTAAACATCACCACTTCAGTAACAGTGAATTGTTGTGATGAGGGCTTGATGACAATGAGTCATCTTTGAAAAATTAGTCTGTAAAAATAATACACCAGTGTAAAAAGAAATACAAATTTATGGAATAATTATTGAAGTTTCATTTATTATTTTGTATAGATTTTCATGTTACTTGCAAGCAAAAATGGTTCATTATTGTGACAACATTTTGTAAATTTCAGCTGCCTTTGGTTTTTGATGGAACCGTTAATGAAAAATGAAAGCTATAGTTTCAGCTTTTGTAAACGCCTTATTGATGCCATCAAACAGACAAAGGATAAGCAAGCTCCAAATGATGGCATTGCAAATTTGGTATGTTAATAAGAAATGTTGTTGTTAATTCTAGAAACTAATTGAAAAATTGTTTTCAGTGATGGCTGTGCTTCTATTGTTAAGAGCATTGTGTTGCCATGAATTTAGTTTTGTTTTCTTTTCATTTCTTTCTGAAGTTGCTGCCATGGAAAAATCAGGGCATTGCAAATTTCTAGTTGTGTGTGTGTGTGTGCTGCACCTGATTTCTAGTTTTGAGGTAGTTGTGTTTCATAAATTGGTTATGCAGTTCTTAAACTTGATGTTATAGTTCACATTACCTAAACTTCTGTAGAGCTCACATTACCTAGCCACTTATTTGCATAGAGCTTACATTTCTTGTAAAATTCCTTTATTTCTAGGTATTTTAAATTATATATCAATTTAAAAGTTCATAAAAGAAAATAGGAATGTTCAATAAAAAGATAGATCAGTTTATATACTAAATTATTTGCAGAATAGGTGTAGCTTTAAAAAAATTGCAAAAAGTTGGTTAGTAAAATAATAAATTATGGGATGTTAACAAAAAAGGATGTTTTTATTCCCAATCAGTGGAAAGGAAATTAAGAGAAAGCCAAAGAAGAATCATGGGAGAGCTAAAGCACTGTGCTAAGATACCATGCTACTTCAAAATGCTGCCTTTTTTTCCATGTTGTTCCAAAATGTTTTTTTAGTAAAATTTTTGCACCAAAACCAGTCCCTCACCCTCATCAGATGGTGTGAATTAAAGTTCAGTTGAAAACAGGGGCTTCACACAAGGTTCTTGGTAAGATGATAGTTTTATTTGATTTTTATTTTCTCCATGGGAGAAAGTTTATATATAGCATTACTTGAATGCAATTCTCTTGGAATCAGCATATTAAAAAAAAATTATTTTTCCATGGTAAAGAGGTTATTGTGGCATAATTTGTACGCTTAAAGAGAAGAAAATTAAAAAAAAAATCAAGCAAGAAAATTTCCTTTTTTATTGTGAAAAGTTTACATCATTTTGATGAATGCAGTCCTCTTCAAATCCACAGATTAAAAATCATTTGCATATTACTCTCCCGCTATGGAAGAGTCATAGTATTGTTTGAGTTCAGTTCTACGTCTGCATATAAAATAAATGTATTTCCCTTCTTCCTGAAAGAGTTCAGGTATTTGCATTATTATTTAATATATATTACTTCATTGTTTTTTAATCAGTTCTTTTGTCAAAATTGCCTGAACTTGACAAGCAGATTAAGAGAAAGATATCTCATTTACATTATTATTTAATATATATTACTGCATTGATTTTTTTTAATCAGTTCTTTTATCAAAATTGCCTGAACTTAACAAGAAGATTAAGAGAAAGATATCACAAGTAGAAAAAAGCCATCAGGTAATCAGATGAAGCTAAGGAGAAACAGAACTTTAGAAACAGTTTCTGGTGTCCAGGAATATTAAATTATGTGGAAAAGGTTACTGATGAACCTTTTAAAAACAAACATTTGGCAAATGTACAAAGTAGCAAAGTCTTTAGCTGGAATAAATAGAAAATCTTTAATTCTCATTTGTTTTGAAACTAACAAGTTGAATAACAAAAGTTGCTTTCCAAAGAAAAAGAAAGAAAAAAAAAGAGTTATATTTTGGCAAAATCTGACTGCCTTTAAGTATTTATTCTAAATAATTTTGATTTGCTTCTAATAAACTGTAAGATCTCTGAATCCATTTTGTAATTTTAAGAAAAATCAGTGATTTGCTATTCCAAATAAAATTCTACTTGTAAATAGAAAGTTTACAAATACAGTAGTATACTGAATTCAAAAGCATATGATATTTAGTTGCTATAGAATCTGTTTTGGTAGACCACAGACTTAAAAGCAGCGTGATTTACTGCTACTCCATATAAATCTTTGTTTACAGCATTTTTTATATTACACATACTATATTTATCTGCATATAACACGCACCCTAATTTTAAGAAGGAAGTTTGAGTAAAAAGAAAACTTAAATTTAAAATAAATATGACTTGGGAGCTCTGAACTTTTTTAGATAACTCAGCACATGTTTATTAATATTTATGTCATTTATAAGGCAAATAATATGAAAGAAAATGCATCTGTTTGAACATAAAATCTTAATAATCTAAAGCAACTTATGGGATTTTACTAGGAAATTTTTTCTTTAATAGCAAATTTTCAGAGAAAACTCTTCTCCTTTTTTCTCGAAAATTTGCTATTAAAGAAAAAATTTCCTAGTAAAATCCCATAAGTTGCTTTAGATTATTAATTCAATTAAACTAGGAAGCCATTTCTCAACATGAGCTTTATTCAAAGAAATAAAAACTTAGATATTAGACCTGTTACAAAAATTTTAATCAGAATCACTGTTGTCTTGGAAACTATGAAACTCTTCATCTTTAAAGCTATCTTCAAAATCAAAATCAACACTGCTGCTTTCACTACTACAGTCTTCATAAATCAGTTCATCTTCTTTACCATCCAAAGCATTGCTTATGCTACATTTCTTAAAAGATTTGATAACAATATTTTGTTTGACTGTGTCCCATGAAGTCTTTACCCACTGACACACTTTTGAAATGCTATGTCTTTTCATTCACCCAGAATTTGTAACTTCATGTTGAGTTTCATCACACATCTATTTATTCTATTCTTCATGCATAAAGGCTTTGAAGGGCTTGTTGATGAAAACATCTAATGACCGTAATTGTGATGTAAGTCCTCCTGGAATAACTGCTATTTCTGTTTTGCACTTTTGCTATTCTGTCTTCGTTGTTTCTGTAAAGTGAGATCTAAATGCGTCCAATACTAATAAGGATGGCTTCTTTAAGAAACCACCTGGGTGCTTTCCCCACACATTTTAATCCAAAGTTCCGTGCCTTTTTTGTCCGTCCAACCTTTAGGATGAACATGTATGTCACTTGGAATTTCCCCTTTGGAAAAGTTTTTCTTTTAAAAATTACTAATGGCGGCAGCTTATTTCCATCTGCAGTGCAGGCAAGAACAAGTGTAAAGATTTTTTCATGCCGTGAAGTTTTGATTGTTACTGTCTTAGCATCTTTTGAGTCCACAGTTTTACTTGAAGGAACATCGAAAGTGAGGGTACTTCGTCCATGTTGCCAATTTGACCCATTTCAAAATTTTGTCTTTTTCTTTCTAATTACCAATTTGTACGAGAGTAACAGATTCCCCCTCCCCTATGTATTATGTTTCAATGACAAATTTGGGACACTAGCGCTGGCTTTTTCTTTTTTACTTCCCATCTGTTTCACTGCTGCGTGTTCTTCAGAAAATTGAGATCGGACACTTTTAGCTAACCACAATGGCCATTCTAGTGCATTTTGTGAAGGTGGCAGTTCCCTTATCTCTCTCCCCTGCCTCAACCCTACTTCCCTGTGGCTAATTACTCTGTTAAAAAGCAATTAAACCACCACAAAATGACACATCGATTCCCTTTTCTAACAATCGGGATTTATGGAAACACTGCAGGAGCATAAGAAACCGATTCCTCTTCCAAAAACTCAGGGGGAGCAGGGCTCAATATTTTAACACGAAAAGAAGCCCGCCTGAGATGAAACAGATTATGCTATTCGTAGCCCGGCTCGAGCCCAGCCGTTCCCATCTCTAGGAAGTATATATTTACTTTTTTTTTTTATCTTTAGTTAGCACAAGGCCTACCAACCCAGAATATGGTGGCTCACTGGGAATTCTGTCAGTATCTCGGCGGCCCAGTCTACACCTGCTAACAAGCAATGCTTATGTGTGGTTGAGAATTATTTGGCAACTGTTTCTATAGATTCACCCCGATAATTAATTGTTTTAGTCATTGTTCATGCTGTATCATTTTGACTTTGCTTTTTCCATAAAAGTTTAATTCACAAATAAATAAGGTTTTTATTGTGGAATAACGTTTTTTTTTTTTCACGGGTCTTTTAGAGGTTATTTTTAATGAAAGTTGGTTGTCAAATTTTCGAACTAAAGCCTAGTTCGTCATCAGGACTATGTCACTGGAGTAGTTGCTGCCACTCAATTGGAAGAGACCATCTGCAATTATCGTTAATTGTGGTACTTCTTCTTCTTGCTATTTCGATCCCTTCTTCTAGTTTTCTCTTTACTAAGTTTGACTGGTGGGCGATTATTTTCACTGAGTCCCAATTTATGGAGTGTCCACTTGCTTGTACATGTCTGTCTAGCCCTGTTTTGTTCCCTATGTTCCTAATAGCTGCTTGGTGTTCTTTCATTCGGACCTTAATACTTCTCCCTGTTTCTCCTATATAGCTGAGTCCGCAGTTACAGTCGATGCAGTAAATTACTCCTTCTTGCAATTGGATGTCCAATTCTTTCTGCTTTAAAGCTGGCAGGAATTTCTTTATTTTGTTATTAAGATCTGGAGCTAGCCTGATATTATATTTTGCTCCGATCCTTTTCAGTTTCTCGAAAAGTCCCTTGTGGTACGTAATTTTGCTGGTGAATTTGAAGTTGGTTTTTTCCTGCTTCTTTTTTGGCACTTGTTTAAATATTTTCTCAACATATGGGGAGGGGTAATTGTTTTCTGCCAACATTTCCTTTAATTCTTCTTTGTGAAGATCTTTTTGAGAAGCTGAAGAGACCAGGATTTCAATTTTTTTCCAAAAATTGTCTCGCTGTATTCGATTTAATATAATCAGGGTGGAATGAGCAGAAGTCTAACATCTTCCCTGTGTTGGTGGGTTTTCTAAAAGCTGAGTGAATATTTTCCCTTCTCTTGAGGTCAAGGTTAAATCCAGGTAATTGATGCTATGGTCTTTTTCCTGTTCCAGGGTGTACTTCAAGGTATTATCTAGTAAGTTAAATTCTTCCAGAATCTGAGAGGTAGAGATTGGTCCACAGTATCTACTATAATTAGGACATCATCCATGTACCTTACATAGAGAGCAAACAAGGAGGGTTGTATAAGGATTTTTGCCTCTAGTTTACTTATATAATAATTTGCTAGCAGAGGTGCTAGTGGAGAACCCATTGCAAGTCCTGAAGTTTGCCTGTAATATTTCTTTCCAAACTGGAAGAAATTATTCTTGAAGGAAAATAGGAGCAGTTCATATATGCCAAGTAGTATTTCTCTATTGTGATTATGGAATACTATTTTTTCTGCCAGGTCATCTGCAATGAATTCCAGTAGGAGGTCCAGGTTAATGTTGGTATACATAGAGACTATATCCAGGCTTGCCATTACTGGATGAATTAATTCTGGCAAGTTGTCCAGTTTTCTTTTTAGCTGCATGGAATTTTTTAGTAGGTAGGGAGGAGAAGGGAAAATATCTCTGAGGTGACCAAGCAAATAATAATTAATGTTGGAGAGTGGCGAATTTCTAGTGTCTATTATAGGTCTTATTGGATGGCCTTCTTTGTGAACTTTTATCGTACCATAGATCTGTGGAATTCTTGACTGAATCTTGGAGAAGTTTTGAAGAGCTCATTAAGCTGTTTTTTATTTCTTAAAGAGCTGATTAATTTCTTAAGATTTTTTACAGTTTGATCTATAGGATTACCATTGAGTTCTTCATAATAAGGCTTGCTCAATTCAGCTTCCATTTTATTGTAATACTTCTCTTTTTCTACCAATACCAAAACTTTGCTCTTATCTGCTCTCAGTGCTACTACTTTATCATTGGCTTTGAATTTTTTAAGGTCAGTAATGGCATTTCTATTAAAATTGTAATCAACTTTTACTGGCTTTTTTACAAATTTTGAGACGCAGTCTGAGAATTCTTTCCTTAAAGTAACTGCTGTATTTTCATCTTCTCTTTCTACCTTACTACAGATGCTTTCTCTGCACCGCGGGGTCTACGCTAAGCCAGGGTTAAAGAATAAAAATCAAATATTTGAAACTGCAGAAATAAACCTTAATCAGCACTGTCCGAATTGTCGATTACTGTTTAGCCTGCGTTCGAAAAGCCAAGTGGCATAAATCAAAGATTTGTCCCATGCTATCTACGTATATGTTACAGCATTTTTTTATTCTCTCTTCGGAAAAAGGGACACCACGTGAAAAACACCAAACGCTACGAGTTTGTGACCGACATCTCCGTTCCACCCCTTTCTCACCCGCTTAGCTGTTCTTCCCTCTGTGTTTCCTCCCTCAAAAACTGGAAACCAGAATTGTCCTACCAACCCTTTTGCATTTACAACTAAGGTTTTTATGTTTATAATGAAATGCAAAAGTAATTTTTATAAACCACTGAAAATACTCATAGCAGTTACAACAATGTCCATACCCCAGGGGAGGTTGCTTGGCTTTCAGGGGAGCTCAGCCCCCTCCAGCTCCCTGCTAGCTACGGCCCTGAATGCAATATTAGGGTGAACATACACACACAGGCCACTGAATTAGAAACCTTTATACAGATGTATGTAAAGATCACTTACACAGTGTATATGCAAACATGTAGTCACATGATCTAGGCAACTGTTTAAAACTGCTGCTCATCAGTAATCATTAGTAGTATTGATCACATGAGAAAAACAAAGGATCTTTTGGAGTTCAGTAAAGGGCTTATTGTGGATGCCCATCTGGCTTGAGCAACAATTTTGAAAACTGGAGAGCTAACTGCATTTGAAAAAGTAAAATATCCCGGGTCTTTGATCAGTGGAAAAATAACCCACATTGCTTCTGTAAGAGATGTAACTGTGGTGTGACAACAATTTGTCAGGAACATGATCACCGTCATCTGAAAAGGCTTGTATAGAGAAACAGGACTTCCTATGTGCAGCAATCGACTGAAGCATTCAATGAACAAATATTTTAGTTTGTACCATTAAAAATACTAAAACAAAATAGGTTCATCTTCGAAGCATGAAAACACTCCTTAGAAATACAAACACATAAGAGTTAAAAACTTTACTTAAAAGTTTAAAATAAGCTATCTTATTTTAAACTTTTAAGTAAAGTTTTTAACTCTTATGTGTTTGTATTCATAAGGAGTGTTTTCATGGTTTGAAGGTGAACTTATTTTGTTTTAGCATTCAATGAAGGCTGTTTCCAACCCTTATCTCAGCAAACTGTGCACAGGGAATTGAAGGCGATCTGTGTTGACAGTCACATGCTTATACAGAACCACTGAATTCTGTGAAGAACCAGAAAGTTTGTCTACAGTGGTATCAGGAATGCCGTGACTGGACACTGGAAGACTGGGAAAAGTCATGTGGTCTGACAAGTTGCTGTACACTTTGTTCAGTACCAACAGTAAGTAGAGAATTTGGCAGAAGCCCCATAAAGCAATGGGCCCAGCTTGCCTTATAAACATAACTTAAGGTTCTTGGAGTGGTGTCATGGTATGGAGCATGTTCTGTTGGTGCCAAATGGGTCCCCTGATATTGCTGGAAAGATTGTCTGAACATTGTGGCCAATCAAGTCCCATTCTGCAATGTTACTTTTTATGGTAACAGGTGACAGCTCTTTCATGGTAGATAATATTTCAATTCATTTCATTTTATTGCATTTTAGTTGTTACAGACATGGTATTACATAATCATAAATATATAACACAAATAATATACTTTTGTAACAACAGGGAATGAGGAGGGAAAAGGCCTGATAGGCCTGATGTTCCCTCTTCTCCCACAGCATCAAAATTTTCATGAAAATAAAAAAAAATGTAAAAAAACATAAACAAGTCAAGTCCACATAATATCAAACACAGCTAAGGTGGTACTATAAATTAATAAAGGTAATAGTACATTATGAGCTTTTGGTCAGTAAGAAATGCCTGAGTTTTCCTTTAAATATATTAATATTATTAAGTGATATAATATCAGTAGGAAATGTATTCCGTAATGCCAAGACCAATATAATTAATAAATGATCTAAATTGTTCTGTCAGTGGAAACATGGGGATTAGTGTTGGGTTTTTTTGTCTCGTGGAGTAATCATGACTGTGAGTACTTATTGTAATTAAATCTTGGTAGTAACCATTTTTAATTCTCAAAAACATTAGTTTACCTATACTATAGATATGCAATTGTTGAATAGTTAGTATATTAAGATCATTTGGACTGAGTCTATCTTGAAAGACTGTATTTGAAAATTGAGTAATCTATTTTGTAACGACTGAAGTTTTTTCATATTGTATAAAGTAGTCTATCCCCAAACAGATATACAATAGATTAGATGAGACTGAATTAAAGTGTAGTATAATAAAATCATTAATTTTGGTGTTAAATTAGCCACTGCACTACTAATAACCCCTATATTTCTTGAGATCTTATTAGAAAGGTAGTCAACATGTAAATTCGATTTTAAATTGTGCTGAATAATGATACCAAGATAGTTATGACTTTGAACCACTTCTATAGATGATCCAAGTAAATTAATATTCTGAATTAAGGAGGTGGGGGTTGACGTACTTGAAAAATCATTACTTTTGTTTTGTTAATATTAATAGCCAGATCATTTTTAGTTAACCAATTAGTGATAGATGTAAAACGGACTTGTAGTTGTTGCACCAATGTCTCAACAACATTTCCATGTATTAATATGGTTGCATCATCTGCATATAAAATGATATCTGAATTGTGTAAACAAGTACAGAAGTCATTAATATAAATGTTGAATAATAATGGGGCAAGTACCGAGCCCTGAGGGACCCCTGAAATGACTCATTGTAAGTTAGATCTGGTATGTTCAATTTCTGTATTTTGCTGGTGACCAGTGACATAGTTTGTAAATAGATTATGTAATGTACCCCGAATACCAGTTGCGTACAATTTTGATAATAATAAGTTATGATTTAAAGTATCAAATACTTTTGATAAATCAATGAAAAGTCCCAATGTAAATTTATTATTAATAGAATTAGATTGAATTTTATCTTTTAAGTGTAAAAGGACGATTTCTGTTGAGGAATTTGGTAAAAAGCCAAATTGATTTTTGTGCAAAATTTTATATTTCTCAATATAGGCAAATAATCTAACAAATAGTAATTTTTCAAAAAAATTAGCGAATATGGATAATTTAGCTATAGGTTGATAATTATTAATATCTGCCAGAGAACCTTTTTTAAAGACAGGGGTAATTTTTGCAATTTTTAATGAATCTGGGAAAATACCTGTAGCTAGAATAGAATTAAAAATATATAATAGGGGAGTAACAATGTAAAAAGTTATAGTTTTTTAAATTTTGGGAAGAATAACATCTGGACCTGGTCCTGTATTTATGTTAATATTCTGCAGTTGATAGATTAATTCGGTTCTAGTAATTTCCAAAGTATGCAATGAATTTAAAGTGCATGAGTTAGAGTAATCAGGTAATTGTTGATCGTTTAGCTTAGGAAGTTGTTGTATTATACGTTGTGGTGATACAATAAAATGATTATTAAATTGATTAGCAATTTCAGTTTGATCAGTAATTTCGATGTTACCCGAGTGAGGTGAATCAAAGTTTTTGGTACATTCCTACGGCCTAATAATATGTTTAAGTGCTTCCAGGTTACTTTGGGATTATTTTTAGAAAAAATATGAAAACAAGAATCGCATTTTAATTTTCTAATGTAGGAGTTAAGATTATTTCTAATTTTTTTTTTAAATATGATAATCAATTTGTGACCTTGATTTTAAGAATTTTGTGAACAGTTTATTTTTTTTATTTATCTGATTAAGACAGTGCCTTGTTACCCAAGATTTCCTCTCTTCTTTGGATTTAGACGTGGTTCTTTTAAATGGAAAAGGATTAGAAATTTGTATTATTTCATCCCAGTTCGTATTATGTACTAGTTTTACGAATAGATTCGTATTATTCTCATTAATAATTCGAGGGAAAGTATTTGTTGGTCTAGAGGCTACATCACTATATGTGTAAATTAAGAAAATTGGTAGATAATCACTGAAATGAAAATTAAGAATACCTGATAAAATAGAGTCTGAAGGTATATTTGTTATACATAGATACAAAATTGAAGCCGCCCCGGTGGCGCAGTGGTCTAAGCGATGGCCTCTGATCATTCGTCCGAAAGGGGTCCGGGTTCGGATCCCGGTGAGGCATGGATGTTGTGTTTGTCTTACGGCACTGGCTCTCTCCTTTCCCTGGAACCAGTGACCCTAAATTAGGGACGGGCGACTGCTTATAGCCCATTGAGTTGCTCACGGTGGTCGTTAAATCTCCAACAAACAGAAAAAAAAATTGAAGCTATATATTGAGTTATTCTTATAGCTGAAAGAATAGTGTTATAAAATCCTGCAGTAGCAATTGCAGAAATGAATTCTCATGAGTATGAAAGGTTTTGTGACAGATCAATATTAAAGTCTCCAAGTAACAGTCCTTTTTTCTTTGTAAAATTTATATAATTAAGTATATCAGTACATTTTTCAATAAATAAAGAAGGATTCACTGTTGGTGGATGATAGCAGGCTGAAATTATATTATATTGATCTTCAATTGTAATAATTTCAATATCAGAATTAATAAATGTCAATTCTTCAATTTGGGTGTAGTCCAAATTATTTGTTTTTACAAAAATTGCAATTCCTCCTCCTCTAGACTCAGTCCTATTTTTTATTAAAAGTCTGATAGAGTAGACAATAGTCTTCAGAGGGAAACCATGTTTCTGAAATGCAAATTATATCTATTTGATAGTTAAGTAGTTTAACCAATGCCTCTAGATCAGATATCTTATTGACTAATGATCTGGCATTAAGATGAATAATATTCAAATAATTTTTAGGGTTATTAGATATTGTATCATTAAAGTGCTGTACTGAATAATAATTAATAGTCATATATCAATGTACCCCAAACAGTTTTGTAAGATTAAGTTACCTCCCCTAAGCACTATTTGAGAATCCCACAATATGGTGGCCACCCCCTGCACCAATTAATAAATAATTGACCTTATCTCCTTATATTTATATATTATTTTGGCAAAAACAAAAAAGAAAAAAACAGTAAAATAAAATAAAAAAATAATCTAACAGTTAGTTATTGCTGCATGCTAATATCTTTCAAGTACCATGTAAACTTCAAGACACTTTCCAATAGTTGTAATCAGTGACATACAAGAACTCAATAAAAAATTATATACATATTAATAACCTCATTACACATTAAAAATTCTATATTTCCCTCAATAATTAACAATTCTGTAGCATAATCAAGTAGTAAACCAAACAATGAGGGAATATAGTAAAATAGAGTAGTAATAATAAAAGACCATGTACAATTCATTTTTATCAGTTACATGCCATAGTTCCAGTAGCTAAACATATTTAGTGAGTGGATAGAAGAATGCCATTGAGCAACTCTCATGACATAGAGTAATTAAATAAAGATTGTATTTATATGAATAGTCCCTATATGTAATACAAATTCCCTATCTCTTCCTAGTAATCAACAATTCTGTAAATTAATGAATAGAATATAATAGTAAAAAATAATAGTAACAAACCAAATACAACTCAAATTTCTCAGTTCCCATACCAAAATTCCAATAGGTATGCTCACATAACAGGGGAGGAATATGTCATTAGGAACTCCAATGACAGACAAAACTATATGTATCAATAACCTCTATACACAGTACAAATTCCCTGATACCTCCCAATAATCACCAGCCCTATAGAGCAGTCAAATGTAATAAACTAAGAAAAGGAGGGGATCCAGAAATATAGAACAATAATGACCAACCAAAATACAGTTCAAATTTCCAATTCCCATACTGAAATTCCAATAATTATAAAGATTTGACAAGTAGGCAAATCCCTGTTTTCCCATGCTCAAACTCCGGTGATTAAACAGAGCTAATGACCATGATGGAATCTGCCACCAATCAACTCCAATAACATGCAAATATAAGATAAAAGTTAGGTTCAAGTAAATAACCTCTATACACTTTATAATTTCTTTTTTTCTTCCAATGAAAAAAATAATATTTAAGTATGATGGTCTAATATAATAAACCAAGAAATGATAGGAAATGATACTATAAACTAATAGCATCCAAACAAGTATAAGTCAAATTTCTTTGTTCTCATATCGAAATTCCAGCAAATATGCACAAGTAATGGCTAGGTGAAAATAGGTCATCAAACATCTCCAATGACCTGCAGAAATTACTTAAATATTGTATAAGTTGATTATCTTTACACACAGTACAAAGTCCATACCTCCCTCCTATGATCAGCAATTCTGTGCAATAGTCCAATGCAGCAAATCAAGAGATCAGACGTGCCAACTCTCCGGAATTTCAGTCCTTCCTCCTGCCCTCCGGATGAATGTCAAATTCTCCTGATTTTCACAGAGAATTAGCTGTTAGGATGGTCGAAATTCCATCAACCACCATGATTTCAAACCGCCTGTGAAATCTTTTACTTTCTGCGTCAATGCAAAGCGGCATTGCAGTCATTAGTTTCGTACTTTTCCTCTCCTCCTATATGCAAAAAGAAAGCCGCTGCTCTAGTGGTGCAGTGATCTAAGCGCTGGCTTCTGACCTATCGCCCGAGGTGGGTCAGAAAAATTTGCTTAATTTTTTTTTTTCTCCCAGTCCGATTGTCATACGACGCCTTCAGCAAAGAGCTTACCCGCTCTGACACTAGAATGACCGGGAGGGTCAGTAATTGATTGACAAATGGGAGCTACCCTGCCTTCTCCTTGCAGTTCAGTGTTTCAACCCTTGCTTCAGCATAACCGTGCGCATTAAAAGTGATGATCAACAGTTGAGTTACGACAAATTCATTTAACGACAAAAGGGAGTAGTTACAGTTGGCCTCTTCCTGTAACGAAAGGCGATGTTAATACGGTGCTTTTTGTCATCTTTGCCTTCGCGCACAACCTAAAGAAGAAACAAAAACAGCTGGTTGCTATTTTATTCGTAAAAAACAACAACATGCGGGCTATTTTACGTTTCTATTATCTTGAGGAATCGACGTACCTGAAAATGAATTTCAGTAGGGAGAGAGTGGGTGCTGGGCGCTGTTTTTCTTTCTCTCCAGAACTTTTAGTGGACCAATAATACTACTTCTGGAAAATTGTTCTTACATCTGGAAAATGTCAATAAAAAATAGCGCTCATGTGATTTTATGAGCTGTAAAAATCTCCCGATTTTCAGATTTTGAAGGATGGCATGTCTGAGAGATGAAAGGAATAATATAAAATAGAGTAGAATAATAATAACAAACCCATATACAGTTTACATTTGTCAGTTCGCATATCAAAGTCATACACCAGTAGAATCAGTGGAAGTAGATGGTAAACCAAACTCAATCAGATCATGCCTAGAAATTATCTTTTTTCTTGGTGATGTCATTTTTTCTGACACAGATATGTCCATTATTAACCCAAACGGATTCCACTAATCCTAGATGTAACAGTCTTCTAGCATGCCAGAAAAATTCCTTATATGGAGGAATAAGATTTTCATTTATAAATACACGAGTTTTGGGCAAAATACTATTAAAATCACAGTTGTATATAATGGATCTCTTCCTATCAAGCCAGTTATCTCTTGAAGTTCTGGACAAAAATTGAACAAGCACATTAGCATTAGGTTTTTTGAAAGAATCTGATTTTAAGGGATGTATAATGTCAATATCATGTAAATTGAAATCAAGTACATCAAATGCTTCAGCCAGTGTACTCATATAATTCCTAAGTTCTTTTTGTCACTTGTGCAAGATGTGTGCAGTGGTTCAGTAGATATGACAGCGACTTTTATCATCTTCCCTGGCCACCACAAAGCCCAGATCTGAACTCCATTGAGAACGTATCGGACACATTAGAAAAACAGATCTCAGAACAGTCTTCTTCCATCCAGTATGAGTTAAAGGACTGTCTGGTGAGCCCCTGGTACGCTGTAGACACAGATGCACTCCAACACCTCATGGAATCTATGCCAAACCCCATATGTGCTGTAATTCAGGCTATAGGAGGTCCACAACCTTGTATTTAATAAAGGTTTCTAATTCAGTGGCCAGTGTGTGTGTGTTAGAAGAGGTGCTAGTCACAGGAAAGTAACCTACATAGTTTGGGTCCATTAGATTAACAGGGTAATCCATTAAAATGAACACCAGTAAAAACACTCAGACAGCTGTTATTTGGAAGCGCTCAGAAAGATATTACTTCATACAGCCAGGAAATTTCTATTGACCTAATGCAGTCAACTACAAGTTCTGCAACAGAAACCTCTATCAACTTTTGAACCCATCAGTGTAGTCAACAAATGTAAATTTGCTTGTTTTCTTTCTTTTGGATCATATGCTTTATGCTTACATGCCCAACCTGTGTGCTGTGTATCAGTTACTGCCAAAGAAATTGATGAAGCTTCAACTACTGAAAATGCTGAACGATACATATTTACACTTCTTAATTTGTTTAGTTTATTTAATTTTATATCCTTCGTTTTTCCAATTTACTATTTTAGCTAAAAAAATCGGCACAGTAGAATTATTGGATATCTGTTCACAAAGTCAGTGCTTCACATAATGAAAGGCTTGTGCATTCCCCATATAACATATGATTTGTTGCCTGTAGGCCATATTTTGACCTTCTGACATCTTTTCAGTATGCATCTGAGCATTTTCGAGAAAGCCCGTGAGTGTACTGGTATAGTGACACACACACACACACACACACACACACACACACACACACTCTCTCTCTCTCTCTCTCTCTCTATATATATATATATATATATATATATATATATATATATATAATAATTCCTGCCACCAACTACTGTCCTCTATTATACTGAAGAGAATACCTGTTCACAGTAGTTTACGTGTTCAAATATATCAGACTAGATTAAGTTGCCTCCTTAGTGGTGATCATTTTACAATATTTCTCACATTAGTATATGTCCTGTTTTGCTACATGCATTCCTAATTGGACAAAATGGCATGTTATCATGATCTCTGTAAAAATATCACAAGGAGCAGGATTACTTAGTGGATAGCAAATGATGATATCATGTAGAGATTGTGACCAGCCATATCACTTCTAAATCCTTGGTGGAGTTTGGAATGTAGAGCCGTTAGGAAGCTTAGAATAAAGCATGGAGTCTGTTTCAGTACTATCCAACCAAAGTATGATTTATTAGACCAGGTCTGTGTGATTGTGTTTGGAGTTGAAAAGAATCTTGGATGTGGTATAGGTCCGTAATTAATGCCACATCAACCAGTTCTAAAAATCAGTTGGCAGATGCTCCATACGATCAGGTGGGGAAGGAATGTACTTCACATCAGGAGTTGATTATCAAGAATAGTGGTTCCATAGTTGGTGATATACAGTGTATTGCTGATCATCAGTACCTAGTATCTGTTACTTGACTTGGAAAAGGCATATAATTTCAAATAGAGATAACAACATGCATGCTGTATGTAGCTTGTAGGATCGTTGATAGTTTTCTCAATGATCATATTGATACAGGTATGTGTTGGTTAGCTTCTGTGTTGCTTACACACAAGCATTCTTCAAGGTTACACATACAAGGCATTCCTCAAGACTACATATTGTGTACAACACATTATTCATCCTTTGCTTAAACAATGTTTTGTGTCAATTTCTGTACGATGGTTCATGGCACTGTACCAGTTCCTTAATCATCAGGTGGTGGTGATTTTTCAATGGTTATATTTCTTAGCTATCTGTTGCAGACTTTGACTGATACTGAATTTTGGCTCTGGTTAAATTCCCAGCTTCAATAATAATGAGAATACTGAATTGCATCCTCATGAGAATACTGAATTGTATCATGAGAATACTGAATTGTACCATGAAAATACTGAATTGCATCCTCATGAGAATACTGAATTGCATCCTCATGAGAATACTGAATTGTATCCATGAGAATACTGAATTGTATCATGAGAATACTGAATTGTACCATGAAAATACTGAATTGCATCCTCATGAGAATACTGAATTGCATCCTCATGAGAATACTGAATTGTACCATGAGAATACTGAATTGTATCATAAGAATACTGAATTGTATCCTCATGAGAATACTGAATTGTATCCTCATGAGAATACTGAATTGTATCCTCATGAGAACACTGAACTGTATCCTCATTCTACTGATTATACTTAATTCCTAGCTATGTCCTTTTCAAAGACACAGTGTGCAACTGGTGATTTTTTGGAATATTTTAAACTCCATTGATTTTAAATTTATTTTGTATGGAACTTCTAGGAGCACATTTTTTTTTTCGTTTTAAGTGCTAATTTTCAGTGGCAACTGAGATAGGTAGAAGATTAAATTGCAAGTTGTACGCTACTTATAATAACACGATATAATACATTAATATGTATTTTATTTTGATCCGTTAATAGTCGTAAAATTACAAAACATTCACAAGCTTTCATTGCCAATGGGCAGCTTCTTCAGGCTGCTGAATATAAACAGTTTACAGAACAGATTAAGAATAAATGTAAACAATTTTAAATCACTTATAGCATGAGATTCATGCATTCAGCAGCCTGGAGAAGCTGCCCGTTGACAGTGAAAGCTTGCGAAAGTTTTGTAAGTTTTATGCCTATTAACAGATCAAAATAAAATACATATATTTTGTATTACGTCGTGCAATCGAAAAAGTTAAGAAAAAAGTTAAAATTTGGCACTTATTTGCTTGCCCCTACTCCCTCCTTTTGTCGTATGTCTGTTGTGTACTTATGTCTTATATTTGCAATATATACACTGAAGAGCAATTGAATTAGAGACAGTTGGCGTTATGCAAATGTGGCGCTGTGGGCAGCCCTGTAAACGGAAACGACATGACATATGCAGCAAACCGACAATATAAGGAGTGATGCGACGAAAATCAGTAAGAGCCAGATGCAGTATGTGTAAGACGAAGGATCTAAACACATTTGATCTTAGGCAAATTTCGGGGCCCGACGAATTGGTCACTCCATCTCGGAAGTCACGCAGGCACTGGGATTTTCACGAGCCACTGTGTCACAGGTGCACCGTGAGTACATCGAATCCGGTAAAACCATCCCTGCAAGGGCCAACTGCTGTGGACAACAGCGTGTGGATGAGCGGGGTCATCGTCAGCTTGCTCGCATTGTAACAGCGGATAGACAGGCCACAGTGCAAGAAATCACTCGGCAATTTAACGCTGGTGCACAAAAACGTGTAAGCAGCCACACTACCCAGAACCATCTTCTCGCTATGGGGTACAGAAGCCTTCGTCCCACGAAGGTACCGCTGCTGACCGCACATCACAGGGTGCAAAGATTAACATGGGCGCGGGAAGATCGCCACTGGACCCTAGACATGTGGAAAAATGTTGCCTGGACTGATGAGTCGAGATTTACGTTGGTACATGCGGTTGGCAGGATACGAGTACGGCGCAAACCACATGAAGCAATGGAACCTTCTTGCCAGTTGGGTACTCTTCAAGCTGGGGGGGGGGGGTGGCATTCTCGTCTGAGGACTGTTTACGTGGACTGAAATGGGACCCCTGGTACGTTTGACATCGTCCCTCACAGGTCAACATTACCGGAATATCCTGGACGACCATTTGCTCCTGTTTGTGCATCTTCAACATCCCAATGGGGACCTCATCCTGCAACAAGACAATGCACCATGCCATCACTCCCGAATTGTATCTGAATGGTTAGATGAACACTCCACCGACGTGATCTCACTTCCTTGGCCAGCTAGGTCACCTGACCTCAATCCCATCGATCACATCTGGGATGCCATCGAGAGAGATGTTCAAGGCTCTGACCCCCTCCATCAAATCTTTGTGAACTGTGGGAGCTTGTTCAGGGACGTGGATCCGTATGGCTTCCCAACGCATCCGGTTTCTTATCGAGTCAATGCCGAGATGAATTGCCGCCGTCATCAGGGCGAAAGGTGGTGCTACACGTTACTAGACAGATATCTCTAATTCAATTGCTCTTTAGTGTATGTACACTTACTGTTTATTTTAATTTTAGTACATTTGAAGGGCCACCTTGGCTCTTGTTCACCCTGAAAAATAAATTTGAAATCAGTCAATTGATCAGTTCAAAAGAAGTTTCAAAACATGTGATTTCTTATAGATGCTAGTTACTGACTTAACCCTCTGGGTGGCAAGCACACATATATACGTTCAGAGATTTCTGTGCCTAAAGCTCCGATGACACAGTAATACGTTCATCGAAAACTTGTCCCAAAGCGACGAGAACGCAATATTGCGTCGAAAGAATTTTCAGGCTCATAGTGGTGAGAACGCATATATGCGCATCTTGGGGATGATGAATGCTAAAGAAAAGCAGGATGCTTTTAGGGGAGTATTCTATTATACATGTGACAAAATTTCGCTTTGCCTCTTCCAAAGCTCCTGCCACTTGGAGGGTTAATCTGAATCACTTATTTTTACAATGTGCTTTTTTATGTTTTCATCAGAAAGTAAATAACCATTTTTGATTGTTTACTTTCTGATGGAAGCATCATCTTAGATGTGCTATTAGTTCTTTCTAATATATCGTACATCATTTCTAATAAATATGCACTTTAGACAATTGTGTAATTTTAATTTGTCCTTAGAAACTATATGCTGTTTGTGACTTGGCTATGAGTTTAATCATCTCCAAGACAAGAAATTTTGTACTGAAAGATTATCCTGTTGAATTCACCTTACCAGAAAAACTGTACACTGAGCAAGATAAAGTAAGTAACTGGATATTTTATTCTCATGAATTAGCTTGAAGTAAGTTTTCATCATCTGAACGTATTGTCATAATTCGTTCTCATCGTGGAAATGTCCTAAAATTCTGTTCCATGTCCTGGAATTTTACCCATTCCTGCATTTTTGTCCATGCATGAAGTTTCGTAGTTGGATTTCTTGTCTGTTAACAGTACTGAAGCTGCATTATTAGCATGGCTTTTGTGAAAAAAAAAGGTCATGCTTATGTTATCACTTCATCTATCTGATCGGGGACACCATATCCCTGCAACTATTAGTTTGATTTGCAAAATTCTTTTTCTATTGGGAAGCTTTTTGAAATGTGGGAATGATGATTCTTGCATTCTGGTTTTTTTCCACTAGGGGCATAAAGGTAAATCACAGTTTCTTTAATATCTCCGCTTCTAAAAGTCCAATTCAAAAATTCTTCCTGTGTTGGATACAACTCCTGATGGAAAATGTTTTGTGTATAATTTCTCATTTTTGGTAAAGAGTGCTTTTGACACCAGGGGGCATTTTTTTTTTTGCTTCTGATGTATCTGCAACAAAATCTGAACTTCTGAAAACTATTTTCAATATTGTGACAAGCTGTCATAAATTATTCTGTTCATCACATTTCTTTAAACCTTTGTTAAAGGAGCTCCACATATTTTGTTAGTTCTTATTGCTCATATGTTGTTATTGTTTTAAATAAAGAAAATGCATTTACCTTGAGTCTTGCTCCTTGTTGTTCTTAGTTCTTTATGTACGTCACCAATTCAATGAGCGCCATACATTTCTGTTGAAGGACATACTTTCGTACGTACGTTACTAATTCCATGAAGACATTTGAATATTTAAAAAGAAGAGTGTTTCACCTTATTCACATTGTGAAAAAATGCTTAGGTTTAAAGTTAAAATCTTCCTATTGTAGTTTGTAACCAAACAGCTCCGTCTGCCGAAGTCAATGGAAAGTGTCATCCGTGTCTTAAAAAAAATGATTCAGAAGATTTATGTCTAGCTTTCATTAAAAGTTTTAAAGTTAAAAGAAAATTTAAAATTTTGGGTTATTTACATTAAAATATGCACTTATGAGGAAACGAACTCGGAAAAACAAATTTTTACCCCATAGTTGCAAACCTCAGCTGTATGTACAATACAAGCATGTTGTCGTTGAGTTGGTATTCGTAGTAGTTTCGTACAACCAAAGTTCAGTAGGCGTTGAACTTCATCTCAATGTCCTACACAAACTGCATGATGTATAGAAATTTTGTTTTAGTAGATGATACATAGACTCACACATTTCTATATCCCAACAAACCACTGTACATCAGCTCCCACCAACTTAGGCCTACGCATCGGAAGCGTTTCACTCGTGTGGCTACCACGGTATCTTCAGCAGAACTGGTGTCAACTCACATTGGTCAAACTCAAACTTGACAGATGTGTTCCTGCACTAGAGGTTCAGTCTGTTCCCTTGTCCTGTGCTTCCATCTGTTGGTTATCTTCATAAGTAGATTCCAAATTTTGTTTCTTTTTGATATTATTATGTTTATTTTTAGTTTTTTGAGTTAATTTCTTTTCTATTACTATTATATTTTTCCATGGGTCTGGTAAGATTATTGGGTTGTTATTACTGCAATTTTTAACAACCCAATAATCTTACCAGACCCATGGAAAAATATAATAGTAATAGAAAAGAAATTAACTCAAAAAACTAAAAATAAACATAATAATATCAAAAAGAAACAAAATTTGGAATCTACTTATGAAGATAACCAACAGATGAAAGCACAGGACAAGGGAACAGACTGAACCTTTAGCGCAGGTATACATCTGTCAAGTTTGAGTCAATGTAAGTTGACACTAGTTCTGCTGAAGATACCGTTGTAGCCACACGAGCGAAACGCTTCCGATGTGTAGGCCTAAGTTGGTGGGAGCTGATGTACAGTGGCTTGTTGGGATATAGAAATGCGTGAGTCTATGTATCATCTATTAAAACAAAAACAAAAGTTCTATGTGTCATGCAATTTATGAATGACATTGAGATGAAGTTCAACGACAACGTGCGTGTACATACAGCTGAGGTTTGCAACTAAGGTGTAAAGATTTGTTTTCCGAGTCATTTTGGTTCCTCATAGTGCATGTTTCAATGTAAATAACCTAACTTTTAAACTTTCTTTTTAGCTATAAAACCTTTAATGACAGCTAGACTTGAGTCTTACGAAGAATTTTTTTTTTGAAAACTGCTGGACTTTGGCTGTACAGAATTACTATGAATATTGACTCAACAGCGGCATGCGTGTACATACAGCTGAGGTTAGCAACTATGGTGTGAAAAAAATTTTCCAAGTCGTTTTGTTTCCTCATAGTGCATATTTCAATGTAAATAACCAAAAATTAAAAACAATTTTTAACTTTAAAACTTTTGATGACAGCTAGACGTAAATCTTGTCAATAATTTTTTTAAGAACGACACTTTCCATTGACTTCGACAGACGAAGCTGTTTGGTTGCAAAGTGTTTTAACTACAATGGGGAGATTTTAACTTTAAACCTGAGCATTTTTTCACAATGTGAATTAGGGAAACACTCTTCTTTTTAAATATTCTAATGTCTTCATGGAATTAGTAACGTGCGTACGAAAGATATGTCCTTCAACAGAAATGTATGGCGTTCATCGAATTTGGGACGTACATAAAGAACTAATAACAACAAGGAGCAAGACTCAAGGTAAATGCATTTTCTTTATTTAAAGCAATAACGACATATGAGCAATAATAACTAACAAAATATGTGGAGCTCCCCTAATAAAGGTTTTAAGAAACATGATGAACAGAATAATTTATGACAGCTTATGTCACAATATTAAAACCTATATACCACGTAATTGAAATAATTTAAGAGAGTAACAGATAAGTATCTCTCATAAAGGTATATACATATTTTTGTTGATATCTCTGTTTCCATGCGTCCGATTTTAGAAATTATTTTTTGTTGGAAAGAAAGCATTTTCGGTGCGAAATGTTTCTCATATAATTTCAAATTTTTCTTAATGCACGAGTGGGCCCCTAGGGGTGTTAATTCACATTTCAGTTTATTGCAATATTTGCAGGACTAAAAACTCGATTAGAAAAAATTCTTCTTCGATCAGATACTACTAACAATGAAGACTCCTTGTGTATATTGTCTTCCCAAAATAATGTACAATTTCCCCGCTAGGGGTGCAAATTTTTAAGCTATTTTTCTCAATATATGTACTTCTAAATGTTCAATTTAAAATATTCTTTTAACACCAGATACCATTTACCTTATGGAACATTTTAGGTTTGTATTTGGGGAGGTTTGTAGTTCACAGTTCTGCCACTATGTGGTGTTTGTGGACTTCCGTTTGCAGCTAGCTGTATCTCTGCTTCTAAAATCCCTACTGAGGAATTTCTTTTTTACTGTATGCCATTCACTACAGAAAAGATAGGGAATGAATAAGATTTTTGCTACAATAAGATCCTCTTTAAATAATGCACAAATCTTCCTCTAGGGGGCGTAAAGGTCAAAACCTTTTTCTTGCCATCTCTGCTTCCAGGAGACATATTTGAAAAGTACCTTTTTCCTTAGCATAGCTTTTGCCTTGAAAAATACTTTTTGCCTATTTTCAACTTTTCCGTTATGCCAAATTCTTCCGCTAGAAGGCATAGAGTTATATCATGTTTCCTTCAATGCCTCTCCTTTTATCTTCTTTTTCTTTTTTCAATTTGAAAATCTTTGTCTTTGATACCTTCTCTTTGCTATGAGAAACTTTTTGTGTGTCATGTGTCGTAACATATTTTTTTAGCTATCGGTGGAAGTAAGTAGCTGATTTGTTTGTTTTTTTTTGTTTTTTTTTTGTGGCTTATTTTGACCTTTACTAAAATTTGCTAATTAATGCTTAACAAATAAAGGTAACTTGATCACGCTAGTTACGTTACGGGAAAAAAACTTTTACAAAAAAGTTCGTAAGTTGAGAGCTTTAAACCTTATCTTAGGTCCTCATCACGCCAATGGAGGACTGAGATTGTTGCCAGATTCTACATTTGAATTTTTTCTATTTTTGTTACCAAAACTTAGAATTGATCTCCAGATCATCGGAATGTAGAGAGGAGATTCGGAATTGCAAGTTCATTGAGTTGAAAATAATTTCTAGGCTTTCACGGTAACGGAGGGCAAAACGATTGTCAAAAGAAGCAATTCGTTTTGCTTCGTTCCAGCGGGGAACTGCAGATGTGTCTTCCATTGTCAAAATAGACAAGGCTGTATTAGGATTGGCTTTCAAAACATCTTTTTTATGTTCTAAAATTCTGTGGTTAATGCTCCTGTATGCTTCCAATGTATAAGTTATCACCTGTTGAAGAAGAGATAGGAATGCAGTAAACTCCTGGGAGGTCCAGATTTTCAACTTTGTCCCTATCCCTTTGTAGAAGTTTCAAGATGTTTGGGGTGGATTTAATGGCAAGATGGTAACCAAAACTTCTAAAATGAATCTGTAACTTATCAGCATAGGAAGGATGGTAAGGAACAGAACCAGAGAATTTCAGGTTTTCTTTCTTTTGAGGAAGGAGGCATTCAATTTTCGAATTGTTTTCATATTTCTTTAAGAGGGAGTTGACTGTAAGAGCAGGGAAACCATGAGAGAGGGCTATTGTAAAAATGTTGGAGAATTCTTCTTGAAGAGCAAGTTGGTTGTTGCAAATGATATGAGCCCTGTGGATGTAAGACTTCAACGCTGCAAGCTTGTAGAGATGCAGATTGAAAGATTTGTAGGGAATGATGTTAGTGGCTGCAAAAGGATTACGGTAGACGGAACGAGTGATGGAGAGATTAGCGTTTCTGCAGATGAATACATCCAGGAAATCAATTTTCTTGTTTACTTTCTTATAGTGAGATTAATGGAAGGAAATTTTTTCTTAATGGAGTTGATCAGTGTCTGTAGTTCAAACTCGGTATGTGGCCAGCTAATGAAAATGACATCTACATATCTTAACCACAGGGAAAGTTGAAAAGGTTGGTGAGGAATGATGGAAACTTCAATATGTTGCATGTAGATTTCTGCAAGAAGAGGTGAGTCCATGGGGAGACCAGATTGTTGCTTGTACACAATTTTGTTGAAAACAAAACAACTGTGTTGATGAATAGTGTGGAAACAATCATAAAGATCTTTGATAAGAGTACCGGGTGGTTCAAAATGAAGAATCAATTTCTTCATGAGAAGCATGTAGGTCTCAAAATATGGTACAGAGGGTAACAAAGATTCCACATCAAGAGTATATAGATTAACACTTGGAGAAAAGGAATTAGGAAATTTGTGGATGAAGTCTGAAGTAGAGACAACAGTATGAGGATGGTTGGCTGTCAGGGATTTGCATTTGAGGACCAATTTCTTTTCAAGGTTTACCGCTGAAGAAAAAGAATATTCAACTAAAGGTCTGATGGGGTTCCCAGCTTTATGCAGTTTAACTTGCAGGAAAAGCCTGGGAGTTCTAAAGTAAGGAGGGGTGAGATATCTCCAAGGAAGGATTGAAAAGTTTATTTCTTAGATAATCTGTCAACTGAGTTTTTGAGTGAGTTGGCAGTGTCTGACTGCAGAGGGATGCAGTTAGCAGAAGTAAGAAATGAATGCACTTTTTGGTTTAGTATTTCTTTACCAATGATGACTGGGCAACTGACTTTATCTGCTTTGCATACGGCAAGGTCATTTTCTTGAATAAATGACCTGAAATCTTTCAGACCAGAAGAGTACGTGATTGGCACAGAATTTTGCTTGGATAGGATAACAGCAGCGGTGGCACGGAGAATAGGTTGGTGAACAGTCTCAGTTCTGTGGATGGCTGATTCTATAAGAGAAATAGTTTGTGGAAGATTGATAGGAAGAGCTGGTGAAAATTTTGGGCCTAATGATAAGAATTTATCCAAGCTAGGATTAATAGTAACAGAAGAAAGATTTGCATACTTTGGCTTGTCAGTAGAAGTTGAAGACAAAGTAGATGTATCTTGACTTTTTTGCTTGGAAAGAAGAAAATTAAATTTCTTTGTAAGGCGAGCATATTCATTATCTTCTATGTTGAAAGGGTTTGGTTGATACAAACCATAAAAATATCAATCAAAGCAGGATGAGTGGTAGCAGCAAGTGATTAATGTAACTAATCTGCTTTTTTTTACAAATTTTGAAGATGACAATCCGATTTTTGGCGTAAATGTGACAAGGATGGTAAGTCAGATAATATCCGAAAACTTGAAAATTTTTCATCGTCCTGGAGCGGGACTCGAACCCGCGTCTCCCAGAAAACGCCTAGGTATGCTAACCACTACACCACCCAGAACGACCAAGTTTCAAGTTTCCGATCAATTTGAATTTAACCATCACAGGATTCGCTAGTCGAAGCAACCGGCATTCATGTTTAGCGAATCTGGAGGTAAAGAATCCTATCCCGTGATTGCCCGGAGAAGCAGATAAATCATGAAAGAAATACGGGATACGCCATATAATACAAATTTTGAAGATGACAATCCGATTTTTGGCGTAAATGTGACAAGGATGGTAAGTCAGATAATATCCGAAAACTTGAAAATTTTCATCGTCCTGGAGCGGGACTCGAACCCGCGTCTCCCAGAAAACGCCTAGGTATGCTAACCACTACACCACCCAGAACGACCAAGTTTCAAGTTTCCGATCAATTTGAATTTAACCATCACAGGATTCGCTAGTCGAAGCAACCGGCATTCATGTTTAGCGAATCTGGAGGTAAACATGAATGCCGGTTCTTTCATGATTTATCTGCTTCTCCGGGCAATCACGGGATAGGATTCTTTACCTCCAGATTCGCTAAACATGAATGCCGGTTGCTTCGACTAGCGAATCCTGTGATGGTTAAATTCAAATTGATCGGAAACTTGAAACTTGGTCGTTCTGGGTGGTGTAGTGGTTAGCATACCTAGGCGTTTTCTGGGAGACGCGGGTTCGAGTCCCGCTCCAGGACGATGAAAATTTTCAAGTTTTCGGATATTATCTGACTTACCATCCTTGTCACATTTACGCCAAAAATCGGATTGTCATCTTCAAAATTTGTATTATATGGCGTTATCCCGTATTTCTTTCATGATTTATCTGCTTCTCCGGGCAATCACGGGATAGGATTCTTTACCTCCAGATTCGCTAAACATGAATGCCGGTTGCTTCGACTAGCGAATCCTGTGATGGTTAAATTCAAATTGATCGGAAACTTGAAACTTGGTCGTTCTGGGTGGTGTAGTGGTTAGCATACCTAGGCGTTTTCTGGGAGACGCGGGTTCGAGTCCCGCTCCAGGACGATGAAAATTTTCAAGTTTTCGGATATTATCTGACTTACCATCCTTGTCACATTTACGCCAAAAATCGGATTGTCATCTTCAAAATTTGTATTATATGGCGTAATCCCGTATTTCTTTCATGATTTTTTCATAATCTGCTTTGCTTGATATTTTTATGGTTCATATCAACCAAACCCTTTCAACAATAGAAGATAATGAATATGCTTGCCTTACAAAGAAAGGGATAAATTCTTATCATTAGGCCCAAAATTTTCACCAGCTCTTCCTATCAATCTTCCACAAACTGTTTCTCTTATAGAATCAGCCATCCATAGAACTGAGACTGTTCACCAACCTATCCTCTGTGCCACTGCTGCTGTTATCCTATCCAAGCAAAATTCTGTGCCAATCAAGTACTCTTCTTCTTGTCTGAAAGATTTCAGGTCATTTATTCAAGAAAATGACCTTGCCGTATGCAAAGCAGATAAAGTTGGTTGCCCAGTCATCATTGGTAAAGAAATACTAAACCAAAAAGTGCATTCATTTCTTACTTCTGCTAACTGCATCCCTCTGCAGTCAGACACTGCCAACTCACTCAAAAACTCAGTTGACAGATTATCTAAGAAAGAAACTTTTCAATCCTTCCTTGGAGATATCTCACCCCCTCCTTACTTTAGAACTCCCAGGCTTTTCCTGCAAGTTAAACTGCATAAAGCTGGGAACCCCATCAGACCTTTAGTTGAATATTCTTTTTCTCCAGCAGTAAACCTTGAAAAGAAATTGGTCCTCAAATGCAAATCCCTGACAGCTAACCATCCTCATACTGTTGTCTCTACTTCAGACTTCATCCACAAACTTCCTAATTCTTTTTCTCCAAGTGTTAATCTATATGCTCTTGATGTGGAATCTTTGTTCCCCTCTGTACCATATTTTGAGTCCTACATGCTCCTCATGAAGAAATTGATTCTTCATTTTGAACCATCCGGTGCTCTATCAAAGATCTTTATGATAGTTTCCACACTATTCATCAACACAGTTGTTTTGTTTTCAACAAAATTGTGTACAAGCAACAATCTGGTCTCCCCATGGGCTCACCTCTTTCCCCTTCTTCTTGCAGAAATCTACATGCAACATATTGAAGTTTCCATCATTCCTCACCAACCTTTTCAACCTTCCCTGTGTTTAAGATAGGTAGATGGCATTTTCATTAGCTGGCTACATACCGAGTCTGAACTACAGACACTGATCAACTCCATTACAGAAAAATTTCCTTCCATTAATCTCATTATATCTAAGGAAGTAAACAACAAAATTTATTTCCGTGACGCTGATCTCTCCATCACTCGTTCCGTCTATCGTAATCCTTCTGCGCCCACTACCATCATTCTCAACAAATCTTTCACTCTGCATCTCTACAAGCTTGCAGCATTGAAGTCTTACATCCACAGGTCTCATATCATTTGCAACAACCAACTTGCTCTTCAAGAAGAATTCTCCAACATTTTTACAATAGCCCTCTCTCATGGTTTCCCTGCTCTTACAGTCAACTCCCTCTTAAAGAAATATGAAAACAACTCGAAAATTGAATGCTTCCTTCCTCAAAAGAAAGAAAACCTGAAATTCTCTGGTTCTGTTCCTTACCATCCTTCCTATGCTTATAAGTTACAGATTCTTTTTAGAAGTTTTGGTTACCATCTTGCCATTAAATCCACCCCAAACATCTTGAAACTTCTACAAAGGGATAGGGACAAAGTTGAAAATCTGGACCTCCCAGGAGTTTACTGCATTCCTATCTCTTCTTCAACAGGTGATAACTTATACATTGGAAGCATACAGGAGCATTAACCACAGAATTTTAGAACATAAAAAAGATGTTTTGAAAGCCAATCCTAATACAGCCTTGTCTATTTTGACAATGGAAGACACATCTGCAGTTCCCCGCTGGAACGAAGCAAAACGAATTGCTTCTTTTGACAATCGTTTTGTTCTCCATTACCGTGAAAGCCTAGAAATTATTTTCAACTCAATGACTTGCAATTCCGAATCTCCTCTCTACATTCCGATGATCTGGAGATCAATTCTAAGTTTTGGCAACAAAAATAGAAAAAATCAAATGTAGAATCTGGCAACAATCTTGGTCCTCCATTGGCGTGATGAAGACCTAAGATAAGGTCGAAAGCTCCCAACTCACGAACTTTCTTGTAAAAGTTTATTTCATGTAACGTAACTAGCGTGATCAAGTTACCTTTATTTGTTATTATTGTTACGTGTTTTGCCCATCATCGTCATTAATGCTTAAGTAAAAATTTGCCATAAAATCACATTGCTTTCTAATATCAGAAACTGAAATCTAGTTGTTTCTTAGAATTTTCTGAGCTAACTAATCACTTTCCATCTACTATAATTAGTTTCCTAATCATGGCAGTTAAAATGCCTTGATCACTGATGAATGCAGTTGTACACATAGCCCTTGGATTTAAGTTTTCCCATGGTCTCTTTCATTTCATTTTGGAAATTTTGGGTCATGCTTTGTTTGCCGGTGAGTACAAATTAAAAATATTGCTAGAGCATCAAAATTAGAAGCTTAAGCATCAATATTATGTTGAAAATTCCTTTCCTAAGTAAAATTTAACACAAATCCTTGCTCCCATGAGCATTTGTATAAGAAATAGCAATCTCTTGTTCCTTTGAAAAAGTTTCAATATTTCACCTTTTTTCCCTTTAATATTCAATGTAAGCATTATTTCAAAATAATTAAATATAAATAGTGTTTTGTGTATTGATTGTGTGGTATATGAAAGCATTTCAAGAGTAATGCCACATTTGTATTCTAACTACAGATTTTATACCTATATATTTTTGAGTTTTATGTTTTTTATTCTGCAATTTTTTTCAATAATTGAACTGATGCCAAAGTAGAAAAATAATTTTCTCAAAATCAGTATGGTATAATATATAAAAGTTTTGTGGAAATTAAACCTGGTTATATTTTCAGTGACAGTTTTGGTATTTCAGTATTCATCTCTGATTCTGAGTTTCTTATTAGCTGCAGCAGACCTCATTTTCAACATTCTGCATTAAGTTTGCTCAAACATGTAGGGAGTTGTGTGTTGTAAGTTACAGGTTGAACAGACCTATGGTTTCACTATATTTTAAGTAGGAGCATTTAGATCATGTGTCCTGGAAAAAGTCCCAGAATTCTGTGATTGAAAAAGTATATGAACCATGATAAATAGTACTTGAAAAATTTTGTATTGTTTTTTAAGTAATGATATAAAAGAGCAAGTGTAAAATAATTGTTTGTGCTAAAAAGGTGTATAGGAGATTTCTGTGTAATTCTGATAACAAAAACACCAAGCTGATCAAATAGTGCAGAACTTGCATTCAACTCAGGGGAGCACATGAACAGCTGGTACCTTGGCTATGACATCCCTATGGAGTAAAATATCAGCCATGGAAGTAATTGAGTGGAACAATGTACACTGCTGGACAATTGCTAAGGACAGGTCATAAACGGCTATATAGCGCATAAAAAAAGTAAGTGTGGTTGGATGCCAAGTAAAATAAAATAATGTCAGAATGCCAGGACATTACAAGAAAGACAATTTATTGTGCTCTGAAATCCAGAAGGCTTTGGAACGTGTTCAAGGGACAAACAGGCCATTTTGTGCAGAATACGTAAACGTGAAAAAATGCAATTACCGTCTGCAGGCGTTCCGGCGTAAGATGTCAATATGGGATATGGCCACCATGGAGGGCGATGCAAGATTCCACACGTCGTGTTATGCTTTGCACAACATTATCAAGCAGCTGTTGGGGTAATTTATCCCATTCCTCTGTCAGTGCACGGATGAGGGTGTCCTTGTTTATTGGAGGGCATTGGCGACCAGCAAGACTCTTCCCCAAAGCATCCCACACATTTTCAATGGGATTCAGATCTGGAGAACGTGCTGGCCATATGAGGCATTGAATATCCTTGCTCTCAAGACACTCCTGGACAGCAACTGTTCGATGACATGTTGCGTTGTCGTCCATGAAAATGAATCTATCACCGACAGCACCACGGAACATGCAAACATGAGGTAGCAGAACATCATTAATGTATCGTTGGCCAGTCATAGTCCCAGTTGGAAGCACATAGAGGGACATACGGCCATTGATCATGATGCCAGCCCATACCATGACACTACATGTCGGATATCGGTCCCTTTCCTGTATGTTTGCTGGACAATATGCAGTACCACTATCACGCCAGATCAGTTGTCGTTGACAATCAGACGATAGACTGTATCTACTCTCATCTGAGAAGAGGACAGCAGACCAGTCGTTATCAGTCCAATCGCGATGTTGATGGCACCATTGCAAACGGGCGGTACGGTGACGTTTGGACAATGGGATGCACACAACAGGACAGCGGGCGTATAGTCCTCCTCCATGCAAACGTCTGGCGACAGTTTTTCGGGAGATCCGCTTGCCAGTAGCAGCCATAAACTGATTTGCTACCTCACTAGCTGTGCTGCGCCGGTGTCTTTTTGTTGATAGCACTATGTACCGATCTTCTGCAGGTGTCGTACTGTGAACACGACCTTCCCCTTGACGTTTGCTACACTCTCCATTTGTTTGAAATGATTTCCAAAGCCTTGAAACAACACTGTGGCTGACGTCGAACTCCCTGGCAACATCTGTTATTTTTCGCCCTTCTACAATCTTGCCAATAATATGGCCACGCGTAAAATCATCTAGGTGATGTCGGGAAGACATACTGAAAATTGCAAGTTCGTCAATTGATTCTTTCCCTTTCAACTTTGCGCTTGAACAACAACGGTCAATACGCGTCAAATCCTTTATATCTCTTATCTGCGCTATGACGTCACGAACAAGTTCGGCAATCTAAAATTTGCATACGCACAACACGTCTTACTGTATCCCGCACTTATGCTAATTTCCACATTTTCCTGCCTTCCATTTTATGGTTGCTATCGTTACTATTGTCATCTGTCCTTAGCAATTGTCCGGCAGTGTATTTGCGATTCATGCAAATTTAATCACTGAAAAATTCCCGTCCATTAGATTCACTATTAATGAAGAAATTGATGGCAAGATAAATTTCTTGGATGTCAGCATCTCAAAATGTAATAATCTTCTTTCCACTTCTGTCTACTGAAAACCAGTTTCTACCAATAGCATTATTCCTTTCAATTCTCATACCTTCCACAAATATAAACTGTCAGCCCTCAATTCTCTCATTCATCGAGCTCATTCTGTTTGTAACACTGAAGTTAATCTAACAAATTAATTAGCAAACATCCGTTTGATCGCTACTCAACATGGCTTTCCCCCTCTCCTGGTTTCTAAATTAATTCAAAATGCTAAGAAAAAACCAGTTGCTGCTCTTCAACCTGTTTCACCAAAAAGGAACTAATGTTTGCTGGCTCAATCCCTTACCACAAACCTTCTGCCTACAAACTCATCAGTATCTTCAAAAGAGAAGGATATAGACTTGCCATTCATTCTTCCCCTTCAATTTCTGTTATACTCCATAATGACAGAGAACCAAGACCTCCCAGCTTTCTTCACCTGGAGTGTATAAAATTCCGATCAAGACTAACGTTGGATTAACCACGTACATAGGAAGTTTATTCTGGAAAATTCTCTCAAGGCTTCAGGAACACAAATCTGATGTGAAATTTGGAAAACCTTCATCTGCCTTATCTCTTCTTAACATGGCTGACACTTCTGCTATTCCACTTTGGTCTGATACTAAAAAGTTGGCTCCCTTCCAAAATTGGTATACTCTGAGGTTTAGAGAAAGTTTGAAAATTTTATTTTCCAAAAATTGCAACTCTGAGCTCCCCATTTTCGTTCCTTACATCTGGAAATCCCTCATTGCATCACATCACACGAAGTTACCATTACAAAACTTACCTTTCCAATCTGGCAACGTAAACCAATCATAGTCACACTGATGAAGGCCATAGTAATGGCTGAAATATATTTGCATTAAACTTTTATACATAACTTTGCGTGTTCTGCACTACCTTCTTCTTAATTTGTTTGTTAGTTACGTGCATTGCCTACCACTCATTTATGGGCACATTCTTGCTAGAGGGTAAATATGTACCCTTTCAAAATATTCCACAAAATGAAATGATTTCTAAAAACACTGAAACACAGAAGCAATTCAAAGTTCTTAAAATAAACCAATAGGGGTTAACAAGCAGGCCATTCAAGTTGTGCCATCCCAGCTAAGTTTAATGATTTGAACTGGCTAAAATACCTACCTACTGTCTGACCGATAGCACACACACAGGATAATTTGGTTTAAAAAAAGTCCTTGAAAAGTGCTTGAATTTATTTTGCTTGGAAGAGTATGAACCTTGAGACAGACAACTTTCTTAATGACAATACATGCTCATCGTCAGGTCATTGATAAACTCTGGGACCAAAGAATTCCATTCTTTAATGAGGGTGGTGTGTAGCGCAAAAAGGGTTCTAAAGGGGACTGATGCATTGCTATGTGTTATCCCATGCCTTCTCTATACGGTTCAGATCTGCAGACTTGGCTGCCTTATCCATGTGCTGAATACCTTTGCTCTGCAAGAAATTGACAGGCAGCCCTGTGCTGGTGAGTGTTATCATCCATTAAAAGAAACTGAGGGCCAACAACTCCCAGAAAAATTCTGACATAGGGTTCTGGGAACTTGTCCCTCTAGTGCTTAGCATTCACATTGCCTCCTGCAAACATGTGGAGTGGTGTGCAGCCATTGAACATATGCCTCCCCACATAAGTGTACTATCACCTCCAAAGGAGTCTCATTCTTGGATATTTGCAGAACCATTACAAGTTCCCCATTACCTCCAAATGAAATGCCAACGAGAATACATTTTCTGGCTGAATCTCGACTTATCTGTAAAAAGCACACTGGCCCACACTTCCAAGCTACAGGAACAACGTTGCCTGTACCAGTTGAAGGGAGCTCTTCTGTGAGATGCGGCAAGTGAATTCTGCATTGAAAGTCATACCTGCCTTAGAAGGATTTCACAGGAATGATGGGTTCTCAAGAGAGTCCTGAATGGCTGTGCATGAAAGTGTATTTTTTCCTACTCTGATGTATGGCAGTGAAACGTGGGTACTGCAGAAGAGACATAGGAGCTGTTTGTGTGTTGGGAGAGATGCAGTATTTATGAGGAGTTTGTGGCAAGACACTCTCTGTTCATGTGAGAAATGAAGATGTGTTACAGTTGTGTGATGTAAGGCAAAATGTTGTTAGTAAGGTGGAGACTAATATTCTTAAGTGCTTTGGCCATGTTGAAGGAATGAGTGATGAGATGCTTACCAAGAAAAAAATTTCAGCCCAAGTGGCAGGAAAGAAAGGCAGAGGAAGGTCAAGGAAGTCATGGAAGAATCAGATTCAGGAGTGTCTTCATGAGAAAGAGATTATGAGTATGAAGCATACAAGGTCTTCTGTACGTCGTGTGATGGATGTCAGTGAAGTTCAAGCTGTGTGTCAAGAATGCTGTAAATGGAGAAGTTTTGATACAGCAAGATTAAGTAAATAATCACTTAAAAATTTATCTAGTGGTTTGTATTTCTTTGTGGAGCTAATCTCTGAACCTCACAGAACAGCTTAGTGATATGTATGTATGTATGTATGCATGTATGTATCTCTCTATTCTGAAAAAGAGTAACTGTTGCTGCCACCGCTGCTGTTTTAGAAATTTCGTTACACTTGCGCTTTTCTAGCTTGCAGTGCAAAAAGTATTAAACACAAAGATATTAAATGTACAGCATTTGTAGAGAATTGTTTGGAGAATACAGTGAAATAAATCGTTTTCCGGTTCTTGCGATACTTCAAGAGCTATTACATTTCAAAGTTAAGGTAAGCAAAAAAGTGCTATCAGCTTGTGTTTCGGACACACTAACAGCAACAGAACCACAAAACTCTGTAGGCATGTAGGGCCATGACCGAATTTTTGCACCTTGTCGCCCTTTTTTGAATTTCAATTTAGTTTACGAGGAATTAAATTTTTAAATTTCACAAAATTCTCTATTTAGTGATGGGATCTATTTTAAACAACGGATATATGGCAAACTATAAATCATAACGAATTGCAATTTTTACAGCATAAGCTCACAACCATCGTCACTCTTTTATGAAAATATTTTTAAAGAAAAAGTCATTTTCTGATTTTTAGGCATTTTTTAAACATGCAAAGGAGAGGAACGAGTGGCTTACTGTCTTTAGCGTTAACCACACAGGAAAGTTCTGGTCCCTGTGACCTGCTGCCATGGTGACACAGCTATTTTTAGCACTCTTTTCTCATTGGATGAAAGGACAGGTAATGACGCAATGCTTAATGACATAGCAACACTTTTAAAGTTCAGCGTTTTCCGCTGGCATATGTGAATACCTATGTAAATATAGGCTTTCACCTCGTATATAAAAAGCAAAGAGGGAAAATGTGAGTGTGTTCGTCTGCAAATTGTTCGACCACTTCTAAATGACTTAGAGATCTGAAAGTTGGCATGCTGATAGGTCTAGAAAAGTATGAAAAAAAAAATCCGAGTGGCAGCTTTAGAACATTGCTTGAAACTTTTGCAAATTGTTTGGCCACTTCTAAATGACATATAGATCTGAGAATTGGCATGCTGACAGATCTTAAGGTCCAGTTACTTTGATCAGTTTGAAAACCAAAAAACCAATCTGTCGGCTTTGGAACATTGTCTGCTTGAACTTTTCGTGAATTATCATACCACTTCTAAATAATCTAGATCTCTAAAAATTGGCATGCTGGTAGGTCTTAAAGTCCGGATACCTGCAAATGCACGAAAAAAAAAAAAAAAAAACAGCTCTTTGAAACATTGTCTGAATTTTTCTACCATTCTGCACCTACAAAAAAGTCTGAAAACCAAAAAATTCAAAAGAGTGGCTTAGCTTTACTGTTTCAAAATGCTGTTAGGTTTAAAGAAAATTTTGTCAGAATCACTAAAATGCTTTTGAAAATTTCAAATTTTGATTTAAAATTAAGGGGCGCCAAAGCCTGCTACGTTTTACATCAAACCGTATGCATTGACATCACCATGTTGTTCTAAATCGTAAAAACAGTTACGGATTTTAAATTACTTTTCATTCCCTTAATTACTTTTCCCTTCCTTTAATTTCATGTTAAAAAAATGATTTTATAGATTCACCGTTCGGAGAACGGGCACGGTTGCTAGTGTTATACAAATATATATATATACCAATGAGCCATTACATTATGACCACCTACCTGATGAGCCATAAGACCCCATTTAGCCCACAAAACAGCGGCCACTCAGCATGGCATTGATTCAATGAGGTGGCAATAGGTATTCTAGTGTACTTGGTACCATAATGTCAACAGCAGGTCTTCCAGTTCCCGTACATTTCGGGGTGGTAGTGATTCGGTTCAAATCCACTTTTCCAAGTCGAACCACAAATGTTCAATTGGGTTCATGTCATGTAAATTTGGGGGCCATGGCATTGACAGAAAGTCACCAGAATGTTCTTCGAACCACTCCTTAACGATTCTGGCAGTGTGGCGTGGCGCATTATCCTGTTGGTAATGGCCATCATCAGCAAGGAACACAGTTGCCATGAACTTGGTCTGCGACGATGTTCAGATACCTGACAGCTGTCAGGGATTGTGCTATTGGGATAATGGGGCCTAAAGTGTCCCAAGAAAACATTGCCCATAGCATAACACCGCAGCCACCAACCTGTTTCCGCCCAACAGTGCGTCCATGGTGTCGTAGCCTCCATTGGTAATCGGTGTATCTGCACTCAGCCATCTACGTGATGCACCAAGAATTTTGATTTGTCAGACCAGGCCACTTTCTTCCAATCATCCACGGTCCAATCTCAATGATCTTAAGCCCATTTCATGCGTTGTTGGTGATGATGTGCAGTGAGCATAGGGACCCAGCTAGGTCTTCAGCTACACAGGCCCATGCACAGAAGGCTGCGATGAACTGTGTGCTGTGACACATTGCCCCAATCACCACTGTTTTAGCTGCAGGTGATTTGTTGCACCTATGGCCCTGCAGCTGCTGTGGGCAATGCGCTACAGTCTCTGCTCCCCTCTGGCAGCAGTGAGCTGCGGACAACACATGGCTGAATGACCGTTCATCATTTGGCCATCTGTGCACCACTTTTGGTACGTACTCACTACAGCAGCACTTAAAAACCCACAAGCTGTGCCGTTTCCAAGATCGCAGGTCCGAGGTTCCATGCCATCACAATTTGTCCTTTATCAAACTCCGATAAATCGGCAGCTCTTTCCATTCTGACTCTTAACACTGTACTAACCAAAAGCCAGTCCTTGGGTGTATATATACTGCTCTGTGAACTTCACCTGCACCACCATTCAGTCTCCAGGCATACTCATTGCTCTAGGCTGGGAGTGGTCATAATGTGATGGCTCATTGGTGTATACTATGCTTACAGTGTAAGTTGTATTTGCTTAACAAAATACTAATCAAGTGATCTCTCCTTCCCCTCCTTTTTTGTTTACTTTTTTGATTAAAATCAATAAATAAAGATACTCTAACTGTCCATGCTGCCAGTTGTATAAGATATTCTGAATGCCTTGTGTGGATTTTTCAGACTTACTGTAATTTGAAGACTTACCTTCCTCAAGAATTAGTAGCTAGACCACCAAAGGTAAAGTAAATGTTTGTAGTTTAAGATATTTATTAATGAATGAATTCATGAACATTTTAATTTTCACATAGTTAACATTATGTATGGAAGGTAAGTATTTAGTTTTAAAAGCACCAAAATTATCTTCAGTTAGGGAAAATGAAAAAGATTATATTCTTCCATTGCTCTTGATTGTCCCAGGCTGATTTAAATTTGTTAGATGTTTCTGGCTTCTGTTTCTTTTAAAGGCTGTTTCAGTGACAGTCTGTGGGCTTTTTTTTTTTTTAAATAAGCATTAAATGCTGTTGACTTTTAAAAGAGATAGCATTGTCCAACACTACAGTATATTTCTTCACCATGTATTTCAGACTCTGTACTGATTTTTTAAGCATAATATTGGTGTAAGCACATATTTAAATACATATTTCTGCTAGAAACATAGGTGCAGCTATATCTATGCTTCTAATAACCTGACTGAAAAAAAAATGATTTTCAAAATAAGTTTTCCTGCAGGGGTATATATGCATATTTTAGTTTCTTCAATATCCTTGCTTCTAAAAGTTAGATTTGAAAAATTACATTTGTGGCAGATAGTGCTCATGGTTGGGAAAATTTTTCATGTATTTGCTGATTATCATAATATGCAATTTTACCACAATTCTTTTTCCAGTTTTTAAAGCCAGATGAAAAACTCTTTTTCTGGTTAGATGCCACTCATCATGAAAAACCTTTCTTTATATGTTTTGCACTCAAAATAATGCATAGTTTTCTTACTTGGAGGAAGCATAATTTATTTATTTTTCCCCTCTTGATATCTCTTTCTTAAAGTCCAAGTTTGGAAATTATTTTTAAGTTGAGTCTCATTCATTGTATGGAACATTTCATTTAAATTTTTGATTTTTTCATAATATGCAGTTCTTCTGCTAGGTGATTTGAGTTTATTTCTGTATAGAACTTCATCACCACTTCTAAAAGTCATTGGAAAAAAAATGTTTTTGCAATGTATGCCAAAATTTCATGCTGGTTCACCAGTCAGGCAAATATCTCACTCTCCAGCTGAAAATCAACAGCCCCACAAGAAAAGTTTGATTTGTTAAAAATTTATGCTCATCTCTAGAAAAATATTTTATTGATAATCAAATTTAAATAATTAACCATTGTATAATAACCAAACTCAGTTTTCTCTCTCTCTCTAGAGTAGATGAGGCATGAATCCTGTAATGTTTTAGAACTTTCCTAATAGCTCTGTGGAAACACAGATTCCCATGTTTGCCCGTTGACCTGTGACAGCAACCAGGGCTAGAGAATAAGGAAGGGCTGACTCATCCTTTTGTCTTGCGGTCTCAGTTTCGTGCTCCACCGAGAGGCAATTGGAAGGTGCTGTGACGTCACTGCGAAGACACTCGGTGACCCCGTGCCAACCCAGGGCCGGAATATGTGACCTTCATGACATTCCAGTTGTTTTATGCAGTCTATTTCTGTTGCTCTCCATTTACTGGCAGTGGTTTATGTAGTTGCTTATTAATGTCTGTTGTTGTTTTTTTTATTCAAAGTAATACACAATATGCCTGCATCCTTTGCTGTTGCTAATTGTACAAATACGCATAAAAAACAAAAGAATGTGGCGTTATTTACCATGTTTTCCCTTCAAATGTTAATGTGATAAAAGAATGGATTGTTAAGTGTAAGCGTGCTGACAAGTTTAAAGTTGAAAGTGCAAGAATATGTAGTGATAATTTCCAAAATTCAGACTACAAAGATGATATGCGAAATCGCCTGCTTGGGCTTCCCGAAAAAAAAATTATGAAACCCACAGCTGTTTTCAGTTTGAATTTACCGAATGAAAAATCAACACTAGATACAAGCCGAGAACATAGAAGAATTAAGAGAGATATCTGTATAAGGGCATTGAATCGAACTCTGGAGCTAAGTCTGAAAAGTTACACATCAATGAAGTTGCTTGCAATTCTGACACTGGATATTCAGAAGAAAAGTGTGCATCAGTTCAGTGCATGTTTTGCTCAGAGGTTAGAAGTCAGAACAAAATTCTCACCGAGAAGCTTGACATACTGGAACGAGAAATATGTAGCTTGAAAAGCAAACACAAAAACACTTTTCGAGTTTTGTGTCACAAAAATATCAGCATACTAAATAAGAGAGCAGAAATTGTGCTAATACGAAAAGCCCTGTCAAAAGCTAATATGAAAAATAAAATATTTGAACAGATGGAAATGAACCTCAGGAAAATATTTACACCAACACAGATAAAGTCCTTCGCAACACAAAAAGTTATTGACAAATGAACAGAAGAAGATATATCTAGAGGAATAGTAATAGATCTATTTCAAGAAAAGCTTACGAATTTTGGAAGTGTAAAATTGGCATTCCTTTGCCAAGTACTAGGACGTTAAAGTGATGGTGTTCTAAATTTAGTTGTCATCCCGAAATTCTGCATAATGTTTTGCTCCTTATGCGGAAAAATAGCAAAACCCTTTCCGAAAATGACAAAGTTTGCGTCTTAAGCTTTGATGGTAGATGAAGTTCTGTCCTAAATTGCTACCATGCTATATAGTAATCAAAGGGAATGAGAGGCAAAAAGTAGGCCTAACAAAAACTTTGTTTTCAGCCACCACTGCAAAGGGTATTGAAAAACAGAGCATAAAAGTGCTGCAGTTTTCTTCAATTTAGTAGATTCATTTTTTGACATTATGAATAGCAGTTACCCATACCCTGACAAAAGCAAACCTCTAAAAGCAGGGTTTGGTATCAACCCCTTTTTATACAACAAAAGGAAATTCTGAACAAAATGAAGTCAGAAATACTGAATCTCAGAGTAATGGGGATAAAACATATGCTGCCTTTCCAAAAAGGCATTCTTGTATCAATTTATTTTTTCTCGGTCTCTACGAGGATTTATCGCTTCATGGAGTCCGTTACATTTTAACTACTCGTTTGACTCAAGATGCCCTGGAGAGTTTGTTCAGTCAAATAAGTGGCATAAGTGCTTTTTATGACAATCCCTCACCTGACGGAATTTATTAGTCATTTAAAACACATATTACTAGCAAATAAATTGCCTAATTTGTCCAAAAAAGTTACTACAGAGTTTCAAAAAAGGTAAAACGCTCCAAACATATTTGACAGCAGAGTTACTAAAAGAAACTTTCACTGCAGCTGATAATCAAAAAATTCTTGATGAAGTATCTGGAGAAATAAATGCAGATGACTTAGAAGCTTTAGAAAAAATTTGCAATGAACCATGGCCGCAAGGTTGGGACGACGGCATATTTAAAACATCTCAAGATGAGCAATGTAATGCTGAGAAACAAGCTCTGAGTTATGTCGCAGGTTATATTGCCTATTGCTTACATGATAAAGTTCCCTCCCTTGGAACAATTTCTAGAAATGCCAAAGATTTTCCATCTGCTCAATGGATTAAAACTATCACTCGGGGGACTAACGGTGCTTTCTCCAAAGTGGATGAGGATGGTAGAACAATTTGAAATAATTTTTAAGTCAATTCACGGGACAGAGATTTCCCGAGAAAAAGGCTTATATAATTCGAAAATTAAAAACTGTAATAGAAGAGAGATTTCCAGACACCTGCAAAGAAGCTGTGAAAATTTATTGCCGCATACGAACATTTGTCAGAATTCGGTATATTAATCAGAACAAAGATGTAGTGTCAGAAAGAAAATCAAATCAAAAGAAAACCAAATGGATAAATTCTGCTGTTAAAAAATGTAACACAACTCTGTCAATATCTAAACCTGGTGAATATCTTTGTCCTTTTTAGCTATACAATTATGTTAATAATTTTTTTCTTTCTTGTTATTTATGCCTTCTGATAAAATAAACAAAAACGTTACTTGCTACAATATATATATATATATATATATATATATATATATATATATATATATATATATATACATACATATATAACGTTCAGATTTATGTACAAATATATAATACATGCAAAGGTATTTAGCTTACACCGAGAGTTATTGCTTCTGCCCTGGGAGGCAGCATCCCAAAACGTCAGTGTACTCGCAGTGACGTCACATCCTCCCCAGCAAGGTGACTTACTTTTTACTGCCTGGTGGGCCAGCCTTTCCTTATTCTCTAGCCTTGGACAGCAACCGGTTAAGCAGCAGCTCACAAGGCTCATTTGACTCTTTCATACACTGCCTATTTTCATATTGAACATTTGTGCCACTAATGGGCATAAGTGCATATTTCTACTTGCAAATGTTTTACCATTTCTAGAAATTTGTTGGCAAACATTCTGTGTTTACCTGGTGCTATTCATTTTGCAGTTTTTTCACTCAGGAGCATAAATGCATTTTTCTTTTTGTACTGACTTTCTCCTTTTGTAAAGACCCACTTTGAAAAATTTTCTTTGTATTGGAAAGTTTCCATTATGGGAAGGGAAGTGTTTTGTGTGCAGTTTTTACTTTTCTGTAATGGTTAGTTCTGCTACTGAGGGTCAAAAATGCATGTTAATATCCAAAGTCAAATCTTTGCTACCAAAGTATCAATTGAGAGGATTTTTTATCCATGGATGGGATAGCAATCACCTTGATAAAAATTAATATATATTACATGCTTCTAATGGTGTAGTAATGGGCTCAAAGAAAAAAATGGGTTAGAAATTGAAAAATGAAAAATTATGCTTATAGCAAAAAATCTAGTATAGAAAACCTTAGAAATTTCAGAGATTATTACTAGAAGCTATAAATAAAATACAAATATCTTATATTTATTGCATGTATAGTAGTTGCATTTTAAATTTTTATATATGGATTCATGCCTTTTAGCTGTTTTAGTGTCCTCCCATTTCCAATATTTCAGAATAAAGTGAGATTTATGTTTGAAGTATGCTAGTCAAAAATTCAAAACAGGTATTTTTATGTTTCTCTGGACTTTTTTTTTGTAACCATTGAAAGTTCCATTGCAAGTTCCTCTGGTTTGTACTGCATCCAAAAAGTCCTGAAATTTGAAGAGATCAAGAAATTTTTATGCTTCTGTTATTTTCTTAAATGTGTTTATGTGCTTAAATTGTATTAAATGCCATAGGTAATTATGAACAAATGAAGTAAAATATTACTTTCATTTTTCTTCATTTTGCTTATTTTATTATGGGCATATATTGTCCTCCAAACTTCATCTCTTCCAGACTCGCATTGTAAGACAGTTCAAATCGATTTATTTTTTTAAATGTGTTATGTCTATTTATTTATAATATTTATTTAAGTTTAAATTTTGCATTAAGGCTATCGTTAACAATGCTCATTATAATACTCAAACTACGTTCACATGGTCAACCAGTTTCAATTCAAATTATTAACATCAAACATTGTGAGAATTGGGAAGCAACAGTTAACTGAAATAAAGGACATGAAGAAAGTAGAGGAACGCGCTTAGGTTACGTAAAAGTTATATTTTATGTAGAAGCTTTAAAACTATCAGTTTCCATCCAAACTCTGATTAAAGAAGAACTAAAGACAAGTTTGAAAGCTTCCATGTAAAATATAACGTATATAACTTAAGCATGATCCTCTACTTTCTTCACATCCTTTATTAACATCAATTGAAACTTGCAAACTTGTGGATATAGTTTGAATGTTACGAAAGTAATGCAAAATTTATATTATATTATAATTAAATAGACATAATGAATATATAAATAAATAAATAAAAATATTCAACTTGAATTGTTTTATAGTATGAGGCTAATAAAAGAGATGAAATTTGGAAAAGGACACATGCCCATGATAAGATATGTGAAATGAAAGTAATATTTTTATTTCATTAGTTCATTATTGCTTAGGCCTATGGCATTGAGTAATTTATTATGTTAATATGATATTGATTGGGACAATACATTTTGTTTTAATTTTGTCCTTGTGCATTAATTTTATGTTTTTGTACTTTTGTGAGGAAATGTGCAATGTTAAAACATCTGTGATGGTGTCAGGAATTTTTTGTGCAAGATCGTGAGAAACTCAGATTCAATTTTTATAACCAAGTAAATACACTGTGGTTCTGATAATTGTGTACATCTTGTGCAAATATTTGTCACTTTAGCATTTTACATTTTAGAAACTGGATATCTCCAAATAATATTTTCAAAAAAATGATGTTTTTATTAAAAGTTTACACTCCATGTGGTAATCAAAGAATAAAAACACATATTTCCATATTTCTTACAATTTTTTAAGGCCAGTTAATCCATGTGTGAGTTATTGATGTTTCCAGTGCATCAGGAAAAAACATGAAAAGGTCACAAAATTGAAAAAGTCAATTCGAGAAGAATTTATGAAATTTTTAGTTCAGGTCAAGAAATTTTGTATTTTCTAATGATCCAGGATTTTCTTTGCAAAAGCATTAAGTCAAAATTAATTTCTGTAAGCTAGAATATGCCCTTTCCTCATTCTGATTCCTGTGTAGATCGTTGTACAAATGCAGACATGAGGAACCACTGTAGATGACTGTATTTTATAGAACTGACTTTACTCATCAATCTTTTAGGTGATTTATGCATGATTTTGTTTGGTTTTCAGTAGTTCATCAGGACCAAAAATAAAATTAAATGATGGTAGTGAATAAAACAAAATGTGTATGTTTGCTTGTAACATAAAACAGTTTCTTGATAGTGGCATGTAGTTGCAATAGTTAGGCTTTGCCAGTGCCCTTATGTTTAGAACACAAAAGTCCTAAATGTTATGAACATTCTTAAACAGTTTGATAATTTCTGAACAAAATTGTAGATATCTGTAGTTCTCAAGAATTTAATTTAATATTACAGTTGTAGGCTTATTTATAAACAATATTTGTAGAAAAAATGGAGGCGAAATTATTTCTTAAATGAAAATTCTTCGAATTACATCATCGTAAGCATTTTGGTGATAGAAGTGACAGTTCTTCGTTCAGCTGTGTGGTCTGACTTCTGAAAACTAGAAATAAAAATGTGGTAAGGAAAAATCGAATAGATAGAAATCAAACCAATCAGAAGCAGCAAGAGATTACAAAATTTCATTTTCCGACATCATTGCACCCTTGATGCATTTCTTTTTTCTTTTGTATGTTGGAATGACAAAAAGTATGCAAAGGGAGAAAAACAATGTTGCATTGTATCAGTTTGCACAGCACTTCCAAAAAGCCTTAAGTTGAACCAGGGTGAAATAAATTGAAAAACATGCTATACATCAATCATCAAGAGATGAACACTTGTGAGCCGTAACATTATGACCACCTACATAATAGCATGTTGTGCTGCCCTTTACCTCAATAACCATTTGTACTCAGCGCAACATTGATTCCACTAGACCACCCAAGATGTTCACAGGGATTGTATACCAGCTAGGCAGAATGGCCTCATGGGTATTTTTAAAGGGAATATGCAGTAGACCCTTGTTTTTATGAACCTGTATGGACCACCAAAAAAGCTCTTAAATGGGAATGGAATTTTAAAAAAATCGAAAAATGCAATCTGTACTGACCTTTATACACTAAAAGATCCAAAAAAACTCACAAATTTTGGTTTGCTTTTAGAATAACACTTTGGTAAACATGCACTTCCATTGAGGCAATGCTATTAAGTATGCCAGCATTAAAGTCTGCTTCATAAAAATGACACAGCACTGACAGCCATTCAGTTGCTTCTTTAAGCGTAGGTCTAGGGATAGCTTCACATTCCTCCTCTCCATCAGAAAGTTCTTCTCTATTCCGCATCAGAACTAGATTAATTACCTAGTCGCCAGATATTTCTTCCATGCATACAATGCTCTCTTCTAAACCCTAGAAGTCCTGAAAAAGCACAGGCTTTATCACCACTGGAATCACTATCTGAGATGTTTTTCCTCTGCAGCCGCTTCATCTTGAATGAACCCTGCATGATGAAAACAGTTGGAAATTGTTGCCTGGGAGACCTCATTTCATGTGCAAACTGACAGTTGCATCACACCAAGCAAATCAATTTCGCAGCTTTTTCCATGTTCCAAGTCAAGAATTAGCCGTTTTAAGTGTATTCACCGATATTTTATTATAATAAATTTGAAAGACTAAAAACCACAATTGTAATAATAATAGCGTAGACCTGTCATACCATTAAACAAGTCTGATACAAGAAGAGATGAATGCTAAAAAGTCAAAAGAAAGAAGAAAAGATGAATGCATTAAAATAGTTGCGTGAAGGGGCACTGGGGGTTCCATAGACAAAATAATGACTGCACACAAGAACCAATCAAAAAGCTGGGGGTGGGGGAGAGGATTCAATGTTCAATGCTACTTCAAGAGCTGCAAGAACAACATCAAGGTTTATTGATTGATATTGGTGAGGATAACTTGCGACCAAATGTGAAATTACGTCAGAAGATAGAAGCTCTAGGTTTTTGAAATGCAGAGGTTGTCTTTGAATGATATAGGGTATCTTCATTGAACTTTGAATATGAAAACATCAATTAATATTGAAGGTATTTAAAATAGGTATTTTTAACAGTGTGTAGTAAAAAGAAATTGACAGGTGAATTTTAGTTTACTCCAGTGACGGCTTGTGGGGTAAAATCTTAGTGAGGTAAAGACCCAGCCCATAACATATATAAGTCATGAGAGATAACTAAAACCAAATTTTGTAAGGAAGCAATTTGGTGTACATATATGCTTATGTATATTTTATATCTATTTATATTATTCGACAATAGTTCAACAAAATCACAGGAAGACTTCAAGCATGACGGATGGAAGGGAGGTAGACTTCAAACATTGGAAACAGTTTTGGAGTGGGGAAATGTATATTTTATGAAAAAAGAATAAATAGAAGAAAAATGGTTTACCCATTTTATTTTTTATCATCCTTCCTAGGCACAAAACACATTTTGTGCTCAATTTCTTTATCTAGCAATAGTTAATGAGGGGTCATTGCATCATACACAACACCAGTCGAACGCCCACTCCTCCAAAAATTCAAAATAATTTTAATATAGAAAGTATTTTTCTCAAAAGATGCTTCTGAGTCCAGAGTAAAAGCATCATGTCTGTTTGCGAAAGTGCATCCTATGTGTAGATTACACTTAAGGTCCATGGGCCACAAATTAAGGTGCTAAGCCGTGGGAATTGTACAGGTCTAGGACAAAACAAGCTCAAAGCACATTTCTATATATCTCGTCAAAACAGGCCAGGGAACTTCAGCATGGTTGAAATCAGAGCAGATGACCACCGGCAAATTCCCCGCTCCACCCCCGGCTGAATGCATTCAGTTTACTTTTTACGAATGAGTTAAAATCTAAAAATAATTATTTTTGTTTTTACTAATAAATAAAAATTTATGAGCAATAATACTAAAAAAGAAAAACTTAGCACATTTCTTTCCTAACCAGTAATTACTGAAGAAGCACGAAAAAAAGTCAGCACGCAAATATAGAATGCAGTGTACACTTTGACGAAAAAGCTGTGTTTATAATACACTAGAAACAGACATGCTCTTACTGAGCTGAGGCGAAATGTATTTCTGCCTCAGTAATTACTTTACCAAAAGCATCAGCTGTGGGCTACCTGCTCCCATTGGACGAAATCCGTGCCTTCCTCTAATAGAAGCACGGGCGCCAGTCGATTTTAGGTAGTGTTCAAGTTTCACCTCAAAATCCATAGAGAACATCATGATCTGGGGAACCAGTTTTTACCTCCATCTCTGTGTGACCCCTGTCTGTTGTAACAGAGACAACTGAAGTGATCGCCTCTCTGGGTGTTCAGAATATGCTCGTTCCAACCTCTTAGCAAAAACAGTATTTAAACTGTATAAATTTAATGCTCATAAATTCAGGATTCATTTTCTGGTTGTCTTTTTTAACAAAATTTATGAATCACAATGAGAATTTCAGAGTTTTATTTAGCCTGTACAATTAAAGGTGTGTTATATCTTGCATATGTGAAACTTTCTTCCTGAATGAAAATAAAAGAGTGGTAGGCAATTCATGTAACTAACAAACAAGTTAAGTAGATGGTAGTTGAGAACACGCTAAGTTACGTATAAAGTTTTTAGGGCAAATATATTTCAGCCATTACTATGGTATTGCCTACACAGTGCTACAAACCAAATGAGCACGAATGGCTGTAATAGCAGCCATTCAAGCTCATTTAGTTTGTAGCACTGAAGTTAATCTAAAAAATGAATTAGCCAACATCCACTTGATTGCTACTTAACATGGCTTTCCCCCACTCCTGGTTTCTAAATTAATACAAAATGCTAAGAAAAACCAGTTGTTGCTCTTCAACCTGTATCACCAAAAATGGAACTAATGTTTGCTGGCTCTATCCCTTACCATAAACTTTCTGCCTACAAGCTCATCAGTATCTTCAAAAGATAAGGATATAGACTTGCCATTTGCTCTTCTCCTTCAATTTCTGTTATCCTCCATAATGACAGAGTTCCTAGACCTCCACTTTCTTCTCCTGGAGTGTATAAAATTCCTATCAAGACTAATGCTGGATTAACTGCGTTCATAGGAAGTTCATTCTGGAAAATTCTCTCAAGACTTCAGGAACACAAATCTGATGTGAAATTTGGAAAACCTTCCTTTTCCTTGTCTCAACTTACCATGGCTGACACTTCTGCTATTCCACTTTGATCTGATACAAAAAAGTTGGCTTCCTTCCAAAATCGTTTTTCTCTGAGGTTTAGAGATAGTTTGGAAATTTTATTTTCCAAAAATTGCAACTCTGAGCTCCCCATTTACATTCCATACATCTGGAAATCTCTCATTACATCACATCACCCGAAGTTACCGTTACAAAACTTACCTTTCCAATCTGGCAACAAAACAAATCGTAGTCGCACTGATAAAGGCTATAGTAATGGCTGAAATATATTTGCCCTAAAAACTTTATACGTAACTTAGCATGTTCTCAACTACCATCTACTTAACATGAACGAAAAATTTATGGTGAGGTGGCGCCACACTTGCCTCATCTGACGAGGTGCCCATGGTTTACTCTGAAGCACTGAGGCACCTTATTTGAATATTTCTGGGTTAACATTGTCTTAAAAATAGGTTAGTCAAAGATGAGACCCACATAATAGATATGACCTGCCCGATGCAAGATCTCTACAAGAAAGTCTGCACTGTTGAAACTTTTGACCGCTAGATGGCTGTACAGACTGTAAATAAAATGTAAACATGATTTGTTGTGAACTGTGGGTTTTGCTATGAAAACTGTGTTTGAAATTGGTAAACTATGAAAACTGTGTTTGAAATTGGTAAACTATGAAAACTGTGTTTGCAATTGGTAACCTATGAAAACTGTGTTTGCAATTGGTAAACTATGAAAACTGTGTTTGAAATTGGTAAACTATGACAACTGTGTTTAAAATTTAGTAAATATATATATATATTCACTCTACGTCAAAAAAATAGTTGCACCCAAAAGGACGTGTCAGATTGCAAAGCTATTCGGGAGGAAGGTAAAGGTTACCAGGAACAATAAATGATTAAACAATGTGAAGCAAAATGTTGTTAGTCGAGTGGAGATTAATATGCTTCGGTGGTTTGGCCATGTTGAAAGAATGAGTGATGAGATGCTTATTAAGAAAAATCTTTTAGCCCAAGTGGCAGGAAGGAAAGGCAGAGGAAGGCCAAAGAAGTCATGGGAGGATCATATTCAGGAGTGTCTGCATGAGAAAAAGATTATGAGTATGAAGTACAGAAGGTCTTGTGTATGTTGAGTGATGGGTGTCAATGAAGCCCGAGTTATGTGTCAAGATTGCTGTAAATGGAGCAGTTTGATACAGCAACAGTAAGTAAATAATGAGTTAAAAATTTTGCTGGTAGTTTGTACTTCTTTGTGGAGCTAACCTCTGAATCTCAGAGAGAGAACAGCTTAGGGATATCATCATCATCATTGTCAACAATTATCAATCCACTGCTGGACGAATGTCTCCCCAAGTTTCCTCCACAACGGTCTGTCTTGTGCCAGTCTCCTCCATGTCACTCCCGCATACTTTCGAATTTCATCCACCCATCTTCTATGTGGTCTTATTCTGGGTCTTTTCCTGTCCCTTGGAATCCAATTTAAAATTTCGGCTGTCCATCGATGGTCTGTCCTTCTGGCAGTATGTCCAGCCCATTGCCATTTCAGGGATTTAACTCTGATCATGATATCTTCCACTCTTGTAATTTTTCGTATCCACGTGTTCCTCTTCTTATCTCTCCTGGTTACACCAAGCATGTACCTTTCCATGCTGCTTTGAGTTGTCTGCAGCCTTTGTATGTCTCTTTTAGTTAAGGTCCACGTCTCTGCACCATACGTAAGCACTGGAAGGATGCATTGATCAAAAATTTTGCTTTTAAGGCATAATGGCATATTGCTCTTGAAAATTATGCTGTTTCTTCCAAAAGCTCTCCAGGCAAGTTTTGTACGCCGATTAATTTCTTCATCAATGTGACCCTCACTTGATATCTGCTGTCCAAGATAAACGTACGTGCCTGTTATCTCCAGCTTTTCTCCATCAATCGATAAATCTTCATTTTTTGTAAAAGCATTGAACATCACTTTTGTCTTCTGAAAGTTCATTTTTAATCCCACTTCTTTACTCTTGTCAGCAAGTTCCTGGATCATACTCTGCAGCTCTGATGGGGTAGTTGCAAAAATGACTATGTCATCAGCAAAACGAAGGTGGGTTAGATAATCTCCATTAATCTTTATCCCCTTGTTTTTCCAGTTCAGCGACTGAAAGACACCCTTCAATGTGGCATTAAAGAGCTTCAGAGATATGGTGTCACCTTGTCTCACTCCCTTTCCAATTTTTATGTGTGTTGTATTTTTAAACAGTCGAATCTTTGCACTTGCATTTTCATAGATGTTATTAATAATATTAATGTACGCTTCTTCAATACCGCAGGATTTCAGGGCCATTGTAACTGCTGATGGTTTCACCGAATCAAAGGCTTTTTCATAATCGATAAAAGCCATGCACAATGGAAGTTCATATTCCCTCGCTCTTTCTATTAGTTCTCTCAGTACGTGGATATGATCTATTGTGCTGTAGCCACTCCTGAATCCAGCTTGTTCTCTCGGTTGAGCCATGTCCAGTGTTACCTTCAAGCGGTGTGAAAGAACTTTAGTGAAGATTTTATAAACCACTGCTGAGGCTGATAGGTCTGTAGTTCCCGAGATCCTCAATGTCACCTTCTTTATGTAGCAGGATCATTGTAGCGGTGTTCCAATCCTCAGGAATCTTCCCTTCATTAAGGCATCGAGTGAAAATTTGGGTGAGTACTGTTTCGATTTCTCCACTTGCGTCTTGCATGATGTCTACAGTAATTCCATCTTCTCCAGGAGCTTTCCCCCGCTTCATGTTCTTGTTTGCATGTGCAACTTCTGCTGGAAGGACTGGAGGAACTCTGGTACTGGTACCTTTCATGATGTCTGGAGTGCATATATCATCCCTTTCATATAATTTGGAGTAGAAATCTTTCACTCTTGTCAAAATTTCGCCTCTATTTCTTGTTACAGAACCATCTTCTTTTCTCAGTGCCATAATCTGTTTTCTTCCCTTACTGAGATGTCCCTTTGCTATCTTTAGGCTTTGGTTGTTTTCAATTGCTTTCCTCACTAGTTCACAGTTGAATTTTCTTACGTCTTCTTTGATACTTTTTCTTGCTGTCTTGCATAGCTCTATATATTCCACTTTGGAAGTCACATCTTCTTTAGTTGTCCTCATCTCTCTTCTTTTTTGCATCAACATTTTGGTTTTTCCTGATAATTTGTTCACATGCAAGTTGTTCTTAGACCCAGCTAATTTTGTTGCTGTTTCCATAAGAGCTTTGGTTACTTTTCTGTTAACTTCAGAAATATCCACTTCTTCTGATGTTAGGCCTTCTAAAGCAGAGAATCTGTTCTTCAGTTCCAACTTGAAGGTATTATGGTGTTTTTTAAGGTTGGTTATGTCAATAGATTTTGTTTGTCTTATGAGCTTGCCACATTCAAGTTTAGTGTTGAGGTGCATCTTACATCTCACCAATCTATGGTCACTACCTGTGTTGAACTTGTTTAGCACACTGCAGTCTTCTATGACAAATTTTTTGTTACACATAATAAAATCAATTTCACTTGTCGTCCCATTTGGATGTCTCCATGTCCATTTCCTGTGTGGCTTTTTCTTGAAGAAGGAGTTCAAGATGAAAAACCCTTCTGCCTCTGCAAACTCAACGAGAGTATTTACACGCTGGTTTCTGTTGCCGTGACCGAATTTACCTACTGAAGTTTCATTCTGTTGCCGTTGTCCTATTTTTGCATTGAAATCTCCCATAATTATCTTCAAGTGCTGCTTACCTTTGTTATTTAGATGACGAATTTCCTCATAAAATTCTTCAATTTCTTCTTCAGGATGACTTGTGGTGGGTGCATAAGTTTGAATAACCTGAGCCTGGTATCTTTTCGAGAGTTGGATAACGAGTCGTGCAGCTCTGTCAGAGGAACTTTCAACTACTACAACTTTATCCTTCAGTTTCTTGTTTATTATAAATCCAACACCACTAGTTCTGCCAGTATCTGTCCCACGATAGTAGAAGAGATGTCCACTTTTCAGTTCAATGAGATCTTCTCCTTTTTTCCTTACCTCACTTAGCCCGACGATGTCCCACTTGATCCTTTGTAGTTCCTCTTCCAATTCAAGAATCCTTGAATCAGAAGATAGGGAGCGTCCATTTTACGTAGCCAAGGTCAGCATCAGATAGCAGCCTAGTCCGGTCCTCCGGGGATTCTTAGCACCCTCTGCCTTCATGTCGCACTGGCCGCTGCCTTTGCCAGGTACATTCCAGCTGCCGGAGACTGAGGGCCAAGATTTAAGTTGTGGAGTCATTTTGGAGGGGTTTGGCCATAACTCACCACACTGGCCAAGCGGGTTGGTGAGTGTGGGATAGCATTTCCTCTAATCCCAATGGTATAGTTATACCGCTATTGGCGGTCGTCAGAGCCCCTTTAGTGGGAACAGGATGTACCATGAGAAGGCAGGGTTGACATTTGTCAAGGAGAGGCTGTGATGTTATGCATCACCTGACCTTACATCCCTTAGTGATATGTATGTATGTATGTATGTATGTATGTATGAGCAAAAAGCTAAATGTTAGGCAACCACTCTAATAAAAGTGTAGCATAAACCCATTATTCAGTACATACTGGAATATTTATTTACGGGTAGGGGAGCTTAAATAATATTCAGTATGCACCTAAAGAAGTGGACTTCTGAAATGTGAAAGAAATTATTCTTACTGTGGTATGAAATGGACTGATATTTCAGTATCGATTGAGAGTCCAGTTTTATATAAAATAAGAAAATAGATTAATATTAATCAAATATTTAATATGGTATTATAAAGGAGGAGAACACACTGCAATCAGGGCTGCCAGTGGCTACTAAATAGGCGACTATTGCTACTATTTTTTATGACAGATGACTATGGCTACTATTTCTTACAAAAAACAGCCAAAAGCAACTATTTTCAGAAAAACCTTGAACTATTTTAATTGTAAGGCTACTACTATTTTTAAGAAAACGCAATTTGTGTTGCGTATATCGATGTGCTTGTATAACATCAGTTTTAATATTGATACACATGAATATCAACTTTGATATCGATATGTATATGTCGAATCCATGGTTCATACGCATCCTGGAATTCCTTTTTATCCTGGAAATGTCCTAAAATTCTGTTACATGCCCTGGAATTTTATCCATTCCTGCCTTTTTGTCCCTGCACAATGTTTTGTAGTTGAGGATTTTTCTACTGACATAACTTATGTCTGACAAATTTCTCTCCCCAACCCCTGCAAAATGTGTGTGTGTGCGGGGGGGGGGGGCTATCGGTTTTCTTGTTTAGGAGGACTGAAGCTATGTTATTAGCATCTTTTGCGTCATGCTTATGTTATCACTTTGTCTGTCCCGCCGGGGAGACCATATCTCTGCAATTATTATTTCAATTTGTAAAATTCTTTTTGTGTTGGGAAGCTTAAAATGTTTAAATGATGATTCATTCGTTCCGTTTTTTTTTTTTTTTTTTTCGATGCACAACTTCACCGCTAGAGGGCGCAAATGGAGATCATATCGAATTTAAAATGCATTTCATTTCATAGCTTCTAAATATCCAATTCAAAAAATTTGTTTTCCTTTCGATGACATTTATATCGCAGACTATTTTAGTTATAGTCCCTTTTTCAAATGCATAAATTTTCCGCTAGGGGGCGTAAAGGTAAATCATGATTTTCCCAATATCTCCACTTCTAAAAGTCCGATTTGAAAAATTCTTTCCGAGTCGGATACAGCTCTTGAGGTTGAAATGTTTTGCATACAAATTATCATTTCTGGTAAAGAATGTTTTGGCCACCAAGGGGCATAAATGTTTATTTTGGCTTCTGAATTGTTTGCAGCAAAATCTGAGCTGGAAAATAGATTGAAGAAATTCTTCCGTGAACCGATACCACTCAACTTGGAAAACTTTTAGAATACCTCCTGCTTAAAATAGTGCACAATTTTTTCACCAGGGGCGTACACGTATATCTTGTTTTTGTCCATATCTCTGTTTCTAGGAGTCCGATTTGAAAAATTCTTTCTTTGTTGGAAAACTTTTTCAGTGCGAAATGTTTCTCATAAAATTTCAAATATTTCTTAATGCACAAGGGTGCCACTAGAGGGCGTAAGCTCACATTTCCGTTTACAGCAATATCTGTGGACTAAAAACCCGACTGATAAATATTCTCTTTCGATCAGATACCTAACTATGAAAACTCCTTATTTGTATTTTCTTCACAAAATAATGCACAATTTCGCCGCTAGGGGCGCAAATATTTCATCTATTTTTCTTAATATCTGTACTTCTAAATGTCCGATTTAAAAAATTCTTTTAACACTAGATACCATTTACCTTATGGAACACTTTAGGTTTGTGGTTCACAATTCTGCCACTAGGTGGTGTTTGTGTACTTCTGTTTCCAGGCTATCTCTGCCTGTAAAAACCCTATTGAAAAATTTCTTTTTTTATTGTATGCCATTCGCTATAATAATGATGGAGAGTGAATAAGATTTTTGCTACAGTGAGAAGATCCTCTTCAAATAATGTACAACTTTCCCCTAGGGGTTGTAAAGGTCAAAACGTTTTTCTTGCTATCTCTGCTTCCAGGAGACGTATTTGAAAAGTTATTTTTCCTTAGCATAGCTTTTGCTATGAAGAATGGTTTTCTCCTGTTTTCATCTTTTCCATTAGGCAAAATTCTTCCACTTAAATGCATAGTTATATCATGTTTACTTCTATATTTCTCCTTTTAAATGATCGATTTGAATTTTTTTGTCTCTAATACCTTTCTTCTCCTATAGGAAACGTTTTCTGCACCACTTGTTAGTTTTCGTTACATATTTTTTAGCCACTGGTGGAAGTAAATAGCTGATTTTGTGTGTGGGGGGGGAGGGTATTTTACCTTTATTGAAATTTTTTAATGAATACTTTATATAAAAATTTGGCATAAAATCAGATTGCTTTCTAATATCAGAAACTTAAATTTAGTTGTTTCTTAGTATTTTCTGAGCTGCTATAATTAGTTTTTTAATCATGCCCAGTTAAATTGCTATGCTCACTAATGAATGCAATTGCAGTCAGCCCTTAGACATAAGGTTTTTCCGTTATTCTCTTTCATTTCATGTTGGAAATTTTTGTGCATACTTTGTTTGCTGGGCGAGTAAAAATTTAAAACATAGCTACAGCATCGATATTATGTTGAAAATGCCTTCCCTAAATAGAATGTAACACAAATACTTGCTCCCATGGTTATGTTTTCATAGATGCCAACTAGCACGGACTCTCCGTAATTTTACGGATTTTTGGTTCCTGTTACGGAAGTACGGAAACACCACTGAAATTGCGGAAAATCGCCATTTGATTTAATTTTCTGAATATAGAAAGCAAATTTTCATCAACTTAAAAATTTTTGTTGGTTCTTCAAGTTTTTCTGGGGGAAAAAATGAAATGCTAGTTCAGGGCTGCCAGACCTGCGCCAAAACGTTGTTCTTGCGCCATTCTGCTAAAAAAATCGCCATTTCGACGAAATCTGCGCCAATTTTGCGCCAAAAATTTAAATTTACCGGTCATCGATATTTTAGCGTTATCTTACGACATTGGAAATTGATTCAGCGGCCGGTTAATTCGTACGTGAGATTCTTCCGCGGATTCGCGGAGCCCCCTTCCTTTTTTTTTTTTTTTTTTTTTTCGTCGAGATCGATGCAAAAGTGAAGAAATTTTCGGGATATTAGTTGGGGGGGGGGTGTCATATTCCGTCTGGGGATGTTGTTTTGTCTTTTTAAACGTTCGGAAACGGAAGTTAAACGAAGTGCAGATTTTCCCCGTAATCGTATTTTTTCTCTCTTGCGATGTTGCTTCTGTTCAGTATTGTTAAATTTAATTTCCTTGCATAATTTCAGCTTGAAATTGTAGGCAACGATTTCCGAAAACGGAAGTTAGGCCGTCCGCAAAATTCCCGTAATCTTCGACGACGAGATTCTCGCGCTGATTCGAGGAATTCCGTCTTTTTTTGTTATCATTTGGACCATGTATGAAATCGATGCGTAACTGAACTTAAATTTTGAGAGGATTGGTGGCGGGGGTCGGGGGGGTCGGGTCGTTTTCTCCGTCAGCGGACGGAATTTCATCCTTCGAAAACGGAAAGTATACGGAGGTAAGATTTCTCTGGTAATCGTATTTTTTTCTCGCGATGTTTCCTCTACTCAGTATTGTTAAATATCATTTTATTCCATAAATATTTGTATTTCAGCTTGAAAATGTTGGATAAATTTCCAAAAACTGAAGGCTTAAAAAACTGTTATTTCAAGCCATGTTTCCCGATTCAGCGATCGCAAAAAAATATTCGTGTGGAAGAACTAAGGCTACTGCACTAATTCAGCACATGGCCAGTGTTTCTACAAGTAACATCATATCTGAAGTTTTAAAAAATCCCTTTTCTCTATCTACGGACGGAAGTAATGATGCTCAAGCAAATAAACTGTATCCCATTACAATAACATATTTTGACAAAAAAATAGGGAAAAATTCAACTGTTTTGTTATCATTGGTTGAATCAAGTAATAATACAGCTGAAGGAATATTCAACGTTTTGAACAATGAGTTTGTTAAAAAAATATCTCATGGAGCAACTGTGTGTAATTTTCCTGTGACAATGCTAACACTATGATAGGTCAAGTAAAAGGTGTTGTTTCTCACATAAAGAAGGTTCAGACTGCAATCATAGTGCAGCGATGTTCATGCCATTTAGTAAATTTAGCTGCACAGAAATTTGCTACTCAACTGAAAGGATTTAATGTTGAGCAGTTTCTGATATAGTTTTACTTTTTTTTGGAGAAAAGTTCAAAGAGGAAACACAATCTAAAACTGAGTCAAGCTGTTTGTGGTACTAAACCACACAAAATTCTAAAGCATGTCAATACTCGCTGGTTATCACTTTTGGAATCCATTGACAGAATTTTAGAACAGTGAGAGGCTCTAGAACATTATTTCAGTGACAATGAAGAAGCTAATTCACAGTATAAGAACCTTGCAAATATTATTGGAAATCCTTCATCTAAACTTTGTCTTTTTTTTATCTGCTACTCTTCCTTTGTTTACATCTGTTAACGTGTTCTTGCAGCAGGAAGCTCCGCTTTTGCATGTATTAAAAAGAAAACTTCATAGTCTGTTATCTGAATTGCTTGTACGATTTATCAAGCTATCAGCATTTGATGTGCCAGCAACATCTCTTGCAGATGGAAATTTTGAAAGAAGGAGAAATCAAAAAGAAAACTGTGATCTTGTAAGTGGATCAAAAGCGAGATCTTATATAGGCACAACTGAGGATCTGAGTGAAGACACAGTGGCTACTTTTTATTCTGAGGTAAGGGAATTTTACTAGGTAGGCTGCAATTACATTTTAAGAAAATTTCCACTTAATGATAAATTTCTGAGTCATGCTGAAATTGCAGATGTAGCATTAAGGCAAAGTGTTTCTTTTGTATCAGTCCAAATATATGTGTTTCCTGTTTTGAAACCAGAAGAATCTGACAAGGTAGAATCTTAATTTGCTCACTACTAGTTTGAAAATTTTAACTGTGCTGTTACTTCTGGGAGAATGGATGAAGTGTGGCACAGAATTTCTTTAATGAAAAATGAAAGTGGCCAGTTGAAGTATGAATCATTAAGCAAAATTATGAAAATGATTTTAATAGTCCCTCATACCAATGCAAGCACAGAAAGAATTTTCAGTATCGTGAAAAAAAACATGAATGAATTCAGACCTAATTTAAGTACTCACGTGCTGTCCTCTTTATTAGTAGAAAAAATAAACAACATTGCACACAGTGAACTATGCTATCAGAAGAAGTTTTCGCAAATTGAACTAAGGAAGGCCAAAATGGCAACTACAACCAGTTTATCATAATAATTTGGCCAACATTCCAAGGAATAATTTTTCTTCATGTCTGGAGGTAATTTATTATATTTTTCTGGTAGACAGTATTTTAAATTTTCCCACTAGCAAATTATTTTTTATTGTATTATTATTATTATTATTTTGTTAATAGTTCTGATAGATTAAAATTTGTTGCAGTGTTAAATACCCAAATTTGCCAGTGTAGACTGGATTACTAAAAATTACTGAAAAAAAAATTGTTACTGAAAATTACTGAAAAATGAACATGTTGGTTACTGAAAACTACTTTTAGAGGTTGGCATCTATGTGTGTTTAAGAAATAACAATCCCTTTGGTCCTTTGAAAAAGTTATAGATATTTCACCTTTCTTTACCCTTAAATTTTCAATGTAAGCATTATTTCAAAATAATTGAATATAAATAGTATTTTATGTATTGATTGTGTAGTATATGAAAGCATTTCAAGAGAAATGCCACATACCTATGTATTTTTAAGTTTTATGGGGTTTTTTTATTCTGTAATTTGTTTCAATAATTGAACTAAAGCTAAAGTAGAAAAATAAAGTTAGTAGGTATTAAACCTGGTCACATTTTCAGTGACAGGTTTGGTATTTCAGTATTTATCTGTGATTCTAAGTTTCTGATTAACTGCAACGGACACTTTTTTAACATTCTGCATTAAGTTTGCCCAAGCATGTAGGAAGTTATTTGTTGTAGGTTACAAATTGAACAGACATATGGTTTCACTATATTTTAACTAAGAGCATTTGGATCATATGTCCTGGAAAAAAATCCAAAAGTCCTGAAATTTTGTGATTGAAAAAGCGTATGAACGATGTGAATCGTTATCGATATGTCTTGTTCAGTTTATTACTTTCTGCTTTATTGCAAATATCATGGAGGAAAGTCAATGGCAAGTATGGACTAGACCAACATGTGTTTAAAGGAACGGCCTACTCAAATCAAGACATTCCTCCGAAAAAGTGTCCTGTTTTTCTGTTTGGAATATGGCAGTGCCAGGAGCGACTTGTGCCAGGAAATCTTGCCTTCGCAGTATTAAAGACTTGTTTTCTGTGCTTACTGAAGTTTATTTTCAGTTAAATTAGGGTTCGTACACCTCCTGGAATTAAATTTTTATTTTCCAGGGCCTTGGAAAACTCCCGGAAAAAAGGCAGTTTTTAATGACTCCTGGAAATCTCCTGGAATTTTTGTACTTCCTGTTATGCTGAGCTAGTTTGGTTAAAGTTTGTATTTCTTTTTATGCTGAACTAGTTTGGTGGTTTGGCAGCCAGTGTTTCACCATAAAAGTTAGCTCCTCTCCAGCTGTGAACTGGAGGGAGAGAAAGAGTGTGTGTGTAGGGTGAGGGGGAAGGGGATTGCAGAGACTTCCTTGCCTGAACGGGTGGGCGGGGCCAGCATGGCTGTTGACTGATAAGTATCTCCTGCACCCTACTGAAATAAATATGATTTTCTATCTTTGCAGAATTTCTACAAAACTCACTGAAAATTTAATGCACTTAATAAATTGCCAAAAGGAGCGAACCCACCAAATTCCATGTGAATCTGATAAAAACTGTGAAAACTAGCCAATAAAATGTTTAATCACTTACAACGGCAGTTTTCTCGCTCTAACGTCATAATAAAAAAATTATGCGCAGTTCAAAAAGTTTTCATTTGATTATAGTGAAATTTGCAGTGTAACCTTATATGACCCAGTTATGACGTCTGTGAAAAATTCAGATCTTTTAATTGAAAATTCAGAAAATAAATTTTTTGGCACTTTTTTCCTTAGGTAGGAAGGGAGAGTAGCAGGTGGGAGTGGCTGGATAAGATGGCATGGAGAATACCCTCCACACCTTGATTTTAGCTTACAGTATTCTTATGGTTACATAAATGTTAGGTTATAAAGCTGTAAATGAGGTGAGGGGTAATCGTGGAAGTGAGATGCAGATGGACTGATACCGCTCTTGTGTGTTCCCCATACCCCATGCTTTTTAATCAGGCTGTTCTATTTTAAAAGTGTTGCAGTCTTACATTAACTCGAGAATATAGTGACCTCTACGTAATGCTGATTGCAGAGGCATTTGGCTGTCTTCTTTGTAAATTGGTAATGAGAACATTGTTCTGTTTTATTAGTCAGAATAAATTATTGTTTTGTAGTTATGCCAAGTGGCAAGTGTATATTTAATCCAGCTTGGCTAAGTATAAGGATTTTTTTCTGAAACAGAAAGATACTTCTAAGTTTAAAGCAAAGTGCAAAGTATGTGATTGTTGCTTCGATATTTCAAATATGGGTGAGTCTGCCATTACTAGTCATGTGGCTAGTAAAAAGCATATTTCTTTATTGGCAGCTAAACAAAAGCAAACAGTAGATATCTAAGACTTTTACCAGAAGTCACATGGTGCTGTTGGTGAGACTATTCAAGCATTGTATTACATATTCAAGGACTCGCCAGCTAGACGTGAAGACTTTTCAAAAGTGACAAACTGCAACGTCTTTCCGCTAAAGTTTTGCAAACACCGTTGGCTTGAAAATGTGAGTGTTGTTGAAAGAGCTATTGAAATTTTGCCAAGTATTTCATTATATGTCAGCAAGGTTCAGCAAAAGATATTACCTGACATTCAAAACAAGTCATTTGATGTGGTGAAGAAACATGTTAAAGACCCACTTTTTCTTGTCAAATCTAATTTTTTTGTTAGTGTAGCTTAAAGTGTTGAATATTTTTTGACTGTTTATCAGACTGACTAACCAATGCTTCCCTTTTTTGCTCATGACTTATATAGTTTCTTAAAAGAAGTGATGCAAAGATTCATATAGGATAACATAATGAACAGTGTAATTAGTCCTCTTAAGCTGCTGAAAATTGAAATAAATGAAACAAATTACAAAGATACGAGTAAAATCATGATTGGTTTTGTTGCAAGCAAATTAATAACGGAACTAAAGAAAAGCCAAAATGTCAGTGACAAACAGATTATGGAATTTAAGTTACAATGTAGGCATTTTTTGATACTCGAAAAATCCCCTTTATAGTATCCGTTGGTTAGGTCAAGGACATGTTTAGACCCAAGAAAGTTTTGGGGAAATTCAGAAGATATGGTTCAGAAGTTCAGCAGGATATTACTCATCCTGGTCGATGCAAAGAAAGTTTTGAAAGCAAATTGTGATAATATCATAAAGGAGTATAGTGATTTAGTACAGGAACTTGTCAATGAAAGGAAGGCTGAGCTCACAAATTTTGATCCAAGAACTCACAGACTAGATGAGTTTTACCATGCCACTGTTGCTAATAAGTATAGACATCTTTAGGAAGTCATGAAGATACTTCTGCTTCTATCCCATGGGCAGGCCACTGTTGAAAGAGGATTTTCTACAAATAAACAAATCATGGTAGTGAACTTAAGAGAAGAATCTGTTGTAGCAAGAAGAATTATTGTTGGCCATGTAAATACAGTTGGGAAAATAGAAAATGTTGAATTGTCAAAAGAGCTATTACTGAGTGTTGCCTGCGCTCATCAAAAGTATGTAGCTTACCTGGATGAACAGAAGAAAACCCAGCAAAAGAAATGTATGTGGGGAGAAAAAAGAATGCTGCTAATGGAAGACATATCATGTCTTAAATCAAAGAAGGAAAGACTTGAAACAGACATTTCCGAATTAAAGAAATCCTCTGAGATGTATGCTGATCAGGCAGAATCAAAAAGCTCACTAACATTGCTTGCAAAATCAAATGCCCTGTGACACAGTGTCAAAGAAAAAGCACTATTGCTTGTTGCTAATGAACTTCATGAAAAACTCATGCAACATAAGAATTGTTAAAGGGGTAGGGAACATTCTATCTCTTGAAGTTATATGTCTACCTGAATGTACCTCTTTCTTAATGAACTAATTTTTAGATAACAAAACTCTGTGTCTTCCCATTCTGCTTTATTTCCCCTCTTGTTTATATTGTGGTCATTTAGTGGCTGTGAAGTGGGGAGAGGAAATGTAAGTCAACAGCAATTCCCAATCGAACTTTATTCCCATACGGCTTTATATTGCGTCCATAAAACGGGGGAACTTTACCTGCTAGAAAAGAGAAGTATATCTTTTAAAAGAAATTCACCTGGTTTCTTTCATAGCAGTTAGCGGTATGCAAATCTGTGGAAGAATTGATCAAGCTCATGCACACTGCGTATTAAACAGATTTCAGCCATTTTCAACTTATTCCTTCGATATACACCATTTTCCCCCATCGAGTTTTTAAGTAAAAGATCCCCTCCTTGGGGTCCCTAAGAACAAACTAAAATTTCGACGGAAGTGAAGGCTTTTGTATGTGTATTATCATGCATTAAGTTTCGAAGAACATACTGAAACCAGATGAAAATTTTCGGAATAAAATGACAAATTTTCAGGAAAAGCGCGTAATCAAAAAACATTTTTAGGCACTCCGAGCATTGCTTTTTCTTAGCTTTCAAAATAGTTAGACATATACAGGGTGCATTCAAAAAGTTGGTCAAACATTTTCATGTATTAAATTACCTAAAATTTTTAACCAGTAGCCAGTTTTCAAAAATATCTAAAGAAACAATAAATCCAGGTAGAGAAGGTAAAGTACATGTTGCAAAAATATGCATTTAATGTTGCAAAAATATGCATTTAAATGTTTCCCTCATACTAAGTAGGCATACAGAAACATCAGTATTTCACTGTCTGCCATCCAATAAAAGCATATTACATATTGTAAATAGAAAGTTCGGAGTATTTTTATACAAGTAAAAATAGAATCCGTTCTTTTTTTTTTTTTTTTTTACTGGTTCTCCAAAGGGTTGGCATTCCAGCTTTTAAGGTTTTTGTTTCTATCTAGTTTTTTGAATTCTAGAGCATGGAATATCCTGCCTTTTAAGGTTTGTATCAAAGTGTATAAAAAAATTAAATCCTATGAAGCTTGGTGATGCACAGAGTCATTATTGAGGTTTACGTGATTCATGCTCTGTGAATGCTTTGGGGTCTTTTACTTTAGCTCAGTGCCTGCTTTCTGATATGTAGGCACCATAAAAAAAATATTGTGTTACAGGGAAAAAAATTATCAGTATCATGCATGTATTTTATTTTGTTTGTTTCAGAAATGCAAGGAAGCGTGTTTAAGGTTTTAATGAATCAGAATTTCCCAATTTTACTAATGTGTATATATCTTTTCTGCTTTCAGTCGATGTATTGTAAATGTGTAGTGCTGCCCCGGCGGCCAAATGGTCTGACCATTCACCCGAGGCGAGTGTGGTTTTGAGTCCCATATGAGGTATGGGTGGTGTATTTGTCTGATGGCATTGGCTCTGTCCCTTCTCTGCAACAAGTGGCCCTAAATTAGAGATGTGTGACTGCTTATAGCACTCAGAGTTGCACATGATGGCCAATAAACCTTGAAACACACAAAAAAAAAATAAGTAGTAAATTTTACCGTAATTTGCAATGTAGGCAACAACGCACTGTGATTCTAGCAAAAGTTTGAGCTCCTGGAATTTATTTTCTTTAAAAGTGTACAAACCCTGTTAAATGTATCAATTTCAAGTCAAAAATTTTGTACCTAGAATTTCATGAATGATATGTTCATTGAAATAAATTTGCGTGATTGTTTTTACAGCTTTATTTTCTGAATGACACGGAAAATGCATGTTTTTGCCAACGGACATTTAAACTCACTTTACATTATCTACAAACTGTTTAATATAAATTAGGAATTGTTCATAACGAAAAAATTAAGTGATGATCGAAAAAACACCTGGTGAGACATTTGTGCTTATCTGTTAAAAATAACGAGACGGTACTTTTTGTCATTTGAGAAGGTCGTTCCTCTAATCACGTGGGTCTGGTATAGATGTACTTGTATGTATAAGAACTTATTGCAAACAGTGAAATTAGAATTGATCATTTTTTGGAGAGAGATATTATATCAAAAGACATTTGGAGACTGGAAATATCCATATTTGGCTAAAGTTGTGAAAGCATGCCTTGCTTTATCACATGGCAACTTCGATGTAGAGAGAGGCTCTTCTGTATCACAAAGTGTACAGAAGAGCCTCTCTTCTGTACAAGATGTTGAATGGAGACTAACAATTTGAGATGCATTAAAAATGTATAACAACCAAGTTGCAAAGGTGCTAATAACCAAAGAACTAATATAGCACTTAATGCACATAGGTCATATAGCAACCATTTGGAAGAGGAGCAGAGATCAAAGGAACAGCAACTGAAAGCAAAGAAAGAAAGTGCTGAGAGATTGAAACAAGAATTGCTAAATAAAGGATATGAAGAGCAGAAAGCAAGCTATAGAAAACATGGGAAACAAGATAAAAATTCTTGTTCAAGAAAAAAGAGAAGTACAAGAATCATCAGACTTTGTGCTTAAAAAAGCCACTGAGAGACTGAAGCAAGCATTAAAAAAAACATACCTGTGATACAAGTTGCACATGGCATTCTAGAAGGAGCAGAGAAACTCCAACGAAAGGAAAGACATGAACTTGAAGCATTAAAAATGAATAGCGTAGTTCATAAAAGAAAATCCTAAATCTAAGGTTAACGAGGAAGCTTTTTTGTTAAGCCTACCCTTATATGCACTGATGGCAGTGGTGTAAATTCACACTCAATTTTTTGAAATAATTTACTGCATATAACTCCTCCAAATCGCTACCATGGTATAAGAATAATGTAAACTTTAAAGAGGACCCCCCCCCCAATTGCTAAATGATAAAAAACAGTTTGTTTGTACATATTTGGAGGTGGGGGACATCATACAAAAGTTTTTGATGTCCCATGGCAGTAATTTTAGAAGAGTTATAAATCAATCATTTCAAAAAATTTGAGCTTTGGTTTTATTATTGTCATCAGTGGGTGCAAGGATAATCTTAGTTTTACTGTTGTTAGAGCTTTGAAAATCGATCATGGTTAACATATAGGGATTTTAACTGTCTGCTGTTATAAAAGTAACCCAAATTAGAAGAAAGTCAAGTTTTTGTTTTCTTATTTCTGTAATTATGAGTTGGAATAATTTTACAGGATAAAGTAATGTCTTTATATTTGTCTCAAAAGCATCAAGGACACTGTAAAGAATGACTGTAACATTATCAAGGCAGGTGTATATCAGTGTAATGTTTCATATCAATTATACCTGACCTACACAGACTTGAGCTTGAATCGTAAGACAGTTGTCCATGCCCTAATGAAATGAAGACATTTCAGACAGGTTTTTCACGTTTACCTTTCAAATATGGGAATCAAAATAAAATGTACTCTTTTACAACATAATTCAAAATCATGTTGAGCACCATTATTATTATTACTTATGAGTTAAAGAGTTTCCATTATTGAAGAGGGAGATTACACTGTACCCATTCCATTCCTGATGATAATAAACTGCAAATTTTCATTTTTTTTTTTTAGTTGTAGGCTTTGTGTTTTTGTTCCATACTAAACGCATTCACAGTGTTTGATATTTATTATCATAGCTGTACAAAAGACAAGTTTGAAATATTTCCAAATGTTCATCTATTCGAATGATATTCTTGATATACCTCATATCAGATAACTACGATTATTATGTGTACAGAACAAAACAAGTGATCATCATAACACTGAATGACCACAACTTTCATTTTAGACACAACAATTTTTTGAAAGAAGAAATACACAACAATTTTTTCAACACAGTGTATGAAGCCCACTTGGAAAATCTTATATTTTTTTACCTACCACAAACGCAGAAGAAAGCTTTCCGTATTGGCTTGATACAGATGAGAACATCTGACCTCTAGAACAATGACAAAGAAGGAAGTGTTTTGTAATTCCAAAGTTTGTATCAGGTTAGTTTATGTAAGTAGTTTTTGATATATAATTGAAAATTTTTTTGGGGGGGAGAAGGTGTAATTTCTATAACCTTTATAGTTCTCAGTGTCTTGAGTAGCATTATATTGAACCTTAAGATGCCCCCTTTTTTAGTGTATGGATGTGTGTGTATATATATATAATTTTGTTGTCCCCACCAAAATGTGAACAGGTGTTAATTTTGTCACTGTGGTTTGAAATAAATAAAAAAAATTAACAAAATTTTTATTTTTGGTGTGGAGCACTTACATTTTAAAACTTGTACACTTTTTAAGGCAACTATTTTAGTCATTAACATAAGTTGTTAAGGCTACAATTTAGGCTACTATTTTTACCATTAGTGGCTACTAAAGCAACTATTTTTTTTTTTTTTTTTGAGTCTGATAGGCTGGCAGCCCTGTGTAATGTTCTTGTGTGTTAATGAACAAGATGAAAATCAACATGTAAAATGCATGAATGAAATCTGAATATTTACCTAATTTTGAAAAAAAACAGATAACTGAATAAGCAGTGTGAATAAAAATCAGATATTTTATTCAATGTACAAAAACTCTAGAATTGTTTTAAAAATTGAATATTTATATGCCACACAGGAAAATCAAATGTAGGAAAATGGAAGGAACAATTACTTGCTAATACACAAGATCACTTGGATAAAAACATGAAGAAAATGTACGTAAATAAGGTCAGTTAAATTAGAGAGGAGGAGAAGTGGTTGGTTGGTTGGTTGGTTGTTGGATTTTATTGGCGCAAGGGCCAGGTTTGGCCAAAGAGCGCCAGACAAAGAACGATCAGCCACAGATTTTTAAAAACGTGGAAAATGATGAAGATCAGACAGGCTTGGTAAAAGTTGAAAAAGAGTATGAAGAAAGCAGTGAAGAAAAGGTAGTTAATGAAGTTTATTGAAAGTAACATATTTACTAATGGAAAAGGACGAACCGTCACTCTCCTCCCCCCCACACTCCTCTGCAATGCTGGCAGAGGGCGGGGACAGACTGTCACTCTCCTCCCCCCATGTTCCTCTGCAATGCTGGTAGAGGCTGGGGACGAACTGTCACTCTCCTCCCCCCCCGTGTTCTTCTATAATGTTGGGTGAGGGTGGGGACCTCGCTGAGGCCGAGACAGTTTGATGGACACCGCACACCTTTGCGGATTGAGGGCCGGGTCTTCCGCACGTGCAGGCTGTCTGCTGGGAACCGGAAGAGGCGGGCGTCTTCAAAAGAGAAGGCGAAGACGCAGCTGGTCGAATAAGCTGGAGCTCGGTGAAATCCACCTGTGTCGCTTGTTCAGCTGTAGATCGCTTGGCAAGTGCGGCGAGAGCTACAGGGCGCGGAACAAAAGGCTGCACGGGTTGTGGCTGAGACTTAACAACAGCGGCAAAAGTACGCTGTCGGGTGGTGGGTATACCCAACTTGGCCTTGGCAGCAGGGTACGAGAGGCCCTCCAGGGTCTTGAGGCGCTGGATAGCCATCTCGTCCTTCCATTTCATACAGTTGCGGGAGTAAGCTGCATGGGCCTCACCACAGTTAACACAGCAGGCCGCAGAAGTGCAACCTTCCCCGTCATGTTCACTGGAGCCACAATTAGCGCAACGCAGCGGAACTCTTACAGAAACGTTGTGAATGCCCGTACCTCTGGCATCTGAAACAGCGCAGAGGACTAGGAATGTACGGGCGAACTCCACAGACCAAGTAGCCAGCCTTGATTTCGGTTGGAACTTTCGGGAGTTAAAAGTCAAGATCACATTTTTAGACTTAATCAAAGAACCATCGCGCCGAAACATCATACGGCGTGCAGCAATAACACCTTGATCTGCAAGTTCAGTCACCAATTCTTCTTCACTGCATGGCAAGAGATCAAACTCCGAAATAACACCCCGAGAGGTGTTAAGAAACAGGTGAGTGTCACTTTGACAGGAATGCCTTGAAGACTAGTGAGGTGCAGAAAAGTGTTACTCTGAGAAACACTGCAAGTTTGGACAAGCAGGTCCCCAGAGCAGAAGCTTCCTCACAGACTTCAAAGGGCCAACTGCAGCGTCCAAAGCTTTAGAAATGAAGAATGGAGATCTGGTGGACAGTCTCTCATTCGGATCGATGGATTCTACAACTAAGTATGTAGCATGCGTATTCACAACAATCGAGGGGAGACGACGCTTCAGAGCGACTGGTACAGCTGCCGAAGAAGAGGTTCCACATTCTTGGTCCAGATCATGATCTAAAGATCTTTTAAGGGTATGAGACTTGGTAGGTTGAGAAGACGAAGGAGAGTCGTTGTCAACGATCATTTGCTCAGGTGACTTGAATTTGGAGGCGTTTGTTTTTGGGTTTACCCATGAAAAAAGGAGAAGAATTCGTCTGCAGACTACTCCACCCACCACCGAGCCCTACAAGGGAGAACTGGAGGTCTGCAAGCCAAGAAAATGACGCTGGACACAGTTCTGGAGCTTATACGTTGCAGATATAGTCCGTTGGCTGTGATCACACGCACTCGGCGGACACTTCGGCCTCCGGGTACCGTCATGCCAACGCCTTTGGCATGATCCCACAGCCCCAGGCTCACCCTGCCGTGCTATACGACAAAAAAAGCCGCTAAAGCCCTGCACACAACTTGGTACAAGACTTCTGACTAGAGGTGGGTTAGTCTCTAGCCTCCCGTTTACAGCGAAGCCGGGGTCGAAGAGGAGTGTTGGTACACAGGAGGCACTTATCCGGTCTCCTGCGACCTCAGCCGCCAGACATCCCATTTCCGCCTCACCGGGTCTCCGCACGCGGCAAACATGCAGGTAGGTCTAGCACCCAAACCAGCTAAAAGGAAAAAAAGAAATCTAAAGAAGACAAATCCTGGAAGGGAACCTAAACGGAATCTCAGCAACCTACGAACTGAGCGGTTAATATAAAACAGTTAGTGGTGGAGGGTAACAAAACCACAAGACCGGGGTGTTAGTACATAACGTGGTAGCGATTAGGTACAGAATACAACACGGGCAACTAGCCAGTGGAGAAAATAAGGAAAAAACGAAAAAGCGAGACACAAGACCAGCTCGGGATCGTGGGGCCGCGACTCCCCAACAGCTGGATGAACAGCCATCCCTGCAAACACCAAAATAAAAAACAAGCGGTGGCATGACATAAGATGTTGACCAGTCACAAGGTCAGCTCGGGCCGTGGGGGCGCCGCTCCACAAATAACTGGAAAACCAGTTATCCCCGTGCGGGGAGGAGAAGTGGAGTCAAAACTTAGCAGTGATTAAAACAGTATTGTTCAACTAACACAGAAAGCTATGAAGTTATCATAAAAAAATATATATATTTATTCAGAAGCCCAGAAGAGAATCACTCTACTGCTATAGCACTGGGTATAATCAATCTGCAGCTTGATTATAATCAGTCCACGGCTATACAAGCACAAAATAAAATGTATGTCTAATTCTTAGAAAAAAACAGAAAATACAATGGAATTCAAATCATTCTTTTAGTGCAGAACAGTAATTACTTTAAACATACATACATATGTACGTACATTACTTTAAACACAAGTATGAAATCTACTGTATGAAAATGAGATGTTATTAATAGTGTTCTAGCAATCATGTAGCATTTCTTAGCATAAACCATATTTAGCTACATGGGGAAAGTAAACACTAGCAAGTAATGCAGGGTGTAAGGGTACTTCCACAATCTAGTGAGAAGAGAAAAAAGTCATAGCTTAATCCACTGCAGCTATGATTGCTACATTGAAAGATGCACAACAATGTCAACCCCCAGTCAGAACTTTATGCTTCAGAACAATGATAAACTTAAAGACTGGAGTGCTGTTAATGCACAAAGCTGTTAGGAAGTTTCCTAAAAATTCTGCAACTTTTTGGTAAATATGTAAAAGTGGTTTGATGAAAACCACCTTCTTTTCACATACTTTCTGGTGGTTACTACCACAACTTTAGATTCCATATGCCTAACCGCCAGCGCCACCTACCGACAGTTTCACATTGGATAGCAGATAAGCTGATGTTCACATTGAATAGGTCATATCTATTACATGGGTCTCGGTCAAAGAACTCAAAATAATTTGTTCAACCTTATTCAATAGCAAACCAGTTTACTACTTTATCTTCTGTTCAACACATTTACTATACTATCAGATTCAAAAGTGAGCACTTCATAATAAAAGAACGTCTAAAATGTAAAATGCTCTTATTGGGTCTTTTATTGTAACATAACATCTTAAAAGGAACTTATGGTTATGCATAATTCAACCAATTATTATGTGAGTATTTACAGTTATTATAGCCAGTTTCACAATTCATCTGTTCTTCATATCCACTTCTTGTTCATTCTTGACATTAGGCCTCCTGTTATTCCTTGATTTTAAATGTAAATTTTCTTTCAGTTGATATGTTTATGTTTATCGTATTGCATTAACTAGATATATGCATGGGTTCAATGTATGACAATTTCGCCAGGACCTGCAGTTCTGCCATATTTTCGTACAATTTCAGTCATGGCTTAATTATTATGTTCTTTTTACCTGAACACTTAAAAATCAAAATTAAAAGGTTCTGTGTAAATTATTTTGCATTTCCACCATGCAACTTTGCAGTCATGAGGTCTTGGTAAAGTTGCCACCACCACAGATAGTTTGTCTAAGTCGGCTAAAATTTATCACTTTCCGATTAAGAGAACACTAAATGAACTACTTACATTCTAAGAACATTGATTTACAAATTCCTGAAGTGCATTGTCTCAAGGTTTACAAAGTATCATGCTGTACTTAACGTTGCACCCACCGCTTCCTTTGTTTTTGTTGCCAGTATTGTTGCAACTACGTTCTTTAGATTCTGCCACTGTCAGCATTCACTTGAAACATTCAAATATTTAGAAAAGCAAAATGTCACAACAGCAATGCATATTTCTTTTGCAAATGCATATACAATGATGCTTTTTGAAAATACATATCTTCAAACCAACAATATACATCAATTCACAAAATCCACCCCAAAAAAGAACAGAACAATTAGGCCATTTTCACAAAAAAAGGGGGGGGACAAAATAATATGTACCTGCCAGATTTTACAGTTTATCCGTAAAATGCACAGAAATACTACTTGTCATATTGTGTTGTTGTTGTTTTTTTTTTTTTTTTTTTTTTTTTTTTTTCTTTGAGTAGAGAATATGGAGCTCCTGTATTTCCTGATCTGCCTGATCTCAGTTCTGCATCCCAAACCACTTTTACTCATAGCCTGGTGAAAAAGACTTGGTAAAAATGGTGTACAATTAGGGTTGGTAATAACTACGAAAAGAGGAGAGAGATAAATGAAAAATATCAGCCTGACATTTGACTTAAAATTGTGATTTTTAAAAGCATTCCAACATGTTAACAGAAAAATGTAAGGTGAAAACCTTAGTTACATTAAAGTAAAAGATTACTTCGCAATATATCACAATAATTTCGTAGTTACAAATAAAATTTTTATCTGTGTTTCTAGCCTAATGATAGCGTAGCGTATTGATGAGATGATTATGAATTGATTACATTTTAATCACTGTAGGCATGGAGTAGTGCCAAATATTTTAATTATAACGTATGAAATCAATTAAAATAGGCAAACCATCTGCATAATGTATTAACGTTTAATCGATATGTTTGAAACATTTAATCACTATGTTCGATATAGGATTTGCTCGAACATAATGATTAAACTTTCGCTATTTTTTTTTTTTTTTTTTTTATGGATTTCAATTCTTGAAAGTTGGTAAATCTGACTTATGTATTTCATTTTAGCCATTTGTTAGTATAATACATTTTTAAATGTTTCTGTATAGTGTAATTTTTTTTAATTATGGAGCCATTTTTTAATCATTTTGCAATGTTTCATAATTTCCACTGTGTTTTGTATTTACCTTCTCTCATTTTTATTCTGTGTGCAGAAATCTTGTTTAGAACTCGAGATGCTTTTTGCAAATGCAAGAAATGCAGTCTTCAAAAGCAAAAGGGCAGCCATTAGCAATCATTCCAATCCTCTTGACAGTGAAGGTAGTAGCCAGCAGAGGGTTAGTAAAGATAGAGAAATTGAGTTTCAGAGACTTTTTGAGGAAGCTAGAGAAGCCAAGGAACATCAGAAAATGATGGAAATTAGGATTTCTCTCCAACAAGAGAAAGTAAATAAAAGAACAACCACAGGGTATGTACACATGAACACTGTGGTTTGCATTGCTTCAAAAGTTTAATTGCTTTAAGTTAGTATGCATATAAATGTAATATTTCATGTTTTCTACACTTAGTTAGGAATATTTTGTATGCAGTAATGTTAGTTCCAGACATGTAGGATGCACATTGATATTTCATGCAGTTAATGCCACTTAAGTCCAGTACCATTGTTACCAGTTCTAAGGTCTCAATGTTTTTGCATTTCCAAAAGTCTCCAAATCTAAGTTATTCCATAAGGATTTTAAGCCTGTCTCTTATTCCCTCACTCCATGTGTGTGTGGGGGGGGGGGGGAAATATGGAGTATTTACAAGATGTATTTTAAACATTGCTAAATGATATTTAGCTAACAAAAGATTAAATTATTAATAATGAAAGAAAAGAAAGCATGGAATGTTTTTTTGAAAAGTTTCAGGAAAATATGTTTTAAGTTTTGGAAAATGGGTAATGTTTTCTGAAAAGTTTCACAATGTTTCACTTGCAAGAAACTTATCCATTACCATATTTTTAATGTGGTTAGCAAAAACTAAAACTTGTTGATTTGTTTGAAGCCATGCCATACTAACTGGCATCAGTAAGTTCATTAAACTTCAGGTAAGGCATTTTTTGACATTAATTATCTTCTTCACTTCTTTGTACCAAACAGATGTCAGACTTACAGGGTAATAGTTTGAAATACAGTATAAGTAACATGTTTCAGAAATAAATTTTACCTTAGAAAGTTTCTTGTCTTTTGCAAAGATCCCTGTACAGAATTATAGCTTGAATAGCTGTTGTAAAACAGATTCTGTTTCTGGTACACATAGTTTCAGAAACAGTAGAAGGGTGTAGCATGGATCATAGATTTTATTAATTTCAAGAGTATAGAATATTCTACATATGTAGCATATGGTAGTAGAACTCAAAGCATGATATCAAAACCATCTGGAAATGTAAGAATAGACTCATCTGTGTTTTCAGGGTATAGCTCTGAGAAAAAATGAAAGATTTCCTCTTGAAGAAATTAATGATAGAGAACTATGGGCAGGTAATGGGAGGATGAAGAAATAACTAAAATTGTTGCCAATAGCTTTTTGCAGTCAATCAATATGAATGATCATTATTTGGACAAGGTGTAAGTGTTCATACTTCTTCATCTTAAAGTGAACTTTTGTATGATTAATCACTAGCAGTTTTTATAGGCTTCAGCAGAAGCTAGTCTGTATTTCATATGGTAGCATAATGGAGAAGAATGTTTTTGAGTGAAGTCGTCTTCAGATGGGTTTTACTGAATGAGAGCTTTTTCCCAGCCTTGTTAGAAATTTTGGAGAAAGCACTGAAAGCCTGCAATCTAGGACATAGTGCAATAATAACTTTGTCGGCACAGGCAGATGATCAGCATACGAAATGTTTTGTACCATGAAAAACTTGCATAGATATTTCTGTGTTCATCCCACTGGTAGATTTATAATGTAACACTTAATGCTGTCTATAACAGCTTATTAAGTAAACACTGTGCATTAAAGTAGCTTGACATGGTTGTTTTGGATGAAGCAAAGGTTGATGCAAGAGTAAATTATATTTTGGAAGAATTATTATTGAGAAATTAACACCTGGAATAAACAAGGGCTATATATAGCAGCACCAGTAATCCTTGCAGTGTCAACCACTTAGCTGCCTCCTAGTACGTTGCAAAACCTTTGTTTCTCTGCATACGGTAGAAGTACAATAAAAAGTCTTATGTGCATTCAGCTATGTGGGAAGAATTACCTCCACAGTTATACTCTACTCAAGAGAGATATATTCAAACAGGTGGCTGTAGTTGGTATCATTAGAGAGATAGCAATGGCTACAAATCAGTTTTATACCATAGAGTGAGGAGATTTTGGACCACATTAGATCAAAGGAGTGGTGTTTCCATTGGATAAACTGTTCAAATATATGTTTTTGCATTGCCTCATGTGCAACAAATTATGGGGAAACAATGTATCTCATGTGATTCTGTCATAAATTTCACATACCATTACATGACTACAAGGTTCTTCACAAAGTCGCTTTAACATCTGTAAGTTTTCTGTTATAAGTGGTTACAGTCTGCGGCGGTGCATTAAGTTATTCAATTCAGATATAATTCAGTTAAAAGTCCTAAAAATGTTACTTACCGAAAAGTGTCTTTGGTCCCACATCGGTAGTTTATTGAGAGCCTTATGGTCAAAAGTTGTATCCTACTTCTATATGGTTGTATGTGATGTCCAGCCATTAGAGCTAACTCGGTTCCAGCACATTATGTTGTGTTGACTTCACATAGAGTAGGAAAAGGTTTTCCAGATAACAATTAAAAATTCTTGAATTAAGAGTCACTATATACACTATTTACATATCTTGGGCAATATTATATCCCTTTCTTGGTTGGCGGTTAAGTTTCATTAAGTTCATTCCACTTGGAGCTCTACGTGGTACTTGGCCATTAGGGCCATTTCATCAATATTGAATTCTCATAGATTTGCCGAAGAACCAAGTTAGGTCAGGTTCGTGAAAGAGATTGAATTCCAAGTATATAGAAAACCTGACATCATTAACATACCTGAAAACTCTTGTCATCCACCATCTTATAAATACTCAGCTTTCCGTTCATAATTAATAGAGCGATTACTCATACATCCAATGACCAACTACTAAAGAATTAATTAAATTGGATAAGGAACATGGCAATAAATTTTGGATATGATGTGAAGAAAATAAATAACCTTATTAATAGAAGCAAACCGAGAAATAAACAACAAAGGAGTACACAAATTCAACAAAAAATGAAATATTGTGGATCATTACCATATATATACAGGAGATCACAACTATTATGAGGAAAACATGTAAAAAATTTGATCTAGATTTTGGTGTGAGAACGAGAGATAAAACGAAATCTCTTAGTAACTATCATAGAAAGACTCCAATCTTGCAAAAAGTGGGTGTGTACTCTATACCAATAACAAATAATCAAAATAAAATTGTCAACCAATACATAGGCAGTACAAAAAGAAATATTAAAACCAGATTGACTGAACACATGAACTGGAGCAGAAAATAAAATAAAACTGCACTCATTGATTTTTGTTTGGATAATCAATGTGTACCCTATTAGGAAGGAATTACAATATTAAACCAACAGAGTAATATGAGAACAATACAAATAGCAGAAACAGTACTAATAAATAAGACAAAACCATATAACTGTAATAATAACAGTCCATACGACCTTTCATACACTTGAAGGAACCTAACTGAAACTGAGAAGAAATTAAATAAGGAGGGGAAGAGAAAAAGGAAAAGTTAGAATAACATAGATGAAGATTAAGTGAGTGCTTTTCACAGATGAGTCCAGATTTGCTTTGGAGAGCGATTCTAGGCATTCTCTGATCTAGAGCAAATGAGAAAGACATTATCATTCCTCTATGACCCATGAATGGGACACTTGTGGTGGTAGCATTATGGAGTGGCATCTTATTAGGTGGACTCACAAACCTCTTATGTCCTGCCAAAAGAAACTATGAATGCTCAACACTATAGGAATGATGTCCTGGACCAGCTTCATGCAGGTGCCATAGGAGATACATTTCACCTACAAAATGATAACATTCATCTCCACCAAGCAAGGCTGGTAAAACAATATCTTCAAAGGAGACCATTGTCCATATGGATTGGCTGACCAAGTCTCCTGACCTTAATCCAATCTAGTATGTCTGAAATGCTCTGAGGAGATGTGTTGCTGCCCTGAACCAAAGCCATGATATTGGAAAGAGAAGTTCCCTCCCATTTGTGACATCACTCTCATGTTACACAGCCTGATACACCGCTATCGTGTTTCACATCATACACAACAGCATTGGGAATTAATCAGAAGCCTTGGTTTCTGTGTGATGTCACTAAGAGATGGAACTTATCTCTAGTGTCACGGCCTTGTACTTTCTAGACATCCTTTCCTCAGACCCCCTCCAATAGACCTGGAGAGTTTGACAAGCTGTACACAAACAATAGCTGTTGCTACCTGCTGAGTTAGATCATCCACAACATGAAACATCACTATGATGCCTGCATTGCTGTGAGGGGTGGCCACATTCCCTATTGAGGTGGTTTGGGTATTTATTTGGACAGCTTGTTTTGCACGTGGTTTTGTATGTCATCCTATTTGTCAAAATTAAGTGTTTCTTATGTAATGGTTTAGGGTCTTTCTCTAACATATGATGTGATACAGGTTTTCACCAAATTTTAAAACCTCAAACATACATACATATCAGTAAGTTCACAGGTTAGCTCTACAAAGGAATACAAACTACTAGAAAAAATTTTAACTGATTATTTACTTACTGTTGCCGTATCAAACTCCTCCATTTATAGCAATCTGGACACACAACTCGGGTTTCACTGACAGCCATCACACGACATACACAAGACCTTCTGTACTTCATACTCATAATCTTTTTATCATGCAGATACCCTGAATCTGATCCTCCCATGACTTCTTTGGCCTTCTTCTGCTTTTCTTACTTGCGTCTTGGGCTGAAAAAAATTTCTTAGTAAGCATCTCATCATTCATTCTTTCAACATGGCCAAACCACTTAATAATATTAATCTCCACCTTGCTAACAACATTGTGCTTCACATTACACAACTGCAACACATCTTCATTCCTCACACTATCAGAACATGTCTTGCTACAACCCCCCTGTAAGTAAAGCATTTCTCCAGCACACAAACAACTCGTATGTTTTTTCTGTAGTACCCAGGTTTCAGTGTCATACATCAGAGTAGGAACAATTACACTTTCATACACAGCCATGCGAGCCTCTCTTGAGAATGCATCATTTCTGTGAAAACCTCCCAAAGCAGCTATGACTTTCAATAAAGAATTCACTTGCCTACTAATTTCACTATCCAATTTGTGCTCTCTGTCAAACATGCTTCCTAAATATACAAACTCATTCAACTGGTCAATCACTGTGCCATTTAGACATATATTACATTCAGTACTAACAGTTCCTCGCTCAAAAACCATAACTTTGGTTTTTCCCTTATTTATACTCTGTTTGAATTTCATACAAACTTCATACCTTACATCTGGGACAACATACTCTGCGACACACTTTTGCTCTCTGCCAACAGGACTGTATCATTGGCATACAGCAATCCTCACACATGGATATCACCAAGACATAAACCAGTATTGTCCATCTTGGCATCCCGCATCCTGGATAGTGCGGCACGGAGGCAACTGGCGTTTCAACTGGTCCCACACATGCTCGATAGGGGACATGTCCAGGGAGCGGGCAGAACATGGAAGTGTCAGGACATAACATAGGCAGTCCTGGGCAACCCAAGCCGTGTGCAGGCGGGCATTATCCTTCTGGTATAGCGCACCTGGAATCCCGACCAGAAATGGGAGCACATGGGCCCATAGGATCTCGTCCACATACCGCTGGCCCATCAATGATCCACGTACCACTACTAGAGCTAATCGGCTATTGTAGGCTATGGCTCCCCAGATGATAATACCTACAGTGGGGGAGGTGTGGCGTTCAATAGCTTCAATAGCGAGGTTGGGATTGTTCCATTGACCTGAGGACCTCCACACCCAGACACGTTGGTCATCTGTCTCCAAATCGAAGCAGCACTCGTCACTAATCACTACACGTTGCCAGTCTGTGGCGTTCCACATAGCTCTGGCCTGGTACCATTGCACACGAAGCCGGCGACATTCCATTTTAATGGCGGCACACATAAGGGGCACTGGGATTGCAAATTCACTTCTGCTAGGTGTTGGAAAATGGTTCATGGGCACACAGGAGCTGCTACATCTGCCTGTATAGTGGGCAGGGTCCCCGTGGAATCCATTTGTACCGGGTGCACAATCTGTTGATGCTCCCTACCGATGGCCCTCCTTGCTCGTCCGAAGTCGCTCCGCCATGTGGCAGTGCCGTCACGTGTCCACTGCTCTCAAAACAGTCAGACGGTATGGTCAGAACGATCCACCCTGCAGTTTTCAGCACAATAATCAGGCCTTTCTCAAAGTCTGTCATTTGCATAAATCGACATCTCTGGTGTCTACCCAGCATTCTTGTCACTCTGTACTCTTGCTAGCATCGGCCGGTGCTTTTCACTTTCATGGGGCATCGACTACATGCCGATTTATAAGTCTACCGGTTCATGGGTTTTTTTGTTTGGTTTTTTTGCCACCACAGGGTGTGCGGTCATGTGCAATCGTACAAAATGTGGATCATTTGCATACCAGCACACACTCTAGCTATTTGCAAAGATTCACAGTTGTAGTATGTTTTCTTCTAGGTGCGCAAATTTCATTGTCCGTGAGTGTATATAAAGAAATAATAGCACGCATCTGAAGTAACGTAAAAAATACTTTAGTTGGGCTCTGTAATACTGGTCAATAGATGGCAGCACAATAGAATTGTACAAAAGATTGACGTGCGGGGCATGCATAGAAATACAATGACACATGACCACACCATGTGTCATTGTATTTCTATGCATGCCCACACCACCTAGTTCTACCAACTCAAAATGAGCTCACTTCTAGCTGGGAAGCTATGTAGAGAGGTAGATCTAAGGTATCGCTTTTGCCTGATAATGAGAGCCTGCGTTCTTGAAAGGACTTGCGAGGTACAATCAGGTTTAAAATTGGCCTTTCCCTTGTTTTTTCTTTGGTTTTTTTTTTTAATATTTTTAGATCTTAAATTTTAGCATTGAAAACTAATGAGTATTTTATTCTAAATAATTTTAATTATAGTTGAAGAGGTTAAAGTTTGAATCTATCTATTGCATAGTGAAATTTTTAACATGTAAATATCAAAGTTTTTAACTTTGCTATGGGAGGGGTTGAGCTCAAAGGGTAAAAATATACAAAATATGTTTCTTGAGATGGGTAAGTAATAAAACCTGTACCTAATTATATTAAATAACATTTCACCGTGGTTTTTTTTTTTTTTCTTCTTAATCTATGGAAACCAGTATATTTCTTTGTAAGTCAACAACATGATTGCACCTTACATGGTGTCTACTGGTTATAAAAGTCACAAAAAAGAAAAAAATTTGCTTTGGGATCATGATTTTTTATTTTATTTTTATTTTAGTAGTTGTTCATTTTCTTGCGACACTAAGTAATTCTCCATTCACTGAGTACATAACACTTAAATGTGGTTTCCAACAAACCAACTATATGTAAAAAAAAGAGCTCTTGTGCCCTTTCTTATAAAGGAAACTATTAAAGAAAATGTTGTAGCATAAAAATATATGTACAAAATGTTTGCCAAATTTTGAGATCAGTTTAGCAATTTATGCTGCTTATCAAGTCTAGACATTTTTCAGGTATAAATGGTCAAGAAAGGTTTACACTGTACAATACAATCATGTAGCACAGTGTTGAGTATTTCAACTTATTTAGGCACAGTGAAAGTATGACAAATCAGATTTTTGTTACTAGCAGGGCAGAGGGCAGTTTTTTCATAAAGAGAAGAGGAGGGCTGAGTGTGTCTCCCCTCTTTAGTACATATATGTGTGTGTGTAATTACAGCTGCTTTGGATAGGGATATATATCTATTAAAGAGGGTACTCTTTCTCTCTCTCCCCCTACATATACGATATATTCATATATACTTGTGTGTGTTTATATATATATATATTAGAGATATAGAGAGAGTCCATACATATATATACACAGTTCTTTTCAAAATGGTAATGAAAATTGCTAATTGATCATGAAACTGCATTTCCAAAATTTGTAGACACCCTAACCTTAATAAGCTTTTCAGTTTGTTCTTAAACTTGTATTTGCTGAAATCTAGTATCTTATTCGTGAATTTCACAATTTTCAGTCATCTCAGGAATGTACACACCTTTCAAGTACAATGGTTGAAATATTAATATTATTTGCAGTTTTGTTTGTTTGTTTTGTTGTTGTTTTGTCTGTTTTTCATCCCCCCTACTGTAACATTGTTACATTGTATATTATTCCCTTTCAGTGGAAAGACTTCTGTGGTAACAAAACAGGTTTTTGAGTCCCCTGTGCCTCAAGAATCACCCTCCCAAGTGTTACCTGTTGCAAAACGGCCTCGAGGGCATCAAAGAAAGATTCCTCCTCCTTCAAGCAGTTTGGTTAGTGGTGTGGATGATGACACTAGTCCTGCCGGGAGCAGAGAAAGCTCTCTAGCAGTAGTTCCTAATAAAAGGAAATCCACAAAAGATGATTCAGATCCTGTTCGTGGTCATAAAAAACTTAAGGAGATGCAGAATGCTGAGTCAAATGAAACTGATGAAGAATCACTAAGAGTGCATCCCCATGATTCCCGACAGTCAGACGATAGTGATTTTGAGATGCAAGAGAATGAATTGCAAGACAGTGAATTAAGTGACTGAGTACAAACTGTAGATTCTAGGTAAGTAACAAATGGGGATTCACAAAATATTCAAAAGCAAGTAATATTTTTATCGGATATGAACATATTGATCCTTTTATTTCTACAGTTGTGTGTTTTTCCGATAAATGTTATGTAGTTGAAAATGCTAATGTTCATTTAAAACTGGAATTTGAAAAATTGTCTGTGTTCCCATACTGATTGAGACAGTTGTAAAATATGTGTTACCAAATTATGGGCACCAGTTAGCATATTTCTTCCATTAGCACATTAAGTGCATCATTATTTGTGTTACAAAATTGTTGCATACATTTTTGTGAAATTTAAAATTCTTTCACAAAAAAGGCCAATATTTAGTGAGATTAATAATCTTGTTTGTAGTCATTCAAACTAGGACTTTATCAGCAAGATTTCCTCTCTTATTTCATTGTTCAGTCACATGTATTTGTGATCGGATATATGAAGTGGTAACTGCTAAAAATCCTGATGCACAGGAATTTAATTTTGCTTAGCGAATCATGTTGTAACAGCTTTTCTTCTTAAATTTTTGCATTTTGTATGCCTATTGATACAAAATTCAAAATAGGAAGGGTATTTGATTATATTTACTAAGTAGGTGTGAGAACCTATGGCTGTAAATGCTTGTCTTTAGGTAATGCTCCTACTAAAAAGGTTCAACTTTGAAAAGTTTCCTAATATTACCTATCACAGTTTTCCAGATGAAGCAAATAATTCTTGAAGTTACATTTCAATGAAAAAATGCTGCTTAAGGTAAGAAGTTTGATGTGTCCAATTCCTAAATTATTTCTTGTAATATTAATGAAAATGACTATTCATTTAAAAGAAGAGGAAAGCATAACATTTGACGAACATTTTTACCCCTTTAAAAAGTGCCATCGTGACACCTTGGATGTGTAACCCACATATTGGAATCACTAATTTGAAAGGTCTGGTTTGTTATGGCTAGTGTTTAAATACTCTGTGAAATGTAATGAACCATTTTGTTTGAATATTGAAAAAATAAAGTATACTGTTAAAAGATGTGAAAAAAATTTCAATTAAACTCATTTCATTCATGATGGGAAAAAAAATCACTGGTTGTAAATGAGATATCTATGAGTGTGTCAAGTGTCCAAGAGCAGAATATGCCTTTACTTCTAGCTTAGAGATATTTAAATACTTAAAGGCCACAAAAATTACATTCCTCTGATCCTCAAGATGTGGGAACTTAGCTTGTAAAATTATGGAAAAGCATGATTTTGGTCAACATGACATATGGAAGGGAAATACATGGGGGAAAAAATCTTCATTATTCCATGTAAGGAGAGTGTGTTACACAGTTTGTTACAAGACATACACTTCTAATGAAATTGTGAAATGCTAGAGAAAGCTAATTTCTTTCATAATGTATAAATCCAGTGATGTGTTCAAATTCAACCATCTGATATCCTCATGGTTCGTACCCATCCTGGAAATCCTGGAAAAGTCTTGTAATTCCATTTTGTCCTTGAAATGTCCTAAAATTCTGTTACTTGTCCTGGAATTTTATCCATTCCTCCCTTTTTGTCCCTGTGCAATGTGTTATAGTTGAGGATTTTTCTACTGACATAACTAATGTCTGACAAAAATTAACCCCCCCCCCCCTCCTGCAAAATACGGGGAGGGGGAGGGACTTTTGGTTTTCTTGTCTATTAGGAGGACTGATGCTGCGTTATTAGCGTCTTTTTCATCGTGCTTATATTATCACTTTGTTTGTCCAGCCAGGGAGACCATATCTCTGCAAAGTTTAGTTCAATTTCTAAAATTCTTTTTGCATTGCGAAGCTTAAAATGTGAGAATAATGATCCATGCATTCTGGTTTTTTTCTGATTCACAACTTCGCCGCTAAAGTCATCAAATGGAAATCATGTCAAATTTAAAATGCATTTTATTTCATATATTTGCTTCTAAATATCCAATTAAAAAAATTATTTTTTCTTTCAATTAAATTTATATCGAAGACTATTTTAGTTGCAGTTCCGTTTTTCAAATAATGCATAAATTTTCCGCTAGGAGACGTAAAAGTGAATCGTGATTTTCCCAATATCTCCGCTTCTAAAAGTCCGATTTCAAAAATTCTTCCTGCGTCGGATACAGCTCTTGAGGGGAAATGGTTTGGCTACCACGGGCATAAGTGTTTATTTTTGCTTCTGATGTATTTGCAACAAAATCTGAGCTGGAAACTTGATTGAAAAAAAATTTCCCCTCCTGGTTAAAATAGTGCATAATTTTTCCACCAGGGGCGTACATGTGTATCTTATTTTTGTCAATATCTCTGTTTCTAGGAGTCCAATTCGAAAAATTCTTTCTTTAATGGAGAACATTTTCAGTGCGAAATGTTTCCCAAATATTTCTTAACGCACAAGTGTGCCACTAGAAGACGTAAGTTCACGTTTCCATTTACAGCAATATCTGTGAGACTGAAAACCCGATTGAAAAATATTCTCTTTCGATCAGATACTACTAACTATGAAAACTCCTTATGTGTATTTTCTTCCCAAAATAATGCACAATTTTGCCACTAGGTGGCACAAACATTTAATCTATTTTTTTTTTTTTTCAATATCTGTACGTCTAAATGTCCGATTTAAAAAATTATTTTAACACCAGATACCATTTACCTTATGGAACACTTTATTATATGTGTATTTGAGGAGGCATGTGGTTCACATTCTGCCACTAGGTGGTGTTTGTGCACTTCCGTTTGCACCCTATCTCTGCCTCTAAAAACCCTATTGAGAAATTTCTTTTTTTACTGTATGCCATTCGCTGTAATAAAGATGAAGAGTGAATGTGATTTTTGCTACAATAAGATGATTCTCTTCAAAGAATGTACAACTTTCCCATAAGGGGTTGTAAAGGTCAAAACGTTTTTCTTGCTATCTCTGCTTCCCGGAGATGTATTTGAAAAATTATTTTTCCTTAGCATAGCTTTCGCTATGAAGAATGCTTTTCGCTTGTTTTCAACTTTCTCCATTATGCAAAATTATACTGCTAAAAGGCAAAGAGTTATATCATGTTTTCTTCTATATCTCTTCTTTCAACTGTTCAATTTGAAAAAAATTTTGTCTCTAATACCTTCCTTCTGCTATAGGAAATGTTTTTTTTGCACCATTTGTTAATTTTTGTAACAAACTTTTTAGCTACTGGAAGAAGTAAATAGCTGATTTTGGGGGTGCTATTTTGACCTTTACTGAAATATTTTAATGAATACTTTATATAAAAATTTGGTATGAAATCAGGTTGCTTTCTAATATCAGAAATTTAAATCTAGTTATTTCTTAGTAATTTCTGAATTAAGTAATCACTTTGCATCTTCTATAATTAGTTTTCTAATCATGCCCAGTTAAATTGCCTTGATCTCTAATGAATGCAGTTGTACCCAGCTCTTGGACTTAAGGTTTTCCTGTTATTCTCTTTCATTTCACGTTGGAAATTTGTGTGCATACTATGTTTGCTGGTGAGTACAAATTTAAAACATAGATACAGCATCAATATTATGTTGAAAATTACTTCTCTAAATAAAATGTAGCACAAATACTTGCTCTCATAATTGCGTGTTTAGGAAATAATCATAATCAATAACCCCTTTGGTCCTTTGAAAAAGTTCCAAATATTTCACCTTTCCTTATCCTTAGATTTCCAATATAAGCATTATTCCAAAATACGGTAATTAAATATAAATAGCATTTTATGTATTAATTGTGTGGTAGGGGATGTAAGGTCAGGTGATGCGTAACATCACAGCCTCTCCTTGACAAATGTCAACCCCGCCTTCTCGTGGTGCATCCTGTTCCCACTAAAGGGGCTCTGACGACCGCCCATAGCGGTATAACTATACCATCGGGATTAGAGGAAATTCTATCCCACACTCACCAACCCGCTTGGCCAGCGTGGTGAGTTATGGCCAAACACCTCCAAAATGACTCCACAACTTAAATCTTGGCCCTCAGTCTCCGGCAGCTGGAATGTACCTGGCCAAGGCAGCGGCCAGTGTGACATGAAGGCAGAGGGTGCTAAGAATCCCCGGAGGACCGGACTAGGCTGCCATCTGATGCTGACCTTGGCAACGTACAATGGACGCTCCCTATCTTCTGATTCAAGGCTTCTTGAATTGGAAGAGGAACTACAAAGGATCAAGTGGGACATCGTGGGGCTAAGTGAGGTAAGAAGAAAAGGAGAAGATCTCATCGAACTGAAAAGTGGACATCTCTTCTACTATCGTGGGACAGATACTGGCAGAACTAGTGGTGTTGGATTTATAATAAACAAGAAACTGAAGGATAAAGTTGTAGAAGTTGAAAGTTCCTCTGACAGAGCTGCACGACTCGTTATCCAACTATCGAGAAGATACCAGGCTCAGATTATTCAAACTTATGCACCCACCACAAGTCATCCTGAAGAAGAAATTGAAGAATTTTATGAGGAAATTTGTCATCTAAATAATAAAGGTAAGCAGCACTTGAAAATAATTATGGGAGATTTCAATGCAAAAATAGGGCAACGGCAACAGAATGAAACTTCAGTAGGTAAATTCGGTCACGGCAACAGAAACCAGCGTGGAAATACTCTCGTTGAGTTTGCAGAGGCAGAAGGGTTTTTCATCTTGAACTCCTTCTTCAAGAAAAAGCCACACAGGAAATGGACATGGAGACATCCAAATGGGACGACAAGTGAAATTGATTTTATTATGTGTAACAAAAAATTCGTCATAGAAGACTGCAGTGTGCTAAACAAGTTCAACACAGGTAGTGACCATAGATTGGTGAGATGTAAGATGCACCTCAACACTAAACTTGAACGTGGCAAGCTCATAAGACAAACAAAATCTATTGACATAACCAACCTTAAAAAACACCATAATACCTTCAAGTTGGAACTGAAGAACAGGTTCTCTGCTTTAGAAGGCCTAACATCAGAAGAAGTGGACATCTCTGAAGTTAACAGAAAAGTAACCAAAGCTCTTATGGAAACAGCAACAAAATTAGCTGGGTCTAAGAACAAGTTGCATGTAAATAAATTATCAGGAAAAACGAAAATGTTGATGCAGAAAAGAAGAGAGATGAGGACAACTAAAGAAGATGTGACTTCCAAAGTGGAATATATAGAGCTATGCAAGACAGTACGAAAAAGTATTACTGAAGACGTAAGAAAATTCAACTGTGAACTAGTGAGGAAAGCAATTGAAAACAACCAAAGCCTAAAGATAGCAAAGGGACATCTCAGTAAGGGAAGAAAACAGATTATGGCACTGAGAAAAGAAGATGGTTCTGTAACAAGAAATAGAGGCGAAATTTTGACAAGAGTGAAATATTTCTACTCCAAATTATATGAAAGGGATGATACATGCACTCCAGACATCATGAAAGATACCAGTACCAGAGTTCCTCCAGTCCTTCCAGCAGAAGTTGCACATGCAATCAAGAACATGAAGCGGGGAAAAGCTCCAGGAGAAGATGAAATTACTGTAGACATCATACAAGAAGCAAGTGGAGAAATCGAAACAGTACTCGCCCAAATTTTCACTCGATGCCTTAATGAAGGAAAGATTCCTGAGGATTGGAACACCGCTAGAATGATCCTGCTACATAAGAAAGGTGACATTGAGGATCTCGGAAACTACAGACCTATCAGCCTCCTATCAGTAGTTTATAAAATCTTCACTAAAGTTCTTTCACACCGCTTGAAGGTAACAATGGACATGGCTCAACCGAGAGAACAAGCTGGATTCAGGAGTGGCTACAGCACAATAGATCATATCCATGTGCTGAGAGAACTAATTGAAAGAGCGAGGGAATATGAACTTCCATTGTGCATGGCTTTTATCGATTATGAAAAAGCCTTTGATTCGGTGAAACCATCAGCAGTTACAATTGCTCTGAAAACCTGCGGTATTGAAGATGCATACATTAATATTATTAATAACATCTATGAAAATGCAAGTGCAAAGATTAGGCTGTTTGAAAATACAACACACATAAAAATTGGAAAGGGAGTGAGACAAGGTGACACCATATCTCCGAAGCTCTTTAATGCCACATTGGAGGGCGTTTTTCAGTCACTGAGCTGGGAAAACAAGGGGATAAAGATTAATGGAGATTATCTAACCCACCTTCGTTTTGCTGATGACGTAGTCATTTTTGCAACTAGCCCATCAGAGCTGCAGAGTATGATCCAGGAACTTGCTGACAAGAGTAAAGAAGTGGGATTAAAAATGAACTTTCAGAAGACAAAAGTGATGTTCAATGCTTTTACAAGAAATGAAGATTTATCGATTGATGGAGAAAAGCTGGAGATAACAGACACGTACCTTTATCTTGGACAGCAGATATCAAGTGAGGGTCACATTGATGAAGAAATTAATCGGCGTACAAAACTTGCCTGGAGAGCTTTTGGAAGAAACAGCATAATTTTCAAGAGCAATATGCCATTATGTCTTAAAAGAAAAGTGTTTGATCAATGCATCCTTCCAGTGCTTACGTATGGTGCAGAGACGTGGACCTTAACTAAAAGAGACATACAAAGGCTGCAGACAACTCAAAGAAGCATGGAGAGGTGCATGCTTGGTGTAACCAGGAGAGATAAGAAGAGGAACTCGTGGATCCGAAAAATGACAAGAGTGGAAGACATCATGATCAGAGTTAAATCCCTGAAATGGCAATGGGCTGGACATACTGCCAGAAGGACAGATCATCGATGGACAGCCGAAATTTTAGATTGGATTCCAAGGGACAGGAAAAGACCCAGAAGAAGACCACATGGGAGATGGGTGGATGAAATTCGAAAGTATGCAGGGGTGACATGGAGGAGAATGGCACAAGACAGACCGTTGTGGAGGAAACTTGGGGAGACCTTCGTCCAGCAGTGGATTGATAATGGTTGACAATGATGATGATGATGATATAAAAGCATTTCAAGACTAATGTCACATACCTATGTATTTTTGAGTTTTATGGGGTTTTTTATTCTGTAATTTGCTTCAAGCCAAAGTAGAAAAATAAATTTTCCCTCAAAATCAGCATAGTATACTGTATATAAAAGCAAGATGTCTACCCATCTGGAATACCTGGAAAAGTCAGGAAATTTTTTCTATACTGGAAAAGTCAGGAATTTTTTTCTATACTGGAAAAGTCAGGAAAAAGTCATGGAAATTTGAAATTCCAGAGGGAATGTCAGGGATTTTTTTCTGATTTAAAAAGTAAGGAACATTTTAAATTACCATGTTGAATAAAGACAGGAAAAATCTAAGTTGGTTTTCTAGAAGTTTAAACTACTGCAAGGTATGTTTCTTCCTTTCACCTAATTCTTCACCCTTTTTTGTCTACTCCATTCCAATCCCTTCTAGTGATATTGTCTTTCACTACAAACCAAACAATAGAACCTTTCCTCCCTTAGTAACAAAGAAAGACAGTGGGGTGGGGATTAAGGAAACTGACATTGCCAAAATGAGAAACCAGTTCCTACCACCTGCTTTGGTGCAGGTTGTACTCTTCCCAGTAGTGGTAAAACTAGTTTTAACTTTTGACCTGTTCTTTGTCTTGTTCAATTTTATTGCTGAGATAGGCAATCTGCTATTAGTCTATTTCTCTCTTTGTTGGTAAAACACTATGGGCCAGGGGAAAACATCCTGCACCTAGTTTATTGTAGTAACAATGTGTATGCTACAAACACATTTATGAACCATAAAAATAACTAAACAGAACTAACATAAACCACATATGCAAAATTATAAAGCTGAAACGACATTGTCAAAACTGGTTGCACATGATTCTCAGTACAAAATGAAAGAAAAAACTACAAAGGTGCAAGCAACTGGTATTACAGTTCCAGGTCAAAAGCTTTAATACAAAGACAAATGACATATCACAGTATGATTCATAAGTACACCAAATTCTTAAACAACTACAGGAAAGGAACAAAGAAGGCATATACATGTGTTATGCAACATGATGAAAATAAAATACAATGAAATGGATACATGTGCTGTTAAAAAAATATAGCACTAACTTTTAGCTTGTTAGGGGTATTAGCTGCCTGTCTCCTAATCACATTTCAGGTTCACTCTGCATTGAAAGGCTAGAAGTTGCTTTGGATGTTTTTGTGGTTTCTAGTCAAATTACAGCAGTCACTGCTGATAAACTAAAAGCAGAGTTTTGTACATTCATTGCATGTCCCCACGTAAAAAAGGAAGTATCGGATTTCAATCAGCAGAGTGATAGATTAGATGTTTTCTATTGTTCAATGATGGACAGCAACACAAACTGTCTGAACTGATTTACATTTGTAAAAAATGTGCTTATTATGTTGCATGGCAGTGCAACTGATGAGAGTGGTTTTAGTGTTAACAAAACTATGCTCATCGAGAACATGCAGAAAAGTCTGTAGTTGCTTTGCGGACGATTTGTGATGCTGTCAGTGATGCTGGGGGTATACTTAAGTTGGATGTGTCAAAGCAAATGATACTTGCAGCCCAAAATGCTCACAATTATTGTCATGAAGAGTTAGGAAAGAAAAGACTTATTGAGAAAGAATCTAAACAACTAGCATCTCAGAAAAAGAGGGCTGCAGAGGAGATAAAAGAATTTAAAGCCAAGAAAATGAAAATCCAACAAAATGCAGAGAAAAAGATTGCTGAACTGAATGGACTGTTAAAAGAGCTGCAAAGTTAAATCTTATTGTGCCTTTCAAATATCCTGTGGTAAATTTTTGGTTCCTTTATGTAGATTGAATATTCAAGGTTCTTCAAGTTTCATTAACCTCTAATACTGCATTCTTAAATATTATTTGATATCAATTTGAGTTATGTAAAAGTGATATAGCAAAACAAAAATATTGTGAATTTTGAAAAAGTCAATCTTTGTTATTATTTCTCTGAACTGAAATCTTTTTCTTAAATTGCTAGGATCTGTTTTTCAGATAAATGAAATCAACTGGATTTTTGCATAAAATACTTCACATTATGATTTTTTAATTCTTTAAGACAAATAGATTGAAGCCATTGGCTTTATGCTTTCATGTGAAAACTATATTGTTAGATACACAGAACCCAAGGAAAACCATATGTTCTGTGTATCTAACTTTGCAAAAGCACAATACCTGGAAATTTTTTGTTATTGGTATGGAAAACCTAGAAAAGTCAGGAAAATTTGAAACAAAGTTTGGATAGATACCCTGTAAAAGTTTAGTAGATATTAAACCCGGTCACATTTTCAGTGACAGTGTGGTATTTTAGTATTTATCTGTGATTCTAAGTTTCTGATTAACTGCAGCGGACATCATTTTTAACATTCTGCATTAAGTTTACCCAAGCATGTAGGAAGTTGTTTGTTGTACCATAATTTCGGGTAGATAAGCCACAACTTCTACAGCATGGCGGCGTAACTACTTTTTTTTTTTTTTTTTTTTTTTGGCGGAGCAAAATTATGTAACAAAAAACGTTTTGGCTTGTTCCATTCTTTTTCCTGCGGAAAGATATTTCAATAGAGAGGGAATGGCATAATGATGTTCCAGCCACATGCAATAAATGCCTCCCACCCCCTCTTAAAACAAGACATGACAATAATAGGTTATAGGATTGAGGTGGGACAGGTAAGAGAGAGGTGACTCCGATAAAATTCGGAAAAAATCCGTGGCGGGGGGAAACTTCACAGGGAATCGATCTTGTTAGCAAGGATCGCCCTTGTTTCATGCTTTGAGCAACTAACTCTCTTTGAACGCATGACGTCATCAGCTTCGCTCCGAGGCTAACATCACATTTTCTCGAGTACTCGTAGCTCTATGTTATCATGGAAAGTAAAATGACAAAACTCAGAAGTTATACTTCCAGTTTTAAGCTAATGGTAAATAAATGTGTTTCCGAATCCTGGAAAAACATCAAAATTTGACGATTATTTTGGGTTTCACTGAAGCAAACATTATTTCTTAAAACTGCGGTGAAACAGCAGAAGACAGCAAAAGTGATGCGGATGACCCCAAAGTTTTTAGATGATGAGCTTTTAAAACTTTTTAATTCGGACAGTGAAGTTTCCGATTTTGATGGATTTGATTGAAAAACTATGTGTACCATATATTTTCAGAATGCTGTGCGTGTATTTTTTAAATTCTTGAGGTATAAATGTTTTATAATTGGTTTAAGCGCATTATAAATTCACTAAATTTTTATAAAATAGGTAGTAGGGTAAGTGTTATCCTCAAGATTGAATCTTGTTTATTTGATAATTTTATTTATTATTTGAAAGATCACGTACTATATTTTTATCTAGTAATGTTTTCAAGATTCTACCATGGTACTACCCCACCTTACTGCGAAGGTGCTTCGTATACGGAGGAGCGGCGTTTCTGGTGATTTTTTTTTCATTCCGCCACTTTTTTTATCGCTTCGGCATATACGCCAGTGCGGCTTATTTACCCGAAATTATGGTAGGTTACAGGTTCAACAGACCTATGGTTTCACTATATTTTAAGTAAGAGCATTTGGGTCGTATGTCCTGAAAAAGAATCCAAAAGTCCTGGAATTTTGTGATTGAAAAAGCATATGAACCATGTATCCTGCTTGAGTTATGTGTGTTATCTGAAGACATATGTATGCCGCCTCAGTGGCGCAGTGGTCTAAGCGATGGCCTCTGATCATTCGTCCAAAAGGGGTCCGGGTTCGAATCCCGGTGAGGCATGAATGGTGTGTTTGTCTTACGGCACTGGCTCTCTCCCTTCCCTGGAACCAGTGGCCCTAAATTAGGGATGGGCGACTACTTATAGCCCATTGAGTTGCTCACGATGGTCGTTAAACCTCTAATCAAAAAAAAAAAAAAACATGTACAATCTTTAATGTAATTTAAGTATTTTGTGTAAATGTGATCAGCAGACAGGATTTTCAAAAAATTATATATGTTGCTATTTTTTATTTCAAAACAAGTGAGAACTTCTGTGTTTCATTTTCAAGAAATAAATGGAGTTTCAAATGTAATGTGTTAATAGCAGTAGTGAATTCAGATATGTGTGTACAGAAAATTTGCTTTGTTTTTGCAGTATTTGAAGGAAATTCCTCTGGTAAGTTGGTTTATCAACCATTATCAATCTGCTGCTGGAAGAAGGCTCCCCAAGTCTCTTCCACAACTCTGTCTTGTGCAATTCTCTTCCATGTCACTCCAGCATACTTTCAAATTTCATCGACCTCATCTCCCAAATTGTCTTTTAATGGATGTTTTCCCATATTCAGTCTAGTATTTCAGTTATCCAATGGTGGTCAGTTCTTCAAGCAGTATATCCTGCCTGGAGCCACTTGAGGGTCTTAACTTTGATCACAATGTCATGAATTGCATTTTCTTGAACTGTGTGTTCCTTTTCCTATCTCTTTTGGTTATATCAAGCATGCATCTCCCCGTGTTACTTTGAGTTGTCCACACCCTCTGTGTATCTCTTGTAGTTAAGGTCCATGTCTCTGTTCCATAAGTAAGAACTGGAAAGATACATACATACATATCAATAAGCTGATCTCTGAGATTCAGAGGTTAACTCCACAAAAAAATACAAACTACCAGATAATTTTTTAACTGATTATTTACTTATTGTTGCCGTATCAAACCTTCTCCATTTACAGCAATCTTGACGTACAACTCGGGCTTCACTGATATCCATCACTCAACGTACACAAAGCCTTCTATACTTCATACTCATAATCTTTTTCTCATGCAGACACCCCTGAATCTGATCCTCCCGTGATTTCTTTGGCTTTCTCTGCCTTTCCTTCCTGCCACTTGGGCTAAAAGAAATTTTTTAGTAAGCACCTCATCACTCATTCTTTCAACATGGCCAAACCACTGAAGTATATTAGTCTCCACCTTGCTAACAACATTTTGCTTCACATTACATAACTGCAACATATCTCCATTCCTCACATGATCAGAATGTGTCTTGCCTCAAACCCTTGGTAAGTAACGCATTTCTCCAGCACACAAATGACTCCTATGTTTCTTGTGTAGTACCCAGGTTTCACTGCCATGCATCAGAGTAGGGACAATTACACTTTCATACACAGCCATGCAAGACTCTCTTGAGAACTCATCATTCCTGTGAAAACCTCCCAGAGCAAGCAGCCTTGACTTTCAATGAAGAATTCACTCGCCTACTAATTTCACCATCCAATTTGTGCTCTCCATCAAGCATGCTTCCTAAATACACAAACTCATTCACCTGGTCAATCACTGTGCCATTTAGACTTATATTACATTCAGTACTAACAGCTCCTCGCTTAAAAACCATAGTTTTAGTTTTTCCCTTATTTATACTCAGTTTGAATTTCACACAAACTTTGTACATCCGGGACAATATACTTTGCAACTCACTTTTGCTCTCTGTCAACAGGACTGTGTCATCAGCATACAGTAATCCACACACACGGATATCACCAAGACATAAACCAGTATTGTCCATCTTGGCATTACGCATGCATGCATTCATAAATATATTAAACAACCATGGGGACATTACACAACCTTGTCTGACTCCTGCGCCAATAGAGAACCATTTGAATGAAACACCATTCACTCGCACACAAGCTCTAATGCCAGCATACATGGCTTTTACACTATTAAGTAGATTCCCAGTAACACAATATTCATTCAATACCTTCCACAGGAAAGTCCTATTTACTTTGTCATAAGCTTTCTCTAAATCTATGAAGGCAGCAGAAACTTTCTTACCAACAGCCAGATATTTTTCAATCATCATGCGTAATGCAAAAGTTTGGTTAGTGTAGCCTTTACCAAGGCATAAAACCACTCTGAACATCCCACACTTTCTCTGATGTTAGACTTCATACTTTTTCAATAATTGCCTTACCAAATACCTTCCCTGGCACACTCATTGGGCTAATACCTTGATAATTCTTGAAGTCAGTCTGATCACCTTTTCCCATATACAACGGAACAATGATAGCATCCTTTCAATCCCAAGGGACAATTCTTAACTCCCAGCACAACTGGCAAATTTCAGTTAACCAGTCAATTACGGAATCACCACCATATTTCAACATCTTAGCAGTTATACCATCAAATCCTGCAGCCTTACCATTTTGAAGAGATTTTATGGCTTTACACACCTCTTCTCTTGAGATCTCTCCTGTGCTTCTCTTCTTCACTGTGACATCATCTGCTTCTGCCTCAGAATCACCTTTGCTTTTTTGGTCTAATAACTCATGGAAGTATTCACCCCATCTTTCACTTAGCTCATTGGGCTCCTATATCATTTCCCCGATCCTATTCTTCACACAACTTACAACTTTGTAATGCTATTATTGACATATTTCCACTGTATTCCATATAATTACTTCCTTCAGAAAACTTGAAAATTTTCATCGTCCTGGAGCGAGAAGTTTTCTGAAGGAAGTGGTTATATGGAATACAGTGGAAATATGCCAATAATAGCATTGCAATGCTTGTCATGTATTTATGAAGACTTATTTCTTTGGGGAAATTCGTTTCCCCATTGTATATGACTTACAACTTTGTTTCCCCTATTTTTCCTGAGTCTCATGTACTTCCATAAAGTTTTCCTATCTTTCCAAAAAAGCCAAATCATGCCTTTCCACCTTCTCCTTCCTATCTTTTGCCTTACTCTGGCAAACCAGCTTTACTGCTTCATGCTTCTTACAGCAATATTCATCCACAGAAACTCTGCCTTACAACATTCCCAAATAGGCTTCCTTCTTTCTCTTTACTGCCTCTTCAATCTCACTATTCTACTAAGCATCACCTTTATTGTTACCCACTATTGTGGTGCCACAGACCTTTTCAGCAGCAGTGACAACACAGTTTTTAAAACATTCCTACTTCTTTTCTACATCCCTCTCACAAGACTTCAGCTCCTTCAGTCCTTCTCTGAGTGCATCAGAATAATGCTAGTGATCTTCAGGGAGCCTTTCAACCTTTATTCTTTTAATCCTAGGCCTATTCCTTTTCCTCCAACCAACATTCAGTTTCACCCATGACACTACCAAGTAATGGCCAGAACCAAGATCTGCACCACTTATTACACGAGTGTCAACGACTAATTGTTTCAGATGCTGATCATAAACAACAAAATCTATAACACTCTTTTGACCAAGACTACGATTTTTCCAAGTGTATGTGTGGATATATTTGTGGTTGAATAACATATTAGATACACACGAACCATTCTCAAAGCAGAGTTCAATTAATCTTTCACCATTATCATTCACACAAGGATCATTAAACCTACCCAGAACATTATCAGAAATTGCATTCTGCACTCCTACTTTCGCATTGAAATCCCCTGCTATTATAACTTTCTCTTTAGCACCAAACTGGCTCAAAACAGCTTTTAACTCATTCCAGAAATCTTCCTTTTTATCCGAAGGTTTTTTAAAATCACACCTGCACCAGCCTGCTCTCTAACATTATCCAATACTCCACACTACGCACTCACCATTCCAATCCTTCTTCTATCTGAATTTCCATCATCTTGTTTTCACTTACACACAGTACACCCAATCTATACTTATTCATTTCTTTGATCACCTCATTCATCTTGCCTTTTATACCTCCAGTATTCCATACACCAGTGTTACATTTACTCAGCCGAGATCTCTTTCTCCTTCACTTTTTTCCATTTCTATATTGTTTCCATGGTAGATCATCCTTCCCTATTGTGGTAGGTCCACCATATCCCACACTGGAGTCCTTTAATTCCCGTGATGGACCAACCTTCTCAAGTGTGATAGGTCCACCATGTAATGTCTTACACTAAAGTCCTGTAATTTATTCCTTTGAGCTTTTTTAATCAGGTAAGTACCGTAGTGTGGTAGATTAGCCCACGACTGACGGTTCCAGTTGGTCATTCAACTTAAGGCTTCTGGAACAAACCCCAGTGAGTTGGGGTCTTTTTGCCAATATCACACAGAACTAGCTGGTACCTCTCCAAGATTCACAGAGGCCCTTGTTGCTGTTCTGTGTGCTATTGTTGCCCATGGAGCACCCCGAGGAGGCAAACCCATCTGTCACTAAGACCATCTACATAAAACACTTTTCTTTTAAGACATAATGGCAAATTGCTCTTGAAAAATGTACAGGTTTTTTTTTTCCAAATGTATTGTGGCCAAGTTTTATATGCATATTAATTTTTTTTCGATGTGGCCCTCTGTGTTGTGCAGTGTTGATGTAGGCATTAGTTACTTCTAAATTTGTCCGGCCAACCTCTAATCTTCAGTTGTTGTAATAGCATTATATATCAATTTTGTTTTCTGAAAGTTTATCTTTTGTTCCACTGATTTACTCTTTGTAAATTCCTGGATCATACTCTGCAATTCTGAGAGAGTACTGTGTAGGGTTGTGAGGTATATCAATGCACCACACATAGCCTCTCCTATTCAGATGTCAACTTTACATCCCTGTGATGCATCCTGTTCTCACTGAAGGGGCTCTGACAACCAACCAGTAGTGGTATAACTATACCACCAGGATTAGCACAAATGCTATCTCAAGCTCACAAACCTATATGGCCACCACTTCCAACTCATTACCCCCACCCTATGACTTCACAACTCAAAATGTGACCTTCAATCTCTGGCGGCTGAAATTGTGTAGGCAAATAGTGCTAAAAATCACTGGAAATATAGACTGGGCTGATATTCTGCTGCTGACCCTGGCTTCATGTAACAGATAAACCCTATCTTTTAATTCAAGATGTCTTGAATTGGAGGAGGATATTGTAGAACTGAAAAGTGGCCATTTCTTTTACTACCATGGAACAGATAGTGACAGAATGAATGATGTTGGATTTTTAATTAACAAAAAACTGAAGGACAGTGTTCTAGAAATCAAAAGTTCTTAAGACAGATCAACATAAATTGTTATTTAACTCTCAGAGAGATAATAGATCCAGACCATTCAGGCCTACACATCCACCTTAAGTTATCCTGATAAAGCAATTGAAGGGTTTTTATGAGGAAATTCAATATCTGGATGACAAGGGGAAGCAGAACTTTGAAGATCTTCATGGGTGATTTCAGTGTGAAAATAGGGCAATAGAATTAAACTTTGATTCAAAGATTTGGTAACAGCTGTATAGAAATAAGCATGGAAATACTTTTATAGAGTTTGCAGAGGTGAAAAAGCTTTTCAACATGAACTCCTTTTGCAAAAAAAAAAATAAATAAATAAATAAAAATAAATGTACACCGGAAATGGTCATAAGAACACACAAATTGTGTGACAAGTGAAATTAATTATGTTATGTGTGACAAGAAATTTGTCTATATATTGAATATCTTCAATTATTTGAAAATTCTTAGCGTTCGCTTTTGCCACGTTATATTCTGGACGTCGGAAGTTGAAAATTTCCTTGCATTTGAAACATGATATTACTATAAAATAGAATAAAAAGGTTTTACTCACAAAGTTTTTTTGGTGGTCCTCTTCTTTTTATTGTTTTCAATTTTTGAAGTTAAAATATCATGATTCATGCCAAAAATTTGGTAACATGTTCACACTTGCAGGTACCCTGTTGGTGAGTATGGCTTAAAAAATGAAGTCTTGGTTCTTCTAAGGTAAGTACTGAGTATGGCTTAAAAACGAAGTCTTAGTTAAAAACTCATTGAACAAACGAAGTCTTATTTACAACCTAATAACCAAATGAAAATATTCGAAAAACCTGGCCCTATATTGACTTTAAGTATTTTTTTAAATGATGTCTTGGTTTTTCTTAGGTGAGTATGGCTTAAAAACGAAGTTTTTGGTTAAAACTCAAATGAACAGATGAAGTCTTAGTTAAAACCTAATGACCAAAATGAAAATATTTGAAAAACCTGGCCTTATATTGACTTTATGTATTTTTGAAAACTGAAGTCCTGGTTCTTCTAAGGTAAGTATGGCTTAAAAACGAAGGCTTGGTTAAGCCATACTCACCTTAGAAGAACCAGGACTTCAGTTTTTTAAAATATACTTAAAGTCAATATAAGGCCAGGTTTTTGAATATTTTAATTTTGGTCATTAGGTTTTAACTAAGACTTCATCTGTTCATTTGAGTTTTAACCAAAAACTTCGTTTTTAAGCCATAAGAAAAACCAAGACATCATTTTAAAAAAATGCTTAAAGTCAATATAGAGCCAGGTTTTTTGAATATTTTCATTTGGTCATTAGGTTGTAAATAAGACTTCATTTGTTCAATGAGTTTTTAACTAAGACTTCGTTTTTAAGCCATACTCACCAACAGGGTACCTGCAAGTGTGAACATGATACCAAATTTTTGGCATGAATCATGATATTTTAACTTCAAAAAATTGAAAACAATAAAAAGAAGAGGACCACCAAAAAAACATTGTGAGTAAAACCTTTTTTATTCAATTTTATAGTAATATCATGTTTCAAATGCAAGGAATTTTTACTTCCGACGTCCAGAATATAACGTGGCAAAAACGAACGCTAAGAATTTTCAGATAATTGAAGATATTCAATATATTTATAAGCAACACGTTTAATTTAAATTTGTTTCCCCATCATAAGAAATAAATTATATGGTTTAAGGAATTTGTCATTAAGAACTGCAATGTGTTTAACAGGTTCAACACACAAAGTGATCATGGATTGTCAGATGTAAGATGCATCTTATCACAAAACTTGAACACAAACACATAGTGGAAAAAAAGTATTAACATGAAAAATATTGAATACAAAGGACTCAAGTGTGGGATATGGTGAACCTACCACACTTGAGAAGGATGGTCCACAACGGTATTGACCTGGACCTTATAAACGGCATATGAGAATGAGATCTCGGCTGTGTGAGTGTAAGATTGGTGTGTGGAATACTAGATGTATAAATGAAAAGATAAGTGAGGTGATTCAAGAAATGAATAAGTATAGTTTGGATGTGCTGTGTGTAAGTGAAACTAAAAAGAACAAAATTGGGATAGAAAAAATGAATGGAATAGTGAGTGCATGGTCTAGAGTGTTGGATAATATAAAAGGACAGGCTGGTATAGGTGTGATTTTCAGTGAAAAGATGAAGAACAACTTGATTCGCTATAGCTGCATAAGTGAAAGAATTCTCTGGATTCGTTTCAAAGTGAAACTTCAGAAAATAGTAATTGTGGTAGTGTGTGCTCCTTGTGCCTCAGAACCTCCTGATAGGAAGGAAGATTTCTGGAATGAGTTAAAAGCTGTTTTGAGCCTAAAGAGAAAGTTATAATAGCAGGGGATTTCAATGCTAAAGTAGGTGTGCAGAATGGGATTTCTGATAATGTACTGGGTAACTTTAGTGGTCATGGTGTGAATGAAAATGGTGAAAGATTAATTGAACTCTGCATTGAAATTGGATTGTGGGTATCTAATACGTTTTTCAACCACAAGTATATCCCCACATATACTTAGGAAAATCATACTCTTTGTCAAAATAGTGTGATAGATTTTGTTGTCTACGATCAGCATCTGAAACACTTAGTTGTTGACACTTATGTGATGAGAGGTGCGGATGTTGGCTCTGATCATTACTTGGTAATGTCACAAGTGAAACTGAATGTTGGTTGGAGGAAAAGAAATAGGAAGGGGCCTAGGATGGAAAGAATAAAGGTCGAAAGGCTCCCTGAAGATCATCAGCGTTGCTCTGACATGCTCAGAGGAGGACTGTGTTGCGAGCGGGTTTTAAAAAAGAAGTGGGAATGTTTCAAGAACTGTGTTGTCACTGCTGCTAAAGAGGTCTGTTGCACCACAACAGTGGGTAACAATAGAGATGATGCTTGGGGGAATAGTGAGATTAAAGAAACAGTAAAGAGCAAGAAGGGGGCCTATTTGGGGATGTTGCAAGGTAGAGTTTCTGTGAATGAATATCACTGTAAGAAGCGTGAAGCAGCTAAGCTGGAAAGGCATGAATTGGCTTTTTGGAAAGATAGAAAGACTTTCTGGAAGTACATGAGACTCAGGAAATATAGGAGAAACAAAGTTGTAAGGTATGTGAAGAATAGGATTGGGGAAACGATATGGGACCCCAATGAGTTAAGTGAAAGATTAGGTGAATACTTCTGTGAGTTATTAGATCTAGAAAGCAAAGGTGATTCTGAGGCAGAAGCAGATGATGCCACAGTGAAAGATGGAAACACCAGAAGGATCTTAAAGGAAGAGGTGTGTAAAGCTCTAAAATCTCTTCAGAATGGTAAGGCTCCCGGAGTTGATGGCATAACTCCTGAAATTTTGAAGTATGGTAGTGACTCTGTAATTGGCTGGTTAACTAAAATTTGCCAGTTGTGCTGGGAGTTAAGAATTGTCCCTCGGGATTGAAAGGATGCTATCGTTGTTCCCTTGTATGAGGGGAAAGGGGATCAGACTGACTGCAAGAACTGTCGTGGTATTAGACTACTGAGTGTGCCAGGTAAAGTGTTTGGTAAGGTCGTTATTGAAAAAGTATGGGGTTTTACATCAGAGAAAGTATGGGATGTTCAGAGTGGTTTTATGCCTGGTAAGGGCTGCACTAACCAAATTTTTGCATTACGCATGATGATTGAAAAGTGTCTGGCTGTTGATAAGAAAGTTTCTGCTGCCTTCATAGATTTTAGAGAAAGCTTATGACAAAGTAAATAGGTCTCTCCTGTGGAAGGTATTGAATGAATATGGTGTTACTGGGAATCTACTTAGTAGTGTAAAAGCCATGTATGCTTTAAAAAAAACGGAGGTTTTACTTTCGTGCTACTAGTCAAAGAGTAATTAAGGCTGTCAAAGTCGTGGCTGTTGATAACAAGTTTGCATTGTCCCAATCCGGTTTGAGGTCTCCCTCAATGACAGTTTTTGACAAAGTCGAAGTAACTACTCCTTTACGAATCGCATATTTATGTTCAGCCCACCTGATTCCCAGGTTTCTGTAGGTCGAACCCATATAGCAGAGATTTGCAGTTTGTCCATTAATATCCAACCGTGGGATACTGTAAGCACCAAAATGGGATAGAATTGGTATTGTGTCTCTGTCATGCCTAATCATAGAAAAAAGGTTTTGGGTCTTGACACCAAATTCTAAAGAATATTTCTTGCAGGTGATTTTTAGCAAAGTAACAACTGGTTTTAGATAGGTTATACTTCCCACGTAGGTAGTTGTGGGTACACTTCTAATGAGGGTTATAGAAGTCTTCCGTTTATATTGTTGTATAAGTTTTTTTAACACAATCCGTAGGGTACCCATATGCTTTTGCAATCTCGTTAATCTTCATCAATTCCTGGTCACAATAAATGGGATTTGAAGAATGGGTAAAGGCTTTATTAACTAGGAATCTAAGTGCTGAATACTTATAGGGGGTTGGTGTACAAGAATTGAAGGGGATCAGAACCGGAATAGAGGTAGGCTTACGAAATACATAGAACTCAAAGTTTGTATGGTTAGGGAAGTGTGAAACCAAGAAGTCAATGAAGGGCAGAGACCCTTCTTTTTCTATTTCTATAGAAAAATTTATGCCAGGAACTATTTTCCTTGTCTGGCCTCACTCAACTGCTGAATTACATGTTTTGACCTCTGATTTATCATCTATAGTTCCTGGCATAAAGTTTTCTATAGAAATAGAAAAAGAAGGGTATCTGCCCTTCATTGACTTCTTGGTTTCACACTCCCTAACCATACAAACTTTGTGTTCTCTGTATTTCGTAAGCCTACCTCTATCCCAGTTCTGATCCCCTTCAATTCTTGTACACCAACCCGCTATTAGTATTCAGCATTTAAATTCCTAGTTAATAGAGCCTTTACCCATTCTTCAAATCCCATTTATTGTGATCAGGAATTGATGAAGATTAACGAGATTGCAAAAGCATATGGGTACCCTACGGATTGTGTTAAAAAACTTTTACAACAATATAAACGGAAGACTTTTATAACCCTCACTAGAAGTGTACCCACAACTACCTACGTGGAAGTATAACCTATCTAAAACCAGTTGTTACTTTGCTAAAACACACCTGCAAGAAATATTCTTTAGGATTTGGTGTCAAGACCCCAAACCTTTTCTCTATGATTAGGCATGACAGAGACACAATACCAATTCTATCCCATTTTGGTGTTTACAGTATCCCACGGTTGGATATTAATGGACAAACTGGAAATCCCCGCTATGTGGGTTCGACCTACAGAAACCTGAGAATCAGGTGGGCTGAAGATAAATATGCAATTTGTAAAGGAGCAGTTACTTCGACTTTGTCAAAAACTGTCATTGAGGGAGACCTCAAACCAGATTGGGACAATGCAAACTTGTTATCAACAGCCTCGTCAAAAAGTTCTATGTTGCTAACTGAGAGTCTTAACATTATAAAACTGGGACCTAAGTGCTGCAATGAGGATATGCCTGTTTACATTCCTAGTGCCTGGAAAGATCTCATGTTAGAATATCCGAGCCAGGAACCCTCAAAATAATTTAGTATCCCACTGTTGGACATTAATGGACAAAGGCTGCAAATCTCTGCTATGTGGGTTCGACCTACAGAAGCCTGGGAATCAAATGGGCTGAACATAAATATGTGATTCGTAAAGGAGTAGTTACTTCGACTTTGTCAAAAACTGTCATTGAGGGAGACCTAAAACCGGATCGGGACAATGCAAACTTGTTATCAACAGCCTCGACAAAAAGTTCTATGTTGCTTCCTGAGAGTCTTCACATTATAAAACTGGGACATAAATACTGCAATGAGGATATGCCTGTTTATGTTCCTAGTGCTTGGAGAGATCTCATATTGGAATATCCAAGCGAGGAACCCTCAAAATAATTTAGGTAATTTTGTAAATAGTTCGTAGTTATTGACATTTAATATCCCTTACTCATCTCATTTACATATTTGTAATCTTGTGCTAATCCCTGGTACTATATAAGTCATGTGCCACTTCATAGTGATTTCACTCCTTCGTCTGATGACGCGACCATAGTCGTTCGCAAAAGGGTTCGCTAGAGCTTTTAAACTAACCTTTTTAATTGTAAATAAAGACGTTTTTTTAACCTACGTTTTTAGATAGTGATTGAAAGGTGTGGTGTTTGTGCTCTATATTTAGACAAATCTGATCGTGCTTTGACAGCCTTAATTACTCTTTGCCATGTATGCTCTCGGTAGAGCTTGTGTACGAGTGAATGGTGTTTTATCAAAATGGTTTGCTATTGGTGCAAGCAGTCAGACAAGGTTGTGTAATGTCACCATGGCTGTTTAATATATTTATGGATGCGTGCATGCATGATGCCAGAATAGATAATACTGGTTTATGTCTTGGTGATATCTGTGTGTGCAGATTGCTGTATGCTGATGACACTGTCCTGTTGGCAGAGAGCAAAAGTTAGTTGCAGGGTCTGTTGTCCTGGTTGTACGAAGTCTTCATGAAATTCAAAGTGAGTATAAATAAGAGAAAACCCAAAGTTATGGTTTTTGAGAGAGGAACTAATATAAATCTAAATGGCACAGTAATTGACCTGGTGAATGAGTTTGTGTATTTAGGAAGCATGTTTGACAGAGAGAACAAATTGGATGGTGAAATTAGTAGGCGAGTGAATTCTTCATTGAAAGTCATGGCTGTTTTGAGAGGTTTTCACAGGAATGATGGGTTCTCAGGAGTGTCCTACATGGCTGTGTATGAAAGTGTAATTGTTCCTAGTCGTTTGTGCGCTGGAGAAATGCGTTACTTATGGGGTGTTTGTTGCAAGACCCTTTCTGATTGTGTGAGGAATTTAGATGTGTTGCAGTTGTGTAATGTGAAGCAAAATGTTAGCAGGGTGGAAACTAATGTGCTTCAGTGGTTTAGTCATGTTGAAAGAATGAGTGATGAAGTGCTTACTAAGAAAATCTTTTTAGTCCAAGTGGCAGGAAGGAAAGGCAGAGGAAGGCCAAGGAAGTCATGGGAGGATCAGATTCAAGAGTGTCTGCATGAGAAAAAAATTATGAGTATGAAGTATAGAAGGCCTTGTGTACAGCGTGTGATGGATGTCAGTGAAGCCCGAGTTGTATGACAAGATCGCTGTAAATGGATAAATTTGATATGGCAACACTAGGTAAAAATTATGTGGTAGTTTGTATTTCTTTGTGGGAATAACCTCTAAATCTTAGAGAACAGCTTAGTGATATGTATGGATATACAGTGGTTTTTATTAAACATCACAGGAAAAGCTCTAATCTGACTTGTCAAACTTAAATCTGAAACAATACGTGAAGAACAGAAAGGTAATTATGAAAATACTGTGATATTTTCCAGATATTTGTAATATTCTTATATGTCTGCCATATGTTTACAAGGATTTGCTTTTTGTTAAGTCTGCAGAAAATTAAGTCTCACGCAGAGTTTTATAAAAATAAAATGTGTCTGCATACACAACTATTGAAACAGAAAACTTGCTGCAAACCTGCGAAGTGAGAACCACGATAACCATAGAATAAGATAATTTAAAAAAAAATTATTAAAACAATAAATAATTATTAGGACATTACAAATTCCAATGAGAACATAATAAGTACATTCCAATTGAATGTGCAGCAATGTGCGTAAAATGAACCTTTATGGCAAAATATTAAAATATTGGACTATGAACTTATAGAAACAAGAAACTTTAAAGAATTTTTTTTATATATTCAAAAAAACAGTTCCGTCAGTGAACCTTCAAAAATTATAAATGACATTTTGAACAATTTAATTCAAAAATAGTAGACTTGCAAAATACATAAGGCAAAGATTTTAATTTAGTAACTGGCAACTGCGAGAGGAACTTGGCAATAAAATTTAAATTCTTTCTGTGTAAACAAAACTTTTGATACAGTCCCTATACATTGAGAACAGGCCTTGATGAAATCTGGAGGCCAAATACTTCTGTAAAAACAAAAGAACTCAGATGTGAAAAATAATTGTATGTTCTTTAAGTTAAAATAAAATTAAGTGTATTAATCTGAGTAAAATCTTGACTATGTGTTTTAATTGTTGTAAATAACACTTTTTTTTTAATCTACAAGCAAAAACTATCTGCAGAATCTGCTAATAATTTGGGAACTATCCGCATACAGCACATGCCTACATTCTACTACCCTGGTGTTACGTGAAGTAAAATTCTTACTGAGAGAAAAAAATTTGAATCAGGGTGATTGTAAACAACTTTGTGGACTGTCAACTTACCAGACCTGAAAGGTATATAGTTTTTTTGTTGTTGTTGTTGTTTTGTTTAGTTTTTTATAGTATTAACTTTAGCCAGGTAAGATATTTAATTTCATTAGATGAATATTTTTTTTTAACAGCCTGGAAATATATTTAATATAGAATGTTTCTAAATAAAATTTAGAAATTTTTAATATTGAAAATGTAGCCTTTCTTATGTAAGTTTCAGTGTATTTAACTGAAAAAAAAATGAAAGAAAATTGGAAGAACTTTTGGAATAGCCAAAGTGCAATGACAGGAGCAGACCGCACAGACCTCCTATATATCCTATATTTCCTTTTTTTTTTTTTTTTTTTAAATCTGCTGTTTATCCTATATATTTATATAATGATGGTTCATATATTGTTTTATTTTTGCAGTGTTCTGTCATTTTTAGGGATTTTTTTCTTTTTTCCCTTGAAATTTAATGATCGTTAGTTAGCCTTGTTGCAGTTTGGAAATCAGTGTAACTATGTTTGGCAAGTGATTGCCTGAAGTTCACCAAAGGCGTCATACATAACTCCACCCACAACGAAGCTGTCAGGTTGGACGTTGGAGCATCTGACTGACTAGGACTGCATGATGGCTGCATTTGCCGCCGTCAAACCATAACCGTTGTCATCTCATAAAAGTTTTGTCCTGGGTTGAGTTCAATGTTGCCAATCTAGCCATTTTATGGGTAGATTTGGACATTTTTACAGCTGTCTAGCCAGAAAAAAAACATTTAGCCATTCTTCAAAACTTAGCCATAAATCTAGCCAGTAAATTTTGAAACAGCCATTTTTTTTAGCCATTAAGCCCAGATCTGTGTTTTTTATTCTTTTTTTTTTTAATTTGTGTAAAAAGCCTTCTTCCCACATTCCCTTCCCACATAGACTCATAGCTCCTGATCATTCGTCCCAATGGGGTTCGGGTTCGAATCTCTGTGAGGCATGGATGTTGTGTTTATCTTATGACACTGACTCTCTCCCTTCTCTGGAACCAGTGGCCCCAAATTAAGGACGGGTGACTGCTTATAGCCCATTGGGTTGCTCATGATGGTCGTTAAACCTCCATTAAAAAAAACAAAAAAAAAACAGGATGTATACAAAACAAAATTTAAAAAAAATCAATAAATGTTCTTTTTGAAATGAAAAATTCTCCTGTCTCCAAATGTCCCCCATCCCACATCGACCCATTGTTTTGTAAAATGTATATTTCAGGACTCTTTAATTAAAGCACTGGAAAAAGTTTACGATCCATGATGTTTGCAAACCAATGTTCTTACATTGTCACCTCAACCCCTGAAATTAAATTCTGAATTCACCACTACAAATTCGTTTCATATGAGCTAACTCGTATGAAACGAATACCAAAAAAAAAACCTTACCCGTAAGTCAGCACTCAACAGTTTTGAATGACAAATGTAGGTAGCCCTCTGACATACTAATTAGTTGTTAAACAGCCTTTCACTTCTATCCAACATGACTTCTGAGTTAGTTCGTACAGCGTTGTTCCAATAGCTCCTACTTATAAATCAGTTACTCCGTCTTTGTCAGAAAAGCTTTCTGCAGCACCTGTACATAGGCTCATGGAGGTTCTTCATCCTGCATACTTAAAACAATGTCTTAAAATTATAACTATATAGTTAAAATTGTCAGTGTCTATTTTTCGTATGAAAGTCATTCCCTCGTCACCTTTAAAATAAAACAATTTCAACTAGGTCCAAAAACTCATCTACTTTTTTACTCCACCACCACCTTTCGTAAAAGAGCTCTGTTGGGCAAACCATTTCGCCATACCAATTGACAATCTTATGTGAAAATATTTGCCTCAATATAAGGTGAGACTTCCTTTTAACCTGCTTATTGGAATGACTGCTATTCACATCATAGGAAGAAGTGATTACTTTTAACATTGTAAATACCTCTAGTGAACTTGAAGGTCTGTATTAAATTACTCCTGAAGATAAACCCAATTTATTAAGCCTATACCCCAGTAATGACAGCCAATCAATTGCCTTGGCCATCGTGTTTTAAACCCTCATGATAATTGTATATTTTAGTGACACCTCGCCGAAAATTGTTATTATACCCAGATTATACTAATCAATGGATTTCATCCTGAAAATGATAATTCTGTTGTCGGAGGTGAAATATAGTCCCTTTTGTGTGTGTGTGTGCAGTTTAATGAGTTTTGAAATAGGAATAAAATCAGAGAAAAATTCAATTTTTAGCCATAAATGTGCACTTTTGGCCATTTTTTAAATGCGATCTGATATCGATAAAGGATTTTTGATACGATATAAATTTAAATATATTTGATGACGTCATTAAAATAAGTTATATCGATTTAGTTGTGATTTAGCCATAAAGCTGTTGTTTTAGCCATTTTTAAAGTGTTGTTTAGCCATTAGTTGCTCCCAAGAGTTGGTAACACTGGTTGAGTTTTGATGAATAAGGGTAGTGAAAGCGCTTTCTCGATGGTTCTACAGTAATCATTTTTGGATTCCGTAATCTGTAGAAGTGCATTAAGGCTTTGTTTGGAGGGATTTTATAGTTCGCTGTTTTACAGGATTTTTTTCTTTTTATTTAACAAATCAGTTTTAGTACATGCAGTGGAGTATTTTACGGTAACACCTCTCTTGCTTTTTTAGCACAAACACAGTTTTTTAGTAACAGAAAATGCCAACATATAAAAAGGAGGTTCAGGGAAGAATGGCTTGAACTTTTGGATAAAAATAAAGTTAAAATGAGTGAGTGGTGTATAGAGGGTAAGGATGAATTTCATGGGTATTGTTTGTTTTGCAAAGCTGAAGTTTCTGTCAGCAATAGTGGTAAGTTACAACTGCTATAGCATTCTGGTGCATCCCGGCACAAAAATAATGTTTCACTGCTTTTTTAATAAATCCCATTGTAAATTTAAGAAAGTGATAATAACAAGTGGAGAAAGTGGTGTTGCTTTATATCAAAGTGCAGGTGCATCAACTACTGGCAGAGTCCCAAGTTGGTGTTTAAAAGAAGATGAAAGGGTTACTTGCTTTGAAATATTATGGACTGTCCATGTTGCTTTAAACAACTATTCATTTCACTCATGTGATGGCATTGTTGACTTATTTTTACAGATATTTCATGAGGTCCCTCAAAATAGATGTTTCATGAGGCCTCTACTAGGAAAATAACATATACAATATCCCATGGACTAGGTCCCTATTTCTTGAAACTGTTATTGGATGATGTAAAAGTAGGTAACTCCTTTTTCACTATTATGTATAATGAAACTACAAATGAAGCAAACCTCAAACAGCTGGACATTTATATAAGGTATTGGAGTACTACTAAAAATTGCACCCAAAAAGCTACATTGGTAGTGAATTTATGCTGCATGCAACAACTGCAAAAATATCAACTTCTATTAATCCGTGTTTAGATTTCTGTGATTTAAACCTCAAGTACTTATTAATGTTAGGTTCTGATGGACCTAATGCCAACAAAGCAGTGTTTAAAATATTGGATAAGCAGGTAAACAGCATTAGATCCTGTGGTGGGTTATTTAGCATCGGAACTTGTAACCTACATATAATTCACAATGGTTTTGGCCATGGTGTTAAGCTTGAGGCATTCTGCAACATTATAGATTTCTTTAAAATTTGCACTCTTGGTTTCATAAACTTCCTTCTAGGCAAGAGGATTTAAAAGGTGCAATGCAATTCATGGATACAAATGTCCTTGCAGTGCTTTGGTATGTTATCAATCGGTAGCTGTCTCTTGTTCCAGTTTGTGAGTGTACTTTGGAACTTTTTCTAGCATTGAAAAAATATGTTAGTAGATCTTCCTGGAGGAAAAAATAAAAAAATCTTAGTTTACCAAAATACAGGCAAATTGTCAAAATGCTGAAATCCTCTTACTGTCATTTATCTGCATTTTTTTTATAAGTGTAGGTTCAATGTTTGCTTGTTTCCTAATGCTTTTGCAAAAGAAGATCACCCAAGGGCATATTCTGTATGATAAATTATGTCAGCTGCTGTGCAAAGTTCTCAGGCAATTTGTAGAACCTGGTATTTTACAGCAAAAAAATGGTGAGTAAATAGCCTTGCTGGACATAAAGGTAGAAACTGATAAAACAAAAATCAAAATATTGATGTTGAAAGCATGATGCCCTTTCAAAATTGAATTTTCAAATTTTTTAACCATAACCACAGTATGTTCTGGAAATTTGGTTGCCTTCTTGACTGCCAGGTGGTTCTGTTGGCGTTACTGCTTCGAGTCTTCTCAGGATTTGAAACAGTTCAGACAGGACATCTTAATTTTTTCTCCTTTTGATAAGTTTCTTATTTTTGCTTATTATTTTATTTTTCTAAAAAACTTTTTAGGTTTTGATTTTATTTTTTTCTCCTGCAGTTTTTTGAAGTTTTTCTGCAGGCTTTCCTCTTATTCGAGGTTAGTAGGCAGTCGTCGAGCGTGCCCCATTGTTGAGTCCTCGTTTTAGTTTGAATCTGGGCAAGTGCAGCTTTGACTAGCTCTTTTTTTCTATTTTAGAACTCTCCTTTGGCAGTTCTTGTAAATATGTCAATTAAACTCAAGCTTTCTTCCACCTTTAGGTTTAATGAATATGCTTGTTAATTGTTACATTTATTTAGTGTATGCTTGTAACAGTGTTTTTCCTAGGTACTCTAGCATTTTATACTTCTTGGACTAAGTATATTGCATTCCATTTGTGTGAGGTTGGGCTTCAACCATCCAGTCTGCTAAAGGGATAGTTTTCCTTTTTCAGGCACTTTATTTTTTCACCTTAAAATAAATTCTTTTTCCCTTTGTTTTTTTTTTTTTTTTTTTAGGGTTTTTTTCAGGAGGGGAGGGGTTTAGCTGTTTTGGGGTCTCAGGAGGTGTAGGTTATTTGTGGAAGTTTTTGTTTGTTTTGGGGTGGGTTAATTTTACTTTAATTTTTTATTTATGTGTTTTCTGTTTATTATTTGTTGTTTTTGTAGCAGACTGGATGATGCAGAAACCCACACTTGTTGGTCTTTATAGAGGTATGATAGATGTTATCTGTGCCTGGCTCTTGATGAAGCCATAGATAGCAGCTTACCATAGTTCTATATTCCTCCTCCTTTTGTCCTGGTTGGTTGTTAGATCTCTTCTTTTGATCTGTCCGAATCAGTTGCTTCAGCTTTCAATGTTGTGATTTTAGTATATATTAATATATATATATATGAGGTAAGGAGAAAAGGAGAAGATCTCATCGAACTGAAAAGTGGACATCTCTTCTACTATCGTGGGACAGATACTGGCAGAACTAGTGGTGTTGGATTTATAATAAACAAGAAACTGAAGGATAAAGTGGTAGAAGTTGAAAGTTCCTCTGACAGAGCTGCACGACTCGTTATCCAACTATCAAGAAGATACCAGGCTCAGATTATTCAAACTTATGCACCCACCACAAGTCATCCTGAAGAAGAAATTGAAGAATTTTATGAGGAAATTTGTCATCTAAATAATAAAGGTAAGCAGCACTTGAAAATAATTATGGGAGATTTTAATGCAAAAATAGGGCAACGGCAACAGAATGAAACTTCAGTAGGTAAATTCGGTCACGGCAACAGAAACCAGCGTGGAAATACTCTCGTTGAGTTTGCAGAGGCAGAAGGGTTTTTGATCTTGAACTCCTTCTTCAAGAAAAAGCCACACAGGAAATGGACATGGAGACATCCAAATGGGATGACAAGTGAAATTGATTTTATTATGTGTAACAAAAAATTTGTCATAGAAGACTGCAGTGTGCTAAACAAGTTCAACACAGGTAGTGACCATAGATTGGTGAGATGTAAGATGCACCTCAACACTAAACTTGAACGTGGCAAGCTCATAAGACAAACAAAATCTATTGACATAACCAACCTTAAAAAACACCATAATACCTTCAAGTTGGAACTGAAGAACAGGTTCTCTGCTTTAGAAGGCCTAACATCGGAAGAAGTGGACATCTCTGAAGTTAACAGAAAAGTAACCAAAGCTCTTATGGAAACAGCAACAAAATTAGCTGGGTCTAAGAACAAGTTGCATGTAAATAAATTATCAGGAAAAACGAAAATGTTGATGCAAAAAAGAAGAGAGATGAGGACAACTAAAGAAGATGTGACTTCCAAAGTGGAATATATAGAGCTATGCAAGACAGTACGAAAAAGTATCACTGAAGACGTAAGAAAATTCAACTGTGAACTAGTGAGGAAAGCAATTGAAAACAACCAAAGCCTAAAGATAGCAAAGGGATATCTCAGTAAGGGAAGAAAACAGATTATGGCACTGAGAAAAGAAGATGGTTCTGTAACAAGAAATAGAGGCGAAATTTTGACAAGAGTGAAAGATTTCTACTCCAAATTATATGAAAGGGATGATACATGCACTCCAGACATCATGAAAGATACCAGTACCAGAGTTCCTCCAATCCTTCCAGCAGAAGTTGCACATGCAATCAAGAACATGAAGCGGGGAAAAGCTCCAGGAGAAGATGGAATTACTGTAGACATCATACAAGAAGCAAGTGGAGAAATCGAAACAGTACTCGCCCAAATTTTCACTCGATGCCTTAATGAAGGAAAGATTCCTGAAGATTGGAACACCGCTACAATGATCCTGCTACATAAGAAAGGTGACATTGAGGATCTCGCAAACTACAGATCTATCAGCCTCCTATCAGTAGTTTATAAAATCTTCACTAAAGTTCTTTCACACCGCTTGAAGGTAACACTGGACATGGCTCAACCGAGAGAACAAGCTGGATTCAGGAGTGGCTACAGCACAATAGATCATATCCATGTGCTGAGAGAACTAATTGAAAGAGCAAAAGAATATGAACTTCCATTGTGTATGGCTTTTATCGATTATGAAAAAGCCTTTGATTCAGTGAAACCATCAGCAGTTACAATGGCTCTGAAAACCTGCGGTATTGAAGATGCATACATTAATATTATTAATAACATCTATGAAAATGCAAGTGCAAAGATTAGGCTGTTTGAAAATACAACACACATAAAAATTGGAAAGGGAGTGAGACAAGGTGACACCATATCTCGAAGCTCTTTAATGCCACATTGGAGGGTGTTTTTCAGTCGCTGAGCTGGGAAAACAAGGGGATAAAGATTAATGGAGATTATCTAACCCACCTTCGTTTTGCTGATGACGTAGTCATTTTTGCAACTAGCCCATCAGAGCTGCAGAGTATGATCCAGGAACTTGCTGACAAGAGTAAAGAAGTGGGATTAAAAATGAACTTTCAGAAGACAAAAGTGATGTTCAATGCTTTTACAAGAAATGAAGATTTATCGATTGATGGAGAAAAGCTGGAGATAACAGACACGTACGTTTATCTTGGACAGCAGATATCAAGTGAGGGTCACATTGATGAAGAAATTAATCGGCGTACAAAACTTGCCTGGAGAGCTTTTGGAAGAAACAGCATAATTTTCAAGAGCAATATGCCATTATGTCTTAAAAGAAAAGTGTTTGATCAATGCATCCTTCCAGTGCTTACGTATGGTGCAGAGACGTGGACCTTAACTAAAAGAGACATACAAAGGCTGCAGACAACTCAAAGAAGCATGGAGAGGTGCATACTTGGTGTAACCAGGAGAGATAAGAAGAGGAACTCGTGGATCCGAAAAATGACAAGAGTGGAAGACATCATGATCAGAGTTAAATCCCTGAAATGGCAATGGGCTGGACATACTGCCAGAAGGACAGATCATCGATGGACAGCCGAAATTTTAGATTGGATTCCAAGGGACAGGAAAAGACCCAGAAGAAGACCACATGGGAGATGGGTGGATGAAATTCGAAAGTATGCAGGGGTGACATGGAGGAGACTGGCACAAGACAGACCGTTGTGGAGGAAACTTGGGGAGACCTTCGTCCAGCAGTGGATTGATAATGGTTGACAATGATGATGATGATGATATATATATATATATATCATCATCATCAACAACAACCATTATCAATCCACTGCTGAATGAAGGTCTCTCCAAATTACTTCCACATTATTCTGTCTTAAGCCCGTCTCCTCCGTGCCACTCCAGCATACTTTCGAATTTCATCCATCCATCTCCCATGGGGTCTTTTTCTGGGTTTTTTCCTGTCCCTTGTAATCCAGTCTAAAATTTTGGTGGTCCATTGTTCTGGCAACATGTCCAGCCCATTGCCATTTCATTGATTTCACTCTGGTCATGATCTCATCCACTCCTGTCATTTTCCTTATCCACAAGTTCCTCTTCTTATCTTTCTTGGTTACACCAAGCCTGCATCTCTCCATGCTTCTTTGAGTTGTCTGCAGTCTTTGTATGTCTCTTTTAGTTAAGGTCCACATCTCTGCACCATACGTAAGCACTGGAAGGATGCATTGATCAAACACTTTCCTTTTAAAACATAATGGCATACTGCTCTTTAAAATTGTACTGTTTCTTCCATAAGCTCTCCATCCAAGTTTCATACGCCAATTAATTTCTTTATCAATGTGACCCTCACTTCATACCTTCATACGTGCTGTCCCAAGGTAAATGTAGGTATCAGTTGTCTCAAGCTTTTCTGCATCAATTGATAAATCTTCATTTCTTGTAAAAGCATTGTACATCATTTTTGTCTTCTGAAAGTTCATTTTTAATCCCACTTCTTCACTCTTGTCAGCAAATTCTTGGGTCATACTCTGCAGCTCTGATAGGGTAGTTGCAAAGATGACTATGTAATCAGCAAAACAAAGGTGTGTTAAGTAATCTCCATTAATCATTATCCCTTTGTTTTTCCAGTTCAATGATTGAAAGACATTTTGCAGTGTGGCATTAAAGAGCTTGGGAGATATGGTGTCACCTTGTCTCACTCCCTTTCCAATTCTTATTTGTGCTGTATCCTCAAATATCCAAACCTTTGCACTTGCATTTCCATAGATGTTATTAATAATGCTAATTTATGCATCTTCAGTATCGCAGGATTTCAAAGCCATTGTTACTGCTGATGGTTTCGTTTCATGGAATCGAAGGCCTTTTCATAATCAATAAAAGCAATGCATAATGGGAGTTCATATTCTCTTGTTCTTTCAGTACATGGATATGATCTACAATGCTGTAGCCACTCCTGAATCCAGCTTGTTCTCTTGGTTTAGCCATGCTAGTGTTACCTTCAAGCGATGTGAAAGAACCTTAGTGAAGATTTTATAAACCACTGATAGGAGGCTGATGGGCCTGTAGTTCCCGATATCTCCAATGTCACCTTTTTTATGTAGCGAAATCATTGTAGCATTGTTCTAATCCTCAGGAACCTTCCCTTCATTGAGACATCTGGTGAAAACTTGGGTGAGTGTAGTTTCAATTTCTCCACTTGCTTCTTGTATAATGTCCATGGTAATTCCATCTTCTCCTGGAGCTCTTCCCCATTTCATGTTCTTAATTGCATGTGTAATTTCTGCAGGGAGGATTGGAGGGACTTTTGTACTAGTACCTGTTGTAATCTCTGGAATAGATGTATCATCCCTTTCATACAGTTTTGAATAAAAATCTTTTACCCTTGTCAAAATTTCTCTTCTATTTCTTGTTACAGTACCATCTTCTTTTCTCAGAGCCATAATCTGTTTTCTTCCCTTACTGAGATGTCCTTTCACTCTCTTCAGGCTTTGGTTGTTTTCATTGCTTTTCTCACTAGTTCACAAGTGAATTTCCTTATGTCTTCAGTGATAGTTTTTCGTGTCTTGCATAGCTCTATATATTCCACTTTGGAAGTTACGTCTTTATTTGTCCTCGTATCCTTTCTTTTTTGCATCAACATTTTTGTTTTTTCTGAAATTTTCATCATATGTAGCTTGTTCTTCGTACCACATATCTTTGTTGCTGTTTCCATAACAGCCTTGGTGAGTTCTCTTTTAACTTCAGAAATATCCACTTCTTCTGATGTTAGGTTTTCTAAAGCAGAGAATCTATTCCTCAGTTCCAACTTGAAAGTATTATGGTGTTTTTTAAGGTTGGTTATGTCAATACATTTTGTGTGTCTTATGAGCTTGCCACATTCGCGTTTAGTGTTGAGGTGCATTTTACATCTCACCATTCTATGGTCACTACCTGTGTTGAACTTGTTTAGCACACTGCAGTCTTTGATGACAAATTTTTTGTTACACATGATAAACCAATTTCACTTGTTGTTCCATTCAGATGTCTCCATGTCCATTTCCTGTGTGGCTTTTTCTTGAAAAAGGAGTTCATGATGAAAAACCTTTCTGCTTCTGCAAACTCTAAGAGAGTATTTCCACATTGATTTCTGTTCCCATAACTGAATTTACCAACCGAAGTTTCATTCTGTTGCTGTTGCCCTACTTTTGCATTAAAATAACCCATAATGATCTTCAAGTGCTGCTTGCCGTTGTTATTTAGATTCCAAATTTCCTTTTAAAGTTCTTCAATTTTTTCTTCAGGATGACTTGTGGTGGGTGCATAAGGTTGGATAATCTGAGCCTGGTATATTTTTGAGAGTTGCATAACGAGTCATGCAGTCCTGTCCAAGGAACTTTCAACTTCCAAAATACTGTCCTTCAGTCTTTTGTGTATTATAAATCCAACACATTTAGTTCTGCCAGTATCTGTCCCACGATAGCAAAAGAGATGTCCACTTTTCAGTTCAATGAGCTCTCTCCAATTCAAAGAGTCTTGAATCAGAAGATAGGGAACGTCCATTAAACGTAGCCAAGGTCAGTGTCAGATGACAACCTATTCTGGTCCTCCGGTGATTCTTCGCACCCTCTGCCCTCATGTTGCACTGGCCACTGGTTTGGCCAGGATCTTTGGAAGGGTAGGGGTTGGCCATAACTCACCATGCTGGGCCAAGCAGGTTGGTGAGTGTGGGATAGCATTTCTTCTAATCCCAATGGTATAGTTATACCACTATTCATCGGTTGTCAGAGCCCCTTTGGTGGGAACAGGATGCACCATGAGAAGGCAGGGTTGACATTTGTCAAGGAGAGGCTGGGATATGTTGCGCATCACCTGAACTAATTACTAGTCAGAGTTATTTGAAAAAATTACACCACAGATGAATACTTACATTCTTTAGAACACAACAAGACCAAAATCAGTACTTTGTGTGGCCACCTTTGTTTTTTATAGCAGACCGAATACGATGTGGCATGCTCTCAATGAGGGATTTGCAGTACTCACTTGAAATGTATTTGCACTGCACGTACTTATTGCGTCAATCAAAGCTTGAGAATTTGATGTGTGTTTCTCTGCTATCTTGTCTTTTAAAATGGTCCACAAATTTTTAATGGAGTTAAGGTCGGTACTATTACCGGGCCAGTCAAGCACAGCTATGTTTTTCCTCTGTAGATAGTCCTTTACTGTCTTTGATCTGCAGCATGGAGCACCATCATGCATAAAGATTGTGCATCTGTGCACTTGCATATGAGTTAACAGCTTCTCATGTAACATTTCCACATAAAAAGGACCAGTCATGGTAGTGTAAAAAGGATAATGAAGCAGTATCGGTTGCTGACATAGCACCCTATATCATCTGACTAGGCAGATGTCTCACGGTGCTAACGGTGTATTTTTCATCAAATCTTTTGCCTTTTGGTCATCGAACATGTGTGCCATGTGATTCAAATTGATGCACAGTTGATTAATCCTTAAAAAGAACTTGACTCCAATTTTCAGCAGTCCTCGATTGATGATGCTTTGTAAACTGGAGTCTTTTTCATGACAGAGGTTAGTCTAGGTTTATGTGCCCGCAAGTTTTATGAGCCTTTAATCCAAAATCTTTGCTAAGACATCGAAAAACAGTGCTGTTACTAATACCAGACCCTTTTGAATATAGAAAGACTTTGGTTTTCCTGCACAAATTCCTCAGTAAACACATAACTATTCACCTTATGGCATTGTCATCACGTGGGTTTGTTTTCCTTGGACGTCCACTTCTCTTTCGGTTGCTAAATTCACCTGTATCTTAATATTTCATTACTGTATAATGGCTAGCAGTCTTTCTCACATTTACCCTTCTGCTTATGTCACGTTTGGAGCCTTCATGATATAAAGTTGCTATTTGTACCCTCTGAGGAACATTTAATGACACTTTTTTGCCACATTTTTTGCTATATAGAAAATACATACAAAATCTTTCAGCATGAAAACCAGAAGCAAACTGATGCTCGCACACTTCCCCCAATTCAATCAACAGCTGCCACTGTAAGATGATGCAACACTGATAGGAAGTTGAATAACAACACGCAGTAGGTGATTTCCTAATACGAACAAACAGAAATCTCCTAATACCAACAGGTACTCTTAAACTTTTGCAAATGACTGTACATATACACTGAAGAGCAATTGAATTACAGATACCTGTCTAGTAACGTGTAGCACCACCTTTTGCCCTGATGACGGTGGCGATTCGTCTTGAAATGGACTCAACAAGGCACCGGAAACGTTGGGAAGCCATACGGATCCACGATCCCTAATCAAGCTCCCACAGTTCGCAAAGTTTGATGAAGGGGATCAGAGCCTCGAACTTCTCTCTCGATGGCATCCCAGATGTGCTCGATGGGATTGAGGTCAGGTGACCTAGCTGGCCAAGGAAGCAAGATCACGTCGGTGGAGTGTTCGTCCAACCATTCGGATACAATTCGGAAGCGATGGCACGATGCACTGTCTTGTTCAGGGTGCGCACGCGTGCTTGAAAACCTGGAAAGTCCTGGAAAATCATGATTACGTTTTCAAGGCCTGGAATATCCTGGAAAAACGGTGTTTTTTTAATGCTGTCTTGAAAAGCCTTGAAATTTGAAATTAGTGCTTAAAAAAATGCTCTTTTAGGAAATCGTGTTACTATTACCCCCTTCATTTTTTAAGGTTCCTCTCCTCTGTTCTCAAAGGAACAGCCAGCAACGGTCCAGTGCAATAAAATTGGACGATTACTAGTAGGTCTGTTAGGAAGGGGAGCTTGATTTATATTCTTTGACTTGATGTCCGTCGGACAACTCTGAGAATGGAAGGGGAAAGAAGAGGCATTTAGCATTTGCAGGGAGTCGCGTATGTACCAAGTCAGCTGGCATCCACCAGTGAGGAGTATGCCTAAACAACACATTCATCTTCTTGTTTATGTGCATACCCTCCCTCTCCTCAAGAGACTTCCGCTACTTATGATAAAAAATAAGAAAACTATCTTCGCGAATTTTTCACGAAAGTGGCTGAAATTTTTACATTCACTATAATTGAATTACAGAAGCTCACTTCCAAAATTCCAATTGAATCGGTTTAAAACTTCAAAAGTTAGCATTGGTAATTTTTATTATGCACAAGTATGTGTGCCTCTTTGGATAGAGTGAGCCTCCAGCAGAAAGGGTGTTACCATAGCAACGGTTGATTGACAGCTGGGAGCGCTGATCTGAAGCCCTTGGTTGGGAAGAAAGCAAACACCTGTTTATCACTTCCACAGCTCAAAAAGGACTTGGAGAAAATTTTCGGAAATCCAATTTTCCGAATTTTGAAAATAACACAGTAAAATTTTTACAATGGTTAAAATACATCACAATAAAGTTCTAGTGCAAATTTCGCCAAATTCCGTTAGGAACTTCAGCAGATGCAAAAAAAAAAAAAAATCTTCTGTTGCATAATCGGATTGAAAAAAGAAACTAATTATAAATTATGGGAAAAGCAAGTGAATTATTTTTTTAGATGCCATGGTTTATTTAAACAGAGGGTTCCTTAAATTTTTTTTTCTGTGATGATATGGACTCTATTTGAATTACAAACATACATTTTTATTCAGATGTCTGAGTTACTGTTTTAGTAAAAAAATCATCTATAATTAAAAAGTTTTCAATGGATTTAGGCGATATTCAGCAGATAAACAGTATTTTAGTAAATTGCAACATCATGACGTAAATTTGGTAATTTTGTCGAAAATTGGGGGCATTTTTTTTTTTTACATTTTCTATTATAGTTAGGGTGAAGAAGGAAGGGTGCAACTTGACAGTTCAGTGAGCTGCAGGTGGTGATTTATGGCGATGTGCCAAATGAAAAGAAGCCGTTTCACCAGGACATTCCAAAGGTTGTGTGTGTGCGCGTGGACGCGTCCTCCTGCTGTTTGATCTTAATCGGAATGTTTTTGTGCATGGGGAGAGAAATATCCGTTTCAGCTTTACAGCTTTCACGGCTCTTTTTTTTTTTCTGGGTAATAAATAAAAATCATAGTTGCTGCATTCACCATTGATCCATATTTGCATTTCTTGAATATAAACAGCAGACAATCAGAAACATGGTATTGGGCGGGTCTTGATGTTCTTCATTTTGCATATGCTGAATTCAGTTCTGTGGGAATAAGGAATGAATTATACTGTGAATATATACAAAACTACATATTTCTGAGCTGAAAAAATAGGTCTACTCGTACACAGTAGCTAACGTGTGAACTCAGATGAAGACAATCAGACATACAGACGTCTGATTCCATAAAAAAAAATCAACAGTTTTTTTATTATACACTACAGGTAAAAAAGCAAAAACATGTTTTTTAAACATTATAAAGGAAAACTGATTTTTGAAACGCATGACTTGATGATCTTAATTTCTGACAGTTTCTTTTTTCCACATCCTTTTTTTTTTTTTCAATTACAATACCTTGTAACAGGATACTGTGTGTTATATCACTTAGTGATATGACAGATTTTCTGTTGCCGATATACGCGATCGTAAGCGGTAGTTGCATTGCGATTGTTGATGACAAGATAAATACTGGAGTGATGTAAAATGTTGCATAAACTAAAAAAAAAAAATTAACCCCCCCCCCCCCCCCGAACTTTTATGCGGTCATCATAGCTGATCAACCATTTCATTCCATGAACATCAGCACATTTGAACATTGGGGGTATCTGAAGGAATTCAGCCGTGCTTTTAAGCGCCTAGCGCAACGAAAACATGCTAAATTTTGGACAGTTCTATTCCCTTCCCCTCTACCATCCCTAATAATTGAGAGTGCATACTGTAGTTTCAAATATTCTATTTATGAGCTAGTTTTCGCGCTGTACGTTATGTTTTTATTTTCGAAATTACTAACCCTTTAGAACTATGGTTGCAGAAACGTTTATGCTTTGGGTTTTGTCTGTATGATAATTCGCGTGAAAGCGGTTGGATTTCGGCGAAATTTTAGTATGCTGTTGGGTACAACCTGGAAACCTACCCTGTTGAAAAAGGTGGAAATTAAATTTAAAGGCCAAGACATAAGAGCAGTATTCATTTTCCAAGCTTAGGAATGTTAACTCACATAAAATCTGATTGCAACAAAGTTTTGGTATGTTATCAGGGAGGAGAAACCTACCCTTGTAGAAAATGGTCCAACTTGAATTAAAAGGTCAGGGCATAAGAACAGAATTCGTTCTTTACGATCTTGTGCTTGATAAACTTGATCCATTTGCATAAAGCACATTCATCCATTTGCATCTTTCATCGTTTAAAACTGAAATTACTTTTAAAAACTAATTTGAACATGATACGGTAAAGCGTAATAATCATCCTGGAATTTTTTGTATATGTCCTGGAAAAGGCCTGGAAAGTCCTTGAATTTTTTCCCCCAAAAAGTGTACGAACCCTGCTTGTTGCAGGATGAGGTCCCCCAGTGGGATGTTGAAGAAGCAAAAGAGGAGCAAATGGTCATCCAGGATATCCCGGTAATGTTGACCAGTGAGGAACGATGTCACACATACCAGGGGTCCCATTTCAGTCCATGAAAACAGTCCCCAGACGAGAATGCCACCCCCACCAGCTTGAAGAGTACCCTGCTGGCAAGAAGGATTCATCACTTCATATGGTTTGCGCCGTACTCGTATCCTGCCATCTGCATGTAACAACGTAAATCTCGACTCATCAATCCAGGCAATATTTTTCCACATGTCTGGGTCCAGTGGCAAAGTTCTCACGCCCATGCTAATATTTGCACCCTGTGATGTGAGGTCAGCAGCGGTACCCTCGTGGGACAATGGCTTCTGTACCCCATAGCGAGGAGATGGTTCTGGATGGTGTGGCTGCTTACACGTTTTTGTGTACTTGCGTTTAATTGCCGAGTGATTTCTTGCACTGTGGCCCGTCTATCCCCTGTTACAATGCGAGCTAGCCAACAATAACCCCGCTCATCCACGCACTGTTGTCCACGGCAGTTGGCCCTTGCAGGGATGGTTTTACCGGATTTGATGTACTCACGGTGCATCCGTGACGCGGTGGCTCGTGGAAAATCCCAGTGCCTGCACGACTTTTTGAGATGGAGTGACCCATTCGTTGGGCCCCAACAATTTGCCCACGATCAAATGCACTTAGGTCCTTCGTCTTACCCATACTGCGTCCGACTCTTACTGATTCCCTTTGCATCACTCCTTATATTGTAGGATCGCTGCATACGTCATGTCGTTTTTGTTTACAGGGCTGCCCCCAGTGCCACATTCGCATAACGCCAGCTGTCTGTAATTCAATTGCTCTTCAGTGTATATGGGATTTAAGGTCAGGGGATGCTCAACATACCACAGCCTCTCCTTAACAAATGTCAACCCTGCCTTCTCATGGTGCATCCTGTTCCCACTAAAGGGGTTCTGACGACTGCCAATAGTGGTATAACTATACCATTGAGATTAGAGGAAATGCTATCCCACACTCACCAACCCGCTTGGCCAGCGTGGTGAGTTATGGCCAAACCCCTCTAAAATGACTCCACAACTTAAATTTTGTATCCTCGGTCTCCAGCAGCTGAAATGTATGGCCAAGGCAGCGGCCAGTGCAACATGAGGGCAGAGGGTGCTATGAATCACTGGAGGACTGGGGCTAGGCTGCCATCTGATGCTGACCTTGGCTACGTTCAGTGGACGCTCCCTATCTTCTGATTCAAGTCTCCTTGAATTGGAAGAGGAACTACAGAGGATCAAGTGGGACATTGCTGGGCTAAGTGAGGTCAGGAGAAAAGTGTGGTAGGTCTGCCAGTATCTACCATCATGGGACAGATACTGGCAGAACTAGTGGTGTTGGATTTATATTAAACAACAAACTGAAGGATAAAGTTGTAGAAGTTGAAAGCTCCTCTGACAGAGCTGCATGACTCATTATCCAACTTTCAAAAAGGTACCAGGCTCAGATTATTCAAGCTTATGCACCCACCCCAAGTCATCCTTAAGAAGATATTGAAGAATTTTATGAGGAAATTCTTCATATAAATAATAAAGGCAAGCAGCATTTGAAGAATACTATGGGAGATTTCAATGTGAAAATAGGGCAACTGCAACAGAATGAAACTTCAGTAGGTAAATTCGGTCACGGCAACAGAAACCAGCATGGAAATACTCTCATAGAGTTTGCCGAGGCAGAAGGGTTTTTCATCATGAATTCCTCTTTCAAGAAAAAGTCACAAAGGAAATGGACATGGAGGCATCCCAATGGATTGTCAAGTGAAATTGATTTTATTATGTGTAAAAAGAAATGTATCATGAAAGACTGCAGTGTGCTGAACAAGTTCAACACAGGTAGTGACCATAGAATGGTAAGATGTAAGATGCACCTCAATGCTAAACTTGAGCGTGGCAAGCTGATAAAAAACATCATAATACCTTCAAATTGGAAGTGAGGAACAGATTCTCTGCTGTAGTAGGTCTAACGTTGGAAGAAGTGGATATTTCTGAAGTTAACCGAAAACTAAACAAGGCTCTTGTGGAAACAGCAACAAAAATAGCTGGTACTAAGAACAAGTTACATATGAACAAATTATCAGAAAAACCAAAATTCTAATGCAAAAATGAAGAGAGATGAGGACAACTAAAGTAGATGTGGCTTCCAAAGTGGAATATATAGAACTATGTAAGACAGTACGAAAAAGTATCATTGAAGACGTAAGGAAATTCAACTGTGAACTAGTGAGGAAAGCAATTGAAAACAACCAAAGCCTGAAGAGAGCAAAGGGACATTTCAGTGAGGGAAGAAAACAGATTATGGCCCTGAGAAAAGATGGTTCTGTAACAAAAAATAGAGGCAAAATTTTGACAAGGGTGAAAGATTTCTACTCAAAACTATACGAAAGGGATTATACATGTACTCCAGACATTACGAAAGGTACCAGTAGCAGAGTTCTTCCAATCTTCTCAGCAGAAGCTGCACATGCAATCAAGAACATGAAATGAGCAAAAGCTCCAGAAGAAGATGGAATTACCGTAGACATCATACAAGAAGCAAATGGAGAAATTGAAACAGTACTCGCCCAAGTTTTCACTTGATGCCTTAATGAAGGGAAGATTCCTGAGGGTTGAAACAATGCAACAATGATCATGCTACATAAAAAAAGGTGACATTGAGGATCATAAGAACTACAGATCTATCAGCCTCCTATCAGTGGTTTATAAAATCTTCACTAAGGTTCTTTCACATCGCTTGAAGATAACACTGGAAATGGCTCAACCGAGAGAACAAGCTGAATTCAGGAGTGGCTACAGCACTATAGATCGTATCCACGTACTGAGAGAACTAATTGAAAGAGCAAGGGAATATGAACTTCCATTATGCATGGCTTTTATTGATTTTGAAAAGTCCTTTGGTTCCGTGAAACCATCCGCAGTCACAATGGCTTTGAAATCCTGCGGTATTGAAGATGCATTTAAAAATATTATTAATAACATCTATGAAAATGCAAGTGCAAAGATTCGGCTATTTGAGAATACAGCACCCATAAAAATTGGAAAGGGGTGAGACAAGGTGACACTATTTCTCCCAAACTCTTTAATGCCGCATTGGAAAATGTCTTTCAATCACTGAACTGGGAAAACAAAGGGATAAAGATTAATGAAAATTATCTAACTCACCTTCGTTTTGCTGATGACCCAGTCAGACATTTTTGCAACTACCCCATCAGAGCTGCAGAGTATGATCCAGGAACTTGCTGGCTAGAGTAAAGAAGCGGGACTAAAAATGAAATTTCAGAAGACAAAAGTGATGTACAATGTTTTTACAAGAAATGAAGATTTATCAGTTGATGGGGTAAAGCTGGAGATAACCAATACCTACATTTACCTTGGGACAGCAGATATCAAGTGAGGGTCACATTGATGAAGAAATTAATTGGCATATAAAACTTGCTTGAAGAGCTTTGGGAGAAACAGTATAATTTTCAAGAGCATTATGTCTTAAAAGAAAAGCGTTTGATCAATGCATCCTTCCAGTGCTTACGTATGGTGCAGAGACATGGACCTTAACTAAAAGAGACATACAAAAACTGCAGACACCTCAAAGAAGCATGGAGAGGTGCATGCTTGGTGTAACCAGGAAAGATAAGAAAAGGAACTCATGGATAAGGAAAATGACAAGAATGGAAGACGTCATGGTCAGAATAAAATCCCTGAAATGGCAATATGCTGGACATATTGCCAGAAGGACAGATCATCGACGGACAGCCGAAATTTTAGACTGTATTCCAACGGACAGGAAAGGACTCAGAAAAAGACCACAGTGGAGATAGGTAGATGAAATTTGTAAGTATGCGGGTGTAACATGGAGGAGACTGGCACTAGACAGAGTGATGTGGAAGAAACTTGGAGAGACCTTCATCCAGCAGTGGATTGTTAATGGTTGATAATAATGATGATACACTATATTGACAAAAGTCACCAGACACCCCTTCAAAAGCAGATGAATCGATCTGCTGCATTGTTAAGATGCGCGGTACAACTGCAAACGATATAAAAACAAGCCTGCAGCTGACCATGATCATATAGCACTGTGAGGTTCAATGAAAATGTCACGTCAGGAGAAAAAATGACTTTGAGAAAGGATAGATTGTTGGGTATTATATTAGTGTGTTGTCCATAAGAGAAAACAAGAGATGTTTAAACATAACCAAGCCAACTGTTTTGGATGCACTGAATAAGTGGAAGACACATGGCATGCCTGAATCAGCAAAATGTACCAGCAGACCGAAGAAAATCAGCGATAGAGGACGGCGAAGCCTCAGGAGAGTATTTACAGCTAATCAATGGAGTACTGCACAAGACCTCAGTTTACAGGTGAGTAAAAATGCTGAAACCTCAGTATGTATACATACCATTCGCAGAGAACTTCATTCCATGAGTTACCTTGAATGTGCAACTGCTTATATAAGCCTTTCATCTCCACTTGGAATGCTACTCGTCATTTGGCATTGTGTAAAGAACATTTATTGTGAACCGTAGATCAATGGAAATGGGTCTTATGGACATGAATCGATACACGATCCATCAGTATGATGACTGTGTGTGGGTATGTCGGCAGCCCGGGGGAATGCTATTTACCACAGTGTACTCTGTTCCTACTGCCAAGTTTGGAGCTGGCAGCATACTCGTGTGGGAGTGTTTTTCGTGGTATGGTCCTGGCCCATTGGTTATCGTGAACAAACCTGTTAACCAGCATGTCTACCTCGATATTCTAAACAATTATGCACTACCAACTCTGTGGCAATACTATGGAACCAAGCCTTGTAAGTACCAGGGGGATAATGCACCAAGTCATAAAGCATGGTCTGTTACGGCGTGGTTTGACGATAATTCCGTATCATGTGTGGACTGGCCAACACAAATGCCTGATGTTAATCCCATAGAGTACCTATGGGATGAATTAGAGCACCGCATAAGAAGTTTAGAACCAAGGCCTACTACTAAGCAACAATTAGTGGCAGCATTATGTACTTAATGGAAGTGCATACCTACTGCTGTGTTCCAAAACCTCGTCGAAAGCATGTCTCGAAGTGTCAGTGCATGCATTAAGGCCAAAGGTGTTAGTGTATGTCAATAAATGCTATGTTATGTTTCTCTTCTAGGTGTCCGGTGCCTTTTGTCAATATAGTGTGTGTGTGTGTATATATATATAGGGATGTAAGGTCAGGTGATGTGTAACATCACAGCCTCTCCTTGACAAATGTCAACCCCGCCTTCTCGTGGTGCATCTTGTTCCCGCTAAAGGGGCTCTGACGACCGCCAATAGCGGTATAACTATACCATCGGGATTAGAGGAAATGCTATCCCACACTCACTAACCCGCTTGGCCAGCGTGGTGAGTTATGGCCAAACCCCTCCAAAATGACTCCACAACTTAAATCTTGGCCCTCAGTCTCTGACAGCAGGAATGTACCTGGCTAAGGCAGCGGCTAGTGCGACATGAAGGTAGAGGGTGCTAAGAATCCTCGGAGGACCGGACTAGGCTGCCATCTGATGCTGACCTTGGCTACGTATAATGGACGCTCCCTATCTTCTGATTCAAGGTTTCTTGAATTGGAAGAGGAACTACAAAGGATCAAGTGGGACATCGTCGGGCTAAGTGAGGTAACGAGAAAAGGAGAAGATCTCATTGAACTGAAAAGTGGACATTTCTTCTACTATCGTGGAACAGATACTGGCAGAACTAGTGGTGTTGGATTTATAATAAACAAGAAACTGAAGAATAAAGTTGTAGAAGTTGAAAGTTCCTCTGACAGAGCTGCACGACTCGTTATCCAACTCTCCTGAAGATGCAAGACTCAGATTATTCAAACTTATGCACCCACCACAAGTCATCCTGAAGAAGAAATTGAAGAATTTTGTGAGGAAATTCGTCATCTTAATAATAAAGGTAAGCAGCACTTGAAGATAATTATGGGAGATTTCAATGCAAAAATAGGGCAATGGCAACAGAATGAAACTTCAGTAGGTAAATTCGGTCACGACAACAGAAACCAGCATGGAAATACTCTCGTTGAGTTTGCACAGGCAGAAGGGTGTTTCATCTTGAACTCCTTTTTCAAGAAAAAGCCACACAGGAAATGGACATGGAGACATCCAAATGGGACGACAAGTGAAATTGATTTTATTATGTGTAACAAAAAATTCGTCATAGAAGACTGCAGTGTGCTAAACAAGTTCAACACAGGCAGTGACCATAGATTGGTGAGATGTAAGATGCACCTCAACACTAAACGCGAATGTGGCAAGCTCATAAGACAAACAAAATGTATTGACATAATCAACCTTAAAAACACCATAATACTTTCAAGTTGGAACTGAGGAACAGATTCTCTTCTCTTCAACATCAGAAGAAGTGGATATTTCTGAAGTTAAAAGAGAACTCACCAAGGCTGTTATGGAAACAGCAACAAAAATATGCGGTACTAAGAACAAGCTACATATGATGAACATTTCAGAAAAAAACAAAAATGTTGATGCAAAAAAAGAAAGAATATGAGGACAAATAAAGATGTAACTTCCAAATTGGAATATATAGAGCTATGCAAGACAGTACAAAAAAGTATCACTGAAGACGTAAGGAAATTCAACTGTCAACTAGTGAGGAAAGCAATTGAAGACAACCAAAGCCTAAAGATAGCAAAGGAACATCTCAGTAAGGGAAGAAAACAGATTATGGCACTGAGAAAAGAAGATGGTTCTGTAACAAGAAATAGAGGCGAAATTTTGACAAGAGTGAAAGATTTCTACTCCAAATTATATGTAAGGGATGATACATGTACTCCAGACATCATGAAAGGTACCAGTACCAGAGTTCTTCCAGTCCTCCCAGCAGAAGTTGCACATGCAATTAAGAACATGAAGCGGGGAAAAGCTCCAGGAGAAGATGGAATTACTGTAGACATCATACAAGAAGCAAGTGGAGAAATCGATACAGTACTCGCCCAAATTTTCACTCGATTCCTTAATGAAAGGAAGATTCCTGAGGATTAGAACAATGCTGCAATGATCCTGCAACATAAGAAAGGTGACATTAAGGATCTCAGGAACTACAGACCTATTAGCCTCCTATCAGTGGTTTATAAAATCTTCACTAAAGCTCTTTCACACCGCTTGAAGGTGACACTGTACATGGCTCAGCCGAGAGAACAAGCTGGATTCAGGAGTGGCTACAGCACAATAGATCATATCCACGTACTGAGAGAACTAATTGAAAGAGCGAGGGAATATGAACTTTCATTGTGCATGGCTTTTATCGATTATGAAAAAGCCTCTGATTCAATGAAACCATCAGCAGTTACAATGGCTCTGAAATCCTGCGGTATTGAAGATGCATACATTAATATTATTAATAACATCTATGAAAATACAAGTGCAAAGATTCGGCTGTTTGAAAATACAACACACACAAAAATTGGAAAATGAGTGAGACAAGGTGACACCATATCTCTGAAGCTCTTTAATGCCACATTGGAAAATGTCTTTCAATCACTGAACTGGGAAAACAAAGGGATAAAGATTAATGGAGATTATCTAACCCACCTTCGTTTTGCTGATGACATAGTCATTTTTGCAACTACCCCATCCGAGCTGCGGAGTATGATCCAGGAACTTGCTGACAAGAGTAAAGAAGTGGGATAAAAAATGAACTTTCAGAAGACAAAAGTGGTGTTCAATGCTGTTACAAGAAATGAAGATTTATCGATTGATAGGGAAAAGCTGGAGATAACAGACACGTACGTTTATCTTGGACAGCAGATATCAAGTGAGGGTCACATTCATGAAGAAATTAATCGGCGTATAAAACTTGCCTGGAGAGCTTTCGGAAGAAACAGCATAATTTTCAAGAGCAATATGCCATTATGTCTTAAAAGAAAAGTGTTTGATCAATGCATCCTTCCAGTGCTTATGTATGGTGCAGAGACGTGGACCTTAACTAAAAGAGACATACAAAGGCTGCAGACAACTCAAAGCAGCATGGAGAGGTGCATGCTTGCTGTAACCAGGAGAGATAAGAAGAGGAACTCGTGGATCAGAAAAATGACAAGAGTGGAAGACATCATGATCAGAGTTAAATCCCTGAAATGGCAATGGGCTGGACATACTGCCAGAAGGACAGACTATCGATGGACAGCCGAAATTTTAGATTGGATTCCAAGGGACAGGAAAAGACCCAGAAGAAAACCACATGGGAGATGGGTGGATGAAATTTGAAAGTATGAGGGAGTGACATAGAGGAGACTGGCACAAGACAGACCGTTGTGAAGGAAACTTGGGGAGACCTTCGTCCAGCAGGGGATTGATAATGGTTGACAATGATGATGATGATGATGAGATATATATATATACTACTATAAAAAAATTACATATGTAATACTTTTAAGTATATGAAAGAAACATATATGTATATATATTCATCACAATCAATGAAGAACTCCCCAAGGAAACCCCTGAGCCTCCCATAAACTAACGAATGTAAACCAAAACACATACTGTTACAAATGTACACAAAAAAATAGCCATAATGAAAATACAATGAAAGCTAACGCGTAAGGTCGGAAACCGGGAGCCCCTCATCAGGGAAAGACACCCCCGGTCCGCGAACCTGGTTCAAGGTTCATGCAGGTGTCACTGGAAAACAATCTCCAAAACAAGGGTTAAGAATTTTGCTAAATGTAGAAATAAATTTCATCAGGGAAAGTACCGGGGGTGTCTCCCTGATGAGTAGTGGCTCCTGGTTTCCAACCTTACGTGTTCGCTTTCATTGTATTTTTATTATGGCTATTTTTGAGTGTATATTTGTAACAGTATGTGTTTTGGTTTATGTTCGTTAGTTTATGGGAGGTTCAGGGTTTCTTTGGGGAGTTCTTCTTTGATTGTGAGTAAAATTTTGTTTAGATACTCCACGTGTGGTTTTTGCAGCTAGGCGCAGTTCCCTGGTGAGTTCTACAACTTCATAGTACATGTTTTTAAGTATATTTACCTGTGTGTGTGTGTGTGTGTGTGCGTGCGCGCGCACAAGGTCGAGTCACATTATTGTGACCACCAGCTAATACCCAGAGTAACCACCATGTGCAGCAGAGACAGTAACTAGATGGGCTGGCAGTGATTCAATAAGGTGCTGGAAGGTGTTCACAGGTATGTGGAGCCATGCTGTCTGCAGTGTATCTGACAGCTGTTAGAGGGTCCGTGGTGGAAATCCATTTAGAGCGAACAACACGACCGAGGTGGTCCCACAGACACTCAGTTGGGTTTAAGTCTGAAGAATTAGAGTGCCAGGGAAGTACTTAGAAGTCTTTATCGTGCTCTTCCAACCACTCTCGGACATTTCTAGCTGTGTAACACGTTGCATTGTCATGCTGGAAGATCCCATTCACCCCAGTGAAGACAATCAGCATATATGGGTGTGTGTGGTCTTCAAGGATGGATTTATAATGAATTCAGCCTATAGTGCCTTTTACAGGTATGAGTGGACCCATTGAATGCCACAAAAACATTCCTCACACCATAATGCTTCCCCCACCAGCTTGTGTTCTGCCAGCAATGATCGAAAAGTGTTTGTTCTCCAATGTTTCTCGCCTTATACGCCAATGTCCATACGTTCAATGAAGCAGAAAACGTGACTCATCTGTCTGCATTGGATCCCCATATGCAGCAGGGTTCGCTCAACTGTCATTTTAGACACTCTTCTGGAAGCCCCCTGGTTCATTCTGCCAGTGAGTTACTCCACTGTAGCGTGTCGATCAGCCCTCACACACCTTCGAAGCCGACATACACCTCTCACATCAATGGTACTCCACAGTTTCCGAATCACTTATTCACAATGGTGCCATTTCTCTGATCGCGATACACTTTAACCACAGCAGCACGCGAACAATTCACAAACTGCACTGTTTCAGAAATACTGTTACCCTTGGCCCGAAAGTCGATAATCATCCCTTTTTGTAAATCTGATAAATCGCTCCTTTTATCCATGACAGCAACGAGTGATATGTTTTCAGATTGCCTACAGCACACCTTATATGCCCTCCAAGCCATCTCACGACATGTGCTTTCTTTCATTGACTACGCACTGCTGACATCAAGAGTAAGAGGCGAGTCACAATAATGTGGCTCGACTGTGTGTGTATATATATATATATATTAGAAAGACAGGTTGGGGTGCAATATTTTGTGGTTTTGCCTAGGCACAGAAATGCCTAGACCTCTGACTGCAGTGATGTATGACATCAGTTATAAAAAGTATTCGCATCACTAATATCACAATTATTCACTTGCAGGTTTGTAGACATTAGTCACATTGTACAGCATAATTAACAATAACTTATATCAACATAACAAAAATTAAAAATCTACTGTAATCGAGGGGTTGGGGAGCTTCTCTATTCTACTCTAAACAGTACTTCATAGAACTTAAATTGTGAGTTCAGTGCAATATATTTTTATAGAATTTTATATCTTCAGCAGGTGAAAAGAAAATGAAAGGAACTTCAATGTGAAGGACTTCATTAAATAAAAAATCAACTCATTAAATGGAGGTATTTTGGGGCACATGTTAGCTCAAGTTTCAAAGGATTACCTCATAAAATTTGCTAAACAGAAGTTCACTAATTAGAGATCTTACTGTAATTTTATTAGTTTGAATTCACATACATTATGTTCTTAATTGAGAACTGATTATGAAAATTAAAGCCTACACTGAACATCAGCAGTATGATAATTTTTTCTTATCAATTTTAAAATGTGAAACTTCTCAGTTCGTTCATTTTATATTAAGCACAGGAGTGCTTTCATTTCACTGTTTTTTATGTAGCATTCTGCTCAGAATACCTGAGAAATGCACTGCCCTAAAGTGTGAATCAAACCTGCATTTCTTGATTTGTTACCAAGAAGGTGCATTTTCAATTTCCTGAGATAACTACATTGACAGCAGTGAAATGACCGCCCTTCTGTGACAAAAATGATATGGTTATATGCTTGTCGAGTACTTTGAGATTAATTAATTAATTTCTGTGTTAATATCTGAGGATCCTGTAAATATTTCTTCTTTATTAATTTCTGTGATAAATTCTCAGTAATTCATTTCTGACTTTCAGCTATTTTAATTCACATCGAAGAATATTATTTTTGGCACAGAAGCACTGTATTTTTACTGTTTCCCATGTAGCTACTCTTCCGAAAATTTGAAAATTACATCTTCCTGGAGCGGGAATCAAACCAGCATCTCCCAATTTCCATTCGAGTGTGCCACCATTACACCACCCAAGACAACAAAGTTCTAAGTAACTGAAGCTAAGCAGAGACAGCCTACAAATCTGGATCGATTCAGATTTTTAGATCTCTGCACTAGTCAAGGCAATTCATTTCTTCCTCATTGCATACATACATATCAGTTAGCTGTTCTTTAAAATTCAGAAGTTAGCTTTTCAAAGAAAGCTAATCTGTCAGATTCTAGTTTAAAACTAATAGTGCTGGTTTTTACATTCTGTTGATGCATCAAATATCTCCTTATGTAGTAATCTCAACACACAACTGAAGCCTCGCTAAAATCCATTGCATTTTCACACAACACATTTTGTGCTTCATACTCATTATCTTTTTCTCATGAAGACATTCCTGAATTTGGTTCTCCCGTGATTTCCTTGGCCTTTTTCTACCTTTCTTTCCTAAACCTGAGCTGGATAAATTCTCTTAGTAAGCATCTCACCTCTCGTTCTTTCAACATGGCCAATCTTCATAGCATCAACACCTATTTGTCATCTGTATACAGAAATAGGCCACAAATTCCAGCACATCTGCAAACTCTGCACCTCACAGTTTGCTAATGCAGTGAATGTATTAATATCTCAAATGGAAACTAGGGGGTTAAAGTTCAATTCCCACTCCAGGGTGATACAATTTTTAAGCTTTCTGAAGTGTGGCTACATGGGAAATGGTGAAAATACAGCACCTTTGGGCTGATATTTAATGATATTTGTTTGTGCCATCCACATAATTGTGAAGTATTTATTACTCTTCTGGAGGGTTCATTTCCTATCAGTTTCACTTTGAAGGTTGTAATTTTCAGGGAAGATATAATCAGGTAAGGGATTCTATGGTTTTTATGTAATGAATGAAAATTTAGTGCGATGCATTCTCAACTCTTTACAAAATGAGGATTCTTGTAGAGTAACAGAATTCTGCAGAAGTGAGGCAAATTAAATCTTGGAAGCAGCATCTGAGATAGTTCCAGACAAAAATATAGATTCCAACTGTCCTGTGGAAGACTGAAAAGAGTTGGTGAGTGTCACGTTATTAATCATGCAGCTATCAAGGTGTCTGAGGGTTGAAGTGTCTCAAATGAGAAAATAATACTCTACAACCAGGTGAACCTACGATTTATCTGTCCTAGTGGCACAGTGGCCTAAGCGCTGTCTTCTGAGTATTCGTCCAAGATGAGTCCATGTTCGAATCTGAGTTAGGCAGGGATGTTGTGTTTGTCTTAGGGCATTAGTTCTCTCCTTTCCCTGGAACCAGCGACTCTAAATTAGAGACGGGTAACTTCTTATAGCCCCATCGAGTTGCTCACTGTAGTCGTCAAATCTATAAACAAACAAAAAGAGCTTATGATTTGTCTTACAGTAGATTTGAGTTTATCAGAACACACTGGGGCTAGAAAACTTTGACCCAATTAAGCAGCTGCCCTAATTATGTGAAGCTTTAACCCAAAGAGTTAATTTGGGATGTTTAAAAAAATTTCCAAACAAACAGTTGCCTTGATTTACCGATGGTGTAATTAACTGGAATCTACTGTATATCAAAAGTTGTTTTAAAGGAAAAGTGTTAACTAACTCAAAAACTCCTTCTTTTCTTTTTCTTTTTAGAAGCAAATATAGCTATAAAGGTAATGTAGTCATGCCAAGACATCTTGCAATGTTCATTCTGCTGCCGCTTGGTTTAAATGTTTGCATGCATCAGTCATCACTTTAATGTTTTGTTCCCATAAGAAAATGCTTTCACAAATTACTCGTTTTGATCTACCGAGTTTATTTATACTCCCCACGAAAACTTTATTTTAATAATTTCAACCATTTATTTTTTTTCCACCTTTAGTAGAACTTAATTTGATTTACAATAATTTAATTAACAAATAACTGCAACTCATGGCATACTAATAATAAGCACGTTTAACCAATAATATGCATGTTTAAACCGTGAAATTATCCTTTGGGATAATTTTCATGATATGTATGTATCTTATGGCATACATTCACTTTTTCACCTTTAAATTACTTAAAATTAATTTGTTTGCATTTGGCAAAATGAACACAAAATTCTAAATACTCAAAGTGCACCACAAGTCACAAAGATTTTTTTTTTTTTTTTGAAAGTTTGGTTCTCCATCATTCTAACCCTTCAGTAATCTTCTTAAAAAGAATTAAACTGTTTATGTTCTTCAGCAGACATTCATTACATGAACAAAACTTTTTAAGCTGCCTTTGTCATGAACACTTCAGCAAATTTATGTTTAGAATCATTGAGAATTACAATTGAATCACCCTGAGGCAGTAGTTAAATATATAACATTGTAAGGCAGAAAACAAAGCATGTGCTCCCAAATGCAACCAATGTTTCCTCCCTTTTTGACCAACCTCTTATGAAGGTAATAAACCACAGCTTAATTTTCATGTGCATGTTTCTGATTTATGTCCAAGGTGTACCCTCGTACAACATTACAGGCAGACAGATTTATTTTATATTATAAAATAATAAAGGATACAGAACATAAATCAGAAAGAGGGATTCTCAGAAATAGATATAAATGTTCATTACCAATAACAGGTGCTTGCACATCTAGAAAATTAATTAAAAGGTTTTGGTGCACAGGAACTCCTAAAAGTAGCTTCCCAGTCGAATCCTGAGAATCGTTTTCATCAGGGTTATCAGCATATTTCTAGAAGAATTGAAAGAGAACAGAAGGGTGATAAGCTTCTCAAACAGATCTAAAATATTCTACATAAGCTATTCAAATGCTTTTATACCTGAGACTGTAAACTGTCAAAATGCAGTGTCTAAAGTAATCAAAAACAACATTTTTTTTAGTTTTTTTTTTGTTTTTTTTTTAACTTATTTTTAACTGAACAATTTTGAAATGGATATCTATCCACACATGTGCACAAAAAAGTATCGTTAAAAGCTTCTATTAAGCAGTTTGACAAACTATAAGACTATTTTGGAGACATACCGTATATACTCGTGTATAGGTCGACCCCCAATTTTTATGTGAATATCTGCAGTTTTTATATACCAACCTATCTTGTGTATAAATAAAAAAAAATAAAAAAATTTCGAGGATGCGCCCGCATGCGGAAATGTGAGCCTACTATTTATTGTTGTAGCTGGCTCTCGCAATGTTGCTTGCGGCAGTTTCCCGCAAAATGTGGGTGGAATTGAGACACAATTCTGGGAAGATGATAGGGCTCACCATCCTGGTTAGAGAGTTTTCAGGAGAAGGTCACAAACTTTAACAATATATGAACCCAGTTTTGCACATGTCCCTTCCCCCCACCGTTCTCCCACTTTTTGCGAGCGAGTTTTCTGCAGTTACTTCATTCATGGAGAGTAAAGCATTTGCTCCCACAGCAAACGAATCATGATGCATTTACCAAACTTCGTAAGGCACATCGTTATTTAAAAAGGAAACAAATAAAAAAAAACAGTTCCTGAAACATATTTGGAAAATGTAAATAGGTCTTGATGTCAACCTGATAGTTTTTTTATCCCATAAAGAATATGCATGCCGTAAAAAATGAATGTGTAACTTTTGAAGTTTTCAATGGATCTCTTCAAAATTTAAAATGAATCTTTATTTTGATGTATTGTGGACACTGGAAAATTTGCACGCAACTATTTATAAAATTGAAGAAAAGTTTCTCCCACTACCCTGTGCAGCGTAGCAGCTGTCGATCAACTGCTGAGCTGGAGGAGTGCATGATTGACAGAGTCATTTATCTACTCCCAAGTTTCATCCCCCTCTCCACCGTGTTGGTGACAACAATCGGCTTTAGTGACAAAACCAAACATCGCCCCATTCAGTAAAGATGCAATTCTTTTTGCTCGCTCTTAGTCTTCAGAAAAGGTTACTGTTTGTTTGATTTTTAGAGCTGGGCACCCTCAATTTAATAACAAATGTAAGTAGGTTCTTAAACTAATGCACTTTTTTACTATCAGTGGCAATGATATTCTGAGTGATCGACCAAGTTTAAACATTTTCGTTTTTGGGATGTATTGATCAAGTTACCGCTGTTCTATAGATTGTCACGCCTCTCTTCTCTGCCGTCACTAAACAGGGGCAGCGGTCTCCTTTTTTAAGTCTGTTCTTTTCCCTCTTCATCCCGTCAAGAATTGAGCACGGTCATAGGTCACGACACGGTGCAACTTAAACTATTGGCTGGTGCTTTCACCTCTTTCCTCTGGGTGATTTAGCAGCAGGGCAGTCAAGGCCATATCGACAGTTCTGAAACAGCCTTTGAGAAATGAGTTTTTCTATTAGTGAATAAAAAAACTCGTACATATAAAATCAAGAAAATTCTTAGCAATAACTTTTTCTGTACCAGTAACACCCGGAAAATGACTAAATATACAACTGCAAATGAACTGATGGCACAAAGGACTAAGTATGTGCATTTCCATAAGGCATCAGAATTTTGATTTTCAACCTATCAGAAATATTTTCCTTGTATAGTTCGACCCCCTAATTTCGACCTAAATATTTCATTAAAAAAAGTCGACATATACATGAGTATATACGGTATTTCATTGAGGTTTTAATTTGCCACCTTCTACAGGTATACAGCATACCTGACAACTTTCAGGAACTGAAATCTGTAAAAAAAAAATCAATATATTCAATGAAAATTTTAATCGATAATTTTGATTAAATTACTTATCTATAATATTGATTAAATGTAGTGGACATATCGATTAAAAGTTGATTTGTTACACAAATCAAGTATTAACTTTTAATCACTGCTTTACTGTAGAACATTATTATTATTTTTACATCTGTTAATTTCTAAACTAAAAAAGCTACCGCATGTGTTGTTTTGTAATTAAGAATTCCATCCAAATCAGTCAGTTTCTACAGAAGTTGTTGTGCAAAAATTCTGAGGAACAAATCTTGTGCATGTACACACTGTTCCCAAAAGTGATGATAATAACTATTTTCTATAGGATTGGTCCACTATGAGTCCTAAACAGCGTACCAAAATGTCATTGCAATTATGCTTTGATTTTACGCAAATCATCATGCAAAAGGGTGGGGAAATGACCCCCCTCCCCCTATGTCCTGATTTTTGACTGCATTTCAACGATTTTCAATCCACTGTAGTTCTGGAACTGTATACTAAAATTTCATCACGATTGACACTTTTTCATGCACAGCAAGTAATTATGCAGAAGGGCAGTAGAATGAATCCTGCTCCTATGTCTTGATCTATGACCATTTTCAATAGGGTTCATCCCCAGGCTATGTCCATCACAAGGTTAGTAGACTCCAAGGTTATGCTTATCTGACACTTCCGCTGAGCACTGTCTCAGGGGTCGCCTTCGTGACGTCACAGTCCCGGAGATCTCCACACACCAACCGCCTAAAGCTGCTTGCTCCCGTTTTTCTGGTTCAGGGTCTGAAAGCCACATTGTCTCATTTCCGAGAATTTGAAGCTAGGTATTTGTAGCAAACAAATTTTCTTTTCCTTGGTTATACGTTAAACACTGAACATGCCTGGTTCGTGCGCAATAGCAACGTGTCAAAATTATTATTCGAAAGCTAGAAGGAATGGCATTCATTACCATAGGTTTCCGAAAAATGAAGTTTTTGCGTAAAACATGGAAATTGAGATGCAAACAAGCTGACAGTTTCAACGAAATGAATTCAGCTATTTATTTGTTTGGAACATTTTCCTGAGGAAAACTACGAACGCGATTTAAGGAATGAACTTTTAGGTTTGCCTATCCGCAAAATGCTAAAGAACACAGCTGTACCAAGTTTAAACCTCCCGGGGAAACTTTAATGTAAATTCTAATTCAGAGAGAAAGAACAGACAAGAGAAAAGGAAACGAACTGATCTTGTTGGCGATTTGATAAACTCTGATAATGCAGAGGAAATTTTGGAAAACATGTGGAGTGCCAATGATGAAAATACTGAAATTGAATGTATGAAAGACCTGAAAACAGAAAATGAAATTTTATTGAAGGAAAATTATATTTTGATGAAGGAAAATGAAAAGCTGAAAAAACAAATATTATATTTGAGCTCTTCAAACCATAGTCTAACTTTACGTGTAAAAGTCCTCAAAGTAAAACAGAATCAAATGCAGAAAGAATTATTAGAATTGCGAAGGTTACGGAAAGATGAGAAAAAAGACAGAGAAATGTGCATAAAAAATTTGCTTTCTACAGTGTTTACTCCAGGACAGATAAGAGATTTGTTAGGCCAAAAACGGATTGTTTGGAATTCTACTGATATTGCAGCTGCAATAACATTAAGAACTGTTTCCAGGAGAGCATATCACTACTTGAGAAATAAAGTTAATATTCCGCTTCCTGCTTTGTCAACGTTGCGCCGATGGGTAGCTACAATTAAATGTTCACCTGGAATTCAAGCCACAACTTTAAAACTGATGCAGAGCCAAGGAATGCAAATGACTGAAGCCGAAAGAACATGTGTAATTTCTATAGATGAAATGAAAGTTTCCAGCAAAATGTGCTATAATATTGAAACAGATGAAGTTATAGGACCGTGTAGGTACGTACTGGTATTCATGGCAAGAGGACTTGTTAATCCCTGGAAACAACCAGTATTTTACGATTTTGACGTTAGTGGTTCCAGTCTCAGAGAAATATTAATGAAAGTAATTTGTGCCGTAGAAAATATCATGTTTCCTGTATTTGCTCTTACTTCAGATCTGGGAGCTTTATTTAAACCAGAAATTATGGAAAGAATTGGCTATATCGCCTGAGAGTCCGTTCTTTGAAAAACCTTTCGACAAAAACAGACATATAAATGTATTTGCTGACATTCCGCATATGGTAAAGTTATTGCGAAACCATATTTTGGACAGTGGCATAAAAATAAGAAATATAGTGATAAATTGCTCCCTATTTGAAAAGCTATTAGAGAAGGACAGTAAGGAATTAAAAATAGCATATAATATGAGTGAAACACACATACGTGTTAAAGGAGCAAATAGGCAGATTGTACGTTATGCTGTACAGTTGCTTTCGGAGCGTGTTGGAAATGCCATCAAATATTTATTTCCCGAAGATGATGAAGCAGCAAATTTTATTCTTCTTGTTGACAGATTTTTTGATTGTGGAATAACTTTTTTACGGGTCTTTTAGAGGTTATTTTTAATGAAAGTTGGTTGTCAAATTTTCGAACTAAAGCCTAGTTCGTCATCAGGACTATGTCACTGGAGTAGTTGCTGCCACTCAATTGGAAGAGACCATCCGCAATTATCGTTAATTGTGGTACTTCTTCTTCTTGCTATTTCGATCCCTTCTTCTAGTTTTCTCTTTACTAAGTTTGACTGGTGGGCGATTATTTTCACTGAGTCCCAATTTATGGAGTGTCCACTTGCTTGTACATGTCTGTCTAGCCCTGTTTTGTTCCCAATGTTCCTAATAGCTGCTTGGTGTTCTTTCATTCGGACCTTAATACTTCTCCCTGTTTCTCCTATATAGCTGAGTCCGCAGTTACAGTCGATGCAGTAAATTACTCCTTCTTGCAATTGGAAAACGTATACTGATTGATTTAGAAAGCATCTGTAGTAAGGTAGAAAGAGAAGATGAAAATACAGCAGTTACTTTAAGGAAAGAATTCTCAGACTGCGTCTCAAAATTTGTAAAAAAGCCAGTAAAAGTTGATTACAATTTTAATAGAAATGCCATTACTGACCTTAAAAAATTCAAAGCCAATGATAAAGTAGTAGCACTGAGAGCAGATAAGAGCAAAGTTTTGGTATTGGTAGAAAAAGAGAAGTATTACAATAAAATGGAAGCTGAATTGAGCAAGCCTTATTATGAAGAACTCAATGGTAATCCTATAGATCAAACTGTAAAAAATCTTAAGAAATTAATCAGCTCTTTAAGAAATAAAAAACAGCTTAATGAGCTCTTCAAAAACTTCTCCAAAATTCAGTCAAGAATTCCACAGATCTATGGTACGATAAAAGTTCACAAAGAAGGCCATCCAATAAGACCTATAATAGAAATTCGCCACTCTCCAACATTAATTATTATTTGCTTGGTCACCTCAGAGATATTTTCCCTTCTCCTCCCTACCTACCAAAAAAATTCCATGCAGCTAAAAAGAAAACTGGACAACTTGCCAGAATTAATTCATCCAGTAATGGCAAGCCTGGATATAATCTCTATGTATACCAACATTAACCTGGACCTCCTACTGGAATTCATTGCAGATGACCTGGCAGAAAAAATAGTATTCCATAATCACAATAGAGAAATACTACCTGGCATATATGAACTGCTCCTATTTTCCTTCAAGAATAATTTCTTCCAGTTTGGAAAGAAATATTACAGGCAAACTTCAGGACTTGCAATGGGTTCTCCACTAGCACCTCTGCTAGCAAATTATTATATAAGTAAACTAGAGGCAAAAATCCTTATACAACCCTCCTTGTTTGCTCTCTATGTAAGGTACATGGATGATGTCCTAATTATAGTAGATACTGTGGACCAATCTCTACCCTCTCAGATTCTGGAAGAATTTAACTTACTAGAGAATACCTTGAAGTACACCCTGGAACAGGAAAAAGACCATAGCATCAATTACCTGGATTTAACCTTGACCTCAAGAGAAGGGAAAATATTCACTCAGCTTTTTAGAAAACCCACCAACACAGGGAAGATGTTAGACTTCTGCTCATTCCACCCTGATTATATTAAATCGAATACAGCGAGACAATTTTTGGAAAAAATTGAAATCCTGGTCTCTTCAGCTTCTCAAAAAGATCTTCACAAAGAAGAATTAAAGGAAATGTTGGCAGAAAACAATTACCCCTCCCCATATGTTGAGAAAATATTTAAACAAGTGCCAAAAAAGAAGCAGGAAAAAACCAACTTCAAATTCACCAGCAAAATTACGTACCACAAGGGACTTTTCGAGAAACTGAAAAGGATCGGAGCAAAATATAATATCAGGCTAGCTCCAGATCTTAATAACAAAATAAAGAAATTCCTGCCAGCTTTAAAGCAGAAAGAATTGGACATCCAATTGCAAGAAGGAGTAATTTACTGCATCGACTGTAACTGCGGACTCAGCTATATAGGAGAAACAGGGAGAAGTATTAAGGTCCGAATGAAAGAACACCAAGCAGCTATTAGGAACATTGGGAACAAAACAGGGCTAGACAGACATGTACAAGCAAGTGGACACTCCATAAATTGGGACTCAGTGAAAATAATCGCCCACCAGTCAAACTTAGTAAAGAGAAAACTAGAAGAAGGGATCGAAATAGCAAGAAGAAGAAGTACCACAATTAACGATAATTGCGGATGGTCTCTTCCAATTGAGTGGCAGCAACTACTCCAGTGACATAGTCCTGATGACGAACTAGGCTTTAGTTCGAAAATTTGACAACCAACTTTCATTAAAAATAACCTCTAAAAGACCCGTAAAAAAAGTTATTCCACAATCACTATGAATAGAGGTGCCATAAATGCATTTACAACTAGATTTTTTGATACAATGAGTTCGAGGCAACCATTCTCAGACAAACCATTCCAATGTGCTTTAGGTAACAATCAACAGCAATTTCAACTTCTAAATGAGGCTTACAACACTTTTTCGCAGATACGCATTGTTGGAAGAAAAAACGCCCTACCATTTCAGCAAGGTCTTCTGGTCAGTATTACATCCGTAATGGCTGTCCACAAGATTCTAAGCGAAAAATATGAGCTAAAATATTTTTTAACTCACAGAGTTAATCAAGATGTCCTAGAAAATTTTTCTCACAGATACGCACAGCAGGGAATACCTATGATCACCCTTCACCACTGGAATTTCAAAATCGTCTCAGACTGCTGGTACTTGGGAAAGTAGTCTGGAACTGTCAGAAATCTAACGTTTTGCCTGAGTCAGAACAACATTATTTAACTGTCTCCATGCTCTCGTCTTCCTGTGTCTTACACAATAATGCATCCTGCAATGATGAAACAGCCCACACAAGTGAAAATGAAATTACGGCTGCACTTTGCGAAGAACCCACAACTGCAATTACGTCTTCTATTGACAGCATATCGTACCAAGCTTTACGATACCTTGCTGGATATGTTGCATTTAAATGCCAAACAACTTGTCCTGGGCTGGGGGACAAAAATGCACCTCTGGACCTAGTGCAAGAAAAAGGAATTCTTTGCGACTGGATTAGCGTCATAAGCAGAGGCTGCTTGCAACATCCAACAATTGAGTGGATGAGCATGGTTACCCAACTAGAAGAATTTTTTTTTAAAACTACATGGGAAAAATAATTTAAGGAAAGTTAAAAGAATTGTTCACACTGCAGTGGAAGCTTCTGCCCATCAGTTCCCTCCAAATGTTCACCCTGCCATCAAACTATTCGTGAAAACCTGAATTATGATCCGTATGCGCCATATTAACCCTCAGCAAAAAATATATTGCCAACCCAAGAAGAGAAAACTGGTTAAAACAGTTACCTAAGGAACATGACAAAGGTAAGTGAAGAAAGAATTTTTTTATGTTAAATAATGTCGCGATTCTTAAAGTTCTCAAAATTTAGCGAATAAAATATGACTAAAGAAACAAAAAAACAAAAATTGCAAAGATCCATGATTTTAACTTTTCTGTTCAGCGATTAGTTACAAATAATAACAGAGCATTTAGTGAAATTAATTTCCAACTTTTTAATTAAGCAAGTTAGTGGAATGCTACTCAAGTTTTTATTTGTTCCGCATAAAAGGATTTCTTCATGAGGTTCTGACAGCATAATCTTATACAGGTTTTTTTCCTTCTTTTGAATTTATTTAAAGACAGTATTACAGTTGCATATAAATAAATTAGAAGGTATAATCACTGTCCCTGCACTTTTCCTTAGTGTCATGTCAATATCCAATTTAGATATTTAGATTAAACAGATTTGAAAAAAAATGAAAAAAATGCATAATAAGTTTCTTCACATTCTCGGTTTACTCTAAATAAAATATTCACATGGATGTCCGTTTTTCCTGATTATATTACAGATGTGCTTTTGCATTACATCTTGGTTTCAAGCTTTCAGATTCAGAGCGTATTTGAGTAAAAAGTTGTTGACATTTCTCCCGCGAGTGCTTCAATTGTATTAACAATCTATCCGTCCTGCTGGTTGCGTCGTGTGGTACACTGACGTCACTACGTAAGGGGGCAAGTGAGGGACCGGCACTTCCACTGCGAGGGAGGCAGGATGAGCAAACCTTACTGTCTATTAACCTTGTGTCCATCATACTACGAACCAAGCTGAGCCATTTTTATGCAAGCTATCATGTGGATAGTCAGAGCTGGAGCATGTACACTTTCTCAACCTATGGCTGGAGAGCATAGGAAACTTATTAACTGACCAGCTAAATAAATCATCCCTGGAGAACTGGGTAAAATGAACATATTGGACTTTGACAAGGCCAAAGGTGGAGCAGTTCAGTTTACGCGTGGCTCAAGTTTCATTGTTTAAAATAACGCAAAACGATAACCTAAAACACGTGGATAAACTACAGACAATTTTTTCCCGCATAAACACATGTAGCTGAGAAGAAGTTTATTCGTAACTAACATCCATGCTTTATTTTAAATGGATTAAGTTAAATACAAATAAAAAATAGTTCTACTGATGGGTGCAAAATCACCAAGAAAAATAAATCTGGAACAAATGCTAAATCCATTAAACTGACATTTTGCCTGCAAAACCTTAAAACAAGTCACATTTCCATAAATTTTACGAGTGAATTGTAAAACCTTGCAGGTCTGTATACAGTGATCAAAAAGCTACTTTTAAAAAGCAGCTATCTATTGCTTCAACTACATTCTTGAAAGAGTAGCATGCAACAACTTTTCCTAAAAAGTAGCTAACTACACTACTTTTTCTGAAAGGTAGCTGATTCTGCTACTTTTTCTTCATTTACTCTTAGGTTAAAACTTCAAATTCTGAAGATTATATTATATATATATATCATCATCATCATCATCATTGTCAACCATTATCAATCCACTGCTGGACGAAGGTCTCCCCAAGTTTCCTCCACAATGGTCTGTCTTGTGCCAGTCTCCTCCATGTCACCCCTGCATACTTTCGAATTTCATCCACCCATCTCCCATGTGGTCTTCCTCTGGGTCTTTTCCTGTCCCTTGGAATCCAATCTAAAATTTCGGCTGTCCATCGATGATCTGTCCTTCTGGCAGTATGTCCAGCCCATTGCCATTTCAGGGATTTAACTCTGATCATGATGTCTTCCACTCTTGTCATTTTTCGGATCCACGAGTTCCTCTTCTTATCTCTCCTGGTTACACCAAGTATGCACCTCTCCATGCACCTTTGAGTTGTCTGCAGCCTTTGTATGTCTCTTTTAGTTAAGGTCCACGTCTCTGCACCATACGTAAGCACTGGAAGGATGCATTGATCAAACACTTTTCTTTTAAGACATAATGGCATATTGCTCTTGAAAATTATGCTGTTTCTTCCAAAAGCTCTCCAGGCAAGTTTTGTACGCCGATTAATTTCTTCATCAATGTGACCCTCACTTGATATCTGCTGTCCAAGATAAACGTACGTGTCTGTTATCTCCAGCTTTTCTCCATCAATCGATAAATCTTCATTTCTTGTAAAAGCATTGAACATCACTTCTGTCTTCTGAAAGTTCATTTTTAATCCCACTTCTTTACTCTTGTCAGCAAGTTCCTGGATCATACTCTGCAGCTCTGATGGGCTAGTTGCAAAAATGACTACGTCATCAGCAAAACGAAGGTGGGTTAGATAATCTCCATTAATCTTTATCCCCTTGTTTTCCCAGCTCAGTGACTGAAAAACACCCTCCAATGTGGCATTAAAGAGCTTCGGAGATATGGTGTCACCTTGTCTCACTCCCTTTCCAATTTTTATGTGTGTTGTATTTTCAAACAGCCTAATCTTTGCACTTGCATTTTCATAGATGTTATTAATAATATTAATGTATGCATCTTCAATACCACAGGTTTTCAAAGCCATTGTAACTGCTGATGGTTTCACCGAATCAAAGGCTTTTTCATAATCGATAAAAGCCATGCACAATGGAAGTTCATATTCTTTTGCTCTTTCAATTAGTTCTCTCAGCACATGGATATGATCTATTGTGCTGTAGCCACTCCTGAATCCAGCTTGTTCTCTCGGTTGAGCCATGTCCAGTGTTACCTTCAAGCGGTGTGAAAGAACTTTAGTGAAGATTTTATAAACTACTGATAGGAGGCTGATAGGTCTGTAGTTTCCGAGATCCTCAATGTCACCTTTCTTATGTAGCAGGATCATTGTAGCGGTGTTCCAATACTCAGGAATCTTTCCTTCATTAAGGCATCGAGTGAAAATTTGGGCGAGTACTGTTTCGATTTCTCCACTTGCTTCTTGTATGATGTCTACATTAATTCCATCTTCTCCTGGAGCTTTTGCCCGCTTCATGTTCTTGATTGCATGTGCAACTTCTGCTGGAAGGACTGGAGGAACTCTGGTACTGGTATCTTTCATGATGTCTGGAGTGCATGTATCATCCCTTTCATATAATTTGGAGTAGAAATCTTTCACTCTTGTCAAAATTTCGCCTCTATTTCTTGTTACAGAACCATCTTCTTTTCTCAGTGCCATAATCTGTTTTCTTCCCTTACTGAGATGTCCCTTTGCTATCTTTAGGCTTTGGTTGTTTTCAATTGCTTTCCTCACTAGTTCACAGTTGAATTTTCTTACGTCTTCAGTGATACTTTTTCGTACTGTCTTGCATAGCTCTATATATTCCACTTTGGAAGTCACATCTTCTTTAGTTGTCCTCATCTCTCTTCTTTTTTGCATCAACATTTTTCGTTTTTCCTGATAATTTATTTACATGCAACTTGTTCTTAGACCCAGCTAATTTTGTTGCTGTTTCCATAAGAGCTTTGGTTACTTTTCTGTTAACTTCAGAGATGTCCACTTCTTCCGATGTTAGGCCTTCTAAAGCAGAGAACCTGTTCTTCAGTTCCAACTTGAAGGTATTATGGTGTTTTTTAAGGTTGGTTATGTCAATACATTTTGTTTGTCTTTATGAGCTTGCCACGTTCAAGTTTAGTGTTGAGGTGCATCTTACATCTCACCAATCTATGGTCACTACCTGTGTTGAACTTGTTTAGCACACTGCAGTCTTCTATGACGAATTTTTTGTTACACATAATAAAATCAATTTCACTTGTCGTCCCATTTGGATGTCTCCATGTCCATTTCCTGTGTGGCTTTTTCTTGAAGAAGGAGTTCAAGATGAAAAACCCTTCTGCCTCTGCAAACTCAACGAGAGTATATATATATATATATATATATATATATATATATATTCTATAAAGAAGATACCTAAGCAAAAAAATACATATATAATTTTGACTCACACCTAATACAACATAGAAAAGGTTATGTATCTACCTGTGTGAGTAAAAGGAGAAAAGATAAAAAAATAAAATAAAACAACTGAATGTAGAAGGTGTCGAGAATACTGAGCCTTGGCTTTATCAAGGACCAGCAAAAACTCTGCATTTTCTCACTTCCACAAAGACCTAGTTGGAAATGGGTTTCTGCAAGGCCATAGATGCAAGTAATATTCCCACCTAAAATAGTTTAAAAAATATATATATATAAGTCATGTCCTCCGTAGAGTTCGTTTTAAATACTAAAATTTTTTCCTTAGTCTTCAGTTTTGCTCTTAAGTATATATATATATATTCTTACATATGGCATTCAGAGCTAAATACCAAAATGAATTACACAAGTAATTTATCTTTGTATTTATCTCAGCTCTGATCATCCTATGTAACAAATTTAATAGCATTCAATGGTTTATATTCCAGGCTAGATGGTATGCCCAGGGAATTTAAATAGAAATACTATGAACAAGTATCTGCAAATTCATTTTACTTACTAAAAGAGTCTAATCTTGCTATCAAATGTCATCAACAAAATTGCCAGTTCAATCATCTTATACATACTACCATCTCAGGCTGACTAGGAAGACTTTCCTGTAAACACTAAAGTAAGGAAGATAATACAAGGTTCCCACTCAAAAGTAATAAAAAGATCTGACTTTTCTAGGTTCTCCAGGTGGTTTTGAAAGTTTTTCCAGAGTGACGACCCCTGTCAGGTTGCGATGAATTGTTACATTTTATTCCATTCATAAATTTTCTCACCAAAGCACACATTTGTAAATTCTTTAAGTAATTTGTCTTCATAAAATTACCTGCTTTTCATTAATAACAACCAGAGTAGTATAATATAGACGTACGCCGTATGCAGATAGTTCCCAAATTAGGAGCAGATTTTGCAGATTGTTTTTGCTTGTAAAATGTTATTTACAGCAGTTAAAACACTTACTCAAGGCTTCACTCCGATAAATATATTTAATTCTATTTTAATCTGAAGTACTTTCACTTATTTGTCACATCTTCTGAGTTCTTTTGTTTTTACAGACTTTTCTGGCCTCCAGATTTTATCAAGGCCTGTTATTAATGTATAGGAACTGCATCAAAAGTTTCATTTACACAGAAAGAATTTAAATTTTATTGGCAGGTTCTTCTTGCAGTTGCCAGTTATTCAATTAAAATACCTTCCTTATGTATTTTGTAAGTCTACTATTTTTGAATTAAGTTGTTGAAAATGCTATTTATAATTTTTAAGGTTTATTAATGGAACTGTTTTTCTAGATATAAAAACTTTCCTTAATTAGTCTCTTGTTTTTATGAGGATAGTTCAATATTTTAATATTTTGCCCAAAAGGTCTATTTCGCACACATTGCTGCACATTCAGTTGTAATGTACTTATTTTGTCCTCACTGAAATCTGTAATGTTCTAATAATAATTTATTGTTTTATTAATTTATTTTTAAATTACCTTATTCTACTGTTATCGTGTGTGTGATTCGCGGGTTTGAAGCAAGCTTTCTCTTTCAATGGTTGTGTACGCAGATACATTTTATTTTTATACAACTCTGGTAACAACTAAATGCACATATTATTTTCATACCATAATTCCATTTACTTTTGTGAACATCAGCCACATGGAATTTGTTAATACATTCCCATAGAAACAGGCCATATGAAAGAAAAAATCTGTCAGTTGATTAGTTTCAGTTTTTCTATAACACAATGTAACTAAGCTCAATGATGGAATGGCACCTGTTCAGAGAAACATGTCACAAAAGAACCCACAGACAAAGGACTTTGATCCGTTGCTCGGCTGGTTCTCTTGTGATGTGTTCCTCCAAGCAGGAGTGTCAAGCCATTGTGCCTAATTGTTTCATGTTACAACAACCATCTGCAAAAATTAAACAAAAACTTAATACATACATACATATCACTAAGCTGTTCTCTGAGATTCAGAGGTTAGCTCCAAAAAGAAATACAAACTTCCAGATATTTTTATTTATTGTTGTCGTATCAAACTTCTCCATTTACAGCGATCTTGACATACAACTCGTGCTTCACTGATGTCATTACGCGCCATACACAAGATCTTTTATACTTCATACTCATAATCTTTTTCTCATGCAGACACTCCTGAATCTGATCCACCCATGTCTTCCTTGGCCTTCCTCTGCCTTTCCTTCCTGCCACTTGGGCTGAAAAGATTTTCTTAGTAGGCATTTCATCACTCATTCTTTCAACATGGCCGAATCACCAAAGCATATTGGTCTCCACCTTGCTAACAACATTTTGTTCACATGACACAACTGCAATACATCTCCATTCCTCACACAATCAGATCGTGTCTTGCCACAAACCCCACGTAAGTAACACATTTCTCCAGCACACAAACGACTCCTATGTTTCTTCTGCAGTACCCAGGTTTCACTGCCATACATCAGAGTAGGAACAATTACAGTTTCATACACAGCCATGTGAGACTCTCTAGAGAACTCATCATTCCTGTGAAAACCTCCCAGAGCAGCTATGACTTTCAAAGAAGAATTCACTCTCCTACTGATTTCACCATCCAACTTGTTCTCTCTGTCAAACATGCTTCCTAAATACACAAACTCACTCACCTGGTCAATCACAGTGCCATTTATACTTACATTACATTCAGTGCTACCCGTTCCTCTCTCAAACACCATAACTTTGGTTTTTCCCTTATTTATACTCAGTTTGAATTCCATGCAAACTTCGTGCATCCGAGTCAACATACTCTGCAACTCACTTTTGCTCTCTGCCAACAGGACAGTGTCATCAGCATACAGCAATCTGCACACACGGATATCACCAAGACATCAACCACTATTATCTATTTTGGCATCACGCATGCATGCGTCCATAAATATATTAAACAGCCATGGTGACATTACACAACCTTGTCTAACTCCTGCACCAATGGAAAACCATTTTGATAAAACACCATTCACTCATACACAAGCTCTACTACCAGCATACATCTTTTACACTATTAAGTAGATTCCCAGTAACACCATATTCATTCAATACCTTCCACAAAAGTGTCCTATTCACTCGGTCGTAAGCTTTCTCTAAATCTATGAAGGCAGTTAAAACTTTCTTCCCAACAGCCAGATACTTTTCAATCATCGTGCGTAATGCAAAAATCTGGTTAGTGCAGCCTTTACCAGGCATAAAACCACTCTGAACATCCCACACTTTCAATCATGTAAGACCCCGTACTTTTTCAATAACAACCTTACCAAACACTTTCCCTGGCACACTCAGTAGGCTAATACCACGATAGTTCTTGCATTCAGTCTGATCACCTTTTCCCTTATACAAGGGAGCAATAATAGCATCCTTTCAATCCTGAGGGACAATTCTTAACTCCCAGCACAACTGGCAAATTTCAGTTAACCAGCCAATTACAGAGTCACTACCATACTTCAAAATTTCAGGAGTTATGCCATCAACTCCCAGAGCCTTACCATTCTGAAGAGATTTTAGAGCTTTACACACCTCTTTTTTAAGATCCTTCCGGTGTTTCCATCTTTCACTGTGGCATCATCTGCTTCTGCCTCAGAATCACCTTTGCTTTCTAGATCTAATAACTCACAGAATTATTCACCTAATCTTTCACTTAACTCCTTGGGGTCCAATATCGTTTCTCCAATCTCATTCTTCACACAACTTACAACTTTGTTTCCCCTATTTTTCCTGATTCTCATGTACTTCCAGAAGGACTTCCTATCTTTCCAAAAAACCAGTTCATGCCTTTCCACTTTCTGTTTCCTATCTTTTTCCTTACTGTGGCAAACCAGCTTAGCAGCTTCACGCTTCTTACAGCGATATTCATCCACAGAGACTCTACCTTGCAACATCCCCAAATAGGCTTCCTTCTTTCTCTTTACTGCCTGTTCAATCTCACTATTCCACCAAGCATCACCTATTGTTACCCACTATTGTGGTGCCACAGACCTCTTTAGCAGCAGTGACAACACAGTTCTTAAAACATTCCCACTTCTTTTCTACATCCCTCTCACCAGACTTCAGATCCTTCAGTCGTTCTCTGAGTAAGTCAGAATACTGCTGATGATCTTCAAGGAGCCTATCAACCTTTATTCTTTCTGTCCTGGGTCTCTTCCTATTCCTTTTCCTCCAACCAACATTAAGTTTCACTCGTGACACTACCAACTTAATAACAGGCGATTTTTAAAATTAAAGTTTGCATCTTTTTTAGAGAATAAAGAAAAAATGTAATGTAACTAAAAGTAAGATCTACCAAATTCTAAGCATGCAGCAATTGCAAACAAAAGTTAGAAATCTGAAAAAAGAAAAGTTTTTTTTGATAAAATAAAATATTCCTTAATTTTTATTTTATTTTTAAATGGTAATTTTTCATGAGTTTTCCCTGATTTTCACAAGAAAGGGCAATTTTCCCTGAAAGTTTTCCATAATTTTTGGAACCATTTTCAAATTCTCTGAGAATTCCAGTTTTTCCCTGTTTTCTAGGCTGTGTGGCAACCCTGTAATAGTTTATGGTTAACAGTTTGGCTTACTTTCACACAGCAAGTCAAGTCACTGTAGGTTGGGCAGTCCTAACCTCCATTATTCCTGCCAATAATGTTAAAAAAAATCCAAAAATGTGACACAATTTGAAGATTTTTTTTTCTTTTTAAAGTAGCACGATTTGTAATGTAATTTTTCACTAAACTGCAACTTTCTATTTCTATCAATGCTACATTCCACTCTACTGTAAATGTACGAGTAGCATGCTACACTAGCAATGCTATTTCCAATCACTGCATCTATACCAGCAGGTAACGTGATATTGCATCATAATTCTTGCTGCAATATATCTCGCAAAACCATTATTTAGCTGTGCAAAATGGAAAATCATATACTGCTTTCAATTACTCAGTTTATATAAAAATTGAAAGCGAAAAAAAAATCAATTTAGTAGAAAGATTCACTTTTACATACATATAATGATGTATTGCTGTATGATAACAGCTGGCTGAGAAAAGAGTGAAACACTAAATCTATGTTACGAGCAACCAAGAATGAGCTCAGACCAAAATGTCATAGCCACATTACAGTTACACCAGGAAAAAAGAAATTTTTTTGACATAAAATAAAACATAAAAACTGCTTAAAAAAGTCACAGTGATGGAAAGTTTGCACCGAACTGCGCCAATTTCATTATCTTGCGCCAAACTGCTACAAATTGTAAAAAAAAATTTATATTTGCGCCGAAATGGCAATTTTAAGCAAAAACTGCCAAGCGGAAAAAAAAATTTAACGACAAAAAATGCTATTTAAAACGGCAAATCAAATGACGCTCTTTTAAGGTCTACTTGTAATTTGATTAAACATATAACAACTAACAACGCTTAATCAACACATACTGCCAATCCCAGCATTTCGGAATGTTTTTTCAGCATAAGTGATGAATAGGTTTCACGACGTAGGGGGATCTTATGGAGGAGAAGTTTTGTTGTAATCACGTGATATGTAGGAGAAACAATGCTGTTCGTTATAAAATCCTGATGAAGATTGTTTACAGATGGTTTGGTGGTCCTTTGGAGTGTTGTGCAATTGAGATTGTTTATATGCTGTTCCCTGCTCTTTGGGATAGCGCAGTTATTTTGTTCTGGGCGATTATGTAAATACAGCATAAGGTCAGCCGTTAGTTATTTCATTAATGCAGAGGACCATTGAAAATGGCTCTCCCGGTGCAGGATACAATGGTTCTGTTTCTGAAGGATTCATAGGTATTCAGAGATGCCAACTTTTATGGATTCTCCATAGCTTGTACGGATTTTCATTCCATCTTACGATTTTACAGAACTCACCCAAAAAACTATGGAAAAGCCCACGCAAGATCTCTGCATGCAATTTTCTATTATTTACCATATTTTGCTCAAAAAAATGCACTTTACAGATAATCCCTATAATCCTTCGATATTGTGACTTCCCCCGCCAACAGAGACAGAGCTTTGTCATGTGATTCCCCATACAGCCATTTGAGAGTGCTGTGCGCAAAAGCCAAGAGGAAGCTCAGCTCAGTGCCTTTTTTGAACTCTTTATACATATTGATTACACATGGCTTTGTGCTTGTGAAAATTTTGGTGCAAACATTTTAACCCTTTACACCCGACATTACGAAATCGCCGAATTGCCCATGTGGCCGGTCAGACCCGCCACGCCGATGACGCCTCTATAGCTCGCATGTCGACGCTCGCAATACATTTCTTTTTCGTCAAATTGGTCGGGTGTCACTCGCTACACTGATGATGCCTCTATAGCTTGCAAGGCATTTCTTTTTCACCGAATAGAGAAAAAAACGTCATCGGCATGTCGGGTGTCACCCGCCATGGTGATGACGCCTCTATAGCTCGCATGTCAGCGCTCATGAGGAATTTCTTTTTCTCCGAATAGCTCATCAAGTGTCATCCACCACACCTATGACACGTCTATAGCTCTTATGGCGGTGCTTGCGAGACATTTCTTTTTCACAGAATAGCTTGGGTGTCATCTGTGATACCTCTATAGCTCGTATGTCAAAGCTTGCAAGACATTTCTTTTCGCCGAATATTGCACGTGTCGGGTTTCATCCTACATGCCAATGACGCCTCTATAACTCGCATGTTGACGCTTGCGAGACATTTCTTTTTCGCCAAATAGGTCGATTGTCACCAACCATGCATATGATGCCTCTGTAGCTCATATGTTGGGGCTCGCCAGGCATTTCCTTTTCACCGAATAGAGAAAAAAACGTCATCAGCGTGTTGGGTGTCACCCGCCATGGTGATGATGCCTCTATAGCTCGCATGTCGGCGCTCGCAAATAATTTATTTTTCGCCAAATAGCTCGCGTGTCAAGTGTCATCCACCATGCCTATGACACGTCTATAGCTCTCATGGCGGCGCTTGCAAGACATTTCTTTTTCGCCGAATAGCTTGGGTGTCATCTGCCACGCCTGTGACTCTATAGCTCGTATGTCAAAGCTTGCGAGACATTTCTTTTGCCGAATATCGCATGTCTCAGGTGTCACCCTCCATGCCGATGCCGCCTCTATAGCTCGCATGTCAACGTTCGTGAGACATTTCTTTTTCGCAGAATAGGTTGATTGTCACCCACCATGCTGATGATACCTCTATAGCTCATATGTAGGCGCTGGCAATCCAAAGCTGAACTTTCACTGCTTGTGGCCTCTACCGCAGGAAAAAAATATGAGTGCTGGGTGAGTATGGGTGAAAAGTTATTCAAGTGGAAGGGGTTAATTTAGATTAAAACGAAATGAAACATAGCAGTGAAGCAGGTGTGACAACAAAAAGAACGAAGTCAGATAAAACTTATCGTCAAGTGTAGCATGATATATGCATATAGTAAAGAATGGACTTTTTATGAGGCTTCTAAAGTTTTGCTGAATCACGTTTTGTAAGCCATGTGGCTGCGATTCTAGCGTACCACATTTCGGCCGTAATGATTGTAGGCATCATGTGGAGAGTAAGAAGCAGAAAGATCATGTTTGAGACTTAAGTGGAGGTGTGAGTAAAATTAATGTAACCTAAAAACTTCTGACAGCTTATAAAGAATTCTGAAAAAAATATCAAGAGCAGATTAGTGCTAGAAAAATGCAGCAAAATAAGTGAAAAAGAGAAGAAATTGAATGTTCACAAGGTGATTTGAAACGAGAAGAAACTGAACATTTGCAGCAGTTGGATTCCTCTCAGAAGATGTTAAACAATGCTGAGATGGACAATGAATGTGGCATAAAAAAAGAGACATGGGTGCAATAGAAAGTGGACAGATAGTATTAAAAGAAGCAAAACAAAACATTGCTAACTATCTTTAAAAATTAGAAAAAAATAGGAGTGATCAATTAAATATTGAAAAAAGCAGCAAAAAAATAAAAAATTAAACATTTCTTGTAAAATAAGTGATTAATAATAGAATCCTGCTATGGGTATAAAGTTTTTGATTTATTTGAAAACTAAAATCTTTGCATTAGTGTGTATGTATTTCAATGCAAGCTGTTTTAAATTTGAATAGGGTGCATCTAGTTCCAAAACATTTTTTGCCTACGAGTTTATTCTATCTACTAATATTTTACCTGCTTCGAAAAAATTTATTTTATCTGCTCCAAAAATGTATTTCACCTGCTCCAAAAACACATTTTGCTGCTCCCAAAATATGTTTTACATGCTCCGAAAATGCATTTTGTTGCTCCAAAAATGTATTTCACCTGCCCCAAAAATGCATTTTACCTGCTCCAAAAATGATTTTGTAACTTTCCATCACTGAAGTCAGTACAGCAACATGGAAAGCTGGTAAGCAAGGCATTGAGATACATTCTCTTGGGGGAGTGCCTTTGACAACACAACTCGAGTAAAATTTCACATGTTGCATAGCTTGTATGAGAAAAATTTAAAACTTCTGGAGCTTCTACAGCCTTATTTCATTTTATAACCAAAAACAAGGAGTGGTGTTTACTCAAAAGCAGTAGTGACCAATTTAACCTGCCTCCAACTTTTGCCACAATCTGTCTTTCTTTGTCCTATCTGCCAATGCATCTTCTTTCCCTTTCACTTTCTTTTTCTGCAGAAACGAAACACAGTTCCATATTTTCCATTAAACAAAGGATGCAGCTGCTTGAAGTGACAGCTAATGGTCGTGTGGGGTTTCTATCTTTATATTTTGATTACGGAGAAGTGCCAGGGGTGTCAATCCAGCTAGGTGAATTTTGTACACCCAATAATTTTATGAGGAGGCTGTTTGTATCCAGTATTTTTTAATGTGAATGAAAGCCTCATTTACCCTGTGACAGTTTGCATTACTAAGTACCTGTAAGATATTAAAAACCTTATCTCTAAAAATTTTGAAGTGGAATGGAGCAAAATGGCCAAATGCATGTGAATATGTTAAATTTTAAAATATTATGCAAGTTTTCTCCAGCGAAAATTTTGCAAAGGAGCACTGAAGTTGCACTTTGCATCAGGACACAAATGTGACTTCAGCTGGTGCTGCATATAGAATCATTAAATATATCAAATGAACAATTTCCTTCAATACATCCGAATGCAATGAACTTAATCCTGCAGAAAACAAGATATAAATCAAACATTTCCAATTTTTTTTCTCAAGAAGTTTAGTCTGTCTTTTCTCAAGAAGTTTAGCCACAACTAATGCCCTGTGTTTTCCACAATGATTGGTAGTAACAGCCCACTCACAGGGTAAATGTGCAATGGATTCATCTTGGGCAAGAACTTCACTTATATTACTTGATGACACAGACTTTTTCTTGATTGAAGCAGGTGGGAAAACCTTGCTGTACAATACATCGAGTGAATTACTAGAATCTGCTTTATCAAAACAGTGACAATCTAAAGCCTCTAAGGCAGGGGTGCACAACCTTTTAGCACTTACGGACCAATTTCTGATTCACTAAACAACGGTGAGCCACAGTGGTGATCCCCAACAAAAGATTTTAAAAAATCCCTAAACCAAAATATTGAAAAAAAGAATAAAAGACATGTACATAAATTAAATAAACAAAACAATATACTTGCGTAAAACATATGCAAGCGTCGCCAAAACCTTTTTTATTTTTTGTAGGTCTCTAGTCAGAAATTCGACATTGTTTGTTTTTATTAGTCTTTCAATATCTGGTTCAATGTTGGACACACACACGGACCTGCAAGTTTCCGGCCAGGTGATCATCTGTTAGACCAGAACGACTTCTTGATTTACTTGTTTCATTGCAGAAAGTGATTGTTTGCATAAGTGCTTCCGAATAATGTTACCGTTTTTAGAAAGTGTATTTTCAGTCTCTTCATTTCAAAAGGCAATTAGTTTACATGATATTATAGTAAAGAAACTTCTGCAAATTTAACCTTCAATTGGGAGTTATATTGGAGGTCTGCAAGCTCCATCTGAAAATCAACAGGTGCTGTTTCAATATTAGTTGCAAATGGTATTGTAAACACTGCTTTTGTACCCTCATAAAATTTTCATAACATTATACTGTATATATATATATATATACTTGTGTGTACCCACACTGCCCCATAGAATTTTCATATCCATATAATTTTCCTATAAATATTTGACTAATTCCCGTTTCATGCCACTTGGTGCACATGGGCCACCTACAATCAGGCTGCGGGTTGTGCATGTCTGCTCTGAGGCATTCAATACTTGTTGTGTTTTGGAACCTGAAAAAAAATGTTTTATGACAACAGTCAAATATTACAGTAGAAGAACAAGAATTACATAAAAGTTCCATCAAACATAAAACCTGCCTCCCTCCCCCATGATACAAAAGAAAATCACACACATCATATCAGATTACAGTTTTTACCTAACTATGAAAAAAATTCACTAAATTATAAAATTGAAGCACAATACAACAATGTTGTTCACTTCTTTTTTATGTAATACTACGAAAAATCAATGCTGATATGGTATTTTTAGATGTGAGAATGTATAAGGAAAATATGTTGATCACAAATATACAGTATGCTGGTACAACACATAATAAAATCATGTAGCTCATAAAATTAGTTAATATAATTTGATTCAAAATATCTGATATGGTGGGGATAATATGTGATTAATATTTTTAATATGTGGACAGATATGAGCAATCGGCTGTTTATTGTAAAATAGTTGTTATGATAAGCACCTGATGTTTGTCTCCGGCTACAAACCTTTATAGTACTTTTTTCCTCAGGAGCATCACAGTTATTTCAGACTATTACAGTTTTGTGAAAGAAACATAAGATTCCACATTGAGAAATAATAACATCACTATTTAAAAAACACTGGTATTGTTTCTTATTGGCTTTTGAGAGATGAACAGTCAACCTACAACTGTGCAGAACAACATTTTTATGATATTGCTACACCAGTTGCCCAAAAAACATCTACAGTTCATTGACACTGGACACCACAGGAAATCACATAGTCTAAGACAAGAGATGGACCTTCCAAAGGACAACAATGAAAGACATGACAGATGTTAATACTGAGTTTGGGCTTGATTTTAAGAGCCCAGGCTAGAAGTATGGCAGCCTCGGCCCAAAAACAAGCCTGAAAACTATGACTAGCCTGTTTATGCATTAATAATAATTAAAAAAATATATCTTCCAAATTACCACTCTCCACTCCTCCTGCAATTAACTTACATTATTATCAACTGGGGAGTGGGGAAGGAACCTCTCTTTATCTGTTTCTTAAGCATGGCCTTAAAGATTTTCTTTGCCCACTAGTTTCCTCCTGAAACAAACATCACAACAACTTGCATGGGCAAGTTTCATGATTCAAAATGCACATTTTGCAACATGTTTTCATAGTTGCAATTGCTACACAGCTATTTAAAACTAAATTGTTTTTTTCTTTTTTTTTTTTTCATTTGTTAGTTTTTGTTGTAATTGTTATTTTCTTGAATGACAATTTTTGAAAAAGTGAATCTCCTTCACCAGGTTATGTAAGAGGTCCACATCTGGCAAAAATAAAATAACAATACAGTGATTTAGTGAGCACTGGTAAATTTACTTCATTTGGCAAAGTAGCGTACATAACAACTGCTCAAAATGAGGGGAGGGGGAATTCCCACTAACATGGGCTAGCATTGTACTTCATTAAAAACTTGAAAACTGTTTATACAAACCTAATGCTGTCTGTTGCCACTTATCACATGACCACCTCCCTTGACTGCTCTACTTCTTTGGCAAATTTGTTCCTCTGATTGCCTCAACTCAGCTTTAATCTTCATACAAAACAATATACAAACTCAAGATATACAACATACTTGCCAACTTTTACTGATTTCTGCTTAATTTTACTGATTTATGGATAGAGGTCTTTTTAATGGATTTTTTAATATTTCGATTGCTCAGTCGAAATATTTCAATCCCCTGCAACCATCCACTTAGATTTTCTACCGGACCTTACGAGCGCTTTCACGCGATGATGTCATCTTTGACTCGCTGGCTTAGTGATGTCATGTGGTAGCTCTCCCTCCACGGGCGTGCTCAAGTGCTGTGCTGACTACCAATGCTAGACGCATGCTCAGAGTCTGCGATGGTGGCCGTCGCATTTTGTATTTCCATGGCCTGACTTGATCGAGCGAGTGGTAACGCTGATCGAGCAGCCATGGTATTTCAGTCCCTGTAGAAGCTAGTTCATTGTAGCAGTTGATTGGTTTCCTCTTGGGAGGGAAATCACAGCCAATGAAAGAGAAGGGTAAAATCTGCATGCACAGTGTTGAGCAATGTTGTTGTAGCAGCAAAAGAATACTTTCTTAGGTGTGTTGTTTTTAGTGTATGGTGTTGTTTTTTGTTGTACAGTTGAATTACTGGGAGGAGCGAGTTGTTAGTTTAGCTTTTATGCAAATCTTTAAAGATGAGTACTAAGATTATACCATTTCAAAATTATTTTCAAACTTTTAAGGAAGCATACACCGCAAAGTTCCAGTGTATCAGGAAATCTAATAAAGGTGTAAAATTTTCATTTTGCGACATTTGTCAAAACGATTTTAACATTGCCCACGGAAGCAGAAATTATATTTATTATCATGTAAATGGTCCCAAACACAAAGGTAATGTGAACTATACTGATAGTAACTCCAAACTGACTGCATTTTTTAAAACATCGGATAATAGTCAAGGAAATGTAACTCGTGCCGAATTGTTGTTTATGTCCTTTTTGATAGTACACAATGTGCCATTCAGTGCTGCCAGCCATGCTGCTCCACTTTTTCTGCAGATGTTTCCAAAAGATGAAACTGCTAAACATTATGGCTGTGGGAAGACCAAAACAACGGCGATTGTCCGCGAAATGGCTTTAGATCGAACTTCCGCTATTGTGAAACTTTTACAAGAAGGTCCATTTTCTGCATCATGTGATGGAAGTCATGAAAGTGATTACAATATTATATAATCCTGATATACAAGACGAAGATTAAAAGGTATGTAACATACAGTTTGATTGCAATGTGTAGGTACTCTTAAAGTAAATATTTCCTTTTTACAGGAAATGTTTAGTTTGGTATTGAAACACCACAGGTTTGTGAGGCTAACATTGAACAAAATTAAGATTTTACTTTATGGTTTTTTTAATTATTATTTTAAACACAGATAATACTAGTTTAGGTATTGTGGCACACGCAGAGATTTATTAATATAATTATGTTTTGTTTTGTGGTAAACGGTGTTCGCACAAAAGTTTTACTGATGCACATTTTCCAAAGTTGGCAAGTATGATACAAAAGTTATCCGACAAAAAGAAAAAAGAACTTAATAATTTGCACAAAACATAGCACTTTTAATCAAAAAGTAATACAACAGCATGTTAAAGGAAAAACAGAAAATAAAAAGCAAGGGTAGAAATTCAGAATTACAAGGGGGTGTCCCAAAAATTTCTTGGCCCAACCATGAACAGCTGTGGGAAAATATGGTAGGTTTATTTTTTACGCAATCCCCTTGTGAAGGCCCACACACTTTTTCGAGTGGTGCTCCGAGGTAGAGGTCTGCCCAGGCCTAGCTCAGCCCGTAAAGCCCAACCTAGTCCTCAAGCCATGCTTTCTTTTTCCATCAGTTAAACAAAAAAACAAAAAATTCTGGCTCAGGTTACGGGCAAAGGTTCAGCATTTTGCTCTTGTGTTCAAGAAAAAAAGCTTTGCCACATAAAGCAAAGACTGACATGTTAAATAATCAGATGGTGAAGATCACTGAGTAAAACAAAAGGCATGGAGCTATAAGGTTGTAAAGAAAGTGTCCAGAAAATAGAGAAGCATGTATTTCAAGCTTAAAAAAATCATACAAAACACTTCACCTAATCGTACAGATAGTCCCCATTGAAACTGATGACCGTGTTCCACCGATCTACATGTTGAAATATCCCATTGCAATAAAAGTCTGGCGAGAAGAAGTTGAAGAAGTCATCCATGCAACGTTTCACATTATCGTTATTTGCAAAGTTTTCCTGTATGAGAAAATTAAAAGCCAGAAGAAGTGAAAGTCGGATGGGGCAAGATCCAGGGAATGAGGAAGGTGCGACAATATTTCCCACTCCAGCTCGTGCAATTTTTCCTTGGTCCATAAAGTGGCATGTGGACAAGCGTTATCCTGGTGAAAAACAACTCCATAGCGATTAATTAATGTTGGGCACTTTTCTTGCAGTGCAGCACAGAGATGGTCCAACTGTTGGATGTAAGCATTCACTGTGTGCTGTAAGAGTTTATAGTGAATTACACCACAACAATTCCACTATCAACTCGGCATCACCTTCCATCCAGGAAGGGGTGGCTTAGCGACCTGTGGGGATTGTCCTTGATTGGCCCACGCTCTTTGGCATGTAACATTCATTTATGTGACCCATTTTTCGGCACCCGTGACCAGCTGATGCAAAAAAGCCCTCTCATATTTCTAGCAATAGAGTAGTGTTGGTTCCAATTCTAGTCGGACAAAATATGGAGTGCCCATTTGCACAGTTTACATGAATATCCAACTTTTAAAGTAGGGTGTTGAGGGTTGTGTGGAAGGTCTTCAGTTCCTGTAGTGTTTCATCAGGCTTTGTTGATAGCACGTGTTGCGGTGTATCATCTTCAACCTTACTGGGCCTGCCACTTCTGAGTGCATCAGGCAGATCTTGTACAACAGTGCTGAATTTCCTGTACCAGTCACCACAGCAAGTAGTCTCTCCAATGATATAGTCACCAAATGCATTTCTCAATTTTCCAAGTGTTTCCATAGCTTTCATGCCATCAAAATATTCATAGAGCAATATTGCATGCACACCTTCCTTTGATATTGCCATTGCATCATCGCCACATGCAACTAATCTTCACCACAACACCATACTTTCTGTCCTTAGAATCTATTCTTTCACACACTGCACTCTGGAATGTTTATGCCACCACAGGCCCACACATGAGATTTTTTTTTCAGAAACTTTCTTCACAACCTGATATATCCACCACTAGATGCAGTGATTAATGCAGCTGAAACAATGTCTGTAAGATGAGTCTGAAAAATGTGCCAGTTTATTTCTTTAAAGGTTGAAATTAAACTCTGTTTTCACTTCATTGGGTTTTTTTCTTTTCCAAGAAATGTTTACATAAACACACTTTTCACAAAACCAGATGACAAATCTTATGGCACAATTCATTGCTACAACAGAGATGAGAGAGTTCGAAGTATTTGTCTACATATTCAGGGGTTCAGACTACCTTGTTTATACTTAAGTGAGGAAAAGGAAACGCATTTACATTTGTGACAGAAATAGGTAGTCAGGTCTAAACCTCAAGGGTTGGAGGAATTTCTACCAGAAATGGCACATCTCTCTGCATTATATTCTGCTCACTACTCAAGTAGTTCAGCTCAATGGAGGAGCTTTATTTCACTACAGAATGCCTTGTATTATTTGTAATGCATGCAGAGAATGCTTGATAAAAATATGAAACTGGCCAGGCCATAAACTGGAAACTCAAAATTGCAAGCCTATGACTATTCATCATAGAGCTGAGAACAGTTGTGACACCCTATACAATATTTAGTCTAACAAATAACCAACACTCATGTAATTTAAAATATTCTTACTATACTATCAATTATGAATAACATCACTTAAGCTTTGATGTGCTGTCTAACATGCAATATTAGGATAATAAAGCAAAATTAAAGTGCAATGGTATTCAAATCACATTTTTTCTGTTTTTACCCTTCTTTTTATGAGAATCACATACAAAAAGTGAGTGATCATAAAGGAGTAAAGTTTTGTCTCTTACTTCATGATCAATTCCCTCAGCTCATACAAGCACTCTGTCATACTGCACAAAAATGCTGGGAAGGCAGTACATGAAATTCCAACAACACACAAAATGGGACATTCCACATCAGATCAATAAAAAAAAATAAGTTTTTGACCTCACCATTTCTGATTTTGATGAAATTTGGTATGAAGCACACATATGACAAGGTAAGTCATTCTGCCAATTTTCAGATTTTTATTTTGAAAATTGTCCAAGATACACACATAATAAAAATCGAAATTTTCGTAAAAAATTACAAACTCGCACGCTTGGAAATGGCTGTAACTGTTTTCCTAATTGTAGTAGAGTGACAATTGAAACACAGCTGCAAAGCTAAAGCATTGAGCTTTCTATAGATACCATACATGACCTTCTTACAACAGATTAAAGTTTCAAGGTCATCCACTGACCTTTGACCTTGAATATCTTAAAACATGCCATCTTAAAAAATTACAAAAAAAATATGCTTTATTGCTACAACATTCTTCTACCCATGTGCCAGATATTAGGCTGGCACCGTTATGGCAAGGCAGTGTAGGATTAATAGGAGTATATGTCCTCCAGGTTAGGTTCGGACAAATGTACAATAACTGTTTTCCAGATGCATGTATGTATTAATTTCACAATGTGTTACAGGTTATATTAGTGGTGTACACATACAAGTGAACCGCTTGGTTAATAAGGTTGCAAACCAAAAGAATGTGATGCCATCTTATAAAGAAGTGACCATCTCTATTTCGCTTCTCTTCATAAAATATGTCCGACCTGTTGCTGTTCGTAGGTCAACCTTCGTAATGACCACTGTTTTATCCTCTTCTAATATATCTGGCTTCTGTGGGTATGTGAAAGACACTGAAGGTCCATGTGGGTGCAGAAAACTTATCTTAACTTGTTCTGTATGAATGTTCACATCCAAAACACAACCAACCCACCACTGGTTATCATACTCAACAATAACATAGCCACGAATATCCTCCAGATCCAGTTCTATTGGATTTAGCAATACTGACTCAACCTTGTATTCAGTTGAGTTTGAATACATCTTGGTTTTAATAGCTGTGCGGCTTACTGGTATTACACAGTGAAGTTTTTGAGTACCAAGAATTGGTCGAGCACTAGCATGACGTATCTCGAGGAACTCCTTGTGGTTCTCATAGTCCTTGTCCATGCTGTATTTAAAATGGCACGAAGGAATGTTTCTGGAAGCCCAATCATACAGTTGTCGCGGTGTCATAATTTGGTCATTGTATGAACACTGAAGGCTGGCACGTGCAGCTAATCTCTTAATGGTGCCTGCCACGCCATCACATGGCCCCTTTCCATGTGAGGTGGCAAAGAAATGCCACTCAGCTGTGATACCAAAATCTACATCATGATGGCACAGATTGACAAAATTCTTCCTGTTCTTATACTGTGAGGCTGCACCGTCTGAGAAGTAATAGATGTGTTCTACTTTCTTGTCAAAATGTGATGATATAAACTGCAACAATTGGCTCTGGAAAAGGTGAACACTGATAGTGTCATGCTTAAGACATTCTGAGATGACAACAAAAGAAACATGATCCAACTGAAGTGTGTGTGAACTTTTGTAGTACACGACAAAAGGGTGAATAGTAGCTTGGGAATTGTTCCAGTGGTATCCTTGGACTGCAGTATGAAGGAATAATTCTCAGCAAAATCGCACAACACAACACACTGATTATCATCAAGGTTATCTTTCAGATTTGACAGAAAGTATGACTGCTGAATAGCTATAAAAAAATGTGGCAATAGCAATTTCACTTTTGATTCAAAGGTCTCAAGGAATTCTTCTACAGTGTTACAGACTGTCATAAGTGCTGTGCGATCAGTTGTAGTCCACAATTTATATACAATTTCATCAATCCCATTCATGGTGAATAAGCTACTTATTTGCTCTAGTAAGTGTGCTATACCAGGACAAGAATCACACTTGAAGAAGAAGCATTCTGGAAGAGGAGGGTTACAAGTTATTCTTGCAAGGCAATCTTTGTATGTCCTAACTGGTAATTCATCATTACGAGTTAAGTCTTGCAATTTGTACCCAGCTAGCATAAGTTTTACATTTTCATGAGCACAACACACACAGACACAGTGTGTTCCACTTGCACCAGCCAGCACACAATTCTTTGGGCGTAAACCACAGAACTTTGAAAACCCTACTTTGACTTTAGGATTCTTGTCTTTAAATCCTTGAAATATCTCTTTCAAATTTCCTAAAATAAGATGTTTCTGTTTTTGTACTTTTGATCCTGATTCCATCATTGTAACAAAATCTTTTTTTTTTTTTTTTTTGTGGTCAACAACAGCTCACTTCATCACTATTATAGTATGCAATAATGTTTTCAACTGTGCTGTCACTGAGAGTTTTCCCAGGCCTAGGATTTGGAGTTGCTAAAATACCCTGCTCTTCCACAAGATTTTTAGACTTTCGTACCATGTAATATGTTACACCAAATTCTTCCTGAATTTTACGAATACTCCAGGTTCTAGGTAATATTGTTAGTATTTGGACTTTAACACTGCTAGAGTCTGTTTCTTGAAATTTTTCTTTCAACTGTGAAATCATGAGCGATTCATCAGACACTGTCACAGGATTATCACATTCTGGAACACCTATGTAGTCTTTTATCACTTCACCAATTTTCTGATATTTCTTCTTACTGTACTGTCCAACACCTAATCTTTTTTTTTTCACAGGAGATTCGCCTAGAGAAAGTAACGTATCATTCAGACTATCCAAAGTTGTGTCTCTGTCAGTCCATATCTCACTCTTCACCACTCCTTCTGAATTATCTTCACTTAACCGAGGTTGTTCTGCCTCTGCATCTGTTTCAATTATACATAAAGGACCTGGCATTTCAGAGATAGATTTTCTGCATGAACTACATATTTTCTGTTCTAATGTTATATTTGGACATTTCTGAACCATCCAAGGCTGTACTTTTCTCAGATTCTTTCTAAACCTTGTGTGTCCACTTTTACCCAGAGGATTGCAACAAAAAATTTGACTTTTAAAGTCCATTTTGGTTAATGAAACTGCACCTGCAAAAAAAATGATAAATAAATATAGTTTGATAAAAAGAAATTGATTAAATAAAGATAACAATAAAGATAAAATAAAATAACAATTAAACGGTTAACAATGTTACAGATAAATTGATAACCACACACTCACAAGCTCAGAATTGAAATAACAGCAAATGTAAAATGGTGTACCAGTAAGATTTCTCATTGGCTGTAATAAGAAGCCTTGCCATTGGCTTTAATAAGAAACCCTGTCATTGGCTCTAATAAGAAGCTTTGTCATTAGCTAAAAAGAAGCCCTGCCATTGGCTAAAATGGGTGGAGTTTCAATCTCTGATCTCAAAGATTTGTTGACATTATTTACTGCTGAAAATTGTGTCTATCAAGTAAAATTACTGTCACATAGCATATTTCTGATAAATCTGTTGATCTGTTATAATATATACACATTTCATGTATAATAAACACAAATCCTCAACGTAAGAAATATTTATTGCATGGTTATGTCTCTGTGCCTTACATACAGAAGGGTGCAGCATGACACTCCTATTAATCCTACACTGCCTTGCCATAGCAGTGCCAGCCTAATATCGGGCACATGGGTAGAAGAATGTTGTAGCAATAAAATATATTTTTTTTCGTAATTTTTTAAGATGGTATGTTTTGAGATATTCAAGGTCAAAGGACACAGTGGATGACCTTGAAACTTTAATCTGTTGTAAGAATGTCATGTATGGTATCTATAGAAAGCTCAATCCTTTAGCTTTGCAACTGTGTTTGAATTGTCACTCTACTACAATTAGGAAAAAATTTACAGCCATTTATAAGTGTGCGAGTTTGTCATTTTTTGCGAAAATTTCTATTTTTATTATGTGTGTATCTTGGACAATTTTCAAAAAAAAAATCTGAAAATTGGCAGAATGACTTACCTTGTCATATGTGTGCTTCATACCAAATTTCATCAAAATCAGAAATGGTGAGGTCAAGAAGGTGATTGATCTGACATGGAATTGCTCAAATGTGCCATCTGTTACATATTTTTATGATTTTGATTTCATATGATTTTGTACTCACACAACTTACCAACTAAAGAAATTATATTAATTCTACAAGTTAAACCATTTTCGGTGTATTGTTGTAAACTTAATATTTTCACATAAGTAAGGTTATCATTAAAACACTCGCTGCCCATATAATTTTGTACTTGCACAACTTAATTTTCACATGAGTAACAGATAAAAAAAAAAAAACACCTTTTTACTTTGTCCCCAATTATCATTACTTTAAAATGTATGTTATACTAAAAACAAAAAATAAATACCATTAAAAACAGAAAAAGAATCCAGGCTTCCTTGAACTTTAATTCCAATGTGCGACACTTTTTGTTTGAAAAAAATATCCTACTTTAAAAAACGAATGTTGGAGTATGAAAATCAATATGTGGATCTTAAGAACATTTTTCTTTGCATGTACCTCCTCAGGGCGCTCCGTGGTAACAATGGCACACACAACAGCAACTAGGGCCTCTGTGAATCTTGGAGAGGTGCAAGCTAGTTCTGTGTGACATTGGCAAAAAAACCCCAACTCACTGGGTTTTGTTTCAGAATCCTTAGGTTGAATGACCAACTGGAACCCTCAGCTGTGAGCTAATCCCCCACACTGATGTACTTACCTGATTAAAAAGACAAAAACAAATATTTAGAATGACTCAAGTGTGGGATATGGTGGACCTACCACACTTGAGAAGGACGGTCCACCACGGAATCGACCTGGACTTTCTAAACGGCGTATGAGAAAGCGATCTCGGCTGAGTGAATGTAAGATTGGTGTATGGAATAATAGAGGTATAAATGGCAAGTTGAGTGAGGTGATTGAAGAGATGAATAAGTATGGACTGGATATGCTGTGTGTAAGTGAAACCAAAAAGAAGGAAATTGGGCTAAAAGAAGTGAATGGCACGGTGAGTGTGTGGTCTGGAGTATTGGATAATATGAGAGCGCAGGCTAGTGTAGGTGTGATTTTAAGTGAAAAGATGAAGAACAACTTGATTCACTATAGTTGCATAAGTGAGAGAATTCTCTGGATTCATTTGAAAATGAAACTTCAGAGAATTGTAATTGTTGTAGTGTATGCTCCTTGTGACTCGGAACCTTCTGATAAGAAAGAAGATTTCTGGAATGAGCTAAAAGCTGTTTTGAGCCAGTTTGGTGCTAAAGAAAAAGTTATAATAGCAGAGGATTTCAATGCTAGAGTAGGTGTGCAGAATGCAATTTCTGACAATGTTCTGGGTAAGTTTAATGATCCTTGTGTGAATGATAATGGTGAAAGATTAATTGAACTCTGCATTGAGAATGATTTGTGTGTATCTAATACATTTTTCAACCACATACACACATATACTTGGGAAAATCGTACTCTTGGTCAAAAGAGTGTGATAGATTTTGTTGTTTACGATCAGCGTTTGAAACACTTAGTTGTTGACACCCGTGTGATGAGAGGTGCGGATGTTGGTTCTGATCATTACTTGGTAGTGTCACGAGTGAAACTTAATGTTGGTTGTAGGAAAAGGAATAGGAAGAGACCCAGGATAGAAAGAATAAAGGTTGATAGGCTCCTTGAAGATCATCAGCGGTATTCTGACTTACTCAGAGAACGACTGAAGGATCTGAAATCTTGTGAGAGGGATGTAGAAAAGAAGTGGGAATGTTTTAAGAGCTGTGTTGCGACTGCTGCTAAAGAGGTCTGTGGCACCACAATAGTGGGTAACAATAGAGGTGATGCTTGGTGGAACAGTGAGATTTATGAGGCAGTAAAGAAAAAGAAGGAAGCCTATTTGGGGATGTTGCAAGGTAGAGTCTCTGTGGATGAATATCGCTGTAAGAAGCGTGAAGCTGCTAAGCTAGTTCGCCACAGTAAGGCAAAAGATGGGAAACAGAAAGTGGAAAGGCATGAACTGGCTTTTTGGAAAGATAGAAAGTCCTTCTGGAAGTACATGAGACTCAGGAAAAATAGGGGAAACAAAGTTGTAAGTTGTGTGAAGAATGAGATTGGGGAAATGATATGGGAGCCCAATGAGTTAAGTGACAGATGGGGTGAATACTTCTGTGAGTTATTAGATCAGGAGAGCAAAAATGTTTCTGAGACAGATGCAGATGAAGTCACAATGAGGGATGAAAGCACAGGAAGGATCTCAAGAGAAGAAGTGTGTAAAGCTCTAAAATCTCTTCAGAATGGTAAGGCTCCAGGAGTTGATGGCATAACTGCAGAGATGTTGAAGTATGGTGGTGACTCTATAATTGACTGGTTAACTGAAATTTGCCAGTTATGCTGGGAGTTAGGAATGGTCCCTCGGGATTGGAAGGATGCCATCATTGTTCCCTTGTATAAGGGAAAAGGTGATCAGACTGAATGCAAGAACTATCGTGGTATTAGCCTACTGAGTGTACCAGGGAAAGTGTTTGGTAAGGTTGTTATTGAAATTGAAAAAGTACGGGGTCTTACATCAGAGAAAGTGTGGGATGTTCAGAATGGTTTTATGCCTGGTAAAGGCTGCACTAACCAGATTTTTGCATTACGCATAATGATCGAAAAGTATCTGGCTGTTGGGAAGAAAGTTTTTACTGCCTTCATAGATTTAGAGAAAGCTTACGACCGAGTCAATAGGACGCTTTTGTGGAAGGTATTGAATGAATATGGTGTTACTGGGAATCTACTTAATAGTGTAAAAGCCATGTATGCTGGTAGTAGAGCTTGTGTACGAGTGAATGGTGTTTTATCAAAATGGTTTTCCATTGGTGCAGGAGTTAGACAAGGTTGTGTAATGTCACCATGGCTGTTTAATATATTTATGGACGCATGCATGCGTGAGGCCAAAATAGATAATAATGGTTTATGTCTTGTTGATATCCGTGTGTGCAGATTGCTGTATGCTGTGATGACACTGTCCTGTTGGCAGAGAGCAAAAGTGAGTTGCAGAGTATGTTGACTGGGATGCACGAAGTTTGCATGAAATTCAAACTGAGTATAAATAAGGGAAAAACCAAAGTTATGGTGTTTGAGAGAGGAACGGGTAGCACTGAATGTAATGTAAGCATAAATGGCACTGTGATTGACCTGGTGAGTGAGTTTGTGTATTTAGGAAGCATGTTTGACAGAGAGAACAAGTTGGATGGTGAAATCAGTAGGCGAGTGAATTCTTCTTTAAAAGTCATAGCTGCTCTGGGAGGTTTTCACAGGAATGATGGGTTCTCTAAAGAGTCCCGCATGGCTGTGTATGAAACAGTAATTGTTCGTACTCTGATGTATGGCAGTGAAACCTGGGTACTGCAGAAGAAACATAGGAGTCATTTGTGTGCTGGAGAAATGCGTTACTTACGTGGGGTTTGTGGCAAGACACAATCTGATTGTGTGAGGAATGAAGATGTATTGCAGTTGTGTGATGTAAAGCAAAATGTTGTTAGCAAGGTGGAGACCAATATGCTTCGGTGGTTTGGCCATGTTGAAAAAATGAGTGATGAAATGCTTACTAAGAAAATATTTTCAGCCCAAGTGGCAGGAAGGAGAGGCAGAGGAAGGCCAAGGAAGACATGGGTGGATCAGATTCAGGAGTGTCTGCATGAGAAAAAGATTATGAGTATGAAGTATAAAAGATCTTATGTACGGCGTGTAATGGATATCAGTGAAGCACGAGTTGTATGTCAAGATCGCTGTAAATGGCAAAGTTCGATACGACAACAATAGGTAAAAATATCTGGAAGTTTGTATTTCTTTTTGGAGCTGACCTCTGAATCTCAGAGAACAGCTTAGTGATATGTATGTATGTGCATTGTTCATCTCTACCAGGAAAAAAAAATATTATAAACATAATAAAGATAACATTTTGAAATGTTCATGAAAATGTGATATATAAAAGTTGAAACTGGCTAAAAACACTGACAAAAAATTTCAGACCATGTAAAGAATTCCTTTCTATGCACCAAATTGAGGTATGAAAAGTTCTAACAGCAAATTTTTCTTTCAATAAATTAAAAACAAATAATCCGTTTCATACAGCTCTGCCTTCATAAAAATGTAACAGAAAATGTTTTACACAATATTATTAATTCTTAACTGTTTTGATACTGTAGAAAAAGACAAGTAATATGTAATGGCATAATATCTTGTTTCTATGTGAAAACAAACACACAGACCTTATTTTAAAATACACCACCATAGTTTTATGTTATAAGCTTCTACCTGGGCGAGGTGGCATTGGAAGGCTCGAAGGGGCACATGGTAACAGATCAAGAGGCGAGCCATTCAGTACTGAATTTGCTTTTCCTTTTCCAATGTTATTCCAAACTAGTGCACTTGGACATTCTAAAGTAATCACTTGAAAAAATACATAAATAAGTAATCTTACAAGCGAAAACTTCATATGACTTTAACTTGCAAAATAAAATGAATGTCAAATAAATACATCATCATTTGCACTACTCAAGATCAATAAATATAACATACCTGTGCCATAAAACATAATTCATTTAAAATTTTAACCAAACCATGCTTATTTGTTTTAAATGCTAATATATTTGTGTTGGTTGATATAAGCAATTTTGGCAAGCATCTAAACATCTTAGAGCAGTTATCAAGATAATCTTGGAACAAAGGTGATCTGGATAATCAAACACAAAAGCATTTTCAAACAAAGGTATATCAAAGTAGTGTACATGTGTTGTGCCTCAAATAGACAGATAGTGGCACAACATTCCTTTCTGCAGGCATAAATTACTTTTTTTTCTTTAGGTGCCCATTTTTTAGGATTCCAAACACCATTCCTTGTTTACAACAATTAGTCGGAATGTAATCTTTACATGTTTTGACAGCTTTTTATTTGCTAAACAAAATTAATTATGAAGACGCCATTTTTAGTTTTCCAAAGGGAGCTTCCTAGCAATTTTCAAGTTTCTTTTCTTTTATTTATTCAGTAAAATCAAAAGTTGTCAAAGCCATCTTGGTTTAAACTGAAAAAATCTTGCCATTTTTTTTTCAAAAACAACACTGGCCTCAGTCTTTATAAGTCTAGAGTATTAACTGTGAAGCTTCAAAATATGCTTATTTACAAAATTGTGATATTGGGCAACTATTATTTAAAATTGGCTCTCAATCCTTCTATTCTTTCATACAAAATACAAATTTTCCTGTAGAAACATATTAACAGGTATTATCACATGGAAATTGAACAGATTAGATGCTTGTAAGTCCTTATTAGATAAACCAGTAAGCTTCCCTATCTGTTTACTATTTTTAATACCTTGACACAATTTAATAGTAAACATTAAAACTTTAAAGCACACTTAAGGTGCATAAAAAGTTTAAGGTAAAGAGGCTGTGGCTACCCTTCTCGGCAAATATATGATAACGTCACGAGCTCATCAAAAGGCAATAACACTGAATGACATCACGAGATCATCTGACTCTTATGACAGACGCTCATGTAAATAGACAGAGCGCTTCAGGTTTCCATTCACATAGGATGTTAAGTAGATGGCAGCACCTAATGATACCTAGCATTCAATTGTCGTTAAATATAGTAATGGAAGAGTTTTACTAGTGTACATAATGTATTTTAAAGCAAGTGAGTTATATACCACTGGAAGGCATGATTCATGTATTTATTGTTCACCATAGTTCTTACATCGTATACTTATGAGGTAAATATGTCATCATTATCTCATTATGCAAGTCGATGATTAACTGCAAGAATACAAGTTAAATTAGGTTCAGCAAATTTTCATCCTGTCTACTAGCCCACAAGGCCTTCAACTGATAAATTCAGTCTTCATCAGCCTTGTGATAGATGGACGATGATGGTAAGTGGTTGCCAGATCCATATTATTTTATGTCAATTTCTTTTTTAACATTTATTTTTATATTAATGGGATGATAAAAGTAGAAATGGAATTGCAGTTTTGGGGGCTGAGAAAAATTTCCAAACTTTCTCGATAACGTAACAAAACATGATTGTGAACAGAGCAATTTGTTTAATGCCAGTCCAAAGAGGTTCAGCAGAAATGTCCTTCAAAGTTAGAGATGCCAGTGAAGTTTCAGGATTTCCTTTATGGACATTGTTTTTGTGCTCCAATAAACTGCTGTTGGTGTTGCAGAAAGTGCTTCCAATGTAGTAATTTTCATCGGAAGATGTTGAGATCAGAGTAAAGTAAAGTCCAGAAAGATTGAGAGAGTTACTTTATCTTTGTTTATCTTTGTCATCCATAATTAATTTGATGACAGAAGGGTAGGGAATGATGGCCAGATAATATCCAAACTTCGTGAAGATTTGTTTGAGCTTGAAGGCAAAGAAATAACGAGTAAAACTTTATACAGATCTCACATTCACTTACCATCATCATCTCCCATCCTTCACGAAGCTGAGGAAAACTGAAGTTATCAGTTGAAAGCTTCCTTACATTTTTTTTTTTTTGTAACTTAAGTATGTTTTGAAGTTTTTATACTTATTATTTATGGTTATCAGGGGTTACATCCAAATTTATCATGTCACAACCTAGTAGCTTATTATTAAACTTTCTCTGGTTTATTTCTTCCATCCTCCCCGTTTTCAGCACATACTAAGAAATTTGTTCTTATGAGAGTTTTTTTTTTAATTTTCTCTTCATATTAAAATACCTCCCTCCATTACATTTTGATTTTTTTAACTGGTGACACTTTCTGATTTCCTTGTATGATCTAATTTCTAAATCCTGTATATCTCAGTGTAACATGATATTTTCATTTGTTTTCTACATATATTTATTACCAAGCATTTTTAACAATGCAATTTACAATTTTTGTTTGTTTCTTAAGTTTCACCAGTAACCACACACACAAATTTCAAATGAAGAGCTTGCCTCCATTTCATCCACATTCTGCATTTTTACAAATGACTCAATCATAATGTCTATAATTGTGAGTTTTGACAGAAAATTTTGGCCATTAAGGAAACCTAAAATAACTTTCACATATAAATGCAAACATATGCATCATCAAGAGACTGTGTTCCTTGGTGCAAAATAGTAAAAGAGCCTCCTAGAAACTTTTTAGAACTTCACAAAATTGTACACATAATTTGGTGGAACTTTAAGGGTCTTTTTAAACTTTCTAATTCAGACTATAATTATTTAATTTGTTAAAATTCATATGTTTTTTTCTACTATATTCTGTCACTTATTTTGACTGACAGCTTAAATCTTTAAATCTTGCCTTCTTATTTTTATTTCTGTATAAATGTTTTTATATTTCTTAATATCTCATATTCATGCTAGCACATTTTCTGTTGAGCAAAACTGTGAATATCAGTATGTTTGCTTCAGGCACTGTATTTCCACATTTTGAATTGCATTATGTTCATGTATTATCATACAGATTACTTATCATGTTTAGATTAATACTTAGTGTTTATTTTTTCATTGCCATCTGAACACAATCAATATTATTAGTCGTCTAAGCTACACAGTTCAAAGCAACTCTTTTATTATTCACAAAAGCTGTTTAGCAGCTTTTGTGAATAATAAAAGTTTTTTTAACAAAAGCTGTTTAACAGCTTTTGTGAATAATAAAAGTTTTTTTAACAAAAGCTATTTAACAGCTTTTGTGAATAATAAAAGAGTTGTTTTGAACTGCGTAGTTTAGACAACTAATAATATTGACAGTGTTCAGATGGCAATGAAAAAATAAACACTAAGTATGTTCATGTATTATTTGTTATCGTATTACATTATTATACATAAAGAAGGATGTTCAAAGTTGATGAGGATGCACACATAAATACGCATTGTAAGAACCAAATAAAAATGAATGCATATTCTCTTCCTCCCTAGTTCCATTGCAAGATTTTCTGCCACTGATAAATCACTTCCCCAGTCACATGCATCTTGTTCTAACACCTGTCATGAAATAAAAGGCAGCTGAACTGTGAATTTTTGTCTCACCATCTTCCATATGGCACACACCATTAAGTAGTTTCATTAACTATTATGATAAACAAACAGAACATCTGCATGCTTGTATGTATGCAGATATTGACACTGTTAACAAAATAAAATATCTAGAAAGCTAAACTAAGGAAATATCCCAAAAAAGTAACAGTTCGGTCACCTTTTGTACTAGAAATCTAAATCTAGTACACATACATACATGTCACTAAGCTGTTCTCTGAGATGCAGAGGTTAGCTCCTCAAAGAAAGTGTATCTTCCAGATTAATGTTTACCTTTTGGAATTAGATTTTATTTACTGTTGATGTGTCAGACATCTCTATTTACAGCAGTCTTGGTATACAGCTTGAGCTTCACTGACATCCATCACACGATGCACACAAGACCTTTTATACTTTATACTCATAATCTTTTTCTCCTGCAGACATTGCTGAATCTCTTCCTTCCAAGATTTCCTGGGCCTTTGTCTACCTTTCTGTCTTGCCTCTTGGGCTGAAAAAATTCTCTTGGTAAGCATCTCATCACTCATTCTTTCAATATGGCCAAACGACCTAAGAATATTAGTCTCCACCTTACTAACAACATTTTGCCTCACGTTACACAACTGCAACACATCTTCATTCTTAACATCACAGCGAGTCTTACCACAAATCTCCCATAAGTGAGGTATCTCTCCAGCACACAAACGAATGTCTTCTGTAGTACCCAGGTTTCACTGCCATACAATTACACTTTCATACACAGCCATTCGGGACTCTTTTGAGAATCAGTCATTCCTGTAAAATCCTCCTAAAGCAGCTATGAATTTCAAAAAGGAGTTCACCCTCCTACCAATTTCCCCATCTAATGTGCTCTCCCTGGCAAACATGCTTCCTAAATACACAAACTCATTCACTTGATCAATCACTGTGCCATTTAGACTTATCTTGTATTTAGTACTAAGACTTCCTCACTCAAAAACCATAACTTTGGTTTTCCCTTATTTATACGCAGTTTGAATTTCATACAAACTTTGTACATCTGGGACAACATACTTTGCCAACAGAACTGTGTCATCAATAATTTGCACACACAGAAATTACCGAGACATAAAACAGTATTGTCCATTTTAGCATCATGCATGCATCCATAAATATATTAAACAGCCATGGAGACATTACACAATCTTGTCCGACTCCAGTTCCAATAGAAAACATGCCACACCATTCACTCTACACCAAGGACGTCACCAAGGGGGTGCAAGGGTGGGGTTAAGCCCACCCTGAAATCTGTCTTGCTCACCCAGTTCAAAATGTGTCAGTTGTCAATATATTTATATGTGCAATTTTAAAATATAATCTGGACTTTTTCAAGTAATAAGTCTTGTGTTTTATATCATGTCGCCCTACGTAGTTTCCCCTAGGATACGCGTCGTTTACATCTCCGTAGAAAGGTTATCAAAATGGCATCTGAAGGGCCATGAAAATTCAATTGTTCTGCACTCTTCCAATTCCTTAGTTTAAGCCTCCTTTTCATGTTTGCGTAGCTAGAGCGCTAATGAAAAGGGTAGATAGAAATTCACTGAGAAAGTCATTACCAATTGCTGTGCTGTTTGCGAAATAGGGGATTTCAGCACAGAAAGTGGAGTCTAAATCTACATGAGTGCTCTTAAGACAGCCCCGGGACAGTAAAAGTGCAGGAAGTGGTCTAAGACTGCTTTGTAGGAGAGGAGTGCAAGGCAAAGTCGCTGGCTAAAGAGAGGGAAAGTTTAGTGTTTGCGTGGCACAACGTTAAAATTTGATTTAGATAAACAAAATTAACAGTTTTAAATTGTCCAAGTACAGTACTATTTTCGTAAGCAAAAATGAAAAATTTTGAAAAGCAATTTAAAGCAATGCATTCAGAGCAAGGAAAAAGTCGAAGGTGACATTCTAGTAATACTTGTATCTTACACCAGTGGTGTAACTAGTCACATCCGTGTGTGTCCAAGGCAAGGGGGTAAGGATTGCCCGAATTCCTTTATAGCCAGTAGTGAAAGCATTAAAAGTTTTTTTTTTTTCAGTGTTCCATAAATATAGTTGCTATCAAACTTTGCCCCACCAAAAATAATGCTCACCCATCCAGATTTCGAAGTCTAGCGACGTCACTGCTCTGCTGTCAGCATACATGGCTTTCACACTATTAAGTTGATTCCCAGTGACACCATATTTATTTACGATCTTCCACAGAAGTGTCCTATTTACTCTGCCGTAAGCGTTCTCTTAATCTATGAAGGAAGCAAAAACCTGACTAATAGACATACTTTTCGATCATCATGCGTAATGTAAAAATTTGATCAGTGCAGCCCTTTCCAGGCACAAACCCACTCCATTGTAACACGTCATACCTTATCAATAACAACCTTACCAAACATTTTCCCTTGTACACTAAGTAAGCTACTACCGCAATAGTTCTTGCATTCAGTCTGATCACCTTTCCCCTTATACAAAGGAACAATGACAGCATCCCTCCAATCTTGAGGGACCATTCCTAACTCGCAGCACAACTGGCAAATTTCAGTTAACCAGTCAATTAGAGTCGCCACCATATTTCAACATCTCAGCAGTTATGCCATCTACTCCTGGAGCCTTACCATTTTGAAGAGATTTTAGAGCTTTGCACACCTCTTCTCTTGAGATACCTAAAGTAATGGCCAAAATTGTGGAAACCTTTCTTAAATAGTGTATTTTTGAGGTTTGATAGCTCATTTTTTTTTTTTAGTAATACCATAAAATTAGATGTCAATGGGAAGATAATTTTGTCAAGAATATAATGTAACAAAGTTTGTTCAGTTATCTGTATTCTATGAAAAGTTATAGCCAAATAACCAGAAAAAGGAAGCACAACTTGCTTAGGTTGATATGAAGTAGCTATCCTTCGTTTGAATGTAGCCAATGAGCATGAGTGTTTAAAGAGCCAATCAGGTGTCATCTTGTTTTGGCAATGAGCCAATCAGGCCACAGTAGGATTCAACTGTTTATGTCATGTATTGGAGCTGAGAGGAGGACGCTTTTCAGTGTTGTGTTATGTGACTGCTATCAAGTTGGTTGGATTTTTTTGTGTTCTTTCATATAGTGAGCTTGTAAAACGTAATAAAATTAAAGAAATGGTGCAAAGAATTGACTGATCACCCAAAAAGCGACGTAAAATAGTACTATTAAGTGAACAAGGCTTCAGTTTTAAAGAAATTAGAAGAAAAATTGGTGGGAACTTAACCAAAGTTGGCATTTCTAAATTTTTGAAGAGGTATAAGGAGACTGTCACTACAAAACCAGACTGGTAAAGGCAGGAAAAGATGCACAACAGTAAATGATGATAGAAGAATTAAGAGACTGTGCTTAGGTGACAGAAGAAAATCATCTGGGTGTATACAAGATGAAATGGCGCTACGTGAAGTTGAGTGCAAGGACTGTTCATCGCAGGCTGCAGGAATTTGGACTAAAAGCTAGAATTCCACGAAAAAAGCCATTTTTATCTCTCAAACAAAGGTTGAAAAGATTAAACTGGGCTAAATCCCATGTTAACTGGACAGCAGAACAATGGGACAGTGTTATTTGGAGTGATGAGACCAAAATCTCCCTGTTTGGTAGTGATGGCATAAAATACGTAAGGAAAAGAATCTGAAAAGATTTGTATCCTGATTGCATTACATGTACCGTGAAACACCCAGTTAGTGTTATGATCTGGGGTTGTATGACATCAAAAGGTGTGGGCAGAATTTGTGTGATTAATGGTAATATAAATGGCCAAAAATACATTAATGAAATACTTGAGCACAAACTGAAGCCTTCCACACGTGATCTTTTCCAAGATAATGAAGCATTTATATTTCAACAGTATTCAGCTCCACGTCATGTCGCTGCTGTGTGCAAAAAGTGGTTTCAAGATAATCATATTCCACTGCTGGGAAGAGCCCAGACCTTAATCCCATCGAAAATCTATGAAGCCGACTAAAGAAACTTGTTAGTCAGAAGCAACCCAGCAATAAAACCCAATTAGTAGAAGCAATAATTCATCTTGGTTTCACATTATAACAGCTGCAGAACTAAAAAACTTGGTTCACTCCATGGGACGGCATTGTAAGTCCGTAATTAACGCTAAAGGTTACCCAACTAAGTATTAACTGACATGGTGAGAATTTTTGTATACCTCATTTTTTCTATGTGTTTCACTTTTCTTTTTTGTAACTGCTGTTCTAATACAAAATCCTTCATAAAAGTCATTGCATTGCATTACATTCTTGATTAAATTGTCTTTCCATTGATTTTATAGTATTTTTATGGTATTACTCCAAAAAAAAAGATATTTTATGGTATTACGCCCCCCCCCCCCAAAAGTGGTGTTATGAGTCATCAAAAATACACTATTTCCAAAAGGTTTCCACAATTTTGGCCACTACTGTTTTGTGCTTCCATTTCTCACTGTAACACCATCTGCTTGAGTCTCAGAATCACAATAACTCAGAAGTATTCACCAAATATTTCACTTAACTCATTGGGCTCCCATATCATGTCTCCATTGCTATTCTTCACACAACTTAGAATTTTATTTCCCCTATCTTTCGTATGTCTTACGTACTTTCCAAAAGCTTTTCTATCTTTCCAAAAAGCCAATTCCTGCCTTTCCACCTTTTCCTTCCTATCTTTTGCTTTACTCTGACAAACCAGCTTAGCTGCTTCATGCTTCTTAGAGCAATATTCACCCACAGAAAATCTACCTTGCAGCATCCCCAAATATGCATGCTTCTTTCTTTCTCTTCTGCTTTTTTAATCTCACTGTTCCCCCAAGCATCACCTCTAATGTTATTCATCACTGCAGTACCACAGACCTCTTCAGCAGCAGTTACAACACAGAAACATGTCCACTTGTTTTCTACATCCCTCTCACATGACTTCAACTCATTCGGTCGTTCTCTGAGTAAGAGTAGCGCTGATATTCTTTAGGGAGTCTTTCAACCTTGATTCTTTTTTATCAGAAACCTGTTCCTCTTTCTCCATCCAACATTCAGTTTCACTCGTGACACTAACAAGTAATGATCAAAGCCAACATCTACACCTCTCATCACACAAGTGTCAACAACTGTTTCAGACATTGATCGTAAACAACAAAATCTACTGCACTCTTTTGTCCTAGAGTAGCATTTCACCAAGTGGATATCTTTGGAAAATGTGTTAGATACACACAATCCTTTCTGGTCAAGAAATCAGTAGTAGACTAGAAATCCGGTATACTGCTGATTTACTGTAGTTTTGAAATGACAGCTAAAGGAAAATACTGTGTAAGATTTATATGTCCTGGTGGCGCAGGATGGGTTCTGATCATTCGTCCACATGGGTCCAGGTTCAAATTCCGGTGATTCATGGATGTTTGTCTTACGGCACTGGCTCTCTCTCTGTACATTGGTCGTTTAGCATACTGTCAAAACCATGTTTGATGTGTATTTGTTCACATTGTGTTACAAGATCAACACTGGTCTCTCTGTGTAAATTGATCAATTGGCATACTGTAAAATGTATGATATGTACTTGTTGCTCTGAAAAATCTGTGTGCTCTCTCCCTCTTTGTCTGATTGTTTGTTATGTCTCTGTACCACCAGGTCCAATAAATAATTCATTTTTTAAACCTCCAATCAAAAAAAAATATTTATATTCAGTATAAATCCATTTTACAACTATGTGATTCCTCCCCTGCAGCTGTTTGCAGAACTTCAGGATGAAACACGCACAAGACCGATAAAGGAAAAACAAAAGCTGAACTTTTTAACTGGGTGAAAAATCAAAACGTGTGGCAAGAATGTGGGCCACTTTCCATTTGTGTTTTGTTGAATGGAACTGCACAGCATCCACTGCTTAATTTTTCTTTCTGCTAATATCTTTCTCTTGCCATTTCTTCATTGTTGCTTTTCTTTCTTTTTTGCAGATGAAAATAATTTCATCAATCATGCTGAAAGAACTTTCAGCCTAACGACCAAATGTGTGCACGATATAAAGCTTTAACTATTTTAGACAAATTGCGTAACTTCGAGAATATGAATACTTTTGAACACTATGCATCAATTCTTACAAATTTTCCAACTTTGTCACTTCCATTTTCGTAAATTCCAAACTTAAATGCAACAACGCAAAAGAATGGTAACATCGCAGGGAAAGGAAATTGTGATTTCAGAAGAAATCTTTGTTCGATCCGACTTTCGATTTTGGAGATCCCCCCCCTCTCCATTTTCTAGGTGAAATACAAATATTTATGGAATAATACGATATTTAACAACAATATTATGCATAAGGAACGTCACAAGAAAAATATTACTATTAAAGAAAAAAATCTTCATTCTGTATAAAGATGGATTACCATCTTCCGGCGAACCCCAGCCCCCAAAAATGTCTGCTCAGTTGTGCATCGATCTCGTAAAAAACCAAAATGATAACGGAAAAGGCAGAGTTCCTTTAATTTGCGGAAGAAGCTTATACCTATAGAATACAGGGAAATTTTCGAGCCGTCTAACTTTTTTTTTTTTTTTAATTGGATGTTTAATTACTACTGTGAACAACTTTGTGGGCTATAAGCAGTCGCCCATTCCTAATTTAGGACCACTGACTTCAGGGAAGAGAGAGAAAGCCAGTGCCGTAAGACAATCACAATATCCATGCCAAAACCGGGCCCTTCTTGGACGAGGAAAGTTCACAAGCCATCGCTTAGACCACTGATAGCTTCTGTTTTCGCTATTTGTTGCCCACTGTTTCAAGCTTAAATACTAACATGCAATAAAATGACATTTAACAACAATACTGGACTTAAAGAAAAAAATTTCATTTCGTTTTCGAAACTTTTAAAAAACGAAATAGTATCCCCAGAGGGAAAACGACCCCCTCCCCTGCAAAAAGCATCTTCAGTTTTGCATTGATTTCAAGAATGATCCAAAAGAGGACGAAAAACCGGAATTTGACGAATCCGTGAAGGAATCTCATATATGATAAAATAGTAACTAGTTTCCAATGGTGTTATTCTTTCTAGATTTCATTTTAGCTCTTTGATGGTTTTACCAAATGTACTGCAATTACAAAGCTACTTTTAGGATTCGTAAGTCTTTTACACCCAAACTACGCTCCTTATACACACACATCTAACTATGAATACTTGAGATGACTGAAAATTTGGGTGTTTCACAAAACAATAATGATTACATCTTTTGTGCATGCCATTGTCATGATAGTCAGTATCAGAAATTTATCGTGTTTTCTTGTGAAATGTTCAACATGTTGGTGGGGATAGGAAAACTTTTTGTAAGTCAATGTCTCATAAGTCGTAACTAAATGTTTAAAGAAAACAACTTAGATAACGATAACTAATAATGTTTTTAACATAAAATAATATTTCAATAGCTGTTAACTTTTGAGAATTGGAAAGGGGGGAGCAGGTTTTCAGTTCAAGACCTTAATGCATCGACATTTAATCTACAGTGGTATACACTCAAATTTCTGATAAATAGCTGAAACCATTTAGGTAATTTGCACAAACCACACACAGGCAGACAGCCACCGCTTCATATTCGGAAACACTAAAATTGTGCTTTTAACATAAACTTCTGCGCAGGATACATGGAATAGGATTAATCAGTCGTTCCAATGGTCCGTTCCATATAAATGACTTCCAGTGAGAGAAACGTCACGTAGAAAAGCACTATGGCAAGGTTACAGGTGTGTTTGACGCAAGGAGGTTAGAATAAGATAGCTGGAGATGCCCTTTGCAATGCAGCGGTACCACTGCGTGAAGCCTATAACTGCTAGCGATGTTCGTCAAAGTGTGGGAAAGCTGATGGTTTTCAAGGCTATTGCAATGCATTTCGTGCTGGCGGAATCGTCTTCTTTCTTTGCAAATGTTTCCAATTTCGCATCGTAACTTGCTGCCGATGTATGAGAAACTGATGAATTTATAAAATTCTTAATTATTTTTGAGGCTCTTTCCCATTTTTATTTTAAATTTAAATACACGATGAGAAAATGCTGAATTTATAAAATTCTTAATTATTTTTGAGGCTTTTTCCCATTTTTATTTTAAATTTAAGTACACGAATGTTAGTGCGAATTCTAAACAAAACATAACGTTAAAATTGAAAACTTCACTCATATAGGAAGTATAATTCATTTCGGTTTGATATTAACACTGTTTTTACAACTAAAAACCATGCTATTCCAAAATGCACACAGTTGAAATTACATGGATATCATCTAAACAACATCAAATTCCCAGTTTTCGGCTTCACGGTTAAAAGACTCGGGGCATCTCCAGAAATATTATTCTAACCTCCTTGGTTTGACGGTTACACGACCTCTAACACAAAAGACATGGAACAGGAAAAACGCACAAAGCAATCTTCTGTTACCATTTGTTTTGACCAAAATACACCAATAAAACAAAAGAGATACTATTTTGGGGAACAAGGAGAGCAAACAATATTTTATGCATATGCTACGTAGTGAACTTCAAAAAGTTAACCATAATGTCATCTTCGAAGATTCCGATGCTGATGCAAAACAGCTCTATAACATTCAGAGAAAAGACTTGACGGTTGTGGAAAATGACACAGATATTCTGATGCTTCTACACATGCAAAAAAAAAAAATATTGTCATGCAGTCATTCAAAAGTGATGGTAAAAAACGGAATGTTATTGACATAAAGTCCCGTCTCAGTGAAAGAATCTGTGCTAATCAGCTTTTTGCGCATGGCTTGACAGGCTGTGTGTGATTCAACAAGCTCTCTCTTTGAAAAAGATAAAACGGCAGTTTTCCCTAAAATCTGTACAGAAGAATCATTATATGAATGGAACTGCAAGTTTGGTCAGGAAAATATCCTTACAGAAGATGGTGTATCCGGAGCTTTGAAAGTATTAGTAACAGTGTATGGACGGGATCAGTAGCGGCTCGTCCATAAGAGCACATGAACCCCCCCCCCCCATAAAAAATAGAAAAATAATTATACGATATAAATAATACATCTTTATTGACGCAGTACTAAATGGTTTATCTTCAGTAAGTTTAAATCGACAAAATATTAAAAAGCACAATGAACAAGTGACTAAAAATAGGTATGTCCTTTCTAAGCTTATAGACTGTATTAAATTTTGCGGTGCATTTGAGTTGGCCCTTCGAGGTCATCGTGAGGATGACGATTCCTTAAATCCTGGCATATTTAAAGAGCTTGTATACTTTTCTGCAGAACTTGACTCATCGTTGAAAGAACACTTTGAGTACCACTACTGTCTTTAAAGGTACCTCGAAAGAAATTCAAAATGAATTGTTAGATTGTATGCTTTTTTATGTCAAGAAAACATAAAAGAAATAAAAACTGCACAGTATGTTTCTTTGATTGCGGACGAAATGTCAGACGTCTCGTCTGTATTTCAGTTAGTTATAGTTTTCCGCTATGTTGTAGCTAATGGCCAACCAGTTGAAAGATTTTGGGAAATTTGATAACCCTGAAGGGCACGACGCAGAATCTATAGCCAAATGTATTTGTACCAGTTTAGATTATGTTGTGCAAAATCCAGAAAAACTCGTATCTCAAAGCTATGACTGTGCAAATGTAATGAGTGAGCACCATGCTGGCGTGCAGACCATAGTGCAACAAACCTATAAACATGCTTTTTCGTTCACTGTTACGCTCATCAGTTGAACTTGATTGTAGCTCAAGCAACAAGCCAAAACCAAGATGTCAGAAAAAAAATTTCGGACTTAAGTGATAAAAAAAGAAATTTTTGAATTCCCCTCAGAGTGTGTCTGTTTTGGACAAGATAGTTGGCAAACGAATACCTCGGGCATCAGCTACAAGGTGGAATTTTAAGAGCAGAACTGTTAATACTGTTTTTGAGTACAGAGAGAAATTAATTGAATGTATGCAGGAAATCCAATCAACCTCTAAGCAACCAACCACCATAATTAAAGCTGGTGCTCTAGCTCGTCTCCTTAGAGATAATAAGTTCATATTTTGGCTTTCTGTTTTTCACAGATTAATGCCACATGTGGATATTTTGTACAACCAATTACAGCTAACTTACACTGATGCTGTGAGAACTAAAGCCAATGTTGACCACTTCGTCAAAGCCATTGATAAGGAAAGAAGTAACATGGACAAAGTGACAGAGCTGGTTAATCAGTACCCAGAAAATGCACCTAAACGACCGAGGTGTGAAGAAGATTTTTACTTAAGTAGAACTGTGGCTGCCAAGGAAATCTGTGACATTATTACAACGCAACTAAAAACAAGATTTTCATCCACAACATCTTGCTCAGCTGTATCTCTTTTTGAATCACAAACGTTTGAAGAGTTTGAACAGAAATTCCCCGAGAAATTGCTTGAAGATACAGTAAGTGTGTATTCATTTCTTGAAAAAAATCGCCTCAAGACAGAGCTTGAAATCATTTACAAAAGAACTGATTTCAGAAACACGAGTGGTGCTGTCAGTCTTTTACAGTTTTTTATTGAAAACAACTTATTGTCATCATTTTCTGAAAGTTATAAACTGTTATTAATTATTGCAACAATACCAATGATGACTACTGAAGCTGAAAGGTGTTTTTCAACCCTAAAACGGATAAAGACATTTTTTGCTGTCTACAATGTGTCAAGAGAGGCTTACAGCTTTAGCCATGCTTGCAATCGAGAAGGAAATGATTTCTAACATCCATAATTTCAATGAAAGAGTTATTGATGTTTTTGTGTCAAGAAAAGATAGAAGGATGGACTTTGTTTACAAAAACTGTTTTAAAGAAAATATTTGTGTAAGCTACAATCCAAGTAAATTCGTGTAAGTAAATACTAGGCCTTACCATCGTATGCAGCAGCTTTGATTATTTTCCTTTTTCTGTGTGTTTAATAATCTAATCTAATAATTGAGAGCATGAGGCCTTATGACTAACTATCTAAATATTTAACACTTAAAATAAGCTTTCTGTTTTGCGTTTATTTTACTACTGTAAAATTAAATGAAAATAATTGTTTCAGTAAAAAAGAACAATCAGCATATTATAACAAGTATGATCAATAAAGTAATCCTTTATTATTAAGTTGTGAAACAGTTAAAGTACAGTAATATCTATAATAACATTTCGTTTCAAAATTAATACATTAACAAGTGTGTGACACAGTGTATCTCAAAAACTGCAAATTATTAATTGTGAACCCCCTGTAGATGTACTCACGAGCCGCCGCTGGACGGGATCCTGAAAAGACTCATTAGGCTCCCTGCGTTATACAACATATTTTAAGAAAATCTGTGTAGCAAAGAACGAATTTGAAATAAGTCTTCTACCACCTACTGAAAAGGCAGCAAAGTATCACCTGCCTTCGAGTTCATTATCATGTGGATACGGAAAAAGTGATAGCAGAATTTTCCGTTAATATATGAAAAGAATTGCTGAAATTTCAGAATTGTCAGTAAACACATCTTAGTAAAGACAGTTTACCGTAAATATAAGAAAGGAATTGCACAAATTTTCTGAAAATTCAGAATTTTCTTGGCATGAAATTCAGCCCCTTCATTTCACGGAAAAGGTTGCATCAGAAATATGCTTTGTTAATTTAAGAAAAGAATCACAAAAAATGGTTCGTGAATTTCAGAATTTTTTTTACAATGTACACTGCTGGCCACTCAAAATGCAGAACCAAGAAGGAAGCGTCGCCCGCAAGAGGACATGCAAACGATTAGTATTGCAGGGCATATGCAAATCATGTGGGCCCGGCGCGCCACCGAGAAGCACTCTAAGAAAAGTACACAGAAGGCAAGGTGTAAGTAGTGCAAGTGTGTTGTGCTGCCGACCTGTGCGTGGGAAGCTTCCTGATGCCTTGTCGCAGAATACGGCAGTCATTCCAACACATTTCGGAGTTCGACAGAGGACGAATAGTGGCTTACGCGACAGCGGTTTATCGTACTGAGACATCGGCGCCCGTGTGGGACGACATCCAGCCACAGTGAGGCGAGTATGGATTCGGTGGGTGCAGGAGGGACGGACGGACCGACGTGACACACCACCGAACGAGAGGACCAGCATGTTGTGCGGCGGGCATTGACGGCTCGCACCGCCACATCACGAACGTTAGCGCAGGAAGTAGGGTGTGTTGCGCAATAACCTGTGTCAGCACGTACCGTTCGACGACGTTTGCAGGAGCAGGGACTTGTCGCACGGCGCCCATTGCTCCGATTACCATTGACGTTACACCACCGGCGAGTGCGGCGGTAGTGGGCCGTTGAACGCCGCACCTGGACTATGGAATGGCACGACATTGTCTTCTCCGACGAATCCCGCTTCTGCCTGCAACACCACAATGGTCGGATCCGAGTGTGGCAGCACCGCGGCGAAAGACTATGACGCCTGCATTATGCATCGCCATACCGGTC